>JAWMRA010000016.1:12561167-12590917 GCA_035584735.1 Pseudotriccus pelzelni
CCCCAGGATTCACAGCAGTGGGTGCTCAGGAGGTAAGAAATCCAAGTAGCCATTGGGTTGTAGGAAAATCTTTGAGGTATTTCATTTTTGTGGGAAACACACAGAAGTGCACTTTCCCATCCTCTCACCTTTCACAGTGGCCTGTGTTCAGCTGGTGCCTGCCTGAAGCAGCAGGGCTGGACAGGGCTTGAGAGAGACCATTCCTGCTGCACCTCACTCAGCTGGAGGGCACTGGAGTTGAGCAGCCCAGGGCAACACCTTCATCCCAACACCCTGCCCGGGCACAAGTCAGCACCCAAACATGGCAGAGCCCTGCCACTGCCTGTGGTGCCACCAGCGACGTGGTGTCACCATCCCCATGGGGCCCCCAGCCCCGTGGCCCTGTAAGACATCTCTCAGCAGAAGCAGCAGAGCTGGGGACCTAAATCCCAGCTCTGCCTGGCTGACAGAGCTGGGGATGCAAATCCAGCAGCTGCTCCAGCACTAAGGCAATCCAACCCTGAGCGCTGGGGCTGGATCCAGTGCCAGGCGCCTGCTGGAGTGGTGCTGGGCATGGTGATAGCACTAAGCAGAGAAATGTGTGTGTTCCTGTGTGTCTGTGTGGGCACTTGCATGCCCAAGACACCAAACTGGTTCATTTAGATTTGGATTACCATCTATTTTCCTGCATTTAAACATTGCCAACTGTGTTAATGATGGCTGCAGCACATCAGCTACTTCTGTTCTCTCCCAGACTTGTTATTTTTCCCACTGGTTATTCTATCTATTTTGCGAGAGTGCTACAGGGCTGTTTCTTTCACACAGTCTCAGGTAGGAAATTGTAGTGTAGCCTATATATTTTAAGCATTATTTAATTTGGATTGACAAGATCCTGTGTTTGTTAGAGCAGAGAGAGACCCATGGATGGGATCAGTTAGCTACAGAGGCTGCGGCAGACTGAAAAATCCCCAGTGTATTGTCATCTTTGGGAGATTTAAAAAACATATGCCTCCTCTCCATTATTCCAGACTATTGAGCTTTATCAGTTTTACTGCAAAATACAAATGCTTTTTGTGTAATGACAGCTCTTTAATTAGAACTTGGAAGCAATAGCATCTGCTGATTAAAGCATGGTCCAGCATGTTCATATTCCTCAGTTTTATTTCCAGCTCTGCAATTAAATTGTTGTATGCCTCAAGGCAAGTGACTTCACCCCTCAGTGTCTGTACTTCCACAGATGGAATTAAAACCTCCACTGGAGATCCCTGGACAGAACCTGCTCAAATGGCACAGCCTTGGGTTACTTTTCCACCCTGTGCACGTTTGGGAACCCGTGTATTAGTCCAGTGGATGAGGATTTGGGATTTACCTTGTCCAGGCACAGTCTGTGAGACATTCCTGGTTTGAACAATGGAAGTTTTATAGGCTTGAGTTATAACTGGCTGGGCAAGAAACAACAGCTTCACAGTAATGAGTCCTCACTTGCATGGAATGCCATTTTGTGTCTGATCTCTCCTGGCCAAAGTGAGATATTAAAATCTGTCGATGCAGAGTGCATTTCTAGAGGGATTAAAAAGGGGAAAAACCCTTTCAGTCTGAAATGATCCTCAGTTCTTTATGGAAAAGGTTTTGTTTCCTAAAAGGGATATTATATACTAGTGATTATGGAAAAAAGTAAGCAATGCAGTTCAGAGAGAGACAGCACGGCTAATTCTGCTTTCTGCAATCTTTCCCCTCACACTGGTGGGGACACTGGGGGAGATGAAGGAAGATGACAGTGGTTGTTGTGATGCACCTCTTTAAACTCTTAATTTTATGATTGCCAGTCTGAACAACTGGAATAGAACATCTAGCCTTGCAGCCAAAGGTAGCAGGGAGCTGTGCAGTCTGAAAGTCACTGCAGTCCCTTCACTGGAGATTTTAAATGCAGGCAATGGAAGACTTTTTAAAGTAGCCCCAGTCACTAAAAAAAAAAATGGGGCAAAGTCAGAAGGGACGTACTCAAGGAAAGGAGGCTGAGTCAGACAGGGCAGTGGCAGAAAGGACAGTAAATTAGTGTTATGTGTGCTTACGGGCAAGCACTGGTGTAAACCACAACAAGCAAGCTGCAACTTTTTTTCTAGTCTTACTTAAAAATGTTCCCAAAATCTGTGAGTACAGCATCACAGAATGACTGATATTTTGTAATTCCGCAAACACTGACCTTACCAGACACCAGAAATCTCACTGGGAGTTTCATCCATTTGCAGTGGAAACATGAGGTCTTTAATAGTAAGAATGTTTCAATAACTTTCCGGGATTTTTTTCCACTTTGGCACAGCTGTTCTCTGGCAGATTGCAAAAGAGGGGAACTCAGTAGTAACAGCTTGGTCCTGCAGGATGCTAAAGTCTTTCTGTCCTGGACTGAGTGCCCTCAGCTCGATGTCGCAGAGGATTACTCAGCTTTTTGCAGCCTGGAGCCTTTCTTACCCACTTGGCCTTGCCACCAACATTTCTATTTCTACTTCTATTTCTATTCCTATTCCTGCTTCTATTTCTGTTTCTGTGGAAATGAGCTGAAACCAGTGTCATTCTCTGAAGAGACTCATTATCCTTTCTGTCTAGGAAAGGGCTTGGTGTTGTCGTAGGAAAGCTGTGGAGCAATGATATGTCTTGAAAATTTATGCCTTAATTTCTCCTTCTTTGAAAAGCAGCACCTTGATGTCAGATTTAGTAACCATGTCAGCATAAGTGAATTGTTTATTATGTTGTATTAAGGTTATGTAGAGGAAATGTCAAGGGAAATGGTTTCCTCTGCCTGTTTCTAAACTAAGTGTAATAACACCAAATGGGTGTTTATTCTGATAGAATTTAACAGTTTGAGAAGGGGTGGGGGTTTTGCTGATTAAACAGAAAAAATACGGTATCTTTGTTATGGCTGGCATGATCAACATTAATTAAACCTCTTATTCAGACATAAAATATTCACTATTGCATAAGCAGTGCCTGGACTTTCCCCATACAACACTAATAGAGTCAGTGGTAAAGTTCTTGTCAACTTCAGCAGGCCAAAGGGATTTCATGCTGTTCTGGCCCTTCCTGGTATTTGCTGCCTCACAGATCAGCGTATTGCAGAATCCTCTGTTGTTCAAAAGAAGGCAGAAAACATGTTTTCCCTCTCCTTGCCCTGGCCTTTCCTCTTCAGAACAAGAGAGAAAAGCTGAAGCAAAATAAACGTGACCAGGGCAGGACGGGACCAACTCAGGAGCAGTGAACTGCTCGCTCGTTTTATTACAGGTGTGGTAGTCTATGTAAGAGAAAGGCACCTCCACCTCCCAGCAAGACCTCCCCCAACTGCTGCCACTGCACTGGCAAAGGCTTTGTCCTGTGCAAGGGGGGCTTTCCCCAGAAACAGACCCAAACTGCTGCACTGTGCTGTGGCTTTGTTCTTTAGCTGGTTCAGCACCCAGAAATCCCACCTCTTTGCAGCACAGTGTGTCGATCATGGCTTTGGCACTGATGTCAGATTCCCGGCTGTCAGAGCAGCAAACCACCCCCTGCTCTGTCTACTTCTGGAAATCCCACATCTTGCGCTATAAGGGCCCCTGCAGAGCCTGTGCTGCAGGAGACTGGATGGCCAGATCAGCATGGGTGGCCCAGCTGTGGTGGTGGGGCAGTGCTGGCTCCCTCAGCAAAGGCGTAACTGGAGTTGTTTGTGTTTCCAGTGCACAATCAGGCAGGACACCCCCAGTCACCTACAGGGAGTTTAAATTGACCGGTGCGCAACTTTTCGGCCACTGGAATGGCAATTTTTTTAATTGCCCCAACTTGATTGCATGCAACCATCTGCCCTTCAAGGAGAAAATGCAAGGGAGGATGTTTTAACACTGAGGTCAACCTCGTCTAATTGCTCCTCCAGGCCTGCTTTGCAAACTTCCCATTTGGCCACTGCTGAGACTCAGACCAGTATTTATCCAAACGGAGGCTGCTTTTGCTGCCATTCATTTATCTCTTGGTCATTAACTATAGAAATGAATGTGGACTTTCAGTTCATACGTATCTAAAAAGCAGATATACAGCACCACGTTGCATTACAGACCCCTGCACTACATGTGTAACCAAGGGGCTCAGGTTCTACAGCACTGTCCTTCTTGGTTTATAAAGCATAAAGCCATGTGGAAGCAACTTCAAATCTCAGCCTTGCTTTGGTTGGTTTGGGGTTGGTTTGTTGGTTTGGTTTTTTTCTTCATGAAAAGCTTTTCAGAAATGATCCACCGAGCCTGGTTTTGAGGCTTTTGGTCTGATGGGAATCGATGTTGCTCCGATGGAGATCGCGTGGGGCTGGGAGCAGCCGGCCCTGGCTCGGGTGCTCCCAAGGACCTGCCGTCCCCTCTGCAAGTCTTCCTGCTCCCCTAGCACTCATTTCCTGCCCCTGAGGAGCAGAGCTTGTCCCTTCCCACCTCCCCGCAGCAGTGTGACGTTGCGTGTTTATTTTGAAAAGCTGTCTGCAAAACTCTTCAGGGTTGCTCTCTATTGTAAGGGGAAAAATTAAAGTCAAGTGAACAGTCTCCTCTCTAAAAAAACACCAAAGCAAGTGCCTTTGCTTTCTGTAGCAGGGTGCACTGGCTTCTGCATCTGCAAAGGATAATGGTTACAGATTTTTCCAGCATGAAGTGACTTACGGCTTAAATTTGTCCCACAGGTCTTTAAGGCCAGGCCCACATTAGAAGATTATGATAATGAAATGCTGGTTAAAGAAAAAAAAAGTTATGCCATTTCTGTATTATTAAAATGCCATTGTAGGGGGATAATTAAATCAGTGTGATCTTCTTCCTGTTTAGGTTATTTAACTTACTGAACCGGGCGATGCTTTGCCAGCAGAACTACCCT
Organism: Pseudotriccus pelzelni; assembly: GCA_035584735.1. NCBI lineage: Eukaryota > Metazoa > Chordata > Aves > Passeriformes > Tyrannidae > Pseudotriccus > Pseudotriccus pelzelni. The sequence goes on from JAWMRA010000016.1 coordinate 12,566,016, forward strand.
TAGTAGGAAAGTTTGTCTTTTTTCCTGCATTGAGAAAATCTGGTATTAGAGAAAGGGCTGTTATGTCAAGGCTTTTTTTTAAAGTCTAGATTGTGTCTTCAGAGCAGAGATCTTAGAGTATTTTGAATAGCAGATAGTTGCCAGACTGCCTTTAGCTGCCTGACTCCTGGGGACCAAAGCCTGCTGACTGTCAGTGTCACTTCAGACAAGGTGACCGTCTGTTTGCACCACCCAGCAGCATCAGTCTTGCCAAGGAAAAATGAAATCTGTTAGACAGGGGACATGCAGTCTTTCCTACAGAAATATCAGCATCAAAAGCATGGGAGAAAACCCCCCGATTTATTTCATTTACATGTGCTGCTTAAGGGAATCACATAACTGAGGTATCAAAGCAACTTTTGAGTGGAGAATCTGAGTACTCTTTTGATTCTGATTCAGCAAACTGCTTAAGCATATGCTTATCTCTGCTATAGATCTGCCTGGTTAAAAAATAAAAGAGAGAGCTGAAGTATAGTAGCCAAATCTCCAATGCTGATTAAAGGCTTTTCTTTCTTCTGTGGTTTTCTTTTGTCTGTGGCTTATGAAGAAAAAAAAAAAAAATAAAAGAAAGCAAAGAGCAGCTTCTGGCTGTCCTGGCCGCTCTGAGCAGTGGCTGAAAGGTACAGAATGGCCTGTTATCCAGGGTGAAGAGCAACACATCCAGCTCACACAAGGGAAGAGTTGTTCCCACATTCTCCAGGGCCTGCAGTGGTGTTTGTCAAACTGCAGTCCCATTCAAGGAGCCAGGGAAGCTATTCCTGACATCAGGTATCCCATCCAAGCGCTGTCGTGTCCAACGTTCTTAGCATTGCTGAGTTTATAACAGATAAGGAGAATAGGCTGCTAAAAAGAGTAAGTGAAGTAGGCTCCCAGCTTGGATTACAACAGAGAGGGAAGGCACAAGGTCATGGCTGGAGCATGGGCAGACCGTAGAGTGGTCACAAAGCAGGGGGAGAAGAAAGCTCGAAAAGCACCTATGCAAGTGTTGGAAAAGTTTATGGTCCTTACTCCCAGCGGGTAGCAAAACAGACATGGTAATTAAGGCAAAGAACTTCATCATCACATACAGGGACTGATGTTCAAAAATGCTGACAGCTCAGGAACAGCTTTGGTGGTTCAAGCAATAGATGTGCAGGGCTGCTGAGTGCTACTCTGGCAAGCAGCTTTCTCCCAGCTTTCCTGCTCTTTCTCTGCCTTAGTCCTTCCCATGGAGGCCCCCAGCTTCTGTTCTGCTCACGAGCCTGAAACCCCATGCCTTGCCCACAAGAGAGACTTGAGTTTTCAGCAAACCTGTGCTAAGGTAGTTATTTTGGGCAGAGTTTCTGTAAAAGTGTGTAGTTTCAGCAGTTTTGCTTTGAGTTTTGGGTGGAAAACTGCACTCAACATGGGGTCCACATGCTGCAAAAGAACCAGGCAGAAGTTTGGGTTCTGAAAGTTAAAGTTTCGGGTTTGTTCAGCCCCAGAATACCCTCTTTTCTGTTCCCAGGGTGCTGGCTTGTAAAGAAAGGTGTCTCTCTGAGAGAGACGTCAGTGTGCATCCTTCTGCTTCTCACCCTTCTCCCTCTACAGGAGCTTTTATTTGAGAGATTTCTTGCTGGTGTCTGACTGGATCCTTCTCCTGTCAAGGGCACCCCAACCTTGTCTGCTGTGGGTGGCAGTGAGACCCCACAGCACAGGCTGCCTGGTAACACACTGGCCATCAGCTCTCTCGGGGCAGCCCTGGCTGAGGAGCTGGGAGAGACGGGACCTGCTGCTCAGCCTCTGGAGGGGTGAGTGGGGGACAGAGGCAGGACAGAGTGGAGGTGATCCTTCTGGGGGAGGTCCAATCTGAGGGCCTGCTGAAGGCCGGGGAATGGCGTGGGTGGGTGCTTTAAGGGCAATTTCAGTCCCAAACTGCCCTCTCATTGCAAGAGCTGTGAACGGTAAAGGCAGACATCTGAGAAACATGGGAATGGTCAACCCTCTGTAGTGGGGATGATGACACAGAGTGATGGCATGGCCTGAGGCAGTCCTGCTGCTTATCTGTGCAGTTCTACGGATTTCTCGGCCCTTTGGAGGTGTGTTGAATACAATGGTTGAACCTTAGAGACTCTTGACTTGCTTCTCTTTGGCCTGGGCCTGTTGCTGTTTCCCAGGTCCTGCTGGGTGGGCAGTGTCTGGACTATTATCAAGCCCAGATTCTGAGAGGAGTGTATATCATGGAGCTCAATCTCTATTTCAATGCTAATCCACTTGCAGTTCAAAGATGCAGTTTTCTTTCCCTCCCCTTGTCCTGCAGTCCTAGTTGCATGCTGGAGGATTTCTCCCTGTCCTGTGAAGGATGAGGTTGTGGCTGTGCCCTTTATTCTATGACAAATTCAGTATATTTTGGAAATGCCTGTTTTAAAATTTGTGAGTTAGGAAAGAAGTGGCTCAATGCAAGTGAGCTCCCAGCTCTCCATCCCTTCCCTGTCTTCCCAGCCCCAAGGGAGAAGCAGTACTGGTCTTAGGACTCAGTGTGATATCTGAATTCATGAAATAGCTCAGTCTGCAATGGGTTAAATGAAGATCCAACTATTAATACCATAGAATGTTGGGGAAGCCTGTCTGATTTGAGATCCAAATGAGTGTAATGTTTCTATGTGTCATTGTGTGTGTGCACCCCTAATGCCACCCCCTCTCCAAATACACAAATGGAGCATCTAGAAGAAACAAGCTCTGTGACTTCTCAAGCTGAGGACAGACACTGCTCCATTTGTCCTCCTCTCATGTGCTTTGCGTGTAGGAGCTGGAAGTCATTAACTGGCACGTTTCCACCTCCTTTGCACTCTGATCTAAGCTTATTATGGCAGAGTTTCCTCTTTGGATCTGTGCAGTGCTGGTTTTGCTGCTGCTCTGATGAAAGAATAGCTGTTTGGTGGCTTAAACACTACCCCTTTGCTTCCACTATGCCCTTGTGACCTGCTCAGAAGATATGGGCTTAATAATGCAGGGTCATGGGTACTTACAGTCCCACCTGCATGGTAGGAAGGAAGTGTGTGCCTGTTTAAATGGGAAGCTGTCTGGGATACAGGAAATCTGCTCTGGAGCAGGCAGTGCTGGGAGGCCCTGCCAGTATATATGAGCCATATGTAACCTGGAGCATTATTAAGTGCGTTTCTTGTCCCATGGGACAAAGCGAGGAAATGAACCCCATTCATCTTTGCAATCAGTGAGATTCTGTCTGAGCCAGTGGGGTGGAACTCAAAATGTTGACTAACCTTCTGGCAAAAGAAAGGATTGAAATAAAAAAGGGTAATACCGCACCAACCTTGCCTGTAGTGAGCTCAGCAGATGGGGATAAAAGGTTTTAGAAGTAGGAAATCAAAAACAAATCTGTGACTAGGTGGTCCTGCAGAGATTTCACCGAGGGATATCTACACTGTTTATCTGTTCCCAGGGGTAAGGAGAGTCATGAATAAACCTATGTGTGCTTTGATGGACAGTTAGTGGCTCATTCAGTTCTGTCCCTTATCTCCCCATGAGAAATGGTTATTGAACAAAGCCCTATCCAGCCCGGGTGTATAAATGTATTAAACAGTTTCCAGCTGAACTTGATATGCTGATCTAAAGTACTCCGTGAGCATACAGGTACATACCACCAGTGAGAGCAACTGGTTCAAAAAGGAAAAAATATGGCATCCTCCAGGCTGTTGTTATAATCACTGAGGGCAGCTGCAGTTTCCCTGAGAATAGCTGCTATTTCATTTTATTGCAAGAACGTTTGTATAAAGGATTTTATGGCACTTTAAGCTGCCTGATCCTCACTCACAATATAACCTCTGTTGAATTTTCTCCCTTCCCTTTTTCCCTTTCCTCTTTCCCCTGTTCTCCCTCCCTGTAATACTTTTGTTTCTTCCACAGTTTGAGCTTCTGACAGAGGTTTTTCTACCTTCCCCAGCATTAGGCACTGTTCATTTACAGGGTCAAGACTGAGCCAGCTACAGTGAGGACAAGGCAGGAATATTTCCATGTTTGGGGTGGTGTATCCATTGTGGATGTTACGCTTCTAGTCTCTGAATGCACACATCCAAACCTCTTGGGTCAGGTCCATGGGCAGCAGGGCGAATCACTCCTTATGGATTTACCTCTCATGGTTGGGCATGTAGAGCAGGCACTGACACCATCTCTTATGAACAAATACCTATCTTCAGAGAGCTCTCCCTCTACACTGCCCCATCTGGAGTATTGCATCCAGCTCTGGGACCCCCAACATAAGAAGGATACGGATCAGTTGGAGCAAGTCCAGAGGAGGCCACAAAGATGGTCACACAGAACTGGAGCACCTCTCCTGTGAAGACAGGCTGAAAGAGATCGGGTTGTTCAGCCTGGCGAGGAGAAGGCTTCTCCAGGGAGAGCTTAGATCACCTTCCTAAAGGACCTAAAGGGGGCTACAAGAAAGCTGGAGAAGAACTTATGACAAGGACATGCAGTGGGACAAGGGGAAATAGCTTTAAACTCAAAGAGGGTAGATTTAGATTAGATACGGGGAATAAATTCTTCGCTATGAGGGTTGTGAGGCACTGGCACAGGTTGCCCAGGGAAGTTGTGGGTGTCCCATCCCTGGAAGTGTTCAAGCTTGGTTGGGGCTTTGAGTAACCTGATCTCATGGAAGTTGTCCCTGTCCATTGCAGGGGGTTTGGAACTAGATAATCCTTAAGGTCCCTTCCAACACAAACCATTTTGTGATTCCACGATTCTATGAATTTGTAGGATTCGATAAGGATGGCTGTGTCTGAGCTGCCCTTCTCTGCTTCCTCCCAGCTGTGACCTTAAGACTAAATGTTTTACCATCCAAGTTGCTAAAATTACTGTCGCTTGGCCTAGGGAAGGCTGTAAGGGAGGCTGAGCTGGTAAAGCAGGTAGAGCAGAATGCTGGGTTTCTCAAGCAATATCTCAGCCTGCTTGAGCATCTCTGTATGACAGTTGCTGGTGCTGAAGGCAAAATAACAAGAGTTTGACCACAAGCTCTGGAGGGAGATGCCAGACAAGAGACATCCAGACGGCTATCCCATAGACAGCTCCACTGACAACTCCTTCATGCTGAGCCAGCAGAAGGCTGAGGACTGGCCAGGTGGCAAGCACCCAGCAGGCAGAGCAGTCCACTCAGGGGGCAGAGCTGAGGCCCTGGTGCCAAATCTGCAGTGTGATCAACCTCAGTGATTGATCAGGTACCTGACCTGGCAGTAGCAGCTCTCACAAGCAGAGGTGCTAACTGGACATTGAGGCAGCTGAGAGCCATATGGAATTTTCCTTTATTTTTTTCCTGCTAAGCGTTGGAGGTTAGTACTGGACACCTCTTAATGAGCATGCAAATGAGCAGCCCAAAACCTGAGCCTCCAGAGGCACGGGGCAGCTTAGGGCTCTTTGTTACCTTGTGCCTGGCAGAACTTGGCCAGGACATGGCATGTACTTTGTTCCCTGTGTCCCTCAGGATCTGCCCGGGGCCCCTGAGAGCACAAGCTCCAAAGAGAAGCCAGGGGGGAGAGGGACCTGCCTGTGCTGGACTCATCCAGCCCTGGTGGAAGCGAGGGGCCCTCCCAGGAGCTGTGGACTCTGAGCTGGGCGAGCTTGTTCCTGTACACTGCCCTAATCTCTCCTCAGCTGTGCCGACTGTGCAGTGACTGGTGTGTACAGGTTGCAGGGCTGACTTCGGAGTAGGAGTGGGGCTTTTTGTTTGTTTGGTTTGGCTTTTTTCTTGCTCCTGGGGCAGCACTGTCAGGTCTGGGCCAGCGGGCAGGGCTGTAGCAGCCTTTCCGCAGGAGGCTGGGCAGTCTGCTGACACTGAGGGAGAAGAGGAGTTTGGTTTGCTTTGGTTTTTAATGAAAAGAAAAATCTTTTCCTTTCTTTTCTGGATCAGCGCTCTTCGTAAGAACATTAAATTGCCTTGTTCTTCCTCACCCATCCCTTTCCACAAAACACTCTTCTGTACATGTCTCTTTTAACAACTTCTCTTGTTTGAGTTAAGCACTCTAATTACAAAATAGCTCTGGGCTGCTGGTGCAGGCTTGGCAAAGTCATGCAGCTCTCCTGAGACGGATCCCTGTGCAGGGCAATGCCATCAAGGATAAAGGTCCTTTGGAGACCTGGCTGGAAGGGAGGTCTGGTGTTCTGCTTGGTTGGCACCCCAAGAGCAGGGGCCTGAATGAGGCTTTCTTTTCTGGGCTTGCTGATGGGAGTGAACAGTGTGTCACGGGCTTGCACAGCCAGCCTGTGTATTATGACAGGTAGAGGAGAGAAAATTGTGGGTGTGGAGAAGTGTGGGTGTAAAGAAACTTACTCAGTGGAGGGGTGAGGTTGGAAGGAATGGATAGGGAAGAGCCAGAGGCAAGTGTCAATTAGGATACTGAGGTGGTTCCTGCTTATGTGCTGCTCTGGCATCACCCATGACCTTCTCCTGGGCAAACCCTCTCTGTAGGGGTTGTTGGAGTGAGGAGAGGTCTCCCAGAGCATCTCACCCTCTGACACCCTCAGGAATTTATCACAAGGTCCTGGAGCTCTGTGGAATGACAGCCCTGGCATCTCCAGTGTCACAGTTCCTGTCCAGCAGCAACGGGTACAAATTCGTGCCCTGTTTGCTGCAGGCACAACCATACATGTAACAGCATTCAAATGTGTGGCACCCATGTCACTCAGCCTCAGAAACCCCTGAGGTGACAGTGGTGCTACTGGACTCGCTGGTGCTCCCAACTGCTGGGCATGGCTGTGTCCAGGGAGCTCTGTCAGAGATGAGTGTTATGTCACAGGGGGTGACCACGGCCATCTGGTTCTGCAGTTCCCTCGCTCTCCTTGGCACCGTATTTCTCCTCATCCTCCCCAGCCCTCAGCTGTTCAGAGTGTGCAAAGCCCAAGGCCCCCAGGTGATGGCAGGCAGAGCCCCTTACACCAGGCAGCACCACTGCGGGGTGTGTATCAGGGAAACCCTTGGATGAGCAATAGGTGTCCTGGCATTATCTGCCCCACTCTCATTGGATGTAATGCTCGGTAGAGGCAAGGAGGAAATTAAAGTTGCTGTTTCCCATCTGCTTCTTTAAATATAAGTGCCATGTAACTCAATCCCAAATCTCAAGGAGGTGTGCTGAAAATATGGGAGTCCATGGTGAGGTCAGTCATGGGTCACAAAGCATCAAAACACAATCTCTGCCACCACGGGACAGGGAAGGAGGTTAATGTTTCACAGTATAGTCAGCTGAGCAGTGTAGCTCTGTCAGTGTTTCACTTGGTAGAAATTATTTATTGACAGTCAGGGTTTCCAGACGGTCCCAAGGAAAATTCTTTGTGTAACTGTTGGTATTTCTTCCAAGTTAAGCTATGAGGAACATGAGCTGAAAACTGACCCAGAGATGCACACTCCTGTCAATCAGTTACGTTAAGGAAAGGAAAGATTAAAAAACTCTGAGGCAGAGCCAAACACATAAAAGAAAGAATTCTTTGCATTGATTCCAGTGGTAGAATGCCAGGACAAGCCTTGTGATTTCCTGGACCAAATTCAGAGAAATGAAAAATATGAATAGGCCAAGTACTGAGATCCTCATTACAGAAAAGGGCCACTTGAGGTTACCTAAGATCTGGCCTCTCATCGGGGAGATACAACAATTGAGGCAGCTCTGCTTGCAGTCCTCAGCCATAGCCTTGTGCTCAGCATCCTCAGCAACCTTCTTTTTCCTCATCTGCCAGCTTTCTGTTCCCATGCCAATTAAAAAAAAAAAAAAAAGACAAAACTACCTGCTCTATTTTTAATCCTATTTGTCTGTAGATAAACTGCATGTTAGATGATTAATAGATCTTTATCACTCCATAAAGTTTAGACTATAAAAAACCTACCCCTCTCTTTTGACTGCTAAATAACTATGTAAGCCTTGCTGCTGTTACTTGAAATCTAAATTAAGACACAGCACTTCTGAGAGCATTTCTTAGTATCTCAGCTGGACCATGTGGCCTTTGCAGAGTCAGAGGGGAGTTTGTCCCACTGTGTGGCCTTTGAGAAGCTTGACTGCTTCCTTCAACTAGGAAGACAAACCATGGAGCCTGTCTGATTGAGAAAAAGTTGGGAAGGGGTGCAGGCTGTGTTTGACCATGCCAGGGGCTGTACCCAGCAGCTTGCACATGGTGGTTGTACCTTTAAACCCTAGTGATGCTAATTAAATTAGAATTTGCATATGATGAGCGTTTGGGGATTGTGGTGCCAGCGTGGTTCTTCACACTGACCCCTCTGTTCCAAGGTCAAGCGTGATTTTGCTAGTTTGTGGGTTTTTTTTCCTTTTTAACTAAGGGCATAGGTTGGAATGATATGACAGTTGAGCAGACATTACACAAAGCCTGAAAAAGCCTTAACCTCAAAGGTACTTGTCAACCGAGGCTGTAGCCTCTTCTGAACCAAGACCATGGATTTGGATTAAACTCACAGTTTCTGTCACTGAGTCTGAGTCTGGGCTTCTGTGCCTCCTCAAACTTTGTACACTGATCTGATAGCCACCAAGTCCAGCGGATGGTTACCCACAAAGACAGTTATAAAAGCTGTTGCAATATCGTATTTTATGGAAGCTATGAAATCTGTCATCTCACCCAGCCTGTACCTGAAAATGTTTATCTTCCATCACACATTCACCTTCAATTAATAATTCACTGGTTGCAAAGACTTTTTAGCCTTTGTCCACCAGTTTTTCTTCTAATTTAAACTGATGCATTAGCCTGGATGCATTAGGTGGCTGATTCCAACCTCATGTATCTGTTCTACTCATGAGGCAGGAGCAGGGGTGGAGCTGGAGGGAGGGCTCTGACAGGGATTAAAGGCAGTGTGGCAGGTCTGTTCCTCTAGCACTCCCAAAATCCAGGAAGAATCCAATTTCTGCACCTACTGTGTTAGTGTAATTACTAAAACAGAGAAGGAGATATCTTCCTGCAGACCCTTGTCACCTACTCAATATGCCTCGTTCCTCCAATGTGTCCAGGGATCTGAATCTGCTTTACGTACAAACCTTTGCAGCAATTTATGAAGACCAGTTTTAAATGGTCTGTCTTCTGGGACATTGAAAATGGCTGTGGAGAAGACCTGGCAAGTGGTGTTTTCTGTAGTGTATTAATAACACAAATCCTCCTGTACAGACTGCAGCAAATAAAGCCTTCATATCAGTCAGCTAAAAATAATATCGATGTTAACTCAGGCTGTTTGCAAACTTGATCATGGAGGATTAGGCTAATGAAATGAAAGGAAGGGGGAATGTCTTTGTTTGAATAGGGAAAAACAAAATTTCTGATGAAGAATTTACCTTGGTGTGCTGAGAACTGATGTTACTGCATGAGTTTGGCATCTCCTAATGGTTGTACTTTGTGTACCCAGTATTTTCATGCTGAACACTGAGCCAAATGCTTTTCTATGGATTTGTTCCATTACAAACTATTTGTTATTTAGCCTCATGGCCATTTCTGGTGCCTGTGTCTGTATTGTTGGTTAAATGGTTCCTTATTACCTTTTTAGAGCTATACAGCCAACAAGGTGATGCTCAGCCAGGGCTGTCACAGTAACACTTCTCTAACAAGGAGGAGGGAGTTGTACAGAATTAAAAAAACAATTCCAACCCCCCAAAACCCAGCATGTGAGAGGTGTGTTTATATTGAATTATTGGATACAGTTGTGCAACCCTATATGCAACCAAGCGTAGTCAGGCTGCCTCTCCTGCCAGGGATGCCACCCACATCTGTCTGGGTTATGCCTGCATCAGCAGCTTCCTCCAGCCCTCCACCTCATGCTGTTGCTGGGTGTTGCTGCTCTGCCTCCTGCAGCTCCCCCAGGTTCCCCGGGGCTGAGGCTTTGCTCCTCACAACACCCCGTCCTGTGGGCAGCTCCTCCTGCTGCTCCTCAGGTCTCCGGACCGTGCCCACCCAGAGACAACCGCAGTGGAGGTGAGTTATGAGCCTGTAGACAACAGCAATTTCAGCAGTTCCCTGCCAGGAGGGAACCCCCGCAGGCAGCTCTTTGCAGGAAGTGTGGAAGCTTGCTGGAAATACACTGAAATCCAAGAGACACCACGTGCAGACCTGGAGCACTAGTTGCTGGATCAATTTGTTCATTAGGTAATGGCTGCTTCTGAGAGTAGAAACAGAATTTGACTTGCAATAGTAAAAGCAGGATAATTTCTAGACTTCTTCAGGGACCAGTTTGCCCACTTTTATTCATGAGGTAATGAAAACAAACCTTCCCACTCTGCAGTTCCTAATGCTCTTTCTTTATTGGTGGCCTATTTTTCTGCTCGAGGACAGGGAGGGACTGTTGAGTCACACACAATCTCGTGCCCTCCTCCTCTCATTTAAATATTAATATGATGAATTATTACTAGAGTAACAGCTGTGCACTACTCATATCACAGCCACATAACCTTCCCCTCCTCATCGGAGCACAGCTATTCCTGACTCGCGCTTTCTGGTTGACCTTCTCACTTCTTCTGGATGACTTTTTAAAAAATTGCTTTGTTAGTTCTGGTGTGGTATCATTAGGATAATTGTTTGTTCTGTTCTTTCTGCTTAAATATTAATGATACTGAGGAAGTCAAAAGATAGCTGCAGTAATGGTAAGTTAAATGTCTGTGTGTATTCTCCCCTGAGATCTGTTTGTTTAGAGAGAAAGAAGTATAAAGGATTAAGATCAACCTTGCTAACTAACACTTAGAAACATTTCTTTCTCTTTGAGAATTGCCAAAATAATAATATATTGTCTTTTAGAGAAATAAAGTAATTGTATATTAGTCAGCTAGTGCCTTTAGATAATTCAGAGGAATACCTAACATTGTCCCTAGAACTATTAATGCACTACATTCTCTGTACATAAAGTAGTATAAGAGAGACTGCTAATAAAACCGTGAGACAACTCTGTATAGAATGCTGAAAATAAATATTTGGCACCAAAGGAAGACAGGGAGTGAATATGAAGGAAGGATAAAATACCATGAGTTAGCTCAGTACAATTGGAAATACCAAGGTATTCCTGGGCAGATTTGGAAATGTTAGTAGATATTAAGTTTTATGTGTAAAGGTCCTCCTCTGCTGAGCACCTTTTGCACGGATCTCGTGTTTGTGCATGTGTGTGTGTGTGGTTTACAAACCCACGGGGTTTTTTTCTCCTTGAAAATGTCACTCCTTGCAGTACTGTGATGCTGCAGAAAGGTTTGTTGGTTTCTGCACCACTGTTGTGGAGAATGTAATGCCAGCAGGAGTGTAGAAATCAGGTTTACTGGACTTCCTCATATTTAGCACTGGATGAAACTTTTAACTCACTGCTCTTGCCACCTAAGGGAGAAAAAAATCTGAAATGCTCTTACCTTAAAAATTAAATGTTCATATTTTCATTTGAAAGTTTTCATTTTAAAATTCTGTTCCAGTAAATCATTGTTCTTAAAGTCCAACAAAATGCTTTCAAGTTGAATAAAATATTGGGTTTATTGCTTTATTGGGTTTTTTAAAGAGCTCATAAATGCAGTGGGAAACATGAAAAATTAATCCAAATTTATAAATTATGCCCTTCTTTTCCCACCCCTGAAGAAATCAGTAGAAATTTTTTTTCTTCAATCAGCCTTACCAGTGACAAGAGAAAGGGAGGCAGGAGGGCTCTCCTGCAGGAGAATCTTCCTGTTCAAAACCATTGTCTAAGCCTGTGCCTGGTTAGGGGCTGGAGAGAAGAAAGACTGAAAAGAGAGTACTCCAAACTGTGTTTCTAACTCACTGACTGATCTGATGTAATGCTAAAAGTAGTGTTGTAACTTCTTGAATAGTTCTTGCACTCTGCCTTTTTCTGAGTGAGTATCTAGAGGGAACAAAAAGCCTGATCCTGGTTGTTTGCAATTCCGGCTGCAGTCAACAAGAGCGAAGTTGTGGATTGAGACATGTTCAGTACCAACTATATATATATAGATATATCTCGGGAGTTTTTCCCTTCATGCTCTGTTCCTCCTAAAGTTTGTGGGACTTAGAATTTTTTTTTTTTTTTTTTGCCCCTCAGTTTACCCTTCACATCAGGGATTTCTTAATTCTCATGCAGGCTACTGCGCCGCAAATTATTTGGCAAAGATGCTGGTTTTATAAAAAGCTGTGATAAACTTGTAGCATATGCCCCAGATAAAATCTCCTTCCAAACAGTCCCTTCAGATGATTATCTGCAGTGATTGCAAATGAACCTTGTAGCAATCTCATAACAACTGTCCTCGTGGACGGAAGAGAAACCTGCTGTCAGAACTACAAATAATTTACGTAACTCAATTTAAAGCTCTAACAAAATGTTCCCCGTTAAGAGGATTGTTATACTTAATGTGTGAGATGAAAATGCTTTCTGAAGGTCAGGAATGCACAGAAGATAGATTAGATCTCTCAAAAAAAAAAAGACAAAAAGTAGGTTTCTACTAGAAGTTTTTTCTCTGTCAGACTTTCAACTTGGCATTCTCAGAAACTTATATAAGTGCAGCTTTATTCCTGCAAATGCTGTGTTTGCTCTGCAGAGGGAGAGGAGCCTCAGACCTTCAGCTCTGCACATGGAAAAATGTAACTGAAGGTAGACCGGGAACTCAGGTTATTTTTTGCCACCAGCAGCGCAGCATAAATAGAAGTTTGTTGTAAAGAACACAAGGGCAGGTTTGGGGACATATTTCCTAGACTCTGCCTGCCACAGCAGCCAGTTCAGCTGTGCTGAAGGGCCCCAGGCAGTGTGTGCTCCTGCTCCAGGTTAGACCGTCCCCCACAGCCGTGGGGCCGGACCGGGAGAGGTCCCAAAGGTGACGGTGGCGTGGGAGTGGATGGGCATTAACCCGTGGAGCAGGAATTGTGGGACAGAGCTGACTCTCTCTTTGGGGTCTTCTGCTCGTGCCCAAACCTGCTGCTGAATGCCAGAGGGGTGGGACAGACTCTGCTGAGGCTGGAAATGGGGGCCCGGAGAAGTGCATCAAACCCAGGCAGGGCGTTGTGGCAGGGAGCCTGTGCACTCCTGGTGTTCAGGGACCTTCTGCTCAGCTGGGAGTCAATCTCAAACAGAGCCCCAAAAACCTGAATTTGAAACACTGGAGAACAGCTTTGCGAGATCTAGCTTTTCATAATAGGATCTAGGGAGTGCAGCAGGACTTGGAATGCTTTTCACACAACATACCGTGGAAAGAAAAAGAAATTACAGCCTCTGTAACCATAAGAAAGCTGGGCTAATGTTGCCCTTCTCCTCATCCCTTGCAAACAGGTGCATGTGGTTTCCATCTCTCCAACAAGCCAACACCTGAGATTACAGAGAAGCTGATGATGGAAATTATATAAATACTTAGCCCCTCATCTCCTTCACTGTTGCTTTCCCCTAACACTTGGGGTTTCTCTCTGTAACTCTTGTCTCCTGGCTGCGCCACAGCCCTGTAACAGCAGCTGTGCTGAGGAGGTGCAGAGTCTGCACCCAGGACTCTGGGGAAGCAGCAGGGTTTGGGTAGTAGGAGAGGCTGTGTGACCACGTGTTGGAGCAAAATAATAGGAAAAATCTTTGTCCTGGGGAGTGGAATATTTTCTTACAGCCTCCTGCCTTTTACTGCTGAGGGCCTTTTTCCCAAAGAGATTTGTGAAGGGGAAGAGAAGCTTGAATAGAGTGCTCTGCATCCCAGCAGTGAGTGCCCCTCGCTCCCTGGCAACCTGTGCTTCCCCACAGGTGAGACCTGGTGCCTCTCACCACCCCAGGGCACTGATAGGGACATTTCTTCCTCAGAAAGTCTCTGGGCCACCTTTTTTTTTTTTTTTCCCCCAGAAGAGGAGGGCGCTCTTGGAATCCGGAGTCAAAGGTGCATGCTTTATCTTTGTGGAAAATCTCTTAACGTCTATGAACTGGAGACCTCAGGTTTTGCAGACTGAGAGATCTGTTAGCAGATAAATTCCCATGCTGTGAGTCCTGGGTGTGCTCCAGCCCAGACAACTCCTGAACAAAAATTTTCCTGTGACTGCATCCACAGGCTGCTGCAGGCTGTGTTGGGATTGGGCACCTTAATTGAATGTAAGTGGACTGTTCCTCCCATGCATTGCTTTTAGTGACTCCAGCAAGTAAGCTACCTGACTCATGAGTGGAAGAAACTCAAATACGCAGGGAATTTTTAGGAAATAGGTTAGGAGAAAAAGCTTGTAAAAAATGAGATTTTATTTGGACAGGAGAAAAAAAAAAGTTAGAAAATGGGAAATGGGAAGAGACTTGGAGACACTAGATGGGCAGCTGAGAGGGAGTGGAGAGACTGGCATGGAGGGTGTGCAAATGCAGCTACTTGGGGTGTACAAGCACAGGGCTTCTGGTGCTGGGGGAAATCAGAACTGCTTGAATAACTTGCAAATACTGAGAATTCGGAGCTTTGGGGATCAGTACTTAGTGCAAGGACCAAGCACTTCGAAAAGTGTGCTGAAAAGTTGAATAGTGGAATAAAGTACCAATCCCTTGCAAAATTCAGTTCCAGTAATCGTAAATTGTGCATCTGCTATTCAGGGCTACTCTGACCTCGATCTTTGTGACTGAGTTCAGGACAGTGGAAATGATAATATTCTTGCAGATTGTAGAAATTCATGTAATGGTTATTTGCAGGGCCCTTAAACCCTGGTGATTCTGGCCTCAGACTGGGGCAATATGTGATGAATAAGACATAGGGCAGGACACTGATTTTGTTTTTCTTGATCTCTATTTGCTGGTAATGAGGTGAGCACTGTCTTACGCAATGAATGAAGCAGAGCAGTGAGCACTTGTGAGGAGAGAAAAGGACTAACTGCTCATGCAGTAAAGCTGTATCAGAGCAGATAGAGCTTCTTCTGATTACTGTGATTGTCATGTCACACAGAGTTCCCTTCCAAGGTCAGAGAAGTTTACGAGCTGCCATGAAGGCCCATATTGCCATATTCTCCTGCTAGCTGAAACATTACAGCAATCAGGAAGACAAATCTTCTTGTTCCTCTGTGTGAAAAGGTTCAAAAGTTTCCATTACTGCCCTGCTGTTTCCCTTGATTTCAGCAGTTACCGCAGCTTCTTTGTTGACGTTTTCCTAGATGACAGCAGCCTGTTCAAGCCCTGCCACCGATTCCCTGCAGCCTAGCAATGGTTACATTGGTATTGTTTACTAACAAACATCTTTGGACCTGGGATGATAAATGCCGGGTTCAGGGTAGTACTTTGATCGCAAATTGTACGTGCAGTCGTTGAATCAATTTACCTACAAGCAAATGAATTGCCTTAATTATTTAAACAGGGATATTATCACAAGCCATAATAATCTGTCTTTACCCTGTACTTTTAGGACTATCTAGATAGTCCATGCATTTGTGGAAATACCAGCTTGGATAGTCTGTCAGGAGAAAATAAACAGCTGATGTCTTGAAACCTTTGCTGGGTTGAGTGGAAAATCACCACCTCTGTTTTGATGAATATTGTGCTGTTTTGTGAACTCTTTGTGAAGCATCTCTGACAGACAGGTTTGAGAGTGTTAAGTCCTCCTTGGAGTTGCCCTTGGAGAAGGATGGTTTGGGCAGTGGTAATGAGACTCTTAGTCCAGCCCTGGCAGGATGGTTCAACTCTGAAAGCAAGGGCTGACACTTGTGTCCATCCTTGATTTCTGGGATATACCTTTTCCAACACAGTCTGTAACTAGAGAGGCTATCCTGGAAAAGTTAACAGCAAGAAAAAGGTGAGAGGTTTGTAAGCTGCAGCCTTACCCCTCACTCTGGGCCACCATGTCAAGACAGAGACTACCAGGAAGTGTTTGCTCACTGTTATCTGGTGGCTGAGCCTGATGCTTTATCAATGAAGTGAGAACTCCCTGACCTTGTGGGTGACCACATGGTTTCCCACTGCTGAACACGAGTGAAAGGAATTGTGCACCACGATAATGGATGCAGGGAGCAGAAGGTGGCCTTTCAGCTGATTTGTAGTGCTGTGAGCTCTTGGGGACATCAGATTACAGGTAAGAAGCACGTAGCAGCTCTTGCTGCCATGCAGGGCAGCGCTGGGGTAGCTCATGGAGCCCACGTGAATGCTGTCATCGTGTTGGAGTCTGCTGAATTGCAGCAATCATGAGAACTAGGTATTGCAATTAGAGCTGGTCCAAAGGTTGGAACTCATCTTCTTTGAGTCATCTGGACTACTTTTGTTTTGGGAGTGTCCAGATTAAACAATAAGAAGGAACATGAGATAATGGTTAGCAACTTTTTTGTGTTTACTAAAATAGGTTTATCAGGAACTGTTTCATAAAACACAAGGAATGAGTGCAGAATATCATTCTCTTGTCAAAAAATACGGCTTTAGGTGTAAATGGTATCTCTTAAGTTTTCATTTAACAGTTTTTGACTGTTGAAATTTGCAACTGAAGACTGTTTAAAGGTATGCTGGAGATAAAAAAATGCTGATGCACTAAAACAGAAGACTGCTCTATCTCTTTGTCTTTCTTAATTTCAGCTCAATTGCAGAGTAAATCTTGCTATTTAGATCATGAAAGAAACTCTAGGTATAACTATACAGTGAAATGTTTATCTATACGAGATGATTTTCTGGGTTTAGGACTGCTTCTCAGTGATTCCTCAGCACTGGTATTTCTGCAGAAATACTGGAGGTATTTCTGAGAATCAGTTTGCACAACCCTGTACAGGGACAGCATGTCCCTGTGGAGAAGGCTCTCCAGTGGTGAAGTAGGCATTTGAGGTACATTTCCTCCCAGGTTGCAAAGCAAAAAAGATATATAAGTTCTCTTTCCAAGTGCAGCAAAGAATGAAATCTGGGTTTACAATTCTAGGGTGTTTTATGCTTGTGGTCATTAAGGTCAGTTGGACCAGTTGGCACTGGAGCTCTCACTGAGCTCTGCAAAGCTGACAGCCTTGTCCACCTTCTCTCGCACACACAGTATGTGAACACCCACTAGCAAGGGGATTTGTTTTTCTGTCTTGCAGCGTAGGGACAGATATATTCCATTTCCATTTGCATAGCCTTTAACTGAAAAAGTTCAGGATGGCCCAGTTTCAGCACTGTTGTACTTCTAAGGGAGGTAATAAATCTTAATTTCCAAAATAACGAAATAACAAAGATTCAGTTGGATTTAAGGTCTTTAATGGGGAAAAAAATGATTTTGTTCTTCAGGCTTACAGAAATGTAGATCATGGGTAAGATTAGTTACTCAGTATAAAAGTTCAAAAAATGTGTCATGTATTATTTATTCCTTTCCTAGGTAGGAGTGCTTCTAAGGTCTTCTGTCTGTCAAAGAAACAGGTAACTCAAAAATTCTGGGTAGAAACCATCCACTCCTGAAAGCAGGTTGCCTCTGAGGTATGGTTGTGAGAGGGATCAAATATGCCATCCTCTCTTTAGGTAAAACCTCAGCAGAAGTCTCGGGCAGCCTGGCTCTGGGGGAGAAAGTGCTGGGGGGGCCTTATGGCAATGCCTTTGTGCAGACAAGTTGTGTGGTTACACACTGATGCGCTTCTAGTGCCCAGTGCAGAAAGGAGACTGGTCTGTACTTGCCTTGAGGCCCCCACAGTCCTTAACTGTAGTGTGGGAATGTAGAGGGCTTAAAATGCATCCCTCCCTGGACTGACTGACTGACTGAAAAAGCACATCTGCTGGGAAGGTACACAGCCTATTTCTCACTCATGTTAGTGGTCCTCCATGGGCACCACAATGTTCAGTCATCCGTGGTGTCAGAGTGTGGCAAGGAGTGGGCTGAGAGGGGCTTTCTGCTGCCAGGAAAAGGAGGCAGCCTGGTAGTGGAGGACGAGGCTGGAGCCACTGAATTAAGGTTACATCTGTTCAAAGTTTTGTTGTAGACTTAAGAATGCTGAGAGTTTACCCCTATCCCAATTAAAGCATTTATTAAGGGTTAAGTTCCTGTGCTTTATCTTCATGGAAGCTGACGGAAACAAAATGAGACAGGGAGTTAATGTTCCATTCTGTATTGCTATTGCAAAGAGTAACAGAGAGTTCTTGGGATGAGATGAAGAGGCACAGCTTAACCTCTAGGCATCTATTACTGGAGCCCATTTAAAGCACTTTGAGTTGAAAAAGCCTTTGCTGGAGCTGATGAGAAATGCCAGGGTAAGAAGATGATCCCAGTGTTTGGCATCAGTCAGAGCTTGGAGAATCTCCAGTGTGTGTGTTGGCATTTATAGCATGTTAGGAAAGTGTCTTTACTCCTCCAGAGTAAAAGACAAAGCAAGTTTAGACAATTCTGGTCAGTTTTTCCTCTTCAAAGGAAAAATAATTTCTTGGTTTTCACTGTAGTGCAGTTGCAAGCAAATAGTTTTTGCTTGAGCTGCAATAAGAGATCTTGTGTTTCATAAGCAAATGCTGCTTCTGTGCATTAATTTTTTCCCCCTGTGTAGTAGTCAGTGGTGCAAGTCCCTCTTTCCTCAGCACTTCAAACAGTTGTCCTCTTTAGAATGGCCTGAGATCTTGCATCATTTCCTGTCATCTGTCCAAAACTATTTATAAGATGTCTGCTGATCCTGGCACATAAGCAAAATCCAGTTTTTATGAGAAAACAAATAGTTTTGAAATGTAATCCCTCCCAGCAAGTGTCTCAAAGCTATTGAGAAAACCTGGAACAACCTTGAAAATCTTAATGAAAGCCAAGACGTTATGGTGTTGGGGAATACGGGGAATTGAACAGTGCCTTGTATTTGTAGTGGAAATCTTTATAAATAGATGGTGCAACATGAGCTAAGAAAAAGTTACAGAGAGGTTAAGGGAGAGGATGTGTTTCCAAAATATATTTGTTAGCAAAATAAAAACTTTGGGGTTTGATGTCTGAAGATACAACAAAATTCACTCAGGGTAGCTTTGCAATACTATTTGCCATATAATTTGATGGTAGATGTTCTATAAAATCCCTACTTTTCAATATTTCTTAGGTTTTCCATCTCTTTGGCTTCAGGAGACTGACTGGGGTGGGAGTCTGGCAGGGACAGTTGCAGTCATCAGGCGAAGCAGTGTGCTTCCAGTCAATCTGCTGGTTTTGATAAGTGCTATTTTGGGAATCCTGAAAAAGGATTTTGGCCACAGACGAAACACACCCTGAGCAACAGCACTCACACAGGCTTCCCACAGGCCTGCCCTGACCCTGCTGGCACTGGGCTTCTTGGCGCTTTAGCTGTTCAATATGCTGCTTGCTTCTGAAACCCCTGCATCTGTGAGCTCGGGACATTTGGAGACCGCTGTGCGTGGGGCAAATTGAATCGGACATTGGCCTTGGCCTGAGAGTATTTGAAAGGCCTCAACTCACTGCACCTCCCTTCTTTCCTTGTAAGCTTGTAGAAAACAATTGTTGCTGCTTGAGATGTAAAAGTTGTGCAGCTTCAGGCTCCTAAAGCAGCGTTATTTGCTGGTGCCCATATATTTGTGTTGAGCTTAGCCCCCTAGAAGTTTATTTCAAGAGGATTCTGGTGTGGGTGAAAATGTTAGTGAATGTTCATCTGATTTTTTTTCCCCCTGTAAATGACAAGCTCTGCAGCACCAGCTATATTTACAATTGCACAGCAGAGGCTTTATCTCTGTAATGCAATAGGAATCAAAATGCTATATGTCGGAAGGTTTACAGTGCTACAGGAATGAACAAGAAGAGTTCTGCATAGCGATATGTATAGATCTGCAATTAAATGCAAGAGTTCTACAAAACCATAAAATTGTTCTACCTAAATCCATCATCAGGCCTTTGTAATTTCTGCCCAAGGGCTGATGTGTTTTCCAGTAGAGATATAAAACCAAATGCATTTTTTGCTGAGAGCATCCAGTCCTGCTTCCAGGACATTGCTCCACGTTGGAGTACTTAAGGTATTAGAGATATTCAAATAATATTTGCTGCCTTACAGCTCTAGCAGCACTGCAGCTGATGCGATAACCAGCACAGAAGCCTTTTAACAATTGCTCTTGTGCCACTTCTTGTCAGGTGTGTTCTCCTAACGACTTCACTTGAGGTTTTGGAGGTGAGGAGAAAAGTGGTGCCTTCCTGCAGGTCTAAACAGGGGAGAAATGTCGCACAGAGAATTCTCTTGCACCTGAAGTGTTGAGTCAAAAACATTTGGTGCTTCTTGTTTATGCTTCATCTCACACTTTGCCTTGTCCTCCTGATGTAGAACATTTTTCAGCTGTAGGTTCATCTACTGACTGGATCACTGCTTGATTCCAGCACACCTCCCATGTCCCATGCTGGAAAGTTAGAAGCCACAGTGTGAAATTGCTGGTATTAGTCCTCCTTTAAAAAATTAAACCTAACACATCCTGCCTTAATTGCCTACCTTAGTAAACTTCTCTACACGTTTGCTATTCTGTGCATGAAATACTGAGAGCTATCTGTGCAGGGAACTAATGAGGAATCAATGAAAGGCTGAGGATCTGGGAGAGCTCCAGCCCTGCAAATGAATTACACTCACAGAGGGCTGACACTTTCAGTGATGATCCAGCTACAAGGCAAGATTTCTAAGCTTTCCTGTTCTCCCAGTATTGACACGGCTTTGCCAATTCCTGCTTTAGGCAGATGCTCTGTCCCCTGTGCTAAGAGTTGTTTTAAACATAGAAAAAGTAGGCAATGGAATTGCCTGACTTAATAAAACTGTGTGATATTAAGCAGGGAGCCTGCATGCAGCTGGCTGTACCTAAGTGTCCTAGATTGCTGATGATCTACCAAGGGGGAAGAATTACTTGCTCTAAGTGTTTAATGACTTTTTGTCCTACAGAATTTCCAAAGTATGTCACATAACCCATTTATTTCTAACCTCAGAGCTGAACATTGTCTTTGACTTCCTTCTTCCACCTCCATTTGCCCTTTGTACTTGGCGGCCTTTGGTTTGAATTGGTCTGTTAATAGTCTGTCTGTTGATTCACACGGGGATGAAGATCTTAGGGTTTGCTTTTTTCCTTTCTTCCAAGTTCTCTAATACTGCCATAGTTTCTTTCCTAATTAGAATGTAGACAGTATAAATCTTGCTCTAGCAAAGTCAACCCCATCAACTGAGTGCAAATGAGGTGATAGCACGCAGTAGCTCTGGCTACTGCCAAGTAGACTTTAACTAAAACAGGATGGTGATGCAAACATTTCTTAAAAGCTTTTAAGATGGCAGGTTCTGTGTGGTTACCTGATAATAATGCTGTTATAAAGTATATTTTAAGATTTATTGGAAAAATTTTGAAGTCTGCAAATAGAGCGCTCGTTAGAAAAACATGTTTATGTGAGAAAGAACAAATAAAAACCCCCTGTGTCTAGTATAGAAAGGTACAGTCTGACCTTTTCCAGGAAACGGAGGTGCCCAAGAAGTGTAGACACCTGAACTGTCAGGTTGCCAGTGGAACTCAAATTTATCTGGGCTCTTTGTGCTGAACATCAGCACTATGAAGTTGTAAGATGGAAGAACAAGTGATTTGTAAAGACTTTGCTTAACAGAACAGACTTTGCTGCAGGGAGCTAGGCTGATTGGAGGAGGCAGCAGTTAACGGAGACGCAAACTATTAAAAACTCTTGGGATCTGTGCTAGGAAAACCAAATCATACTTCAGGGCCCAGAGTACAGATAAGCAGGAATAGGCCAAGGAGGCAGCAGAAACAGTGTGTTTCTTGGACCTCTCCCCATCCCCTTTTAATAAGTGGATTTTTTTCTCTAAACTCATCCCTGTCCCCATGCAAAATGAATCTTAGACTTTGGGAAGAAACATGGTCAGTCCTTAAAAATGTATGCTAGAACAGATTTCCCTTCCTCTGGGAGGATGTGTAAGTTGAGCAGGAATGGCCTGGTGGCACCCCAGGTACTGGCTGCTGTCAGAGGCTTCCCATGTGTGTCCTGGCAAATTCAGCTGCCCAGGGAACTGATCCTGCAGGAGAGACCAAGAGCCAGGTAACACTGTCAATGCCTTAATCATCACTGGTGGTGGAGGCTGCCTGATGTGAGATACACAGTAAAGTTCCAAGCCTCCTCTGAAAACACTTGGAATCATTAGAGAGGGCTGCATAATGCTATAAAACAAAGATTTCCTGCAGAAAAGCCCAGTGAAGCAGTGAAACTGAGACAAAAGCCTGAAGCTGCCAAGTTACCTTGGGCAACCTTTTCAAACCCTCTCCAAATCTTTCTTCCCTTGCCAATCATAATGGGTGTGGACACTTAAAAATACTTCATTCCCTTTTATGCCACAAGGAACAATTCACACACAGGACTGAAATATTACACTGGAAATTTACTGTTTGATCTTTTTGAACTTGGATATAATAAATGAATCATTCCTTCAGTTCTAATTATTTTTTAATTGCTGGTCTTTATGAGCTTTGAAATCCAGGTTTTTTTTTTACTCTGCATTTCGGTGACAGTTAATACCTGCAAATGTTTTAGGATGGGTTGGTATCATATAGCTTATAATATATCTTCTACGTTCTGTGAAAATGGATTCTTGTGGGGAATGTTGAAAAAACTTGTCACAGTATTTTATAGCCAAATCAATAGGATATTAAAAATCTGAGAACAGATTAACAATTTGCTGGATTAGATAGTTATAAATTGCCATGAGACACACAAATTCTCAGCAACTCTCATGTGTACTATAATTCTGTAACTAGTGAGGCTGAAGTAACATTCCTTCACTGTGCTCTTCTTGTCAAATGATTTTCCTCTAGATTGAAGCATCTCATCCACTAGATCCTACCACAGAGTACACTCTTTTGCAGAAAAGAATTTGGAGGGGAAAAAAAAAAAAGAAAGTAGCTCTTGATTTATGAATTAGGAACCCAGAAAATGGTGGTATTTCTGGACTATGTGAGACTTATCAGAGAGCATGTGCTACCCAGATGAGGTAACTTGCTGCTTACTTCAAGCCACCTCGGTGTTTGCTTCATTACTTTTCAAACAGTCTGGGCTGCTGCAGAGGAAACTTCATGGATGTGCAACTCCACGTGACTGCCATGGCATTGTGGGTGTTGGCATATAGTCCCAATGGGCACAGGATGATGATGGGCTCTCCAGGTGCTGTTTCAAGGATATAATATAACATTTTTCTTACTGCAGCACCCTAGAATCCGAGGATCAGCTTGCTCTTTAGTTTCTCATAGTGAAATACTTTGTATGGATGGAGGGATTCTTTAATTAACTAAATAACTCTGGATTTAGACATGCTGCTCCTGCCTTTTTTTAACCCCCAAATCCCTTCCTTTAATTCAAGTGAAAACTCCCTTGTGGCTTGGCTCTGGTTGTTGTCCTAACATCACCTCTTCCAAATTTGCACTACTGCAGTTTTTTCTTTATAGAGTGTATTTAAATACAGGCCTTCTGGAGCACGCAGTGCTGTAATCTTCCAGCTCTGTTTTGCTGGGTGGGCAGAAGAACTGCAGCTTTGTTTCTGACTTTTCTGCACTGTTGGCAGCATGGTGAGCTGCCTATCAATTAGCAAACATTGTAATGCAAAGTGCCAGTTTGGTTACTGACTTTTGTACATTTGCTGTTAGTACAGTTGTGCACTGCCCAATGCCCGGCTCACCTCTCCTGACAGTGGGGTCTATAGCAGAGTTAGCAATGCCTCTGGCTGATTGAAACAGTTAATGTTTGGCTGCATAATTAAAGAGAGTTTAAAAGTTATTTAAATAACTTTAGAGAAGCTGAGCAGGGAGCTCCTTGGATGTTGATGTACGACTTGTTTATTTTTAAAAAAAAAAAAGTTACATGATTTAAAAGTGCAAGGGTCAATTGGATGCTTGTGTCCAGATGGCAGCAGAGCAAGCTGCAGAACTCTAATGCATGTGAGTAACTTCTGTCCTAGTACTAGCTATAAATAACCTCTTAACCAGCAAAAAGTAATATTAATTGTTTTATCACCTTTTGAGTCATCCAAGCTTATGAGGGGTGTAGGAAAACTGCACCTTGTTTTGACAGTTGTACCGAAACTGGGTTAGTAGAAGCGTAAGGCTGTTCTGATACCTAGAGGCCTGGTGTTTTCATATCTTTCTGTCCCCGCTAGGCCTGCTGTATAAAAGTCTTGGGGGTAAGAAATGTAAAGTTTTAACTATTTTCCTTTATTTTGTTGCATTAGTTGTGATTTGGGGGGAAAAGCAGGCTTTTACTGCCTCTGCCTAGGACAGTTAAGGGAGGTGCAATAGCAAGACAGAAATCCTTTCTGGCATCTACAGAGGTGACAGCAATGGCGAGGACTTTGTAGATTCTCGTGGGGAGAACATTCAGGTCCACCGTGGCATCACTAAGACTGCAGAACATCAGAGCCGAAGCGTCACCTCCGGAGAAGGGAACCGTGCCTGCGTTGTGCCGCCCGCCGCCTTCCAACTGTGTTTGTGTTTCTGTCCCGGCAGGGACGTTTGGTGACGGGGCAGTTGAACTGGTCCCACACAGGCTGTCGCTGCCGGACCCCCGCACGGTGCCAGCTGCGGGGCCATCGCTGCGGGCACACCCGAGCCCCGCACGCCGCTCCCCGCTGGCCCCTCTCGCTGATGTGTTAGACCCAGCTGGGCCTCCACAGCGCTGAATCCCTCGGGCTCCCTGGGCGCGCCGGCAGCGCCCGTGCCTTCGGGCCGCGGGCGAGGCGGTGAGGCACCCGGGGAAGGGGGTCGGCGGCTCCCGGGGGTTCGCGGCGGTTCCCCCCGGGCACGGAACACCCGGGCGGTGCTTCCCCCGCCGCCCGTCCCCGAGGGCCGCCCGGGGCCGCCCCCGGCGGGCGGAGCCGCCGCCGCGCCGCCCCTCCCTGCCCTCCGCGCCGGGTTACATGGCGGCGGCTGCGGCAGCGGCAACTGCGGCGAGGCGGGCGGGCGCCGGGCGGGAGCCGGTGGCGGGGCCGCGGGGCCCGGCCGTGTGAGCAGCGCAGCCCCCGATGAGCCTGGGAAGGCCCGTGAGTGTGCGGGGGGCGCC
>JAWMRA010000016.1:12591197-12642113 GCA_035584735.1 Pseudotriccus pelzelni
GCGGCGGCGCGGCCTGAAGGGCGTTTGAAGGTAGGGCGGGGGCGCCGGGCCGGGGCTGCCGCCTCCCTCGGCCCGGGCGGCGCTGGCGGGCGAGGCCGGCTCGGCCCGGGGGGGCGGCGGGAGGAAGGATGTCCTTTGCCGGGGGGGGGCCGGCCCATCCACAGCCTGCGGAAGTTTTGCTGGTGCAATCGGCGCTGCTCTCCAGCCGGGAGAGAGGGCACAGGTACCGCTCGCTCCGGCTGCCGGGCGCCCGCAGGATCCGGTAACCTTTTGTGGGGAAAAGTGACTTAATACTCTTTAACGAGTAGCTTGAAACGCCTGAGGGAAATAGGTTGAAGAGAGACTGCTCGAGGTTGGGGGTTTGGGAGAGCAGAGACCCTTGCCTGGGCAGGCAGGGATGCTCTCACTTGGCATCTCTAGGATGTGTCTCGTTTTCTGACTAGCGCAGGGACCAGCCTGACAATGGCAGTTAATTGTGTTGTGGGAAAAGAAGCGGTGTTCGGCGTGTTGTCGTATGGCCGGTGCAAGCCTTGATGACAGCGCTGTTGGCAACAAGCTTTTTATGTGTATATATAAAAATAACATCGTCATGTGTTTATAAACCATCTACAAATTCCGGAAAGCGGTGGCTTAAAATAGAGGTACATTTTGGTTTGGTAATTGCGTTCAGAAGATGTGTTTGGCTGTAAAGCTAAAATGGGAACTTTGATTTCAGCCCCTCGCTCAGACTTGGTCCCTACTTGTGTGGTTGTTATCTTTAATTCACTCTTGACTGGTTAACTGTTCAGTGGAACAGACCGTAGCAGGTCTGCCGAGGTGCAGGAGGCTGTGGTAAGCTGATGTTCGTCATTTTCAGTGGGGAGTTTCCACTGAATTATCCTAAAGGAGGGCCAAACCATTTTTATGCACAGTACAGCAAAACGCACTGGATTCTTGTGTGTTTTTACAGATCCTTCACAAGATTTATAAACTAATAGTAACATTTGCTTACTGCCAGCACAGAGTTCCCTAAACAGTGTGGGGAGCAAGTAGGAGGCTGTAGAAAAGCGACAGTTTCGTGAGTTGGACGATGACTCACTCTGCCTACTGACTGCAACGTGGCTGATCTAAAAAAAAAAAACCATCAACTTCTGTGCCCCGTATTTTTATAGTCAAAGGGATAGTACTTAGCAGTTGTATAATATGGCATTAGTCATTCGTGGTCTTTCTCTTGTGAGTAATGATTTGATCATTATATGGTCGGAATAATCAAATTAACTGGTATCTTCTCAGTCTTATTTGTATTTCTGAAAAAGTAAACATCTCATACCTGACTGATTCAGTGCACATCCTGTTTCCTGAAAACTGTGATAAATCCACGTGCAGAAGTTGAGCACGCACTGAAGGGGCTGCTTGCGTAATGCCTGAAGCTGGTCATGTGTGACGATGTCTGCTGGCACCAGGGACGATTTCAAAGGCCTTCTGTGGGTCGCTTCTATTGCCCTCTCCCGAGAACTGGCCCGTTTTAAAAGCATAGTTGTAAACCACTTAGCAAACCAGTATCTTTGTGTTTCTCTCTTTAAAGTTTGTGGGAGGAAGGAGTAAAAGTATCACTTAAAAAAAAAAAAAAAAGGTAGTCTTTGGAAAGGGGACAGTTATCCTAAATGAAAACGTCAGTGCCTGCGTCAATAGCCTGTTAAGCGCAAATTGGGGTGGTAAACCCCCCCCCCCGTTTTTATACCATAGTCTGTCATGTGTTTGAAGTGGTTGGAGCGGGTACTCAGCTGAGGAGGAGTTTGTTGGTTTTGTGTGTTTAGTGTGTATTTTCAGAGTAGACAGTTGGACCATTGAAACTGATTATTGCCGTCACTCTTTATAAGTATTAGTGTCTAGGAAAACCCTGCACCTCATTATTTTCTAAAGTTAAAAGATATTGTAAAATGCAAATAATAAAATTACTTTGAGTTCACTTTTCTTGTTTTGAGAAAAGCTTTTGTTTCTCCTAGTTGATTACCCTTTAAGTAATTATCATCTTAGTGGAAGGGAAGGTTTGGGGTTAACTTTTTGGTTCGATCGGAATATGTGAGCCTGCTACAGCATCGGCATCTGTTACATTTCTAAAATAGAATTTTCAGTGGCAATAAATGAAAGATCATTCTCAATTACTGGATCTTAAGTTGTTTCAATACTGGAGCATCTTTGCTAGGACAGTCCCTGACTGTCCTCACCATGCTTTTGTGAGGGTGCTGTGTGTGTCGGGTAGAAGGGCTGCCTCTTTGTCAGCTTTCTAGAACTAGGTCCTGGTTTGAATGATAGCTGGGCCCTGCTTTTACTGAGTTTGGGATTAAGTAATTTGCTTACAGATAGGAAGTTTGTAGCAGCATCGGGTCAAATTGAAGTCTGCAATGGGTTGCTTATGTTGCTAGCATTTGTTTTCTTAGCTAAATTGCTCTGATTGTGGAGATTGTTACGTGCCCCCTGAAAACATTGTAATGAGTGGTCACCTAGTGGAAGGAGATATAGTATAAGCTGATGGTGAAAAATGCATCAGATGCAGAATGAAAATTTTAGGGCTCCTAGTTCAGTAAGCAAGTGGGCCATAACTCCCTTTCTCCCTGAAGCACTCATGTCATTGCTGCTGTCATGCTGCACTTCTACTGCTCCCCTCCTTCAGTCATGGCAGTAGGGGGTAAGATTTGAGTTAGGGTAATCCTTGCTGCTTGTGGTCATCTCTTTGAAACTGTTCCTGTGCTGTTTAATGGAACTCGCTAAAAGAGAGGTTCCAGATGTGTCACCCAGCTGGTGCAAACAGATTCAGCATTGCTGCATATTGAAGACATCAGCATGTGAAACAATAAGCCTAATTATGAGGAAGAATACAACTGGTTTTAGATGGTCCCAAGGGTATAAAACGCAGCATATTGCAGGGTGTTTGAACAGAGGCCTTGGCCCTTCAGTTAGCGAAAAATTTAAAATGCTATGGAAATTCATTTTTGTAGCTCATACTAATTTGCAGGGGGGGTGTCAGAATGAAAGGAAAATGGGGTGATATAAGCTGTTTTACAGTCAGCAGCTCAGAGTGAGTGATTCTGAAAGTGATACATGTGAGTGAGAAAATACTTTTAGGTGTAAAAATGTTAATAATCAAGAGGCTAGACTTAGGGGTTTTATAATTGTGAACAGTGTTGGATAGTCACTGATGCTATTCTCTTTAGGATAAATTTTATTTTTGTTCTTTAAGTAAATTCATGGATATTTTAAGACAGGTCATCACTTTGTCTTAGTACTGATAGAAA
This sequence comes from Pseudotriccus pelzelni, assembly GCA_035584735.1. NCBI lineage: Eukaryota > Metazoa > Chordata > Aves > Passeriformes > Tyrannidae > Pseudotriccus > Pseudotriccus pelzelni. Next base: position 12,594,473 of record JAWMRA010000016.1, read on the forward strand.
GACAGAAAAGATAGCTTTGGGAAAAGTAATAGTGTTACCTCCTTATGTTTGTACTGAGGCTACAAACCCTTGTAAAACACTGTTAATAATTAGGACTTGCCAGTGCTCAAAGAAAGGAATCCCAAGGCAATAATTCCATGCGCTGAGTAGAGAATACTCTGAAGATCACCACATCAGTGGAGGACAGCTCAATGTTTTTCAGTTTAGAAATACTACATTTGGTGATCTTTATTTAAAAATAAACACTGAGCAGAGAACAGCATGTGTTTCCTCCTTTGCTGTGTTTGTGGTATTGCTGTATAAGTACCTGGAGGCAGGTGGTGTGTGGGAGGAGAGTGAGTGAGCCCAGGGCATTGGGGCTGTGTGTCTTGGTGACAGTGAGGCTTGAGCCTAAGCAAAGGCAATATTTAAATGTGTTGAAACAGTCTTGTTTCTGTTTGCCAGTGTGCCTTTCTTTCCTTTTTTTTTTCCTTTTCTCTATACAATTCTGATTACTGTAGTGAATTGAGGCCATTATTTGGAATATGTTAATAACTTGTCAGCTGGTCTTGCTGTTCTGTCAGGAGTGAGGAGACTTGTTTTGCTTGCTCCCAATCGTCCCACTGAAACGCTAGCCCAGTTTTAAGGAAAAACACTCACACAATGAATTTTGAAGTGTTGGGATAGTTTGGAGACCTTTACATTTATGTAGAGAGCTGGATGAAGAGCTGAAATTTGTTAATCTAAGATTGAACAGAAGGCATTTAGTGGTTTGATGTGACCTGTAGTTGTTGGGGAAGAACATACAAGTGACTTGTAATGAAACTGCCCAAACCTTTCCACACTGTGTAAGTTACACCTTTGACTTTTCTCTTTGTGGCATTTCTGAGCCTTTAAAAGAAAAGAGGATGTTGTACAGAAATTCAGCATGTGGTCTTTATGACTGCATTCTGCTGCTGCTGACGGGAACTTACTGAGAAAATTACCAGTTTGTGTTTTCATAAATAGTAGATGAATTCATTACACTATTAAAAAATAAATGATGTCTGAAAGTGCCATATGTCAGGGGAAGTGGTTGTAGAATATATCAGTTACTCTGTAAAATGTACGTGCTGTTAGTTTTTCTCTGTAATCTAGTTGGATAAATGTAGAATTGTTAAAGTAATAATATTTGTCTGATACGTATGGATTACCCCTGTGATTCCTGTAATAATGAGTCTATACAAGCAAAGTTCTTATTTGAGATGTCAGTAAACTTTATCCAAAATCTTTATAAGTGGCACTGGATGTGTGCTGTATATTCTGGGAAGTCAATTAATACTGGGAGTGCACAAGCCTTACCCTTTTTGTGTGAACAGTACCCAGTTACCTCTTATGATGGTGAAATAGTTAAACCTGATTTTGTCTTTGAGTAAAAATTCAGTGAAAAGAATTACTCCAGAATTTAGTGGCTGATGTTAAAGGATATTATTGTGTCTGAGTTGTCTCTTGGTAATTCTCCAATAGAGATGTTTTCTTTATTATTCCCTTCTTTATTAAGATTCAGGAGAATTTTTCATTGTGTGCCATATATTTTCAACAGATTATATCAAAAACTTCAGTTTTCTACCACAAGTATGAAAACTGTATGTCATTTCTAATTAGTTTAGCTTTTGTGATGCCTTCTTACTTTGTAAGTGGACAGCAAATAAGTTGTTTATTTAGGACAACTTAATGATCTGGGGAGGAGGAAGACTTTTGTATGTGCTGCAGTACTGATGTATTTTTCTCTGCTTTTCAGGTTGTCACGGAGTAAAATGGATGGTAGCTTTGATTGTGATTGTGGTGAGCTGGAGCCACCTGATCATTAACAGAAGGCATCTTTTGTAAATCAAGAGCTGCCAGTTTCCCACTTAACTAGACTGTAAACAAAGGAGAGAAAAAGGAGGACGAAGGAAAAAAATAGTGCTTACCAGCACCATAGAATGACGCTGCTCAGGACCAGTCCAACACTGAATGTATCTGCACTGTGAGGAGGAGGATGTTAAAAGAAGCCTATTATGTGCATATTTATTCACATTTTTGTTAAATGTTAACCAGTTTAGCACAGTAGAGCTGAGTGCATAGTATGTCATTTCATTCCGTTTGAGTTCCTTGTGAGTATTTTCTTTAATGTCTGCAGAAATGCTGCACCTTTCTTGAACTATGAATGCTGCAATCTTTCTATCTTATGCTCGGTTTGAGTTCTAGAGCTTACGGGCTCTAAATTCAAGGGGACACAACAGGCCTGGCTGGCTCACAATGAAATGAGAGTGTCAAGAAACCATCTTGCCGTCAAAGCCAAGTGTTTCTTCTCCCTTTCACTAAGACCTTTCCTTCAGATACCAGTGGAAGTGTCTCCGTGTGTTTACAGAAGCTTAGTAGTTTGAGGAAAAGGAAACGTAAAGAATTTTAAAATGGCAGAAAAATTTGAAAGTCTCATGAACATTCATGGTTTTGATCTGGGCTCTCGCTATATGGACTTAAAACCACTGGGCTGTGGTGGAAATGGCTTAGTTTTTTCTGCTGTCGATAATGACTGTGACAAAAGAGTGGCTGTCAAGAAAATTGTCCTTACGGATCCCCAGAGTGTTAAACATGCTCTACGTGAGATCAAAATTATTAGAAGACTTGACCACGATAACATTGTCAAAGTATTTGAAATTCTTGGTCCCAGTGGAAGCCAGCTAACAGATGACGTGGGCTCCCTTACAGAACTGAACTGTGTTTACATTGTCCAGGAATACATGGAGACAGATCTGGCTAATTTGCTAGAGCAAGGCCCTTTACTGGAAGATCATGCCAGACTTTTCATGTACCAGCTGCTACGTGGGCTCAAGTATATTCACTCTGCAAATGTTCTGCATAGAGATCTCAAACCAGCTAATCTTTTCATTAATACTGAAGACTTGGTGCTGAAGATTGGTGACTTTGGTCTTGCACGAATCATGGATCCTCATTATTCCCACAAGGTATGCAGAGAGTGGGAATATCTAAGTGATACACTGACAGCTGTGCCTTCTTAAAATAGCATCTTCCTCCCTTTTGCACAGGTAGACAGGCTGTGGAAGGCCTTGTTAGCAGGTGGGCTGTCATGTTAGGGACCGTGCAGTAGAACTGGAATGCTTGCAAATAGAGTAAAAGATCACTGAATGACATGTTTTGTCCTGGATAGTTTTATTTTATGCTTGCAGTAGTCTTTTTTTTTTTTTTTTTTTTTTTTTTACTAGTTGTGTTCAGAAAACATAACCCGAGATTAAGAGCAACATTCAGAGGCATAACTGTAGCAGCCTTAGGTAAGTTTATAAGAGGTGCACTCGTAATGTGCAAATGTGGCTACTTCCTGCAATTGGTTTAGAGATAGCAGTCTTCCTGCTCTAGATGAGGTTTTCACAAGACAGTTCAATATCATCTCTGCATTTACTTGGCACCTGGGAATGAGAAAGTTTTGCTGCAGTACCTCATTTAACTAATAAATAGTGTCATAGTGCTATATCGCTGCTGTTCACTCATAAAGGTACTTGTATTTCATTTGAAAAGGCGGAAAGGTGTAGTAGGAGGCACGTGGTACAATCCCTGGGACCTTGAGACCAAGAAATCATCTAGTAGTGCGTTAAACAATGAGAAACAATTGATTAAAAAAATATGTCTTAAAAACCTAAGTAATTTTTTTCCCCTTTTTTTTCCCCCATTTCATTAATTTCATTAGGGCCATCTTTCTGAAGGATTGGTAACTAAATGGTACAGATCGCCCCGTCTCTTGCTTTCTCCTAACAACTACACTAAAGCCATTGACATGTGGGCTGCAGGTTGCATCTTTGCTGAAATGCTGACTGGGAAAACCCTCTTTGCAGGTGGGTAGAATAAAAATGTGTGTGCATATTCCTGAAAGGAGTGGTACTGCTTAATTATCTTCCCCAAGAAAGATTGGTTCTCATGGTTAATGTCAGTAGTCACTGACTATCAGGATATGCTGTATGATTATGCAGTTATATAAACTATAAGTGCATGTATTTGTAAAGCAGAAGACAGTTCAAATTTGTTACTTGTGTTGGTGTGTATTTAAACAAATCACAGCTTAATGCAATACTCATATATGGTAAATCTGTCTGCAATTATGTTAAGCTAAATTTATGGGATGCCTAAGAAGTGTTCTAATACCTGTGTGAATTGGTGTATCCAGGGAGTATTTGAGGATTTTGAATGCCCTGAGTATCATATGCATAAAGATTATTCTGTTTAACGTAGTCAACCTAATCACTTCCTGCTTCTCTATATTTTAAATGATGAAGTCCCAGTGGTATAGATTTAAGATTTAAAAGTGTAAAATTTAGTGTGATATAGCAAGGAAATGTGCAGCCTTCAGCTGTTTCTGGTAAGACAGGAAGCAACGCTCTGGTCTCGTTGGTCGTGTCTGCATTAGTGCTTTGGTTAGGACCAGGAGGAAATTTCTGAAGCAAATCTCTTGTGGCCATCCTGTACCACATTGCTGACTTAGCTCAGTGCACAAACTGGAGCCTTTTAGATGAAATGAAACACTCATTTGCACTGTAGGAGGTCACCAGTGTGCTCCACCTGCTGACAAGCGTTCGGTCCATGGGAGCAGATGAGCTCTAGTCTGCAGTAAACCTGAAATGCTGATTTTGTGTGCACCCTGGGGCCTCGGCAGCAGCTGTCTCATTCAGGCTTGCTCTTGGATTTGCTGCTGTTGGTCTAAATCACTGCAGTAATACAGATAAAACCCCAAAGAACTAAGCTTATATTTCAAAGTCCACATTCCTTTAGGTATTGTGTGGACTAAGAGGACACCTCTGCAGTAATTCTTAGTGTTGCATGAAAAGGTAGTGAAACTACCTTTTTCCCATTAAGTATTATTAATGGAGAACAGTCACTTGAAAGCATTATTTGGTAGAAATCAGTGATTAATATGTGCAGAGATTTTTCTTCACTTGCAGGGAGTTGCTCACTCTTTGAGTTTCTAACTGCTGGAGTAAGGTCCACAGTGTATTAAATGCTTGGCTGATAAGAGATTTATTAGGTTCCCATTGCATCAAGCACTTCTACTGGCAAATAGTGAAATAGAGGGAGAAAGTCTGCAGATTTTATCATTCAGTGTAGTTTGATCACCACTTACCAGCATTTTGGCTTTTTTTTTGAGTAGCATTGGTATTTGTCACAAATTTTTATTGGCTTAATAGCTGTGCAGTGAGTTAAAATTCTGGTTTTTAAACTTGGTCTCAGTAACCAAACTCCTAAATTTCTAGGCTTGATAATTGCATTGTGTAGATCCCTAGAAAAATATTTTTAAATGTGGATGTGTCCCTCTGCAAATGTAACACTGCCATGGTTTCTTAATCTTCAAGAAAAATGGATTTCTTAATGTTGTGCATTTGGAAAAGGAAGATGGTTGGAGATATGTCAGTGATCCTGTCATGAGACTGAATAAAATTCTTTTGCGAAGTTGTTTGGAGGGCTTGATTTGGTTAATTTGCAGCTTCCTGTCTACTTCTGAACCATCCCTTAGGAATGCAGCTCTCCGGAAAGCCAATGATGAGAATGGGAAGGAAGAATGCAGATTAAAATTGCAGAATACCTGGGATAAATAAGGGAAGGGAAGTTGAGGCAGGGGAATTCAGTAGCTGTTCCAAACAACTTCTCTAGTTCTTTTTACTAAATGAGTATTTTAAAATGCTCATTTTGCTTATAGTGGAAAGAAGTCTGATTAATTTTTAAGATGGCAGTAATTATACAGTAGAATCTGTTTTCCAACAAATTGCAGGCACTATAAATCTGATAGATCATATTAAGTAATTTGTAGTGGTTTGTAGCAGAAGGACAAAACAGCTTTTTCAATCCAGTAACAGGAGGCAGCACTAATTCTTTTGGGGAACATGGGACTCTGTCAGATTTTCTGTAGTGATTTTTGCCTCAGCTTTTCTTTAGGCCACATGACAGAATTTCCAGTGCAGGCTGCTGAAGTGAACTGATAATGTGTAGGTTTTGAGATGTACAGTCTCTTGCTGGCCACATTTATTTTTGTACGTAATGTCACATGCATCAGTATTGCTTGTCATTGCCCAGAGCTGCCTGGTGAAGGAGGGAAATGTTGGCATGCAAATAATCCTATATAGTTTTACCTGCTAGTTGAGTCTCTAGGGTCCTGCATCCTTCTTGGAGCTGAACAATGAGTGGAGTTTCTGGGTGCTCCAGATGCTGTTAATTATTCCAAACTGACCTGCTGTATGGGCCCTTCTGATTCTTACCCAGGGAGACTTGAAGTAGTGCTAGAAGAGTATTATCATTTCAGTCATAATACAGTACTTTTTTAAAAAACAGTATCACTCTGCTTGACTGACAGGTGGTTTTTGTCTTGCACCTGACAGCTGATGCAGGATTTCAGAGTAGAATGTTACTGCAAATGGTTGTGCCTGTAAGATCTCTTTCTGAGCTAAGCCACTACTGGTTATATTAGTAAGGGGCATATAATTCAAACTGAGGTAAAATACTGAATTAATAAGGTGGATCAGTTGAAAGGGAAGGATTGCAGTACACAGTATATAACAAAAAGGTAGGGTGTGTTGTAGAGTACCTCTTCCATGGTGAAAACTTCCTTGCAAAAGCTTAAGGTTAGGTTGCTTTATCTGTGAGTAACAACTCTGTAATTCTTCTTGCACCAGGGCGTTTCTTGAGAGCTCTTCAGATTTATTATCATTTAAATTCAGAACTTCACCCTTTTCTCTGTTGTAGGAGATCATAATCTTATACTGGAAATAGCAGCTCAGAGCACAAAATTTTGACGTGCCTTTCATGTGCAGGGATCAGAAGTGTTTGAAGTTGAAATGGCAGCTTGTATTTTCTCTTTGGTGCTCAGGTGCGCATGAACTTGAACAGATGCAGCTGATTCTCGAATCAATTCCTGTTGTACATGAGGAGGACCGTCAGGAGCTTCTCAATGTAATTCCAGTTTACATTAGAAACGATATGACTGAGCCACACAAACCTTTAACTCAGTTGCTTCCAGGCATCAGTCCTGAAGGTAAGTAAATTTAAGAAAAAAAATAATTCCCGTGTTTCAACGTTATAAAATAGCGAGAGCAACGTTGATTGCATGGCAATCACAGGCATGTGATTGTTAAAAGCAATTTTGAGTTAGAAGGACCTGCATTGTCTGCAGAAGGATTATCTTCTGCTATAATAAAAAAAATTTGCTTCCATAATAGCTGCTTGGTGATCTTTGGAGTAGAACTGTGAATCTCTGCTGCAATTATTTTCACTGGAATTGCTCTATTTTTAGACACTCGTTTCTAAATATAAGGGAACATTGGAATGGAGTCAGTGTAAAAGAACTGTCTTCCAAATGTTTTTAAAAGAGTCCCCCAACCAAAGTAACAGCAGTGTTTCCTGGTGTTGGTGGATACTGATTCAGCTTGAAGCATTTATCTCTCAGTGTTTTTTCATTCTTTAAGTTAAATTACTGTTGAGCTTAGATTTGATTTACTCTCCCAGCTTTCTGGTGGCTCTGGAATGCATATTTGGCAGAGTCCTGTCAGTAGCTGATATTTCTCGGGTGGCTACTGTGAAGGAAGGCGAGCTCTAGAGCAAAGCACCGCACCTTAATGTTAAATTCTGGGAGTCTGAAGTGCCCCATTTAATGGTAACTTTTTCTCTGCAGCGCTGGACTTTCTGGAGCAAATTTTGACGTTTAGTCCCATGGATCGATTGACAGCAGAAGAAGCTTTGTCCCATCCTTACATGAGCATTTATTCCTTTCCAACGGATGAGCCTATTTCAAGTCATCCTTTTCACATTGAAGATGAGGTTGATGATATTCTGCTAATGGATGAAAGTCACAGCCATATTTATAATTGGGAAAGGTAAATTTTATCACTTACTGTGGTAACATAACTGGATGCTTTTGTGCTTGAAGTAACGTTGCTTCAGGGGCATCATTTCCTTTTCTGTTTGTTTCTTCTTCTGAAGTTGACCTGAGTATAAAATTTTCCCTTATAGACATTGTCATTGAGTTTATAATTCATTACACTGACTTGGATATATGCTGATGCATTCCTGATATGCACTCAGGACTCTACAGTCTAAAGTTAATCTCTTCATTATTTTTTTCCCCAAAATATTTTTCTAAAAAATAAGCTTTATTTAAAGAGAGTTTTAACTATGATTGTCTTGTCTAATGCTTAGTGCATATAACAGTAAGGAGACTCACAATAGTCATCTTAAGTCAGTTAAACACACTTATAGAAAGAGTTCTGTAAGTAGAGTGAGCTGTTGTACATAATTTCAGACTTAAATCTTTCAGATGTGCATTTGAGGATTGCTTATGCCAGATTAAATTAAAACCTGGAAGACATACCCAATTGAATTAAGGATAACTCTGTGTTGAATTGTCATCATTCTGTAAGGGAAATTCTAAGCTCTTCCTGTCTTTGGATCTAGAAGACAGTTTTTAGCTGCTAACACTTAGGAAATTGTTTTACAGATACCATGAAAGTCAGTTTTCAGACCATGACTGGCCTATTCATAATAACTTTGAAGCTGATGAAGTTCAGCGCGATCCAAGGGCTCTTTCTGATGTTACTGATGAAGAAGAAGTGCAAGTGGATCCTCGCAAATATTTGGATGGAGATCGTGAAAAGTACCTGGAGGATCCTGCCTTTGACACCCACTTCTCTACTGAGCCTTGCTGGCAGTATTCAGATCACCATGAAAACAAGTATTGTGATCTGGAATGTAGTCACACTTGTAATTACAAAATGAGGTCATCTTCATACCTAGATAATTTAGTTTGGCGAGACAGTGAAGTAAACCATTACTACGAACCCAAGCTTATTATAGATCTTTCGAACTGGAAGGAACAAAGCAAAGAAAAGTCCGATAAGAAAGGCAAGTCTAAATGTGAAAAGAATGGGTTGGTGAAAGCTCAGATAGCACTTGAGGAAGCATCACAGCAATTTGTTGAGAAAGAAAGGGAGAAGAATCAAGGATTTGACTTTGATTCTTTTATAGCAGAAACCATCCAGCTTAGTTTACAACATGAGTCTACTGATGTTGATAAATTAAATGACTTGAATAGTTCAGTGTCTCAAATAGAGTTGAAAGGAATAATATCGAAGTCGGTAAGCAGAGAGAAGCAGGAGAAAGGAATGGCTAATTTGGCACAGTTGGAAGCTCTGTACCAAACCTCTTGGGACAGTCAGTTTGTGAGTGGTGGGGAGGAGTGCTTCCTCATTGACCAGTTCTGTTGCGAAGTCAGGAAAGATGAACAAGTTGAAAAAGAAAATACTTACACCAGTTATTTGGACAAATTTTTTAGTAAGAAAGAAGATGCTGAAATGCTAGAACCTGAGCCAGTAGAAGAGGGGAAGCTTGGGGAGAAGGAGAGAGAAGAGAGCTTTCTCAGTAACAGTGGGGAACTCCTCTTCAACAAGCAGCTTGAGGCTATAGGTATTCCTCAGTTTCACAGCCCTGTTGGTTCGCCTCTGAAGTCAATACAGGCCACGCTAACGCCTTCTGCTATGAAATCATCTCCCCAAATTCCCCACAAAACCTACAGCAGCATTCTGAAACATCTAAACTAAAACACTCAGCAGACATTTCTTTTATATTCATGAGATGTGTTTGTCTTTTTTTATTACTAGTGTAAGTAATTTTTTTACTTGAATCAGACGGTGTAATTTTGGTATGGATTTCATTAGTTTTCTGTTTACCATTGTTTTTACAATCCAGAATTACTTTCTATACATGAGTTAGTTTTGTTTTTAAACTGGCATGTCGTTTGCACACAAAATTAAAGAATAGAGCAAAATAATGCAAAATGCAGGAGGTAACAAAAAAAAAATGCACTAAACCAAGTAAAAAACATTCTCTCAGTAAAACAGAGTCCATGTTTTGCAGAAAAAGAACCTTGCCTTGAAATTTACACAGTGAGACTGTACATAATTGCATGAAAATATCTATTTTTCCCAAAACGTTTTTTTCATTCATGCGTATTTTAGAGTTTTTCATACTGTACACATTTCTTAGACACATGATACCAGCAGCAACTGAAATGAATGCAGAATTTGGTACGCATGTGTTATCTACCTCAAGGTAACAGCAGTATGTGGCAAAACATTAACCACCCATAGTGCTTCTCATTATGCACTTCTATTTAGCCAGCATTATTGTAGTAGCTATTCCTATTGAAAATCATTCAATATTTATAAATGTTCTGGTATGCATTCTTTATAGTGCAGTGTTAATATGCAGCACTTTTATTTATTTTAGCAAATAAGTATATTTCTGTAATTATAGAAAGTCAACTTAATTTTTGAGTTACTTTTCAGATAAAAGGTTTTGGTTAGCACTATGGTTTTATTGCCTACATAGCTGGATATATATTGACATCGGCTTATTCTGAGGCTATCCAATACATTTTTTATTTTTTAGTTTTCATTTCAAGTAAAGCACTCACTGTGTATAGGAATTCGTAATTGGAGGTGCTTGATCTCTACAAAAGAAATTAGGATTTGCTTTATTATCAAATGCTCCTAGAAGTCTTAATTGTGTTCATTTTTTAAAAATTTTGTAATGTTAGTTGTGTGCATGGAAATAATTAAGGTACAGCATTACTGTAGGTTAAAGTTCTATATGGTGAGACATTTTGTTTTTACTGTCTGTTTTTACTGAATGATTCCTGTCCCACTCCCGACCCCCCTCCAAAGCAAGCATGAATAAAATTAGGTTAAATATAGCATGTAGCATCTCGGTCTTTTGAAAATTTGTTTTACCTTCTGATTTTTTGAAATACTGGATGTATCATTGGCTCCCCTGTTTAAAACGAAAAACAAATAAAAACATGGCCAGCAAAAACAACTGTTGGTTTGTGATGCTTGGTACACGCTCTGAGAGATGAAGAGCTGCTCCTTGTCCTGCAGCCCTGTGCCTGTTGCCTACACTGCCTTGACACAAGGTGCTCATGGAAGCAGGAGAGCCCGTCTTGTAGCCTGCCCTGGAACTGCTGCTGCTGGTGATGCAACGCCCTGGAAGGAGACTCCAGGTTTCCTTCTGTCTCGGCCCTTGCGGGAATTCCTGTATTGAGGAAAATCCCGTGGAGTGGCGTGGCTGTGGAAAGCGTAAGTGTGCGGTAGTGTCCATAAACATTTTTATGGGGGGGAAAAAAATGGACTTTCAGAGTATAAGTGAGTGCTACTGATTTACCAGCGTTTTAGACAGACTGGTGTTGAAGTGGAGAAGCTGCTGTGAGTGTGTGCGAGCACCTTCACGTCGCTGGCAACCTGGAGTGAAGGTAATTGTGTGGGTTCCTCAGCCGAGAGCCTGGCTGCAGCACTTTCATGAGGAGATTTCGGGAGCATGACCAGGTAACTCCTGTGGGCTGTTTCAAAATGTGCAGGTCAGGTCTTGTTGCAGCAAGGCCTGGAACAGTATGTATTTCTCTACCAGTTCCTCCTGTCAGAAGCGTTCCTGAGGGAGCTAATTAACTGTACAAAAGCTACATCTTCTGGCAAACTCCTGCAACTTTTTCCGTGACAGTGTTTTAGTTCCTCCAAATATTTCCATCCCTGCTCCTCTGGCAGGTAGCACAGGGGGAGAGGGGACAGAGTGTGTTTCCTTGGGCAGGGTCTGTGAAGGTTTGTGCAGCCACATTAGTGGGTATGGGGGGGGATGACCCTCTCTGGGCCAAGGAGGTGGGAAGTGCCTAAGAACTGGAAACAAAAATCATCTTAAAAACGCATCTTGTGCAAATGAAGGGGTTTTTTGTTTGTTTTTTTTTTGTTCAGGGTTTTGTTTGTTTGTATTTAAGAACACAAATGAAAATTAACAGTACTTACAGAGCTGTAATGGTACAGCAACATTTTACGCTAAAAGGAAGGGGAGAGTCAAGTGTTGAGCCTAAATCTGGTGTGGTGCTTCACTACCTTTGTCTTCCATCTTGTACTGTACAGGCTCTGCTGCCTGCTTTGGTGAAAGCCCTGCTCTCATAACAGGCCCCTTCAGTGGGTGCCTGGAGGATACAGTTAGGCAGTCAGGATTATTAAAATAGAAGGAATTCCGTATGTGGAGACAATTAAAGACAGTAAAAACGCTTTTTAAGGACCATGCAAAGTGAAGTCTTCTGCTGGCAGATTAAGGTACTTGTAGTGTGGTGTTGGGTTCTCCCTTGGCAAACTGCAGGAGTCCTGTGTCGGGAGAGCAGCCTGCAGAAACTGCAAGGTGTCACAGGGTGGTCCCGTGAGGTGGCGTCAGCCATGCCCATCCCTGCAAGAAATAAGTAGGTCAGTGACATGGCTTAGCCCTCTCTGGCTGTGACCTAGCGACTGAATTGTCTTCGAACGCAAAATATGGAAGAGGCTTAAATTACGAACCAGATAAAGGGACCACTGTTTCAAGCCACAGTACTCGCCAAGTAAAGTGGAACACCCTTATTTAACAAAAAAAGCAAATAAAACTGAGGATGTTAACTACGTTTTTAACATACCTCTTCTCTATGTGGCCTTTGGTCAAAAGGCAGCATTTTAAAGTACATCTAACAAGAGCTTCAGCTAGAAGAGGGGATGTTTAGAACAGACCAGGACAGAGCCTTTTAGCTGTACTGTCATCAGATGAGATCTGGCGGAGTGGCACAATGCTGAACAGTTTGTTCCGATCAAGAGTTCCCAGTAACGGTCAGTTAGCTTTCTCACAATTGTATTTAATTTTAATTAAATCAGAATTGCTATATATAGTCTCAGCTATTTTTGTAAGTCTCTGCCCACGCTGCTGTTAGTGGTGTGATTACAGTGTGAGTAGCACATCTTAGCTGGGCTTTGCTGGTCTGTTGGGGCTGTGGGCTGGACATGGGGCTCTGGGAACCCGCAGGGGACTGGGGCAGTGGGGCAGGCCCGGCTGCTGCTGCTGCTGTACCTCCTCTGCCCTGCTCAGCCTGGCAGCCTGTCTCTGCAGCACTGGGTTCTCTGCCTGCAGCAAAATCTGTGTGCCTTAATTTACTTTGTTTTCCTGTTACCTTGCTATTGCTATTTCTGTGCTGGAGAAGCTCTTAGAACCGTGCCTGGGACATCCATTTAAAGCCTTGCTAAGTTTTTGCTTTGGTCGGGCTTATTGCCTGGAGACGTTGGTTTATGAACAGGTTTTTAATGCCTTTTTTACAGGGGGGAGTCATCCACCAGGGAGTTTTTTTCCATATGGAACTAATGTTGCTCTGAAGCTGGTTTTGCTTTTTTTTTTTTCTGTCCTCTTCTAAAGTCTGTGGTTGTCCGAGGTAACAAGTTTTTCCACATGTGGATTTTCATCCCCTACTCTACAGGTGTGTATACTGCAAGCCCCAGAGAACTGTAGCTAGGGTCCCAAGGAATTCAGTGGCACATTGTGGTGCAGATTGTTTCTGGAAAAGCATCCTTGAGTTAAATCTGCTCTCACAACTCTTATCTTTATTTATACTCATGTTGCTTTTCCGTCGCTGGGATCTGGAAGTGCTTGTCAAGTCTTCATTTGGGTTTTACACATAATTAAACAGTAACCTGTCCTCATTCTTCCAAAGATGCAATCCTGAGCAACAGCAGCCCTGAACCAATTTGTTCCTTACTCCTTGAATTATTTCAGCTCTTACAAAATCCTGTAAATTCTTGTTTGCTGTTCTGCCACTGTTTGCGTCAGACTTGAGCTGAACAACCTGGGAAGTAATGCCATGGGGTATTTAGTAACAAGCAAATAATCCAGATCACTGCTGGCACCCAGCACTCGGGCTTCCATTCCAGTGTCTCTATATTTAAAATGGTTATCTGCTTACTCTGAGTGCTATTCGAGAGCTCCTTAAAATATTGACTGCTGAAAAGTTCAGTGGCTTCTTTTGGCTGAGAGCTGGTGCTGCTGACACTGTGGTTTGGGTGTACCAGGCCACGTGCAGGGGGAGCTTTGCCCCAGTAGCCCCTGTGGATGTGGGGATGGCCAGGTATGGCCACACTCTACAAATAGCTGGGTCAGTAGCTGGCAGCAGCCATGCGTCATTGGCTTTCCTCTGGAATCTGTCTGCTGCATCCTGACTGCAGAGCAGCCCTTCTATAGTGAACTCTGATAATAAAATTCCTTTTGTAATCTGTGTGCCGGGCTAGTGCAGCCAAAATTACTTTTAACCTTTAAGGCCCCCAGCCTGGGTGCTACGTGTGGTATGAAATACGAAAGTGTGTGTTTGCAGCTGGGTGTGGGACGGGGACTTATGACTTACCCGGCTTCAGAGCCAGCGTTGCCCTTCTCATCCCTCTCACCCTCCCCAGCCTGGGTTCTCTGGTAGCCAACATGAGGGTGCTGAGAGGTGGTTATGGCAGGGCTCCCACGCTGGGCAGTGTGCTGAGCTGCCAGGAGCCCTCCCTGTCCCCTGGGTTGGAGGGGCCCTCCTGTATCAGGGGGGGCTTGGATTAATCTACCCTTACCGATAATCCACTCAATCTGTGTTTCTAGAGCACAGAGTCATTACTAAATTGGTGGCTGATGGTTTGTTGGGTTTTTTTCTGTTCTAATGTTGGTAGAAGTCTGATATATTTTGTCTGGATTTGGGGTAGTTCAGCATTACTCGTGCCTTCGCTTACACATTTGATTCTTCCAGATTTCTTGTAACTTTTGGTTTAAATTTACTATAATCTTCTAGTAATGATTTCCAGTTGAATACAGTCCAAGGCATGTGGGTGGTGTCTTGCCTGTTTAGTTATAGATCTCTGGCCACTCTCAGAATAGATGTGAGACCTAATAAAATACAGGCTTTCCTTTATATCTCAGTTTTGACATGTTCCTTAAGTCATATTCCAGGGCTCTGGTGCTGTGCAGTGGGAAAGCTTTGCCACACTAATCCTGCCGTGACTAGTGCAAGGTCAGTATAAACCTAGTCATTTTTCTGTGCAATCATCTCCACAGCATCTTCCCGAAAAGGTGTCTCCACACCACAGGTTTAGCCAGGGTAGATTTTTTGCTTTACAAGATGGTTGACTTTGTAGTTTGCAGCTCAAGCTTCAAACCCAGACTCTGACAATAAAAGGACATTTTCTCATTCT
Source organism: Pseudotriccus pelzelni (assembly GCA_035584735.1). Lineage (NCBI taxonomy): Eukaryota > Metazoa > Chordata > Aves > Passeriformes > Tyrannidae > Pseudotriccus > Pseudotriccus pelzelni. Next base: position 12,609,526 of record JAWMRA010000016.1, read on the forward strand.
TAAAGATGCCATTCAGACTAGATTAGAGTTTGAATCTTCAGTGCTAGAGGCTGTAGAGAAACAATGTTTCCTTTAATGTCTGTCTTGAATTTTACCTTTTTTTTTTAGCATTTAAAGCCATAGACCTGAATGACAGATTTATTGTGACTTCTGTGTTTGTTTGGATATAGATTTAAACCGTACAGCTCTTGAAATAGACGGATAACTATCAGAGACATTTTTAAAGCCTATTATTAAGACAGCAGATGGGTTTGGTTTTTGTTTTGTATCATATTTATCTCAGATATTTTCTGCTAATATTTTAGAGTCTTAGAAGATCTGGTGCTGACACATATTGGAAGATTAAGTCTCTTCTATATACTAAGTTGTCTTTTTGACCCTTACACATGATATTTCGTTGGTTTTCCATGGTTCTTTTTCTTTTTACTTGCCTTATACAGAGAGAGCCTCAGGTGTTTGAGTTTCTCAGTTTTGCACCTCACCTAGTCCTATGAAGCAGCAAGGTGCCATTGGAGTGCAGAGTGGACAGGAATGTCCTTTGGGATTGCTATAAGATATATACTTATTTCTGTATTTCTATTGGCCTCGCTAACTGCATCACCTGGGGTACAGCATCCACTTCCAGCAAGGCAAAGTACAAACCTCATTGTGATGGGCTTAGGGACCTGCACAGAGCAAGGAGATTCATCATCCGGGACAGAGCAAATCCAAGAGAAAAGCAAACCCTGGAAGTCCAAGTGGAGCCGTGGCAAGCTGGGCAGCCATGGAGAGGCTCAGCATTTGCAGCTGCCAAAAAATTCACCTCTAGGAGGGAGGAACATGAAAGAGTCTGGCTGCCCATACCTGTGTGGCTCTTGGGTAGTTAATCAGTACCTTGCATCATTTCTCTCATCCTGAAAAAAGCGTAATTACCTCAGCAGTGAAGCTGGTGTTTTAGTTCTTCAGCCAACATAGACAAAACTATGGAAGCACAGAGTTGCTGGAGCGATTTACTACCCAAGTGGACTCAAAATGACTCGCTGTGAAGCAGCTGGTTGGCCATGGTGGGGCTTCGTACCAGCAGCAGGTACCAGCACCGGCAGTGGAGAGGAGCCAGGCACAACCAGGGGCAAGTCCAGCTCATCCTCCAGAATGTTGCTGCAGCCCATGGAGGAGATTTCACCCAGCCTGCCAGGAATTGCGGTCTGCATTGGCATGGGCAGGAGGAAAAATATGATGGGAAACTGGAAGATTAAAATAGTCCTGGTGAAAACAGGATGTTGGAAAGCTGGTAACAGTGGGGTTGCAGGGGTGGCTGGCTGCAGAGGGCTGCTGGGAGGCTCTCACACAGGGCTGCTTGGGGGAAAACACCCAGTTCTCAGGTGTTTTTAGGCCCACACCAAAGCCCTGAGGCCGAGGCAGCAGAGCTGCCAGGCTGGTACCTTGTGCTCTGCAAAATATGACTGATCATGGCTATTTACACCAGCGTGTTCATTCACCTTCTCCCAACACCTGCCTGATTTCTTTTTCAGCGGATGAAGGTCATAAACCGTTCCCTACAGCCCATCAGCCTGGCACCACATTTATTTAAGCGACACGACCTGCCAGGCTGTGGGGACGGAGCTGCTCCACAGCCCGGCTGTCAGCAGGGAGCTGTATATCTCCCAGCTGATCACAGCCTGCTCTCCAAGCTGCGATCCATGGCGTCCTTCCAGCCTCGGACAAAATACAAACCAAACGGTGTTTTTCTCTTGCTAACTGCCTCTTCCTCTCCGGGGCTGACAGCAGCAGTTGCTGCTGTGGATTTATGGCAGCGGGGGCAGGTCCCTGTGGGTGGATGAGGGAGCTGGTTCCCATCACCAGTAGCTGGTTTGTGACCTGTCAGAGGTTGTTGCTGTGGCTGCTGATGGGCTGCTGGCCGATGCTCATCAAGTGCCTCTCACACCCAGCACTGGGGTGTTTCTGCTCCTCTGTGAGCAGGAAAGCCTGAGTGCCACATGCTGGTTTCAGCCTGGGAGAGCGTGTTGGGCTCATGGGAGGGCTCTACATTGCAAGTCCCAGACTCCAGAGTGTGTAGACCATGCTTGGAAGCAAGCGTGAACTCAGTATCCCATAATTTATGAGGTCATTGCGCCATTAGAAAATGCATACTAAAATCTCTGAGGCTGAACCAAACTGGTTTGTTCTTTCAGGATAAAAAAAACCCTGCTGTTTTCTGTGAGTCCCAGCTGCTCTCCAGCCTTTGGGTGAGGCCTATGTCACCAGTTTTAATCAGCTGGGCTAGATAACACAGAGTAACTCTTCTCTGCCATCAGGTCTTCTCCCAGTCGGGCATCCCAGCTGGACAAGCATTGCTGAGGAGGAAAGTTGAGCAAAGATCAGCGTGCCCAGCACCATGCAAGCCCTGCAGCAGTGAAGGTGAGCTCCACTGGCTTTCCCTTGTGTATTTGCAAGTTGCTTTTCTCACTAGTGTTCCAGATGATTTGGGTCCTGAAGATGCCAGTGTGATTAGTGTTGCCTATAGCCTCAGTTTCTCTTCTTCATGCTGATGAATTTGCTCTCCAGGTCCAGAAAATAGTCAAAGTCCTATGCTTATCCATGAATGTCCCAGATGTCCACTACATTTCTTGACCGTTATGACAGGTGATAAATAATAGAAGGAGATGGAGTGCTTAAAGTGAAATAATTGACTGGAGTCAGTGGCCCGCCTGCCCCTGGAGCTTAGCCAGTTTCTGGGAGCAGGGAGATGCCCAGCTCCCTTAACAATCAGACCCAGCTTGATTTCTGTCCAAGCAGAGATAAAAATATATATTTTTAAGCTGAACTTCTTCACCGTTGCAGGTTTTGACATCAATTTTGGTGTCTGCAGGCAGTGTCACAGGCAAGCTAGCTTAAAACTCACGGAGCCAGAGCTGGGAAGCCCCCTGTGCACCAGGAGGGGAGTATGGGGAGCAACACCCCTGTGGCAGCCCAGAAAACAGTTCAGATTCATGATAATTTTAAATATTTGACTCCAAAAACCTCTTCAGATACCACTTCAACCCGATTTCCAGTGCCTGGCTAAAGTGAAGTATGAGAAGAATTTGCTGAAGCTCTTTGAGCAGTGGTGTGTAGCGGTGTGGAGCTGGGTGAGCTCGCAGGGCAGCCACAGCACCATCCCTGGGGATGGTGGAGCTGAACAGCCAGGAGGGCTCAGGAAAGATCCAAGTCCTCAGCACAGGCCAATGACTGCAGGTCAGCAGCAGGTCATCTCGGTCCTTCCCCCCTTCTCCTTAAAATACTCACAAAGCTGCTGTAAAACCCAAGCTGGAGATGCTGCTGCTCATTCCCTTGGGTAATTCCCAGCAGGGAATGTTGCCTCTGGGCACCAGGGCACCCCATCACCATCTCACTGCTACATAACACCCCAGCCCCATTATCTGCCTGGCTAAGCTCATGGAAATTTGGGAATGAGATGGTTTTCAAACAGTTTAAGCCACCTTCACTTCCTGGTGAGGGAAAGCATGTCTCAAGAGGCTTTGCAGCACATGCAGATGTTAATTGCCTTCTTCTTGCACCCCTAAGTAATTTGTGTGTTGTCTTCTCTATTTTACAGCAGGGACAATGGAAGATGGAGCAGTTAAACCTCATCCTGCAAAAGCAGGGTGCTGACTGGGGTAGGACAAACCAGATTCCCTCAAACACTGGAGTTTGAGTCACCTTGTGAGAAGCCTTAAGGTAAAGTGAAAAGTCTTTAGCTCTTACCTTGTCCCTGAAATCTCTGCAATGTCCTGGACATTTATAGAAACTAATGAACCATGCCACCTGAATGTGGAACAGTTACAGGGAGAATTGGAGCAATAATGGTGATTAAAAGTAGCGTCCAGATTAGAAAGTAGTGGGAGAGCTCAGCCCTGCTCCTTTGGGAGAGCAGCGTGTTTGGTGCCGGCAGCACATCCTGCCTGGAGACAGTACATCCAGCCTGGAGAGAGTGATCTGACCAAGCAAGCAGGGATGCTGGGCTGTGCTGGAGTTTGCTGGCTGGCCTTCGCAGCAGCAGAGGAGTGGGGCTTGCTGGAGTATGTGCTGCCAGCCTGGGACAGTGCCCCTGGCATAGGCCATGCCCACCTGGGGGGTGATGCTGGAGGGCAGAGAGGTGACCATGTGTCTCTGGGCTCTCAGAGCTGCTCAGTATCCCCAAAGAGTCCTTTGGGAAATCCTACCAGATCCTTCTCCCTCATGTTCTTACCATCAGGGTTCATGGGGTTCCTTCCCACAGCTGGCTGCCCCAGACAAGTGACTGCCATGGTGGTGTTCACCAAGGCTTCTCTCTGTTTGCCTTGTGGCATTTCTGTGCCTCTGCCCAGGGCTCTGCTGCTCACAGCTGCTGCTCCAGCCATTCCCCTTGGAGGAGGAGTAATTCCTGACCTTACTTTCAGAGACAACAGTCGAGGTGGAAAAAAAAAGACATGGTTTGGTCCAGACTGAGTGGAAAGGACAGAAGGTCAGTTGTACCTGCTATTACTGGAGCTGTGCTGTTCACCACGACAGCATTCACAGCTTGGGCCAACAGGGAGGTCTCATGGATGGCATCGTCACTCTGAGGTGGGATATTCCACTTCTCTGCTTTTGGAGTTTCTCACACCAGGAGACCAAGGTAGGAGCAGCATCCAAATGCTGTTTAAGCACTTGTTTGCCACAGCAGTGCTGGCACCCACCACGTGCTGGTGGGCTACCATAGCACCTCTGCCTGCATGGGCAGTGGCTTCCCTCCCCAGAGCTGTGCTGTGGTGCCTTGGGGAGGCTCTAACACAGTCCCCGTGTGCTCCACGGCCCAACAATATGGGGTGGTGTGGGGAGGCTCATCCCAGCCCCGTAGGAAAGCAGCTTGTTCTGGCATATGGTGGGAAGCAAACACGTCCAGGGCCTCAGCAGGGCAGCGTGAGCTGGCCCAAGGGCTGGTGTCCAAAGGGGTTCAGCTGCCTCCGGTGCACTGGGCATGTATTTTATGGCCATCATCACCATCTTTCCTGCCTGCTCCTCAGGGGAGGACTTGGGGAATAATTAATTCCTTAAAAAATACTGTTGCACAAATGCCGAGGTAGAGTAATTTTATAGTGCTAAATAGTCAGTTCCAGTTAATGCATTTCTTAATTTCTGAGAATGACTCGGCAGCCCTTTAGGTGATGTCAGCAGTGTTCCCACCTGCTGTCACAGCCCGGGCACGAGGTGGCTGGCTGGGCACTGCTGAGCTGCCGGCTCTTCTGTGCTGGCAGCACATCCAGAGCATTATAAATGAAAATTTCCAAACACGAAGGCAGCACGAAGGAGGAAGAGGAAAATTACCCTTCAGCAAAGTATTCTGCTATTGTCAGGGCAGTGTGGAATGAAAGCAGAAAGGATTTCAAGACCGGGCTTTGGCTGCCGGTTGAGACTGTGATTATAAACTGCAGTCTGAATGCACCATGCCTGAACCAACCCCTCCTCCTGCCCAAGCCTTAAGCCAAAGGATTTAAACAAGCTCTTATGTAATATGGTTTTAGTGTTTCCAGTAGAAATAGGTGTTCTAAATATAAATGATTTGCAGATAAAATAGGCTTATATAAAATGCTTTTACGTTTATATAACGCTGTGTTGGCATTGCACCCAACACCTCCACCGGCTGCGAGCCCAGCGGGGCAGAGTGCAGGGTGCTGGCAGTGCCCGGTTCAGGTGACATCCTGCCGAGCTGTGACATGGGACTGTGCTGGCCTCTGCAGCCACAGACCGGTCCCTGTCCTGCCCCCCGCCTGCCAGCCAGTGCCCCTCCAGGGATGCTGGCAGAGGTGTAACTTGGTTTTGCATTTTTAATGTGTAACCCCCTTCCTTCTCCCTGCCCAGGGCTTCACTCGCAGCAGCAATTGCAGGATCCTGTGGTGTTCCCGTTAGTGTCAGCTCTGGGGTGGTAGGGACACCCCCAGTTCCAGCAGCAGTATTGGTATTCATCCAGGCTCAGCAGATGGGCACTGCAGACACTGTCCCTTGAGGTAAACTGCTTTTTTGGTGTTGAGAGGTGGAATTCTTCTTCATCCCGATGTTCACGCAGGGAGGTGTGTGCATGTGAGTGTATGCATATATTTATATACACATGCATATATATGTATGTACATGTTTACATATACACATATAACATAGTGAAGAGCTGACTGCCTCCAGCTCAGGGTTTGCAGCATGGCCTGGGCCATGGGCTGTTCCCAAGCACTGGCCACAGTCCTGGCAGCCAGGCACTGCTTGCTACCACTGCGAGGCCAATCTGAACACTTCAGGCTCATTCAGCTCATAAGCCAAATATCTTCTTCACCAAAGAGTGTGCCACCACAGGATAAGCCCTCTTCTCCTCAGCAACCTTCATCAAGATTGTGGCTGATGGAAGCTGCTGAGCTTCTTGCCCAGCTCAGCAGTGCACCAGGAGCCATGACAGCAGACACTGATAAAGGATAGTGACAATTAGCTTGGAAATGGTGTCTTCTGAGCAGAAAACAATGGTTGCTATGTTACAGCCTTTATGTATGGGAAAGATAGTCAAATCTTACGCAACAGCCCTCAGTGCATCACACCAACCATTTGCTCTTAGGGGAATGACTGTTATGAAGTAAATTTAGCTACTGCTATGCGTAAAACACATGCATAGAACCCTACACAAATATACGGAGATATGAATAGATACTCACGTCTTGTTTATAGACACGCACATATATTTTCATATATATGAGAAACAAGAACACGTTTTTCAGATACAATCTATTTTTGCAACAGACCAATGTGATTTATATCTCCTTGACATTAACATTTCCATTCAAATAATGCCTTATTTATGCCCATACCGGAGAAGCTCTTTTGACAACGTGGGAAGGTGCTTTTTATCGTGAAACCAGAACTGTCAGCAGCCTCTATTGTTTCTGGTGGGACTGTCAGTTCTCCAAGTAACATGACTTCATTTTTAATCCAGGTCTGATGGAAGACACTTGATCTGTCCTGCTTTTGTCAGTCACAGAAGGCAAACTTGCCATAGAGAAATTGTGTGTGTGACCTTCGAAAATGACTGTCGCCCTTTCCGTCTCGTCTGTGCTCTATTTTTCATAAAAACCCGTTTCTGTGGTGCATTAGGGGGAAAATGAGCCATTCATCTTTGTCTCCACTGCTCTCACTACTGCTGGGGAGTTACTCCCTGCAGGTCCAAGGAGAATGCTGGGTCAAGCAGCACTTGGGCATCTTCTAGTGATGGACCTACAGTGATCCATCAGCTGCTTCCCTTTTGGAAATCAATAGTCGTCTGTACTACAAGTGCTTCTGGCCCCTGAACATTATTAAAGCCCTGCACAGATAAAAATTAAAAAAACTCGCCAAAACCTCCAAAAAAATAGCCTCACAAAGTGGCCACGGTGTGTTTTATGTCTCCCAGCACTGAGATCACCTTAGCAGCCTGCTCTGGAGCTGGGCTCCAGCCTCAGCTGTACCTTGATCTAAAAGCTTGGTGCTGGCACTACTGCTTGAACCAAGGGCTCTGCCATCTCCCACGTGCTGGGGCAGTCAGTGAGCTACTGAAGACTTTTTGACAAACATTTTGGGGCGAAAGGACCTGATGAAAACCCCACAGCTGCAGACAGGACTACAAACCAATCACAGCCCCTGAGGCTGTTTGATCCCAACAACAAAAGAAGTTATATTACATATATAATATGTAACATCGAATATATGTATGTGTGTATATATATATATAAATATTGCATATTATATATAAAATAGCAGTGTAGTATGTGTAATACAACTTTATATTATATACAAACATTATATGTGTATAACACATGCACATATATAGATATCTATTTATATATACATGTATGTCTCTATACACAAATATGTGTAGGTATATGTGTATGCATATACATATACAATTTGTTTGTGTATATATATGAATATATATGTATATAGATGCTATTCTACATGTAGAATCAGATATATAGAATATATGCACTTATATGTGTATATGTATAAATATGTCTGCATATGTGTGTATATGCACATTTCCGTTATACACATAGACAGAGACATAAAGGGAAGCTCACCTCGTGCAGGGCACTGTAAGCAGGTGGTCCAGTGAGTGGTCCAAGGGTCTCATGCTGCTTGGGTGACGTTCTGCAGAGCCCACGGGGTGACAGTGGCAGTGTTTGTCCTGCCCAGTCAAGGAATACAGTGTGTTTCCCACTCTACAGATCTGACTGTTTAGTGCCCCAGTACATGGCAATATATCTCTGGTTTCTCTTGCTGTCACTTTTCTCTAAGGCTTTTAAAATAAGGTAAAAAGACAGCCTGAAGTGTCATGCTTGCAAACATGCGGCAAGCTCTCTCCCCACTGGGATTTGTGTTTACAATTCATTAAGGAAACTAAATTTGGGTTACAGCAACTAGTCCACAAAAACTAGCTGTCACTAAAAACCCACTCTTTGCCCTCATACTGTTTTGCTGTATTTCTGAGATGACTAATGTGCCACATGATTTTACCAGTAAGTATGAAAAAAAAAGCTAATAAAACTGCTGGGAAACGTTGCTTATTTTCCCTGGTTTGAAGCTGGGTGACAGGGCAGTCACCTTGATGATGTATCTAAGACCATCAACACCCCTGCAGTGCACACAAAGACAGGGACCTCCATCCTCCTCTAAACCTCACTGTACTTGTTGGTGCTGGTCTCTCCACCCAAAACAGAACTGAGATGTATATAGACACATTACATGTGTATAGGTAAATGTGTGTGTACAGATAAGTAGACAATGCTTATATACACATGTATGTGTATGTCTGTAAAAATATATACACAAATATATAACATGTATACATACATATATACATGTGTGTGTTATACATATGTGTGTGTTTTATATATATACACATATATGTATGTGTATATTTTTTTTTATATATATATTTATACATCTAAATATATCATCTTGTGGCCAGATGATAGGAAGCACAGAGCTGTTGCCTGAACTCTTGGTTTAATGTCTAAAACTACAGATGGAAAAAATAAGTAATTTTATTGGCAAAAATATTCAGGTGAGTACTTTTGCAGCCACAAAATGAGTAGCTGCTTGGTGGCCAAGTAGCAAGTGGCTGGGAGAGGACTGTGTGTTGCAATGGAGGGTGCTACTGCATCCATGCTCACGGAAAGCTGACAGCAACCTTTCTGGGCTAGACAGACATTTCTGCAGAGATGAAGGCAGCTGAAAACAGAGTTGACCCCTGTTAAGGGAGTAAATCCTATCTGTTTTTGCAAGAGGCATGACGTGCATACTTCTGCTAAAGTAACAGCATAAAGCACCAAGCACAACCACTGGAAAGTTGGCAACATCTAGTTTTCAGTGCTGAAAAGACGCCAGCCTGCTCAGGCAATGTGGGACAATTTTAGGAGATGAAAGACAAAAGATGAAACGGAGCTACGCCCTTGTGTTCTGTGCCTGGTGTGGTGAGAGGCTGGCCACGGCCACCACGCTCCCGTGCTCTGCAGGCTGGCAGGCAGCCCGCTGCCATCCGGGCACTGGCCAGGCTGGGAACAAGTCCTGGTGCCCTGATCTGCAAACCAGGCGGTCTCTCGCTCACCAAACAGTGCTGCTCTTGCCCTTGACCCACCCAGCTCGCCTTCCCATCGGCAGGTAGCGATCCCAGCCTGCCCTGACACAGCACCTGTGCTACAGGACTCCAGCCTTACCCACTGATCCCAGCTTGCCAGGTAGCAGCAATATAAACAAGCAAAAAGTAAAACCAGCAGCAACATCAGCTTACACTTGACTCTGGATGCTTTGGCAGTTTCTCCTGAAGGATGAGATGAGGCCTCCGTTTTGCCTGGAGCAGATCCCTCGCTGACTCTCAGGAACATCAGCACCAGCAGGACTCAAAATGCTCAGCCCTTCACTGACTTTACCCTGGGGGCACCTGGGGCTGGACCTCCACTCACAGGAGCACCACTAGTTACAGACAGGGCTGAATTCATGGGCCTCTTTCACTGTGACCTTCAACTCCTGCTTTTCAGGCTAATACCAATGTCTGTGCTCCTCAGTGCTCATTCAGATCCTTCCTAAAAGGCTGTCACAATGCTGTCAATCGTATTACTCAGGATCAAGGGATTCACTGCTGTTGAGAAGCCCAATGGAGCTGGACCTACACTGAGCAACAAGGGGGTCAGGTGGCCTCTGGAGGCCTCTTCCAACCTATGTTTTCCTCTGGTTCTGATATCAGAAGCCACCTCATGGAAATAAAAAAAAAAAAAAAAGAAAAAAGAAAACTAGCTCCATGGTAGATGGAGCTTCTCTATTCTGCTGCTGGTTTTGGGTATAACATGATCACAAAAAGCACTTTCTTCCATACCTGTCCTATTAGAAATAAAACTGACTGAGAAAATGCACAAGAAAAGAGTAATTTTCTAGTAAAGTCTTTGGCAAAAATGAAGAACAGTGACTTGCAGGGCTTTTACTTGGACTCTCATCTCTCTGGCTGAAGTCCATGGGAGCTGTAAGCCCAGCCATACTCACCACAGACCACATGGCCACAAGCACCCAAAATCCATGACCAGTTTTGAAACATCAGCTGCATGAAAGCAGCTTTAAAAAGAAACGAAGACACAAACCTACCCAATGCACAGTCATCGCACAGCTGAACTGAAATCCTCTGTCTGCCTTGTGAAGATTGTCTCGGGATTTAGGCACAGATTTGTGCCTGAGCTTTGTGCCTCTCAGCCCTCTCAAACACGCAGTTTAAACGCTTCAGTAATCTCCAGTCTTTCAGGGTTAATGATCACATGTAACTTTGAAGTCGCTGAACTTGTGAACCAGGATGTGTTGGGAAAAGCTGAGGCATGCAAAGATTAGCCCTTTCTCAGGAGGAGAGTGTTAGCTGGGGTGGCTGGGAGGGTTTACATTTGGTGGGATTTCAGTGATGGAGGTGATGCCATGGCCCTGCACACCCATAACAGCCTCCTGAGCTGCTTCAAGGAACTCAAGCAGCTTTTCCCCCTTTTCTCTCTCCATGCTCATACAGTGCTGCAAAATCAACAGTCAGCATAAAAACCCACGGCTGCTGCATTCTATATGGGGTTGATGTTTTTTTCAGTTTGTTTCAGTTTAAATGAGATGAAACCCAGTCACTTATTACAATTTTTCTGCAAAGCATTACTTTTATCACCCTGCAGCTACTTACCCAAACCTACCTAAACATCCCCTTGTGCAGCTGGATGGTGTCCTGCCTCAGTCAGCCCAGAACCCAAGCCTGGGAGGGGACAAGCCAGAGGCAGCTCTGCCAGCCCCGCCTGGGTTGCATGGCCATGCCCACAGCCACCTGTGACAGAGAAAATGCACAAGAGTAATTTTCTAGTAAAGTCTTCGGCAAAAATGAAGAACAGTGACTTGCAGGGTCACTGCAGTGATCGCTGCCAGCCTGTGGTGTGAGGCTCTCAGTCCCAGCCAGGACAGGCCCCTGCTTTACCTCTGATTCTTTTGCTCCTCACTCCTTCCAGGCACAGCAAACATTCCCCAGGTGACTTCAATTTTACGAGCTATTAGGATATTACCTGGCATGAAAACATAAGCAGAGCAATTCGAATGTGAAAACTCATTTCCGTATGACAGACACATTTGAAAACCGTGTCGTTCTCCGGGAGGAATTTTATTCCCGTTTCTACGTTACATACTTACAGATTTATCGGAGTAACATTTTTGATTGTTAATCTTTCCGAAGCCGCACTCGACCCCGGGCGCCGTGCCCGTCCCGTCGCCGCCTCCGCGGCGGTTGCGGGGATCGTGCGGGCAACAGCGTCCCCCGGCGGCCGGCAGCGGGATGGGCCCGGCCGGGGACACGCGTGTACGCGAGTGTATGTGCACATAAAGGCGTGCGTGTGTGCCCGTGTATGTATAACTCGTGCACATCCGCACCCGTATGGGTGTGTGCACGCCTATATGTATTTATATATGCATATATAAATGTATAGAATTTCTGTACGTGTGTTTATATGCATACATATGTTTACACACAGATATTCTATGTTTTATACATAGAAATTTATAGACACGCACACGCACATCTGTATGTGTGTACGTACGCAGAAGTAAAGATAACGTGTTTATCTATATGCATTCTATGTGTATGTATATATAAATTGTTTTTTCACACAGCTGGCGCTGTTTGTTCCGGCTCCCCGGGAAAAAGGCAGGCTGGCAGCGGTTCCCGCTCGCCCCCAGCCGCTGTGCACCCTGCAACCACCGCGGGGTGCCGGAGTCCCGCAACAGCCCCGACCGACGCGGGGAGATGCGAAGGGGGGTAGGAGGGAGGGAGGGAGGCAGGGATGGAGAGAGGCAGGGATGCGGCCCGCAGGAAGCCGTGCTGCTGGGGAGCCCGAGGGGCCATGTCCCACCCCCGCAGGGCAGCTCCGGCCAGAGTGGAGGTGTTTGGAGCCTTTAAACGCCCTCACTCAGCTGCTGCTTCAGCTGCCATGTAATACCAAAATGCTCTCCCCATTTAGTTACCCTCTGGTGGTCCCGGGAAGTGAGCTGACATAGGTGACAGGTGGGAAGGGAAATATGAGCTGTGATGATTAGCCCAGTGTTCATTTAGAAACGCTGATTGTGTCAGGGCAGTGCTGCTTTGCCCCTGCCCTGTGTGGTGTGTCCCCACTCCCCTACTAAAGAGGCTGGAACACCCCAGTCGCTGCAAAGCCTGGCTCAGGCAGGGGGGTGAAGCCAGGCTTGGACAAGCCCAGCACGGCAGAAAGCTTCTGCTGCAGCCTGCAAACCTGGTCAGGCTCCATCCTGTGGGAAAAAGCAGGAATATCAGCCTGTTGTATCTGTCTAAATAGTGCCAAAGGCACACAGGCAAGGCACCAAAGACCTTCAGAAAATTACCTACCTGCAAGTGGATAAGTTCTTTTAGCCTGCAAAAAAAGTAAAAACTGCAAAACTAAGAATCTAGGAGGGGAAGGAACCACCACCACAACCAGGGCTGAAGTCTAGCAGGACATCCTCCTGAAGGCCTCTTGCTAGAGCAAGGTAAGCTTTCAAAGTTCAGTTTCTTCTTACCCATCATAATAAAACACGTACTTCTAAGCACAAAGAACAGCAGCACATCAAGACTGGCCTTTAACAATTGCATTTCCTACAGCCAGTCTCCAACAATAGCAAGTTTCTGCTGTTATCTCGTCTGGAAAGGCTGAAGACTCCCCTGTGAAATACCTCATCTATTTTAGAAGCAGGAGATCCCTGTCTCCAACATAAAACACTTACAGCCCAGACAGCCTTTAGCACTTCAAAAAAATGTTAGATCATCCGAACCAATACTGAACTTCTACAGAGTAAGGGAAGGAGAACATTTTTTCCTTATGTTTTGCTTTTGGCATTGCCAAAGAGCTCTTCTGCCCTGATTTTCGGGGTCACTTGAGTACTGGCGCAAGATGCACCGTATGATCCCACAGCATGACGGGGTGTTCTAAGACAGGGAGCTGTGGCCCTGTGTGCCCCCAGATGGTGGCCCTGCACGGGCCCATTGACACAGACACCCTGACACTGCTGTGGTGGGACTGATCGGGGTAACTCTGCCCCTGCTGCACACTGTGGACACAGGCAGAGCACTGAGGGCTGCAGTTCATTACACCAGCAGGCTCTGGAAGGAGCTGAGCTCCAGCTTGGCTCACTTACAGCCAAACCCACATGGCAACCTCTAGTGAAGGAAAGTAGCAGTGCTCCCCAATAGTTTGCATTTGCCATCCTCCATCCCAGCCTCATCACAGCCCAGCGACATACAGAAGTGACCTGTTATGGAGAATGGTGCCGGTAAACTCTGCTGTGCCTCTGGCTTCTGTCCTCCACACAGGTTAAATAGCCTGCAAGACTTGTAGTAATACATTTGCTCCTGGGAATATACCCAGAGTCTTCCAGACTGCCTGCCTGCTGGGTCCCCCTCATTCATCCACATGGTTGTCCTATTGTGGAGGCAGAGACTGGGTCAGAAGGAGCTATCAGGAGACAAGGAGCTATTGGGATGGAAAGAGCTATCAGGGTGAAACACAAGCACTGGCAGTGAGAAGATAGTGGATGCTCCACTCGCTTCACCCCAGCAGCACAAGGTGACCTGAGCGAGTGCTGCCCACCCGATGGGACAGGGAGTGGAGAGGCTGGGGTGGGCTTCACAGCCAGCTCCAGCCATGCCTCTGCTCAGCAGGACATTGGTGGCAGTCCAGACTCTCCTCTCAGGAGTACCCCAACACAGATTCCCTGACACCCTCAGCTTTACTGCAGCCATCTGTGTATGGAAAGGCCACATCAGCCCTCAGCAAAAGGCAGTGCCATGGGCAGCAGCTGTGGCAGCAAGCACCCTGGCTGCAGTGGTCACCAACTGCTTTCACAGGCCAAGGAGTCTGCAGCGGTGAAAAAAATGTCCCAAAGCAGCAAATGAAAGCATCTCTGAGCAGTAGCTGTGTGCCCACAGGAGCACGCAGTGGACCGGACACACTGGAGACATCGTGCAGAGCTGTGCTGGTTTCACTCTGATCAGATGAGGATGAGGTTGGTTTCTGCAATTTGTGGTAACAGCATTTTGCAAGCATGACAAAAATGTGTGGTAACCCTTGGGCGAACTGGGGCAACCTTTGCACACAGAGCATGGGATATGGGGTTTGGAAGAGTCAGCCCCACGCCTGTCCCTGTGCTCCTGGGGCACAAGATGAGCCCTGCCACCCACACCAGCCCTTGACCACCTCCTGCAGCTGCTGGGCTCCCTCTGGGACCTGCTCCCGGGGTTCGGCAGCACTGCTGGGGGGTCACCTTTATAAAGGGTGCCCCCGTCCTTTGGGGTCATGGCTGTAGCCAAGCTGTGGGTACAGCCCTGTAGCCAGGCCAGCAAGGAACCCCAGAGGTGTGTGGGGCTGAGAGCACTGTGAAGCAAAACACACACTCAAGAGCTGGGCATGAGACCCTCTGGCAGTGCCCAAAGCCTTACAGTGGGCGAGCAAAACAGTAGAAAAAAATCAATTTGATCTGACAGCATGTCCTTACTGACTGAACTGGTGTGTGCTAATGAAATCACTACAGAGGGGTAGTGAACTGCTCATTTGTCCCATGAGTTTGCTTTTACTTGGGAGAAACTAACATGCCCTTTCTTCATTTCTAAAACACACATTGCACCTGGACTAACTGAGGACACCCACACTGGCATGGTGAGTGGATGCGTGTCCTGCCCTTGCTCCAGCTGCTGAGGGACTCACCCAAAAGAAAAGTGAGATGCCAGTATTTTGAAAGAGTAAACAGCACAACGCTAGAGGCAAGTCACCATGACCCAGTTGATTAAATCAGGTCCCCTCCCTTAAAGAGTTTATTGTGCTAATCAAGAAAGGTTTGCAGAGAACAGATCTGGTCACAGAAAGTTGCTGCGGTGCTGATACAGGATGCTCACGTTTGGTACAGCACTTTACGTGCTATTGCATTTTGTCTGAGAACCAGAATAATGCAAAAGGTCAGAGCACACAATAACTGTGGCAAAACCTGGCCAACTCACAGCTCTGAAATCCAATTCTAAGCCATGAAACAGCATCAAGAACACACTTTGTCAGACAAGAATTTTTTTTCTTGTCTCTTTGAAATTTCACATCGATGAACTGGATGAAACCACCATAATTAACACTGAATCCAGGCCCTGGCTCCAGAACTGGGCACACTGGACATGCTGTGGAGGCAACATCACAACACTCAGGTGCTTCAAATGGGCACCAACAGAAATAGACCCAAAAAAGAGCCGCAGAGTCCATAAAATCTTTTCTGGCAAGACCAGTCAGACACAGACACTGAGCTGAATTTTAAAGAAAACACTATGTTTGAGAGGTCCTTTCTACAACTGTACATACTTTTCAACATCCATGGTGAGATGTTTAGGGGCTCCTCTTGCAAGTGACAAGCCACAAACCACGCAAAGTAAGATGTATCTTGAAAACACCATCAGATCTATGAGCAAACCTGAAGGGGATCTACAGGCCCACAACACGCACACCAAAAACACCCTTTGGTGGGACACAGTTAAAGCCCCCTGGCTTAGGCAGCTGGACAGCTGAGCCACGGGCTGCTGTAGCCTGCAGCTCTTATGCAGTACTTTCTTCTAGTAATTAGCTAAAGCAGCTTTCAGGCTCCTCAATACAGCTTCGGTTATCCCAGAGGAGCAAAGAGGCAAAAAAGCTCAGCCACAGCCTAAGCAAGACATGGGCAGCTCTGGGCATCCTTTCCTTCTCTTTGTGACAAACAAGGGTGACCAAAGACGGGCAAGAAATTTGTACTATTCCCCAGGCTCAAACCTCAGAAATAAATGCTCTTGGACTTCTTTTCGTTTGGTAGTTATCTCCATGTTATCTCCTTGAGAAGTCTCTAGGACACTTTGGAGGCTTCAGATAAGATTATAGACAATTACGAAGGGAGGAAAGAGTTCATCTCTTGGTATCTTTTTGGACAAACAATCCGAGGCAAACAAGGTTTAGCAACATCTCCGGGATCACAGGGTTTAGGATCTCAGTAACTCATCCTGATGCTGTAAACCCAAAACACAGCCCAGCCAGTTTCCTGGCATGGCAACGTCTTATCTGCTCTGACCTCTCGCTCCTGCTGGCCAAGCCCACCAGCCAACACTTTTATGGCAACCTGCCCATGAAATGCCGTAGGGATGATGTGTTTTCTTCACCTTTTGCTCTGCTCTTTGAGATGTGAGCAGCCATCAGCTGGGAGTGCCAGGTGTACCTGGGGGGGGGCTGTGTGTCCCCAGCACAACCAACACAAACCCTGCACTGACCCTCTGTGACCCTCGTGCTTTGCAGAACCCTGATACAGCAGTTCACCAGCAGATCACTGAATGAACTGAGTTGTCTGCCCAAGAGGAAACGTCTCCTGCAGGGGAGCTGCTATTCCCAGCATCCCCTTTTATTTGCTTTACTGACACTACAGCCCACGCCACACACCTGGCGCCACCAAGGCGAAAAATGAAAAGAAGGTAAAATTTCCGTGCCCACACAACAAGACCTTTATATAGCCAAGGGGATGAGGTTTTTCACTCCCTTCCTATTTTCCACTTAGGGAGTAAACAGGAAAACCAACCTGGCCTAGCAGCTAATTTGGGAGCACACAGTGCTCTCTGTGTGCTTCCCTGTGATGCTTCCCGCCCTCTCCTGCTGTGCCAGGAACAGTAGGACAGCACTGGGTCCAACATCCCATGCTCCCAGAGTTTCCCCTGAAGGGAGCTGACAGCCTGTGGCCACTCCTGAATGGTAATGGAGACACCCAAAGCTAGTGCTGGGCATGTGGGGCTGGTTTGCATCTGTGCTAATGGCAGGCAAAGCAAAGGGCAAGAGTGTAAGCGCTGCACCGCAGCCGCTCAAGGGGTGGGCATTTTCACCTGGCTGTGCCACTGGGAACGTTTTTCATGCCTTTCCCTTGGTGCAGTGTGCCCCAGCATGCTGGGACATCATTACCACAGCATGGCAGGGCTGGAGTAGGGCTGTGGAGGTCAGGCTGGGGGAGCAGGAGGACACGGACTTAATTCAAGGTACACAGCTCCCTCCTCTCCCCAGCACACCCACAGCATCTCTACAGCTCCCACCACAGCCAGGCTGGGAGCCAGCACCTCTGAGAGAGCTGCAGATGGCCTTATACCCCTTCCATGGGGCTGAAAGGGTTTGCGCACGCTGGCATCCACACAGCCTGGACTCATCCTGTACCTGTGCTCATATTTGTGTCACCACATAATGACTTCCCAGGCTTCCCCAGGAACTGGAGTACAGCACCACCATATGTCACTCTTTGCTGACTCACTTGGCCACGTGGCTGGGAGATGAGCTAGCCAGCCTCTGCCATACAGACACACACAGGTGTCACCCCCAACTCCGAAATTCCTCCCACTGAATCCATACACGTGGAACAAAGCCAAAGGAACCCCCCCCTACCCATACCAGTGCTCCCACCTTCCATCTCCAGCCCTCCTTCCCTGGCCACATGCACCTCCATAACACTGCCAGTGCTCACCACCCTGGGGTGAGCCATTGCTCTTACAGCAAAGCATCAATTCCTTGCTAGCACTGCCCAGGAGAGCATGTCTCTGCCTTTAGCAAGGGAAAGACATTGGCAACTGCAAGAGTGAAAAAAATAAGCAGCAGTGCCAGCAACAAGTGAAACCCAAACTGTGTCAAGTCCTCAGGCCCTCAGAAATGCAGCAGGTCTCTGACTTGCTCAACAAGACAGCCAGTGGGAAAGCTGTGAACCCAGCAGAATGAGCCTTGCAGCAATAAGACGGCTTTAGTCATGGTCACAAGGCTGGAACAGCCAGGAGGGGGAAGTTTCCTCAAATACCAGATAGGAAAGTTGCATAACCACTGCCCAGACCCTTCAAGTTGGGCCTGATCTCCCCCTCCAAAGTTAGGATGACTTCCCCTTGCATCAGTTTCCAGCTGAATCTGTGGCACAGAGTTAACCAGGGCTTGTGGACCCCATCCACAGGGTGCACCGGGATAGAGGCTGTAGAAGGGACGCGTACACCCTGTCAGAGCTCGGCAGCCTCCGGGAGGTCCTATATACTTAAGGGAGTGGAAAAGTATCTCAGAAAGCATCACCTGCAAGGCTAATCACAGCAAGCAGCTTTTAAGCTCCTTCACCGAGCAATCACATGCTGGTCACCAAAGGGCTGAAGCTGGGAGATGCCTCCTGTGAGTACTCTGCTGCCTGACATGAAGCTGGACCATACCTCTCCCAGGCCTCTCAGGCTGTCTGAGACAACAGCAGGAAAGCTTCAAGAGGCTTTTGTCAATAAGGCTACAGTGAGAGTTTAGGTTTGGTTATTTTTGATCCCCTTTCAAAAGGGACAGCGAAAGCAAGGCAAACAGAACTCAGGCACGGGCACGAGAGCTCACTGTGTACAAGCAGGTGTTTGCCCAGCACAAGGACGTCCATGAGAGCGGCGCTGGTACCCCCAAGCAGCTAAATTCTGGAATTAAAAGGCAACCCTGATCGGTGTTGCTCATTCCCAGGCACCATTTGTGTGCATGAATCACTGTCCTTCCCTTTGACCCATTAATCACTCCGAAAATCAATAAAGGCCACATACGTTTTTCATGTATCAGCCATTAGTCTGACCTTGTGTCTATCTCTGTAGAGGGTACGAAATAAAAGCATGTGAGATCAAAGCAATCGGCACTAAATTTACCCAGCACCAGTGCCCGGTGGAGTCGCTGATTTACAGCCGCTGAGCTCATACCGCGGTTGTTTTGGTTCCCGGCAGCTCTGGGCAGTTACAAAGCCCTCGTTGTCCTCTAGGGACAGGGCAGGCAGGAGGGGGCTGCTCCGAGAGGATGTTCTTTGGGATTTGTTTATTTCCGTACGAACAGGGACTGCATTCTTGTCCAGGAGCAAGTGTCTACACCGCACTCAGGGATGAGCAGAGGCGTCTCCTCTGGCATTCACACAGGGCGGGATCACACCCAGAGCTGCTGTGTCCCCTGCCCATGGCACCTGCCTCATTCCCATCCTTCATCTGAGCCTTCTGCACTCTCCTGCTAAAGAACAAACACCTCACAAAGCAAAACCCACTGGAGACCCATAATCACCAGTAAGGGGGACCAGAAGGACCAAAGTCATTCACCAGGGATGGGGCATGGTAAACCGAGCCTTCCACTGCCCTTGGACTGCAGGCTAAAGCCCCTCCAGCCAATGCCCAGCCATAGGAGCTGGACCACCTACATGTTTTCTGAATGCAGTTATTTCTTTTGGGACCATAACACCAAGAGCCAGGCAGTGCTGCTGACCAAGTAGCATCACTATTGATCACTTCTGCATCCAGTTTTCTGGGTCAGGCCTGCTCTAATTTTCTTAGAGGCAGGCGCAAAAGGCCAATGCACCAGGAAACCACAGTGCTCAGAGATGCCTCTGGGGCACAGTGACAGGTCAGCCAGGTCCACAAAACCCAAATGCCTTCCAAATGCCACATGCCAGAGGCAGATATGCTGCTGTCCCACATGGACCACTGATGACTGCACACCAAACCCCTCATCAGCCTGTCACAGCATTCCTAACGATCTCTGGTTAATGCTGCCACAGAAATATTTGCCTAAGGAAAGAGAGTGGTTTACTTTTCAGAAAAATAAAATGGGCCTTTGCACTAAGTGGGGAGGTAGGAGGATGGGTTAGGACACTGCAACGTGAAACTCATGTAATAGCAGGAGATGCACAACTTGGACCTAAACAGCTTCAAGATTTCTTAAAGCCTGATGTCAGAAATAATTATACCTACTGGAAACAGCCCTTTATTTCAGATTGTTTTGTTTTTAATTTAAAATCACGTCCAATTCACGTCTTCAGCTTTCAGCCCAGGGACCGTATCAGGTCCCAGCTATCCCAAGCCTCTCTCATGAATGCCGTGGTCCTGGGAAAGGCACAGGGGCCAGCCAAGGCTTGCAGGCTGGATTTCATCCACCTCTCAGTGCCAGTCCACCATTCAGCCATCCTCCCCAGAACACTGAAGTCTACCTGCCTGGCACAAACAGCCTCTGACCACATCAAAGGCACCCTGTTAGGTGGAGTATCTTCCCACTGTATCCCTCTGCCCCACCTCCCTCCCTCCTTCCCCGCCTTGACACCTCGGCACTCAGCCTTCTCACACTGTAATAGCTGTGGCCAGGCTTTTGTAACTTGGTCTGTACTGGCTGCCTCCTCCCAGTGACATCCACCCCTTCGTGTTCCCCCTCGCAGTTACTGATTTCCAGGGCAGCTACGGTGGGGTTTCTCACCCTGTGTCAGGCTGACACATCGTGTGTCACACACAAGCACACCCCCTTTGGCTTTGCCCAGAGCATCTCCCCTTTCATAGTTTGGGGAAGGCAGACACAGACTGCTGATCTCAGCCTGCCATTCCCAGGGCAATCCTGCTTTACATGCAATTCAGGTTTGCTGCACGTATGCAACCCTTGGGCAGCAACCTCCCCATTCAGATCTGGTAGTCAATGGCACACACCTCTCTGGCTCAGCAGGCAAACAGCCCTGCCCCACTGTTCTGTCCTGCTCTCCCTGCAGTGAGAGTTCCTCCCATGCCACAGCCTTCAGCAGCCTGAATGCTCATGTCCCAGCATCCCCCATGGCAGCACATTCATGGGTTTCTGGGGTTTTCTGGTGCCTGATAGGCATCAGCTCACAGAAGTAAACACAGCCAAGCTGCACTAGCAAAAATTGCCCGGGATTATATGGGGGATTTTATTCAAGGGTGATTCCAGTTTAATCTTGCAGCTGGGCTTACTATAAACCTTTGGACTAGAGTACATACAAATAACTCCACCTGCCCGGCTGATTACACTGGGATACTGTCATAAAAAATGTTACTTCGACATTTATAACCAAACGTGCAAGTTGAATGCTGAAGGATGGCACAGGGCCACTGCTGGGCAGCCATGGGGGAGGACAAGCTTCTCCTGCCTGTGCCAGCGCGGGTCACCCTGGGACGGGCAGCCCCTGCCCCCCTCTGCTGGCGCACAGGTGGCACTGGAGGGGAGGACTCCCACCTGGCTGAACACACCTGCAGCAGATGCTGACACTCTCTGTCATGGCTGCAATGGGCACACACAGAGCCAGTCTCCTGCCGTGTCCCAGCAGCAAGCACAGCACCTAGAGCAATGCTAACCAAAACAGGCAAGAGGGCTTGTTTTTTATCTCCCTTATGCTGCTTTTTGCTTTTTTCCTCTGCCCTTTAAAATTGCAGATGAGAAGAGTAAATACTGGAAGGTTATCCTTTGTATCTCATGATCAGATCACAAGTTAGCATGTGACTCGGGAGGGAAAAACAAGTCTTTCCAGCAGATGTCAAGGCAGCGAGCAGGCTCCACAGACTGCTGTACCTTGCCGTCTGCTGCCAAATTCCTGGTGCATCCTTGAGGTACAGAACCTCATGATTCATCAGGGTTTCATTCTAATTAAAGAAAACCCAGATGACTTTCATTTTGGCTTTGCCTGTTTAGCAACTCTGAATGCAACGTGTATGTAAGGATAAATAGCAGCCCTCAGCCACTGTTTTGTAAACAGGCTCCAGCTCAGGAAGGGCAATAGCAGTTTGGAGCCACCCTGTAAGTCATATGCTGGAGGATTGAGCAGACATCTTCCACTGAGCAAAGGGACTGGTCAAACAGGAGCCCTGTAGGCATCCCATGGGCTGATAGCCTGCAAAATGGCCTGTACTGTACTCTGAAGGCCAGGGCAGGCATCGGTGAGCAGCTGCTCCAGGGGAGCATCTCTCCGTAAGGGTCCAGTGGTACACAAGCTCGCTGCCCTCCCTCTTACAGCACATTGGGGTTTGCCCATTCCCAGAGCGCTGGAGTCTGGGCACTGGGGGCCATCCCCCACACCAGCACTGGGGTGATAAGCCACCGATACTGCATCTTGCAGCAGTGGCCCCACCATGGCCCTGTCACATGATGGGTCAGCAGTTCGTGGGAAGTCACAGGCTGAAATCTTAAAAAAAACCCATTACTCTAGCCAGCTCCTTCCACACAGGAAATGAAAATTGGAGATGAGCTTTAGCAATTTGGATTTGACTAGACTTATCTCGCCTGGGGCCCCGGGTGGGTCTTGCCAAGCTCCTGACCAACCATCCAGCCACAAAACCCAGCACAGAAAAGACTCAGAGAAGGTCGTGAGCAGCAGAAACAGGCAGGTGAGGGGCAAAGGGGGTTGCTGTAGCTCTCCTGTAGCCCCACGTTGGGAAGACGCTGCATGGAGAAGAAAGTCTCTCCCAGACCTTCCCATCCCCATGAAGCCAATGGGAAGAGCCAGCACACCAAATATTCCCACGGTCGCTGTCCTCGTGCCCTGGCTCAGCCAGCAAAGCCAGTCCCGGCCTATGGGACCAGGCGGTGGAACAGTGGAACACAGAGAGGCTTTTGCCCTTCCTTTGCCCAGACTCCACGGACAATCAGGAGCTATTTTTAACCTGGCTCTTTCTTTTCCCCTGCAGAGGCGCTTGAATGGCTTTCCCCTCGCACACGGAAGTGCAGGAGCACCCGACGTCGTCTCTCATTGTGATGGGAAAGGTTATCGGGTACAAAACAAAAGTGAAATCATCCGCTGGCATTCCTGGGACCAAAATAGCTGCCTGCTTCCAGCACTGACGTTATCGCAGGGGAAGGAAGGCTCCGGATACAGGCTGTCCTGCTCCAGGGCTCACGTACTGACCC
The DNA here is from genome assembly GCA_035584735.1 of Pseudotriccus pelzelni. Classification (NCBI taxonomy): domain Eukaryota; kingdom Metazoa; phylum Chordata; class Aves; order Passeriformes; family Tyrannidae; genus Pseudotriccus; species Pseudotriccus pelzelni. The sequence goes on from JAWMRA010000016.1 coordinate 12,632,736, forward strand.
TGCAGCGAGCCAGCACTGGGGCTGGCTGTGAGCAGAAAAGAAACGAGGCATTCTTGCCATGGCAGATTAAATATAACTGAGTGCACGAGGTCCCAGAGTTGCCATCGCTCCCAAGCAGCCACGGAGCCTCACACGAGCTTCACTGAGCAACAGCCCAGCAAAAAAAGTTGATCTACCTCATGCTAATGTTCAGGACTAGAGCCCTCCCGGGGAGAGCTGTGGTAGGTGGACCCTCCTAACAGCAGGATCTGTGAGCTGCCACTACTGGCAGCCTCAGGGCTCTGGTGCCCTGCCTGCAGAACTGTGCAGGGACATGGCAAATGGCAAAGGCAAGGCTTGGCTATCAATCAGCTCACTAAAAGCATCTTTGCTGTTGGACTTATCTGAGGTTCTCTGTTATTGTTTTTCCCTCTTGCACAAATAGATTAAATTCAAGAGCTGGCATGGCCTCAAAGCCAGGCACATCGATCAGACCTGTCCTGACAGAGACCCTGAGGTGTTTCTCAACTGAAATTGGTCAGTGGTTTGCTGAATGCAGAGCTTGACACCAGCCCACAGGGCTCCGGCACAGGGCTGCCCAGTGTCACACTGAGCCAGCAGCATGTCCCTGTCCAACCGAAGTGCTACCCCTGCCCCGCTCCCCTTGCTTCCTCCTGCCTTTCTGCAGCCACTCTCATCAGGCCATCTGCAAGAAATACCAGGGAAGCACCCAGGTCCGGGGGATCCCTGATGCCACTGCCTCCCGGGGATCTCCAGCCCCTCCTGCTACTGGAAACACAGTCACTGGGAAGTCCTTGTTTTGATTTCTCAAGGCAGGACTCTGCAGGCACATCTCCAGGCTGGACGTCCCTGGGGTGGTCCATGTGGAAACCATTCCTAGCAGCGCTCCATGAAGGGGACCCAGAGGGGGGATCACAGGGAAACTCCAACACCAGTTACTGCTCTCAGTCCTGCTCACCAAAGCCAAAAGCCTGGGAAAGGGCTGCAGGGGCAGGCCAGGAAGGCTGTGGGATGCTCTGCAGATGGAGAAGGCAGGGACACCCAAGAGATCCCGCAGAGCCCAGTGGAGATGGAGTGGCTGGCAGGTGGCACACTGCAGATATGGCATCAGCCAGGATGTGGGGAGAGCAGGATTTGGGGAATCCAAAGGTGCCAAGCAGCATTCTGTGATGCCCTTGGCACTTCCAGCCTGGAAGCACAGCTCATGTACTGGGCATTTGAGCTAAGAGGCACACCTCTTGCAAAGCATAGAGACTTCATTGCATAAGTACCTCCCTGTGAGACCAGTCAGAAACAAGGGGCAATTCATGGCAGTACTGAAGCTGAGAACCGAGAAACATGAAAACTAGGCGTAAACTTCACTTCCCCCGAACACACAGTAAAACATTTACCAAAATTATCCAAGGCATTTTCACAATAAGCCGAGCCCTCCACTGCCTGCCAAACTCAGATTCTTCTCAGAGATTTAAGACTCTTCCTCATTTGAATTGCAGGAATGAACTAACACTGTGAGTGTTTCCAGCTGCCAGCAGCTGCCTTAGACTAAATTGCACCCAGGAGCTTTTCCTGGTGGCTGTGGAACCGCCCAGCCCAGCCCAGCCCAGCCCAGGCATCAGGAGCAGCCCACAGACACTGCAGATGCTGGTTAATGCAGAACCAAGCAGGTCAGGAAACGTGAACCAGCAGTGTCCACATGGACTGTGGTGGGGACGGCAGAGCCACCAGTGCAGGCTCCAGCACAGCTTTCCTGGCTTTGTTGACGAGTAAGGCTTTATCACTGTTAAAACACCGTTTGTTGCTGTGACTTTCCCCCTCCTTCTTAAATGTCAACTTGAAAAGAAAAATTCGGGAAAGGTCACTTACCAGAGAGGCTGGCACTGCTCCAGTCACTTGGATAAACACGTGTAGGGTCAGCTGCCATGAGAGGGGATTTTAAACCAGTTATTTACCTGGTTGAACAAGTGTTGTGTTTCTGTAGAAGGGTGAGACTTTATGTACCTTGCAGGAGGCAATCAATCTCCTCACCACCCATCCGTTGCTGTTGGGATTGTTAACCATTTGGGACAACCAGGTGGAGAAGATACTTAACTCAGGATGCCCAATTTCCTATTTAATGGGGTGTGAGCACCCATTAAAGACCCAGGCTTACCGTAAGGGAACAGGGACAACGCTGGCCTGATGCTACAGAGAGCTGTTCACTGCCAGTCCCACCAGGCACTTTTCTTGGGCAGAACCTGCTGGGGCTGCTCTGCACTCCTGCATGGCAGGGGGCTGGTAACTCTTGGTTCTTCAGGACAGTCAAGTAATTTTTGACTGTAAGCAAATTGCCAGAGACCTTGTTAGTGAGGAGCAGCATTATAGGTACACATTTGAACACAGAGCAGAGTCAGGTGCACGGGGTCCCATTCTTATGGCCAGCCTGAGCAGAGACCTAGTGCTCCCCTCCTTCCTGCTTTCCCAGGTGGTAAAAAAGGATAACTGGGACATCCCCGAAAACTACAGCTCTGTCAGAAGAATCCTCAGCAACCGAAGGCACAGGTGGCAAGGAGCTGCTTTCGCAACAAGGTCAGCAGGTGCGTTGATAAGGCAGAGCACGGTCCTGCGATGCCCTTTAGCTCTACCTGCACTTCATTTCAGCAGATACTTTTGTCTCTCACCTGGTGAATTTCTACCCCACCACTGAACAGCTGGCTGCAGTCAAGCCAAGGGTTTGACTAAAATAATAAACCTTTTCCTGTCCCAGCCTTCCTCACGGCTTCTCAACAAGGGAAACTTCAGATTTTCATTGAACAAAATCCACTGATTTTTGCCCTTGTTTATAAGCAGTATGTTATTTGTGACTTGCCCAGAATGCTCCGTAGCTCAGGAAACCAGCAGTTCCCACCACTCCACAAGCTAGACAAGTGTGCTGCAAGCTGGGCTTCCAAACCACCACCAGCTGAACAACACTTGGTTGATCAAGGTCTTGAAACTGGTGTCACCTCCATTCCCTCAGTATCCTCTTACTGCTCAGTGGGCATCCCGAGCCCAACCCTTCTGCAAGGGCCTGGATGAAACCATCACCTCCACAAGCTGGGAAAGATGGAGTAATTCCAGAGAACTGGCACCAACCCCACAGCAGGCAGGGAATGGCTTTGCAAATATCTGTCTCATGGTCAACCCCCATAGCTACACTTGCTGAGCAATTTCCTAGTAGCAGCAGGGAGGAGAGCATGCTTCTGCCAGAACTTCAGCAGCCCCAGCTCACTCTGCAGAGAGATCAAGCCATGCTGCACACTGAGCCAGACCAAGGGATTTGGCATAAGCATTCGTCCCACAGCAAAACAGGCACTGTCTGTGATCAAGTTTAGCTCTGTTGACAATGGCCGTGCTTACTCCCAAATAAAAGCTGAGCACACAGCCTTGCTTAGGATAACTCCTAGGCTACAGGCACCTGAAGGCTTATGTTGGCTTACCTAAGGAAACCAGCACCAGCCAGGGACCCCATGTCAGCCCCATCCAAAGCTTCCAACACTGCTGGAACCTAACAACTCACGTTACTGTGCACAATGCCCAGCTTTATGGCCTTCAGCAGCCACACGAAGGAGGCGGCAGCCGTGCAAGGTCAAAGGCATGAGGGCTTTGCTCAGTGGGAAACCACCACCATGAGGCTTTCAGAGGTTCAGCTAGACAGAAGAACTGTCAGCAGTTGGAAAAGGGCAGCTGCTGGTCCTGCCAGTAAAAACAAAAAAAAGGAGAAATCAGCCCACCACCGCTTCCGATCGGATGTGACAGCTCTGTCTGAGGTCCGCAGCAAACCCAGCCTGTGTTGCAAGCGCAGCAGGAGACCCAGGAGCTCCCAAGTGAGGGGAAGTGGAGAAGTGGCTCCAGGGGCACAGGGAGGGGAGCCACACAAAGCACCCTGGATTCTGCACTAACCCACAGCCAGCACTCCACGCTGGCTCACACGTACCTTGGGAAGGAGCCCAGGTCCTGGTTACGTGTGTGCCACAGCCCTGTTAATGCTGGTGTCCCATTCTGGCAGCCTTCCCATAGCAAGGGGTGGGTTTTTCCAAGAAAACCGGAGACAGATTGTTCTCTATAGCTGGGGAAACCAAGAGCCTCTAGCACCCCTGTGTTGGCCAGGGCAGACGGCTGCAGGCAGCCTGTTCCTGAACACAGCAAAGCGTTCCCACCAGGCCCCCCCACACCCCTTGGAATAATTTGGGTTTTGTGGAATTCAGACACTTTGGGAAAAAAAAAAAGAAACAACAAAAAAAACCCAACAGAAAACCCTTCCCCAGGCTTGCAGCAATATTTTGTCTGTAAATATTCTAGAGAGCAAGGTCACATTCCGAAGTGAGCACAGAGTGGGGAGGGTGTGCAGAGGGGGATGTGGAGCAGAGAATGCACAGCCTCCAGCACCGGGTACAGCCAGGCTGGGGACAGGGGAGAGCAGGAAAAGCGGGGCTGGGGGAAGGGGCAGAGCACAAAGCGGCTCTAAGGGTAAGATGCAAGATGATTTCACCATTCTTTCACCAGCTGTCCTTGAAGAGGGGACAAACTTCCATCCTCCCACACTGGCACATGTGCCAGGTCCCACAGCTGGCAGGATGGTGTGTGGCACAGAGCCGTGCAGGGCTCAGCCTGCCCTGCTGCTGCTTTGTGGGGATGGTGGCAGCATGTGGTGGTGGGCATGAGCTGCCCCCCTTGCTGGGGAGCACCTGCACCGCTGGTGCGTTGCTGCAGTGGTGGAACCATGAGCAGTCCCAGGCTGTCCTGCCCAAGAGCTCCCTGCAGGCATGGCACAGATGTGCCAACCCCCATGCCCCTGGTGCTCGCTCAGTTCATGCCAAAGGCATTGAAGTCCGGCCTTTTCTGGATTGCTGCTGGAGCGGGCTCTCGGCAGCAGCTTCAGTGTGGTCATCAGTACTGCCCACGGCTGCCGGCCAGGCCACAGCACCCAACTTCTCCCTGCCAAAGGGCAACTTCCCCAGGAGAAAGGGAATGCAGCTCCCACCCAGCCCTGTGGTGCCAGCTTGGGCAGTTCAAAGCCCTTCACCAGCCATGCAGGAGCAAGGGGTGCAGGAGCACTCTGGGAAACCACCCACAGGCTGGATGGAGCATGGAGCAGATGGCAGAACAAACAGCACCGGGATTTCTGTTTCACATAATCTTTTGCCCTGCTCACTCCCACGCTTACCCTTTTCCTCCCATGGAGCAGGCCTTCGCTTGGAAAAAGCGACCAGGAAACCTGGAAGGGTTTCAGAGTGGCAGGTGTTCTCTGAACATCACCAAGGACAATACACAAGACCCCAGAGGATTTCTCTTAAAAACATACTCAGGCTAGGTTTGTGCTATTTTGTGCCCTTTCCAAAAGAGTTTACGAGCAATTAATTTTTTTTCCTTTTTCTAGAACAGGGGAAGGGTGATGTTGCTATGGCAAAGAGCTGCCTACAGCACTGCCAGTGGGAACACTTAAGGATGGAGAGTTCTTCATGGCACAATTGTGAGTGACCTGGGCTGAGCAGCAGGAGAGGTGGGACTGCCAGCTAGGCACTGCAGGTAATGTCCTTCAAGGCATGTAAGAGTTTCAGGGGAAAAAAAAGGAAAAACAAAAGAGGAAAATATTAAAACCTTGCATATATTTTACAGACTCCTCACACACCCACACCAGAAAGCTCAGAGACATCTGTGGAGTTTTAGGACATAAACCACTTACTGACTGGCTGACTGCAGGTCCAGGTTTTCCCCTCTGCAGGCAGTGGTTGTGTGACAGCCTCACACTCCAATCACAGGGACACTGTCCCAGCCAGGCCGTCCCAACTCACTTGGGGCTGCATGAGGATCCAGCACAGCCTGGGCAGGAATCCAGCACTGTCACCTGTTGCACCACATCCCATGTTCTGCTTCAAAACGCCACCATCCAGGCTGGGTATGAAATGTTTAAGGAACCCCATCACTTTCAGACTCCCAGTATAATTAGGTTCAATTAGGTCTGTAGCAAAGCACTCACCATCCATGTGCTGGATATCAGGAAACAAGTGTTTGCCTTGCCTGTCAAGCACCATCAGCTCTCAGCTGCCACCGGTCCCACCAGCACCATTTTACAAGGTTATTTTACACACGACTGGTGGAATTTGTTCTTGCTCATGCATTATAATCATTAGAAAGTCATCCAACCACCACCCACCCAGTACAGCACCTGTATGACCACTCCTTCACAGGCTTGTGCTTGGCATCAAGAGGCAGCACGCCCATGCTGCCAGGGGCAGGACAGCACTGGGCGCATCCCAGCACAGCCATGATCCCAGCAGGCAGGCTGCTGGGACTTCTGGGAGCACAACCTCTGCCTCAGGAGAGGTGGGAAAGCCCCAGGCTGGCGGTGGCACAAAGCAGCTGTGTCCAGCCGGAGGAGCAGGAGGGTCCAGCCCGTGTGCCAGGAGGTTGGGCACCAAGTGAGCTTTTGCTGGCAGATCCGATCCCAGAAAGACAGGAGTTAATGCTGCCTGTCCTGCACCAACTCCTCCCCAGAGCCACATGGCTCTGCCTCTATTTCAGGAGTTCCCAATGGGCTCATCATAGAGCTTCACAATTAACGCTTGGAAATTAATTACAAGAGTCTGGGATTGTCCTAAAGACAATAATAGCTACAAGGAAGAAGCCAACCAGCCATTAGCTTAGCACGCTACAGACAGTGCTCTCTCCCCAGCACTTTGATGAAGCCAAGTGCTTTTGCCTTTCTATTATTGTGCATTGCAAATTAATAGTGCCACCAAGAACTCCTGGCTTTGGTGTCAGGCTGAAGAGCAGGCTGCTCAGGACAGAGCTCCAGCTACCACATCCAGTCCTCCCGAGGCACAATGCAGCATGGACATCTTCCCGGTGGTTAGACTGAACCCGGACACCCTTCCCCCCACACCCTATAAGGGTGTAAGCCACATTTGAGAACAAAAAAAGCCAGTACCTAAACACTCTAAGCAGGGTGTGGGATTCCTGCTGTTACTCACCATGTGCTGAGCTGTTCAGAAACAAACAAAAGAGCAGGTTGGGTCAAACACAGAAACTCCCTCAAGTGAACTGCAGTCACAGGTAAGAATCATTAATGAGATTATATCCAGAGAGCACAAAGTTTCTGCAGTGCCTACAGTTGCTTTCTGCATATAGCCTTTTCCAGCTCCCTGTGGTGTCTCTTACTACAGGCCACCACGGATTCAATCACCCTGATGGCCAGCATGATCCCAACTGAATTAAAGCAGCCATTTTTATAGGTTTAATTCTTAACTGACAGAAACGTGTAACACACATCAGCTCTGACACAAAATGGGTGAACATCCAGAGACCAAGAGATTGCCAATGGAAAAGTATCATTCCAGCTGGGCAGAAACACACAGCCTGTTTGAAAGGAGACCTCTTTGACAAGGCAAGCCAGGTTCTCTCTTCCTCCTCTCATTTGAATTAAACAAATAGACCAAGCCCAGGCAGAGAAAAAAATCAACAAAACAATCCCATTAGTTCAGCACAGAGTTGATTTTTAGACTTCCTACGTTTGACTTCAAGTAAACCGGGACTTTATGTTTTTATTTTTAACTCTGTTCTCAGGAACTTCAGTTGGTGACAGGATAATCATTAACAGTTTGCAGGTAACATTTTAAAGCACTCCTAATAACAGCAATATTTAAGAGGGAATCATGCTGACACTTTTTAAACCTGAAAGCAAGTAATTTTCCAGCTGCGCCTGCTCTCCCCACACAGCATCTTGTCCTGGGAAAGACAACCCAGTTCAAGTCTGGTACGGAAAGCAGCCAGAGAAATGGAAGTGAAACCCAGAAGTTTGTTTTCATTATCTAAACTGAATGAGCACAAGAAGTGAAATTATGTGAATAAATGCCATGCACTTGACCTTTTTTCTTTCCAGTGATTCTCTGGGGGGTTTTTTGGCTGCCCAATTACTAAGTCATTTGTAACAGGGCTCTCCCATCCTACCCAGGCTTGGGTACCACCCTGCAGGTCAGGCCCACGCTGCACCCCCTCACAATGGCAGCATGCAGGATACAGCACCAGCACCAATTCCTCCAGCGAGACATGCCAGACCAGATTTTTTGCATACCACAGCAAAGCAGCTCACCAGCTGCCGTGTAACACCATTCTGCAACTCACGTTTTTGGAGCTCTAACAGCGTCTCATTTTTTCCAAGTCAAAAAGAAACCCACTGGCTAGTTCAGCCCTCTTAAGAAGCCTGATGAGTAGATTGCTTTTTCCTTTAATGAGCAGGCAGCTGGGCTCCTGCAACAGCCAGTTAAAATGAATGCCCCTTCAGAAGGGAACTGTGTAAGCAGCAGGTGCAGCGCAAGCAGGTAACAGCAACAGCTCCAGTGAGACCACTGGGAACACCACCATAAGCTGGGAATGCCGCCTTCTCTGCCCCTCAGCCCTGCAAAGGTCTCTGTACACAACAGAGCAAGAAAAACTCAAAACTGAGCAGGCAGGCAATGGAAGAGCTCAGCCAACGCCTTCACTCCCTCTCCTTTTCCCTCAAACACAAGACCCTGCCAGCACCCAGTGCCTTGAAGCAACCCAGGATTCCACAGGCGTGGGCACGCTGGGGCCCCAGCAGAACCTGCAGCAATTACCACGTGCTAATCTTTAGATAGGATGAGCCTGTTGCATCCACCACACACCCGGGAAGTACAGCAGAACTGGAGAGCCCAAAGATGTCATGAGGATTAGACACAGCCTTGTACTGAAACACCACCTACTCTCCTTCTGCATTTAAAGAAAGGAACAGCGGCATCTTGCTTCCCTTTTCTGAGGCAGAAAAGCAGATGAGCTGCAGTTTTGCATTGAAATAAAAGACTTCATTGAGACAAACTGTCAGGCTGAAACTGAAATAAAAATTAAAAAAAAAATCAGAAGAGTCACATAAATGTAAGTTAGTCTAAACTGCCCTGAAATTAATGGGGTTTCAGTGACTTAAGTCCTGGTCTTCAATCCCACATCCCCACACCAGCAGACAGTGGCAAAGGGAGCACAGCTCTGGCTGGGACAGGCAGGTTACAGCAGCCTGGGCTGTGCCCCCTACTCTCAGCAGGGCTGAGTGGAGCACCCTGGGGCACGGGCTCCTGCCGGAGACCAACCTGGCTTCAGGCATCAGGAAGCTACAGGTAGCATTGCTGCTACACTGCTGAGCTGCACTGCAGCCTCCTGACAGCCTTACAGCTTTCCTCCTAGCTCTTAGAAAGCCCACACCCAGCTTCTCCTAGGCCAAGGAACCGTGGCAGATGCTCTCCACACTGCACTTTGGAAAGGGTCAGGTTTACACTAAAAAGCCTGTGTGACTTTGTTCAAGGACATTTCCAGGCTGGTTTTTTTTTTTCACTTTTCCAGAGCACACTGTAA
>JAWMRA010000016.1:12642213-12897213 GCA_035584735.1 Pseudotriccus pelzelni
CAGGCTGGTTTTTTTTTCACTTTTCCAGAGCAAACTGTAAAAACCAGCATAATATCCTCTCCGCTATTGTTTTTGTGGGGCCTGCCAGATCAGATTACACTGAAAATCAAGATACAGATATTTTATCTTTGTTCTGCTTGGTACTGGAGAGACATTTGACCTCTGTTTAAAGCATTCCTTGCCCTGTTATTTCCCATGCTTTTCATCACACATTCCCCTAAGCATCCCACGGTTTTGGAAACTACCTTTACTCCCCAGCACCAGCCAGCTCGCTCCCGCTGCAGATAAAGGTCCAGGCACTGCAGCCTCCTAGATGACTGGAGGCAAACAACCGAGAGCATCCAACTGCCACAGGCAGGCGTTGTCCCTGTGGGAACTTGAGAGAGGAACTGAGCACAGCAGTCCCACACTGCAGGCTCTTAATCCTTTAGCTGAGGAGGCAGGACAGAGTTTAGAGAACTGGAAGTCAGAGAACAAGCAGACATTTATTCAGAGCACACAGTGTGAGGGGGAGGACCACCAGCTCCTTCCTGCCTCCGCGGGACTTACCGTCCCTGAATGTCCCTTTTTGTCCTGTCCCCACATCTGTGGCTGGCTGGCACAACGCTGCTCTGTCCAGCGCTGCATGCCTGCCCCGGGGCCCGGTGGCCAGCAGAAGGAGAAGCAGAGTGGCCACGGCTGGCCACAGCGATGCTGAGCTGGCTGCCAGGCTGAGCTTTCCCAAGAGGAAGCATGCCATTCCACTCTTCCCACGAAGAGGCAGATCTTCTCAAATGGCAGAGGGGTGGGTCCACAGGCAGCCAGGGAGGGAGGCTGAACAACAGGCTTGCACTGTTGAACAGGCATCAGAGCCACCAACTTGGAGACAAGAGCATGAGACTGCTATTTAAAAGAGTAAAGTCCCACACCCTCAAAAGTTACAGCTGCTCAGTATTACTAATCTGCGAAGGTCGAACTGTCACCTACTGCACAGTTGTCATCAGGACATGTATCATAACATGTATCAGAAATTCCACTTTCAGTAAAAAAGCATGCACGTGTGAGAGAGAGAGGCAGCAGCAAGTTTTGGCAGAGAAGAAACAAGAGCTCTGTAACTCTCTACAAGCAGGAACAGCTCTCAGAGGAGCCTGACTGCACCCAGCTATGTTAGTAAACTTTGGAAAGTTTTGGCCTACAAAACCACCAGGTTGTTTCCAGTCCCAGCAGTGAAGATGGGCCTTTTGGACTGGATTTTCCCCTTAGGCTGTGCTGGCCCTAGTTTGGACTGCAGGGCTGCATTGAAGACTGGTATCACACCGCTCTGGTGCTGCACAGCTCCTCGTTTCAGGTCAAGGCACCAGCAAGGTGAATACAAAACCGATGCATCCAGGCAACCACCAAAACACTCACTGTCTGAGCACCATCACCCATCTGATCAAATAACCAAATAAAGTTTTTTTAAAATAAAAATACTTAACATTTATTCACCTTTGAAGTCACCATAGTAAAATTGTACACGCTATGAGTAACCCAGGAACGTTATTAAAAAGCTACCAGAAACATAAGGCAATTTGTACAACCATTGAAAGAAATACACAGCATGTTGAAAACAGAGTGAAATATTACTCAAACAAGACAACGCTTGATACACACTAGAGTGACAAGAACCAGCATTAAGTTTTAAACAAAAATAAAGATGTCATGGCTACAAGTATTATACAGTGATAAATACTTCAAAAATATATTAAGATATATGGAAATTCTCATTTTGTCATGGAAATCCAGAGAAATTCCAGCCTCCACTGGATTTCAATATACCAATTAAGGTTTAATATTTAAGTTCCTTTCCTTTCAGTAAGAACCAGTACTGCAGCCATTACTGTCCTGTATCAATACTTATCTTCTTGTAGTGTAATGAAATCAAGCCTTATGTTACATTAAGCCCTAATGCCTCTTGCATCACCGGCACCAATTGCTCTAAATCAGCCAATGAGTTGCCTTTTGGTAACAAGTGCTGTGCACAGCATTTGAAGCCATAAACCATGTTAAATCACAGTCATTGTTCACCCACTTTACAGTATTAATGGAAGGCGGGTTTGAAGACTTGCCCCCATGTAAATAAGACATCTCGAACAGAGGGTTTAGTAGCAAGTCCACCATAATGTTTTCCAAGCATTACATCAAGCACTCAGAAGTTACAGTACATGAACCATGCTATAGTTTAGGTTACACCTTCAAAAAGAAAGTCCAGAGGATGTTCGGAGACAACAGGTTTTGAACACGCACAAATAGTGCTTTAGTACACGTTTGTTTGTGCTGTTACTGGGTAGCAAGTGAAGCAGTTTATAGCCAAGGGTTTGGTGAGGCAGTTTTCTGAGCCAGTTTAAAAATATAGACTTCTTCTTAGAGGGTCTGTTCTATAGAAAATAAAGTGAAATCTGGTAAATTGTCAGTTTTGAGAGTACTTTCCCGTGGCAAGATCCGTTCATCGGCCTACCGCACCAAGAGGAAAGCCAATCCTGCCATGCCAATCCCCGCTGCGGCTGCCATGATGGCATTGCCAATGGTGCTGCTCTGGTCAGCCGCCTCGGAGCCGTGCCTGCCGAAGAAGCGACAGAAGCCATCCTGGAACAGCAAGAGAAAGGACATTGAGTTGCCTGGCTTGCAATTAACTGGATTTCTTTTAACAAGCCTTTGGGCACGGTTTGGTTCACGCTCCCAGCACGGCGTTTGCCAGCTGCAGAAATCTCTATTAATCACGCAAGTCTAAGCCCACTGCCTTGGGTACACACAAAAATGCTTTTGTGAGAGCCCTTGCACAAGGCAAGAGAAAGAAGCAGCTACAAGCATTTGCTCAACGGACAATTGTAAACTTCCTATCGAGATGCTCAGCCTGACACTACATTATTTTTGCCCTTTTAGGCAAGTTTCTGACAGAAGTTGCCAGCATTGTTCCCCCTTATTTGAGTTTCAGAAAGCATCTGAAACACAGGATATGGAAATTTCCACTTGAGAGAGACAGTAGGCCCAAGCTGGTCCCACTTCGGTGGACGTGGGACTGATTACACACTCTCTTGGAAGGGCCGGGTGGACACTGCTCAGAGCTGACCTATGACAGAGCAAAGCTGGCAGCTGCTCTCCCAGATCCTTGTGATAATCAGAAGTGGCAGCAATACAACTCCAGATGGTCGTATTTGAACTCTGCTCCGCAGATGTCTATGTAAACAAGTTATATTCTTAATTTCTTCCGGAACTTTGTTCTTTACACTTTAATTTGTGCGAACAGGCAGCGCGATTTTGCCAAGTGACAGTGTGCACTGCAGCCAACGACCACACTGCTCTGAGCAGTCAGATGGCCCAGTGACCACTGGAAAACCAAGTTCATTTTGGTCTCTGGAAAAAGTCAACGAAACCAGTGGCTGCTTCCCCTCCTCTCTATTTTTAGTGCTTATTTGTACCGACATCAAGTATTCCAGCAGGACTGAAAATAGGAAACGTGGACAGTTCTACGGGATAGTTGACACGTTGTTCAGAATCGCAGGCAAAGCTGCGCGGACACCCCTAAGAAGCCGTACCTTCAGTGTGCATCTCGAGAGGCAGAAAAGTCCACACCTTCCCCGTGCCCGACCTGACCTGACCGGCTTCGGGACAAGCAAGAACAAGAGCCGCAGGCCTGGCGGGTGAGTGCCTCCACACACAGGTGTATTTAAGAACAGGCACATGGGTGGTTTTTACTTACACCCGGGAGAGGACCTGTGCTAGCCTGCTCACCGACATCCGCAGGCTGCGGACCCAAGGGCGAAGGCAAACCTCGCCCCCTCAGGCAGCAGCATCGCTCCTGCGGTTCCAGGAGGCTGCACCCCGAGGGATCCGGCTGAGCCGCAGCACAGGGCAGCCCCAGGCCCCTCGCTGACCCACCAAGAGTCGCTAAGGCCAGCAGCGCCCGGGGATGCTCCGCCGGTCCCGCCGGTGCCGCGCACGCCCATGGCCGGCAGCGACCCCGGCACGTCCCCCCGGCCGTACCCCACCGCTGCACGGCGCCGGGGGGGCCGCCCTGCCCCGCTAACCCGGCCGGGGGCTGCCGGCACCCACCCCGGGCCGCCCCGGTCCCCGCTCACCCATCCGCCGTGCGCCTCCAGCCACTCGCCCCGCTCCTCGGCCAGGTAGGCGGCCAGGTGCGCGGCCAGGCAGCGCGGCCCGTCGCCGCAGCCCCGCTCGGCCAGCGCGGCCGCCAGCGTGCCCGCGAACACCACCAGCGCCAGCAGCCGGCCCCAGTTGAGGCCGCCGTCGGCCTCCAGCTGCGCCGCCACCCGCCCCAGCAGCGCGGCCGCCTCCCGCGGCTCGGCCCGCGCCAGCGGCGCGCACGAGCGGAAGAAGGGCCGCTCCTGCCGCTCCAGCTCGGCCGCCGCCCGGCGCAGCGCGGCCGCCGTGGGGCTGGGGGGCAGCGCGGCGCCGCCGCCGCGGTGCTGGAAGTAATCCTCCAGCAGCAGCGCCGTCTCCTCCTTCAGAGAGCCCGGCATGGCGGCTGCCCACGGCGGCGGCCCCGCAGCAGCAGCTGCCGCCGACTAAGAGGCGGGGCGGCCCCTCCGCCCGGCCCGGCCCGGCCCGGCCCGGGCGCTCCCCGCCTCCGGGGCGGGGCCAAGCGGGGCGGGGGGAGCGCGTTCCCGGCCCAGAAGGGTCCGCCCGCATCCCTCGGGAGGCACCGGCGGAGCAGAGCTGCGGGGCTCCCCGGGCAGCCGAGGGAAACGCTCGGTTATGTTGCTATATATTGAATATATTAATAAACACATATCAGCTGTATTAATATATATTTTTAATATAGTAAAATACTTGCTTTAATGTGTTTAGGGTTTGGGGTTTTGTTTGGGTTTTTTTTTCACATTACTGCCCCAGACCTGTACGTATTGCACCAAAGGAGATGCAGGTTTTCCAGGACCATGGCATGAGTGCATTTCTGTATTTACCCAGAAAATACAGTGGTCTTTGCTCTTTGAGGGGCATAGAGGAAAATTTAGGACTAGGACCCCTCATGCGGCAAAGGTGAGGCCCTTCACATTGCTGGTGTAAAATAAAACGGCTGAGAACAACACTGCTGTAATTTGCACAGCACCATGGAGCTACCTCAGCGAGACACCTTGCCTGCACCCCAGCTGTGCCCTTCCAGCTCCGAGTACCCTCAGCTGCTTCACAGACTGGCGGGACTCCCATAAATATCACCCCAAGACTGATGGCAGGTCCAGCACAGGGTACATCCAGCCTGTGCTTCCTGCCCAGTGCTGGTTTGCAGGTGAGGCTGGGGCAAAGTGAGCTGCGACCCACTGTCACTGCACAGCCCCGCAGTGGGAGAGGCACTGCCACAGCTGCCTGGGACCGGGTCACTCTCACCTCTCATCCCACAACCGGCTCAAGGTGACCAACGTGTCGGCACAGGACTGCTTGGCTTCATTCCACCTATATTGAGATACAGCTGTCTCCATTTTACATCCCTGTTAGAAAATCTAAAAATAGATGGTTGGAATCAATCCTGTTGCAATTTCTCAGATCGCTGTCAAGAATTGGAGTCGCTCCTAAGGCGAACTCTTAGTTTTTCATCCCCGTATTTGGCTTTTGTTTTGTTTTGAAGCAGGGAAATATAGTCTGTGTTTATGTGCTAGAGCAGTAGCTGGCATGATATCTTTTCACAAGAGCTTTACACACATGCTTTTTAAACTATTTTTCCTTACGATTGTTAATCCCGGAGCAGGAATTTCCTATTGCATTCCTCACAGCAGGAGAGCAAGAGGGAGAGGCTGCTCTTTCTCTAGCAATATCCTTTTCCACCCTTCCTGTTTATATAGCATTTTTGTTTAACAGGACGGAGCCGTCCGATAGTGACTGCCCCAGCTATAGCTCCCTTCTCTCCATATTATGGAATGGAGGTGTTTCTGACATTAACAGCTTGACAGACCAAGGGGGGAGTCTCAAAACGCTGGGATTTCCAAAGCTTTCCCGGCCAGCCTTTAACAAGTAAGAACTACAATGGGTACTTAAGTGTCCTGTTCCTCTATCTGTCATTTATGATGGGAAGTTGAGTCATTTAACTGATGGGAAGTTGAGGCCTGTCCCGGTTCATGCTTTCACCACTATCTCAGGAACAAAACAGGTGATTTTTCACAGGTGGCAAGACCATGCAGCCCAACACACAGGTCCACAGGCAGCGGCCCCAAAGTGCAAGAACCACGGGATTTTTCCGTGTAGGAACAGAAGTGCAAGGTGCGATGTCAGCCTCATTCTCACTGGACCTGGTGACAGTTTGAGCACTGATGTCACTCAGAACAAGCTGGCTCAGCACTTTCCCCAGCCCCTCAGAGGACAGGAAATGAAACAACGCACCTAAATTAAGGAGGTGCTCTTTTCAGCGTCTAAACTGAGCACTTCCACCAAACACCTTCATGCTCACCACAAATTCTGCACTGAAGTGGAGAGGACAGCTGGCTCCAGTACAGTTCTCTCCTGACAAGGCAGAAAGCTGAACTGCTGCATCTCAAGGTGATCTGCACATCTGGTTCACCCAAACAGCAACAGCCCCAGCTTTTCAGTGACCAGCTTTCACTGGCATCCCATTGCAATCCGAGGAGAACCCTATGCACCCACAAACACATACTCCGCATTTTCTGGATAAGGATCTGGAAGGAAAACATCACGTTAGCTGCAATCCTTCTGAGCAGGAAAACAACCTAAATTCTGGCCTCCTGAATGCAGGGGGAGCTCAGATGGTGTTTCAGGTACTTTCAAGGACTGCTCGCTCTCAGTTGCTGTGGCTCTCCTCGGGTATTTCCAGAAGCTATTCCAGAAGCAATTTTCTGGTAGATCTGGGCTTTGCCTAGATTTTGCAGGAAAAATGATCTAAGGAGCTGTATGGTACAAAACGTGAATGTCAAAAAAAGCAAAAAAACCCAAACCATAGCTACCATTGCAAGTACCTAACAGATGGGAAAAACTACTACATACATATTCTCAATATGTAAAATACAATTTATTGTATTTAGGCTGCTCATAAGTATCAACACAACGTAGTATGTTTGAAACAAACATCTCGGCAATAAATACCATCTAAACATTAATATTAATCTTTTGATCAAATGTGTACAGTGTATTGACTCAATATTGCACAGTGAGCTCTATATGACATTTCCATAGTGCATTCAGTTTGTTACAGGGATAGTTTGCCACAAATATTGCGAAGCATCAGAGTTGACTTTTCCAAGTGAAAATAGCTGAACTATTCCATTGGGGATGGAAGGCTGATATAAATGTCAGTGTCCTAGGTTTATTGGTTATGGATTCACGGAACCTAATGTTTTCATAAATGAGGAGACTTGTTTCTTACGTGGTCTTTTTGTAAAAAAATTCCACTTTCAAATAGAATGAGGATATTATCATCAAACTTAAAACTCCAGTGATCAGTGAGCTTCTTTTCTCTTGTCTCAGTCTAAATACAAATCATATATTTGATATTTTCAGGGCTGTATCTCACCACTTGCATTTCAAAGGCCAGACTGCACAAGCCCCCAGCATTATTCCAAACCTTTGCTCCCTATATGCCTCTGCTCAAGTTAGACTCAGCACCTGTTGGTATGAGCAGAACTGACACACTCTAGTTCCAACAGTTTTCAGTGTATAAACGCAGATATAATCTCACAATGGTTCTATAATTAATTCTCATATCTATCTGATTAAATCTTGATTCTACAGCATCAGCTCTGCAGGGGGTGGTCCTGCCAGTTAGTATGGCATTCCCATGCTCCCACAGAGGGCTGAGTGTTGCTAGCAATGTGGCCAGCTGTCCTGATTCCCTGAAACCCAATGGTTCCTGGACTCAGATGTGCTCTGGTCAGCACAGTATCAAACACTGGCAGGACTGTGGCTCAAAGCGGGTTTTCAACAACTCACTGTTATTCATTCTCAAGTCCAAAACTATGTCCGTGGCAGTGGGAGATGACTGTTAAAAGTAAGAACTGTATGATTTGGTTTTTAAGGTTTGGCCCATATTTGCAAGAACTTAACACTGCTCTGACATTGCAGAAGGACCTTAAAATGGGATATACTGCCTTAATATATATTTAATCTACATTGCCTTGCCAAAGAGGTATGAACTGCTCAAAATGCAAACAGGAATCATGATCATAGAATGACTATGACTGACTTGGAAAAGGTTTGACCATCGGTATAATGGTGCTTAATGCTTAGCATGTAGCATCCCTTAGTGCTTAGCATGTAGTATTTTTTTAATTAAAAGAAAATTCACTCACCAAGTGATACAATTAAAAATTTCTAAGAAACTACTGGTTAAGTATTACCTCATGATTTCATAAATCATGTTTATATCCCTCCTCTTTGCCGTTTATCAGTTTATATATATTTAGTTTCTTTATATTCAGGTAACAGAGATGAAATACATATTTCTATCTAAAAAGACAGTAGGAAAAAAAAGGGATTAAAAGAATTTCTTTTCTGTACAAAAAATACATTTTTATGACAGCAGCCAGTACCTTCACAGTAGGCCCTTTGCTCCTCTATGCCACCAAGGTTCAGTCATCCATAACACCATCATAAAGTACCAGAATTGTTTTTCTTTCCACTTTTCAACACTAAAATTCAATATGCTACTACGGAATGTTTCCAAAGCCTTATGCTACATCCTGATAAAATCAGGAGTTTTGGTTTTTTTGGTTTTTTTTTTTTGTTTTTGTTTTTGTTTTTTTTTTGGTTTTTTTTTACTTTAAAAAGAAACTCAATTCATGCAAATAAATACACAATGTGCACTGAAATAGTCAATTCTATGATACAGGTGACTTTGCAGAAAAGTCCCTTTATAATTAACTAAACTCGTTCTAATAAAAGAATATTGTTTCAAAACAGAATTTAAACCATTTTGTTTTACTACAAGTTGATGTTTGCTATATGTTCAAGCAGACTACATTTTCTACCTAGTTGTTTTAATCTGTTGATTCAGTGTCACTCTTTTGTAATGTAGTGAATATTTGATTGTGAGGAACGGCTTCTTTATGCAGTTTTTGTAGTTCAGGGTTTCAGCCTTCATTCGATTCTGCAAAGCAGGATCTCGGGTTAAGCCCAGATCTGTAGAAAGACAAAGTTGGTTTGTGACAGTGACTCTTCTATCAATCGTTTAATTAGAATTTGGTAAGGCAATCAGGTGAGCGGTACAGAGTATCAGCAGCAATGATATTTTTAACTCACGAGTCCAAAACTTAACAGTTCTGCTAGCACTTCGTGGGGATTTTTATTAGCCTTTCCTGCTCATGCTTTACACCGTGTTTTCATACCCTCGTTAGGTCCTCTAGAATTAGTTATCCTCTAACAACCCTTCCCCCTCACCCTCTTCTATTAAACAACAAAGAAACAAAGCACTCAAAGTGGGCGCTCCCAGCACTTACTCGGAGCGTGTGATCCCAGGAGCCCGAGCAGAACGCCGTCCCATCGGGAGACACCCGCAAGGTGCTGACGCGATTTTCGTGTCCGAACAGGATGGATACACGAGACCCTTTCAGCACATCCCAGACATTTATGGTGTAATCATTATAGCCCGCAAACAGCAGGCGACCTACAGAGAGAACAGATTTTACACGGTGAGGTGTTATCATGCCTTGACTGCAGCAAGAGCCTTCTCCAGGACATTTATGTCCCCGTAAGCCACAACCCCGTGCCGACCACTGCTCCCCCCAGACTGTACTCCTGTGGGACAGCCCTGCCCCACCGCTGAGCTGTCTATACTAAATGCTGAAACAATTCAATTTAATGAGCTACAAACGCAAAGTTTTACTTAAATGACACAGAATGTGTTCAGTCATTACACAGATGGGAGATGACTCTTAATCGTGACAGACTGAAGAGCACTTTAACAGCTATTGCAGGGTCATAATACTTTGCTCAGTCTTTGCACAAGAAGTTGAATATAAGTGGTTGAATGATTAGCAGGCAATTTGGTAAGTGATTCATTGCTAACGGGACAAGCTGTGGTGCTTGTGACCATGACAGAGGCATTTGCCTCAGTCCCAGAGGGAGGGCAGTTCACCACCCACTCATCCCCACCCAGAGTTACTGGAGGAGCTCTGCATTTGTGCTGGGGCAGCAGCAGAGAGACGACTCGAGCTCATGCCTCAGGATCTGTAGTGAAAAGTGGCAATCTCTCTTTCTTCATGCCCCTCTAACATATTTTTACTATTAATCATTTATCATCCTTTTAAAAATTATTTATGCAAGCGCATTTAATAGTTTAGTTGCACTTCATGTTTCCTTTGAAATGTTTTTCATCATTATTGTGAAATTCTAGCCCAGCTGTAGTTAATGGTAAAATATTTCCTGCCTTCAGTAGGGCCAGGAAAATACTTTTCATCACTACAACGAAGCAATAGCCAGCTAGGTTATTTAAAGAGTAATTATTTTTACAGAGGAAAAAAAATGCTTCCATGCATTAAATGTTTCTTTTGGCACTGATTACTTTTGGTAACTTTTAATAACAAATGCTTTATCAAATGAAACTGAAAAATTTTACAGTTCCCATCAAATCTCAACACTAAGATAACCTCCAAAGTTCAAGTCTCACCACTGAGAGAGAAGTCCACACTGGATGCTCCAAAAATGATGCTCTCTTTGGAATAAATTGCTACTTCTCTGTCTGCACGAAGGTCATATAAACGACACTAGGATAAAAACAAAACCAACAAACATGCCTCAGTAAAGGCTGGAGGCACTGGCTAAAATATTTTGAAAAAATGAGAGTGGAAAGTGCAGCCTAACAGGCATCACAGGAAGTGGCTGCTTGGCTTCTTTCCTTCTGCTATTTCTGCCTGCTGTTTCTGGGACTCCTTTAACAGGGATCTAAGCAACACAAGGCTGTTTTGTATAAATTGTGTGAAGAATTTGCTTTTTCAAACCACTTCTCTAAGCCTCCTGCCTGTCCTGCTAAAAAGAGATGAGTGGTGGGCTTTGGACCGTGGCTGCCCACTGAAAGTCCCCACACCCTCTTGCTTCCCCTCTGTGGTTTCCTACAGATTAGGGCATCCTGCTGCTGGGGGGGTACATGGGGAGATAATCTCTTAAACAACAGTTTAGCCACAACTGGAGTCTGGGAGACAGAGGATCAAATCTCTAATCATCGTTGAGAACACGGACCATGAACTAACGAGGCTATAAACACACAGTGTAAAACATGAACAGGAAAGTCAACGGAAAAGATGGCAGCCCTTGCTCTGAGTAAGCCAGAATAGCAAACAGTCCCTGCCCTTCTGTGAGGCCTCTGTCTGAAAAACCTACGGGAAAGTAAATCAAGTGAAATAATGCATTTTGATACAGATCTTTGGTTTTCATTTCTCATGGAAAAGCCCAAATCACCTCTAACAACCTATACTTCCTGTTTTTACCATTTGCCAGCAAACTTTGGCTCGTTTAACGTGGAAATCATGTATCAGACTGCACTGTCATGCAGAAAGGCAGCCTGTTAGCCCCGAAATCAAAACACACTTTTGAAACTATTTCAACTGAAACTCCTCCTCAATAAGTTAAGCTTAAGCAAACACTGGTCAGATGGCTTTGCTAATACTAAGAGTTTACTATTGAAAAATGGCTGGTATTCAAGCCTGCACATAAAGAAGAGGCTGTTTGATTCCAGGGCAGTGGTGGAGCTGCCAGGTGTGTGAAGTCCAGGTCACCCACTGCTCCCAGATGATGAATAATTTCATCAGACTGTCCTGATGGGGAGCTGGGGTCACTGCAGGTGACAGCACTATCACATGAGCACACCTTTATGGTTTACCTCCAGACAACCAGGATTATCTGTTTCTCAAAATCCCCGAGTATATAAATCAGGTCAAGGATACCAGTCTGTAACACTGAAAACACCAACTCTTAATTTAAAGAATGAGGTATATGGAAACTGCCAAAACCTCCATCAGAAGTACAGAGGTGGAATTTCCCATTTTCCTGCTTAAGTCAGCGGTGTCAAGACTAGTTAAGAAAGAAAAAACTCATCAAATAAACTAATAAGAGCCTGTGATACTGGGCATAAAAAGAAAGTGCTCTCATGAGAATTTAATGATAGACAATTTCTCCCTATCCCACCCTAAGCATCTCAAGAGCTCACAGTACCACATCCAAGTGTGCAGAGAGCTGGGCTCACCACAGATATTAATTTATAACTGCAGTTTTTAAGACCTAAAAGCAGGGTACACTCTCTCCAGAAGAGCCTTGGAAGGTCTCCACATCCAGTGAAGACAAAAGGAATGTTTCTGTTGAGTTTAGCTAGTATTGGAGCAGACTCAAAACATGCTCTGAGGGCAGAGTACTTTAGATAAAGTCTTCACCCTCGCCCAACTCAGTGTGATGTTTGAATAAACAGAAGAAATAAGGTGCCAAGTGCTTCCCAAACATCTGCTCTCAAAAGAGTTACACTTAACTGCCAGCTCAGTCCCTGCAGGGCTGTGGTGGGGGCTGAGCCTGGTCCCCCATGGGGACCCACCAGCTGCAGGGAGAGCCACCAGCCATGTGCATCACTCAGGGTGGAGGGCACCACATAAATGTCATTTTGCATATGAGCAAATTTACCTGTCGGTACATTCTGTGCCCCTCCTCGGAGATTGCTCATAGATAACCAGGATCCATTAAGAGCTACTGTGTGATCTAGAATGACCTGGATGCAGTGACTCACTGCAGTGAAGAGTGTTGCCAGTGAGTCAGACCGACAGGGAGGAGGTGAATGTGACCAAGGCCACCCTGGGGCTGCAGAGCCAGCTGCCCACATCTGCCCTGCTCTGTGCTGAGCCCACAGACCCTCTGCTTGCTGGGACAAGCTTCAGCATTTCAGCTGGTTCCTCCCATGCTCTGACCAACAGTTACATGAAGTCAAATATCTTCCGGTGAGACAACTATTTTTGGTCATGAAACTTCAAACACAGAGAATCTGAAATGCATATTTGGACAGTACCTCATGTAGACAAGTTTGCAGAAGTGACCTACAATGTTACTAGATTTTCCCTATAACATATGTAGTATTTAATATCTTATCTTATAGGAATCATTATTTCTGCAACTATGGTGTCACAGGCCCAGTTTAGTCACTAAAAGTCCTCTGTGGTTGTGACCTAATCTTGTAGGAAAATCTGACATGGGAAGTAACAGAATTTCCCTAAATTAGGTTGCTGAATTAACATACCGTGGCATCGTCTGAACCAGAGGCAAAGGCATCTCCACTTGGATAATATCTGTGCACAAGTGAAAGAAGACCAGAACACATTACATTACTTGGATGAGGTCAGACTTCAAAAATAGAACCAGAACATTGCTCAACATTGCAAATGTGTCCTCTCCCAGAAACAAACTGACCTGACACTGTTGATATCTGAATCGTGGGTTTCAAATGACTGGATGCACTGACCAGACCGCATGTCCCAAACCATGGCTTTCTTGTCACATCCCTAGCAAGGCAAAAAAAGAAAAAGAAAAAAAAATCACTACAGTGAGCAAATGGTGACACTCACCCCTCATGTACCTGATATTTGTCATCAAGCCCAGCTACTTTTAAAGGCTCTGAACATCACAGCCCTGATGGGATTTAACCAGCAAAGCAGCCCCAGAGCTGCCTGCACTGGTACCCCCCAGCTGGTGCAGTTGCAGGTAGAAGCAGAGGACATCATGAAGGTTGGAGCCTCAGGACAGTGGGGTGCAGATAGCATTGGGTTGTCTGCACAGGCAGCCCCACACTGACCAGCACTCACAGCCCTGCTCTGCTTGTGCTGCTGCCCTGCCCATGTCTGCAGCCTCACCATGCCACAGAGCTGCGTAACTCACTCTTTCCCTTACCACTTAACGTGCCCAATACAAAAAATTAATACCCAGCATTCAAAGTTTTATAACTAATTCTTTTCACACACCGAAATAGAAAATGAAATAGGTTCAGCCAGAGGGCTCTTGCCCAGCCTCCCACCAGAGCTAACCCCTGTAAGGGCTCTGCACCCTGAGGCTTGATGGTGTGGTTGGGATGAGAAAAGCAGCACAGCAGCACTTCACCTGATCGCCAAGCTCTAATCTGCCCTTCCAAACTGTGCTTTGAAAAGACCATTTAACATCCAGTGCTCAGCACCGTGACTGCTTTGGGCAAGGGCCTCACCCACCTTGTCTGCAATGCCCTTGGGGCGGGAACCATCTCATATCTGTAGGCTCATGCTCTCAGCAGCAGTGTCTCACTGCGACACAGTCACAGCGACAGGAAAAAGAACACCATCTTTTCTTTCAGGAGTGATGGAAGATTTCAATAAACCTGCCCCTTCTGAGGGGTAGGCAGTGACCAAGGCTCAGTTCTATGGGCTCGGCCTCTCTGGGGCTGTGTGGGACACACAGGGCAGATCAGGTAGCTGCTGCTTGTGCTGAGCCAGAGTGCCCTGCCCAGCAGACCATGCCACATATGTTGTTTATTTTAATCAAATATGATTGCTAATTAAATTAAACAGTCTCTTTACAATTCACATATTTCTCTCTTTTTTAATTTAAATTCAAATTCTGTTGTTAAAATGAAACCCCAGTGTTTTTACTAATGATGTAATTATTTATGTTCCTTTGCACCAACTTGTGGTTTGGTTTAGTTTTGGGGAAACCGAACAGGATACAGAATATTTTGGACTCAGCATATTTCCCTCTCAAACCCCATCACGGCCCAAGCCCAGCCCTTCACATCACTTCCATGTGCACTGTTCTTACTGACCTCTCTGGGAGGCTGGGGACAAGAACAATCTGACAAGCTGGTTCTTTGACTCCTAAGGTTTTGCAGGAGAAACCAGCGGAGAGGTGGGCCCCCTGAGTAATATCCAACTCAGCCCAAGGAGCAGTGCTCAGAGGGCACAGAGCACAACAGCTTGGGACACAGCCCTGAGCTCACCCTGAAGGGCTGGAGTTTTCAGTTAAGTCCTTAAATGTAACATCACCCCGCCTCTGCGCTGATGTACTGACATTGCTTATTTCAGCTCCAGGTTTACTGTGTTACAGAGGCACAACATACAGGGAGTCTCTCCATGCTGCCATACCTCCAGGTTGCACTGTTCTGCCTATACCTGCATTGACACAACATAAGACAGATCCGAAGTGGTGTTTTGCATCTGACGAATTAAGCGAGTGCCTGTAAGCACAGACATGCCCAAGCTGCTGTATCAACACCAGTATGACATATTCTCTTAGCAGTACCATAGCTGCTTGTGATTCTTTGCCCTATAATAAGCTGAGCTGTTCCCAGGGAGAATGAATCTATCCTTTCTGGGAAGCAAACTCGGTGACAGGAAAACCCGAGAGAACTAATGCACTTGGATGGAATTAGCTTTCAGTCACGCTTCAGAGCAGCTGTGCTAGCGGCAGGCAAACTGGGCCAGTGTGCTGGACCCTGCTCCTGATGGGCCAGCCAAATCTGATAAAACAGTCATAACAGAAGAGATCCAGGTTTATTGTGCAGGGACGGGACCATGACTCCAAGCACCCCTATTCCATGTTTGGCACCCTCTGGCACAAGGGCCATTCCATCATCAAGCACAGGATCAGCCCTGGGCCAGTGCTTGTGGGGCTCAGAAACCAGGTACCTTCAGCGAAGTTACTGGTAGCAAGAGAGGTCATCTCTCAGCTGCTGCCAGCTCTCACCTGCACACTCAGTCTCTAATGTGGGAAAGACCAGGATCACCTTGAAAAGGAGCAGAGCCCCTTTTCACTCACCTTTACACCTTGCCTGCCTCACTGCCAGGCTGTGTGCCAATGGCTCAGCTGCCTGGGAACAGTGATCCTTGGCAGCACGACAACACTTGGAAGATGCCCTGGGTACTTTCCCAGACCAGTCCAGTCCTGCAGTTCCAGTGAGGTTTGTCCTCTGGGCCAGGACAGGAAGCGGGCTATAATTTTTGACTGATAAAGGGGTTTTAAATGCCTCTGGTACCGCTGGAAGGCACAGAGGACTCAGCAACAGCTGAAGATGTGGCCACACCTCATGTCCCTGCTCCAACTTGCACGAAGGTTTAGCCAGTGTCCAAACTACCCCATGACTTCTGGGGAGTGGTTGAGGGACATAGTGACATGCACGTCACTTGCAGCCCCACTTCGATGCCCTGAGCACGACCTGATGCCTGTCACACCTCATCTCACTCCAGAGACCTGGGCACAAGAAAGGAGCAATGTGTGGAAAGTCCTCTGCTGTTCTGGGCTCCAATCCCCAGGGATTCACACCTCTGCTGTGGCAGAAGCCCAGTGCTATAATTCTGAGCCTTTTGCTTCCCTGGAGAGGCGTTGTTTTGATCTTGAGCTGGATTGCTTTGGTGTGGGGTGGAACTTGCTAAGTAAGCAGAACTGCAGTCAGACTGGCTGGGTGGGTTTGACCCCACTGTCAGGGGTTTAATTTGCTCCAGCTTGAAAAATGTGCTTGAAATGAGTGGATTGCACTGGGGCATCCAACACATACTCCAGCACTCAGTAAGATCAGGAGCCTCCTGCTTTGCTGGCTTTTAATTTCCATATTCCTTAATTTTATATTGTGAAAAGAAGCTCCTGCTTACCCCAGAGACAAATGTATTTCCTGTTTCAGAAGGGGCCAGGTCCAGGCACAGGACATCAGCTCCATGACCATGGAAACTCTGTAGAAGCTGCCCACTCTCAACATCCCACAGAGCACAAGTTCCATCTCCACTTGCTGTCAGGATCTATAGGAGTGAGAAGAATCACAATACAAAAACCATCAGTTGACCTTCGAGTTACAAACAAACAACTGACATCCTACACATATACCAAAGGACAGCTTTAATTTAATAAAATATCAAAGCCATAAACCCAATGTGAACCTAAGTACTTTTCATGCTTTTCAGTTTTAAGGAAAGAAGTTAAGAGTGGAAAGGAGAGCTGTATTAACACCACTATACCTACACAACGTTTCTACCGTGGCCCCTTTTGTGCAGTGGGGTTTGCTGAACTGATGGCACTAAGGACCTGCTGGCATTTCCTTATTCTCCAAAAAGAAGGTAGAATCATACCGGTCTTTCTTTCTGCTCCTGTATTTAACCCTATCCATATTTAGGCTGCTGGAATTCAACCTGGGTAAAGGGAAGAACTGTTGGAGCTAAGTTCACCTGTTTAACTCTCTAATTTATTGTTTCTTTCTGCTTGAAATATTCAGGTTAAACCCAATTAATTTGGCTTAAGACATGGATTTTCTGAAAGGGCCGTAAGCCTGTCTAGACAGTTGTTTGATAAGTCCATCAGCTCTCACTTGTCCAAAACCATTTGTGTGTGAAAGGGCTTGAACAGACACTGAACGAACACAGCCCACAGCTTCCCATCTGCTACAGTGCTTGTAGAAGGCACATGTGATCAGAGCTTGTTATTGTGGCTAAATCCTGATGATGCTCAATTGTTCAAAATTTCCCCTTGGCACCCGAAGCTGTTATGCAATCACAAATTCTGTAGGTTGACAGGGTTCCTGTGCACTGGCGAGGAAGGAGGCAAGGGTGAGCAAAGGAGGGCTCTTGGTTTTATACACAGGTTTTTCTCATGGTTGGTGAGGAAACTCAAGGGATCCCTGCGGGTAATCAGAAGTCAAAAACAAAATACTCCTCAAGAAGAAAATGATCACACAGTCACGAACCCATTCACAGAGTTGCATAAAGGTTAAACACTAAACATGTTTGACAGATGCTCCAAAAGCTCTTCCCGTAAACAGAGGTCTGCAAAGCTGCAGAACAAACTGTTCTGAATCCTGCAGTAGAGAGACACTAATGCTCTCAGATGATAATAGCAGAAGAGAGTCCTGACTTGTCTTTCTGGCCAGCTTTTGAGCCTGGATCAATGAACTTCTCTATTCTGAGAAATATTTGTACTTGGCTGAGGAATGAAGCCTTTCAGCTCTGAGGATTTGCTCTTGCAACACTGTGTAAGAAAGACAGGAGGGGAATAGGAGCAGCTAAAGGTGTAAAGGAAGGGTCTGTTGGCAACCCAGAGCTCCAGCTAATACTTAAAGAAAAAGGTTATATACTCAATTTCAGAGTATTGCTATTGAAAACCAAACCAACTCTGAAGATATAAAACCAGGAGGGAATTAGCAATCTTCGCTGTTGGGCTCTGGCTTGCTGCCCTAGGGGCTCCTACAGCACTGGATGGAGTTCCTGCCTTGCCTGGCAGCAAGAGGCAGCACTTGCACAGGGCAGGGGACAGTGGAGACACAGCCCCTGCTCACTGGGAGCTCAGGAACTGGGGTTGGGAACAGCGGCGAGGGGAGAGGGGCCATCCTCACCTCCTCCACCACCATGGGCCTCATCCTGCTTCTCAGCCCTGCCACACTGCAGCGTGGCTGCCTGCCCTATGCAAAACACTTGAGATCCCAATTAACTGTTGCTATTAATACACACGGAGCATTGTCACGTGGGGAGCATTATCACACTGCAGAGCTGCAGATACCTAATTTAGGAAGCGAGGCTCCCTGGCTCTGCTCGCTGAGGCAGGGGAGGCTCTCTCAAGCAAGACTGATTTGGGGCACTGAGAACAAGGTGCATGTGTCACCCAGCTCTGCACCTCAGCACTTGTCTTGGCCCAGGTGGGAACATGATGAGGAGTAAGGTTGGGACCCCTTCTTTCAGCACCCACACAGCCTGAGAGTAGCTTTAATCAATGATGAACCATCTCTAGATCTCCCCTCTTTCCCTTACACTGCCAGATGCCCATGGGCACATCAACCCCTAAACTCCTACCCAGTCTTTCATTCCTTTGAGGGAAAACAGAGCTGTAGTTTAAGAAGCAGTCAAGGCAGAGCAGCAGCCCTGACACCACCTAGCACTGGGAGCTGGGGGGGCACTGGGCTGGGGGACACCTCCACCTCACGCAAGAGCTGCTCCAGGACAGGGACCACATCCCCCCCCCTGCCCCCGATGACAAGAACTGCTCTGCACACAGTTGGGAAAGCTCCTGCACCATGTACCTGTTGCACTGTGCACCCTCAGAGCTCCTAAACAGTTCTAATTCTGAGGCCTTTATGTAAATGGAAAAAGATAAGAAATCTGGTATTCTCTAGGATCTCCTACATAACAGTGTCCTAACAGAAGCTGGGCCAAACTACTTGCTTGTATTTGTTTGAATGATAACATGCAGTGCCGTGAATGATCCTTTATAAGCCTAGCAATCATATGAAGATTTCTTTTCAAAGACTTCAGAAAAATCTCTGAAACTCTAAATATAAAACACCTTAATCCACTGTGGATCCATTCTAACAGTAGTTGTACATTACCTTCAATATCAATGCAGTTTGCTGTATCTAACATGGAGAAAAAAGACCTAACATTTCTTTTCTATTATGAAAAAATAAATTGCTATTTTTTCTGTCATTGGATTAAATCACAGTGCATTTAGGTACGGAGAAGAAAGGAGGAAACTGGTTTTATGTCTCATCAAAAACATTCCACTTAATTTAGACTGCTCTAATTCAGCAGGGTTCCTACACAGCAAGGTCAGGGCTAAGCAAGTCTGAGCACTGGGTACCTCCACCACTTGTTTCCATGGCAATGGACTTAAAATTAGCACCTCAGAGTCATTACAGAAACCAGAGAGCGACAAACAACAACATACTCTCGGGCTTCACATGTCCTGAAATAGAAGCAATGAGAGCTGATATTTCCTTCAGAAGAGCTCCAAATATCTGGAAGAAGGGGACATGATAATCCCTTTCCAGCAGCTCTGTTGACACCGAGAGCAACGAAAATGCTCCATTCTGCCACTTGTTTTGCTGCAGAGCTGCACTGAGCAGAGCTTTAATTAAATTCAGAAATCAGAGAGGACAAGGGGATTATCCTGGCTCCTTTCATCATCTTCCGTGTTCCTGCAGAATGAGATCTTCCAGATATTCACTACAGAGTGGCCTGGTCTCAGAAGACCTGCATTTAGTTCCTGGCTCTGCCATCGCCTCCCACTGTGGGCCTCTGTGCTCCACCCCACTGGCTGTGACATGGGGACAGCATCACTCCTTTCCCTCGGGGGAACACACCACTGCACGTACAGTCAACAGGGATGCCCCTGTGGGGCCATCCTTGAGGCCAAATGTATTACTTAGTACAAATAAAAAATACTAAGAATGAAAGCAAAAGCAAAGTTGTCCGGATGTCCGGGACAAAGCAGGCAAACAACACAGTCTCTATCAGCTGGCGTAGTATGTACCCAACCTAGTCCTCAGCAAACCATGGTTTTAACTATTTGCAATAGCCTGAGCCCCTAAAAGCAGAAACTGGCACAGACCAGGTGAGCAGAGAACACACAGGTACCAGTGAGCTCCCTCTGCAGAAGCAACAGGCCTTTGCAGGGTTTTAGCCCGGCCACGGGCTGTGACGAGCATCTCCTTACAGCAGCTTTTGCAGTACCTTCACTGCCCCCTGCGAGGGTTTTCCAGCAGCCCCTGCATGGAGCAGGATATGGCCCTGGGAGCAAGGAACATTACGGGCACCACGTATGAGTGCAGCTCACGTTAGGTGGTGGTGAGCAGCGGGAAGGGAATGCGTTTACCTGCATGTCTGAGTTAGTGAAGCTGCAGGCAGACAAGTAGTTTGTGTGCATTGCAACCGATTTCTTCTTTGCAGCCATATTTTCATTTTTTTCAAATGTCAGAGGGTACACAGAACACTTGTTGTCCAGGCCACTGAAGAGAGTAATAATAGCAATAACAGAGAGAGGAGAACTGGTTAAAACTGCAACGACAAAAGGCGAGTGGTGATAAGAAGGAAACCACCTGTCAGTGCTGCGCTGCCAAAGCCTTACAAGTACCGACTTCCCTGTATTGTGCTGTGTGGGATCTCCCTGTGCAGGGAAGCCCCAGCTGCCTCACCAGGCTGGCCGCTTTACAGAACTTGAACAGCTGCGCCTCAGTATTTTTTACCCTTACCGAGTTTATAAATGGCACTGAATGAAACCTCACGAAAGCATAAACTTGGAGGTGACACCAGTCACCTCAGGGTTAATGTTTCACATGCAGCCAAACTGCCATTTTTCTGCTGACATCTGTCATTGCAAAGATCAGTATTTAAGCATCATTATTGATCTATCTTAACAAATTTGACCTAACTATGGAAGAGATGGCATAGCAACTAGAGGGTGTGAATACAGGGGTATAGAAGAGTTTGGAAAAAAGGCAACAGAAGCACTAACCTCTGTAGCTGGTGTGTCCCTCCTGGACAGTTCTACCAATTAAGCTGTGTCAGATACAGGACTCATTTCTAAAGGGTCTGACTTATGCCTGATCCTTTCCTGGAACCGTGGTAGACCAGCCCTGCCCTGGTCCCTGGGAGCCTGGCACACCACCAGTTCCTGGTTCTGTGCCTTACATTACATGTACAGCACTTAACTGACAGCACAACAGAATTATAGAATTAGGTAGTGCAATGAATGCATGCGTGTACTCCCTGTCTCCCTTACATGTGTGAAGACAGAGCTTTCTTGCTATTCTTCGAGTTTTAGTCAAAAACCCAGTTTCCAGACTCACTCTCCACACATGATTACGGAGTCTGTCTCAGTCTGCTGCTTTCTAGATTTTCAGGCCGCACAGTGAAGTCTCCCTTTGTTCCTTTCTCTTGCCCCAAGCTTGCTTTGTCTGTCTGATCCACCCAGTCACTTTTTAAAAGATGATTTGCCAACATTTTGTCTCTTTGTTTTTTCCCCTGCAGAAACCCAAGGTTTTCAAACTTGAGCCTTCCAAGAAAAACTTCTAGAAGATTATCAAGGATGGGGTATCTTCTCCCCACCCCATCTTAGCAAGATCTATTCACAGACTGGTAGCTATTAGCGATGAACCTCTAACTCATAGAAGAATGAGTGCAAAGTAAGAACAGGATTAAAACCTCTTTCCCTTAGAATATATATCCAACACAGACAACCACACTGGAACAGGGAAGTAACATGCATGCAGAATTCCTAACCCATGATATAAATGCTGAAGGAGGATTATTTTCAATGCTTACACAACAAATGTTATTGCACTGAAGTCAGTGGAGATAATGTGTACAAGCCATTATAGGAATAGAATCAGAGACACTAAATGTAGTCCTTCAACCCACAATTGCAGCACGCAAACTTCTATCTGTCAGCTTCTGAAGGCACCGGGACAACACACAAAAAAAATCAAACTTCTCTGTGTTAAGCAGCTGTGGAAACTGGGAACTTACCCACAAGCAATGGCACATCCAGATGGGGCATATGCACATGCCATCACCCACGTACACGGCATCGTCACCGCGTGTTCCTGAAACACAGCATCTCTTTAGACTGCAACGTCACTGTTTCTCTAATCAGTGCAAGGAAAACAGCCTAGAGTAATAAGTTCAGTATTTCTGTGAGGCATTCTTAGGGTCAGTGAAAGGTACAGGTGTTTCCCCCAGCCATAACTCACATGTCAGGCTGGGACAACCCTTACTGCAGAACTCAGCAGAGCAGCAGGAGGATGGCTACAGGATTGCTCAGAGACAGGTCAAGGCAGGTGACTTGTCCTCAGCTCCTTGTTTTGAGGTGCTGATGGAGGTCTGTATATTATCCCATCATCCCACTCTCCTGTGACACCTGTGAGCCCTTCATCTCATCCCACCGTCATTTGCCCTGGGCACAGAAATCTGAATTTTGCTGAATTTTCACTTACCTTGTTGGTAGTGAAAGAATCCCATACGATCACCTTTCCATCCTAAAGGAAAGCACAGAGAGAGAGAAATTGAGGCCTTACGGAGACGTGGCTGTAAGTCTGCTTCCCACTTTGGGGAAAACAGTGCTGCTCATTTCTATCCTCCAGTCTGTTATGTCCTGAAATTTCTGTCTCCATCTTAACAGCACAATGGTCAAGTGAAGCATTGAGGAGACACTCCTCAGTAGTGCCAGTTGTATCTACCACAACAAAAGTATATCTCCTCCTCACCAAAATGACTCATGTCAGCTTAAAAGACTAAATTTTTTTCCTGTTTTTTTCCTTTCCCGTTTAGTGGGTTCATGAGAACTCCTTTCACTTGCAGCACATGCCACGGCCAGGACCATCTCCTCAGGAACCTGCTACTAGTGAGCCCTCACTTGCCTGCTTTAAGCCACAATGTGTTTTTCCCAGCCTGTAACTACCACCTGCAAAGCTGCCCACCTCTCCCAAGTGATACCTGTTAGTGGCTCACTACAGGACCTTACAAATACAGAGGTGACCCGTATCACAAATCGCTTATGAGGTGGCAGCACTCATGGGGACTATTTATGGACATTGCACCGTTTATTCATCTTCCATTTCCTGCCTTTTCCTGGTCTTCCCTTTACTTCTCACTACACTTATATAACCTTTTATTATCCATTGATACAATCTGCTAAACAGCCATCCTAAGAATCCTCTACAGAGAGCAACACAATCACTTTGGGTATGGCAGCTACACCTGTGCCAGCTACTTTGCTTTATGCACATAATATTGCCATCCTCCCTGTAAGCAAATGTTTATTACTGATCAACAACTGCTGCTGTACCTGGACTCACACAGTTCTTGAAACAGAGTAAAAAAATGCATTTCAACCTACCTGTTCAGCTTTCTGATCTACACACTAACATTTTAACTACTTTAAAAAAAGGTGACATCAGTTATTTAAAATTGTTCTCTTTGCTGAGATCACCATGAATGGTAAAAACTCATAGTAACTGAAGGTGGCTTGCAATGCAGATTGCCTATTTTTATCTCTCAAGTGAGACCCCTGACAGATTTCATGTAGGTCAATGAACAGCTGTGAGATGCAGCAAGCTCACTCACTGCCATACTGGGCTCAGGAAGAACCAGGGGATCTAGAAAGTAATTATCTCATTACCTCCTCCAGCTTTGGAGACTGGTCTCGAGCAGGTGTTAGGACTGTTTTGCAAAATGCCCAACTAAATGCAGTAATTTTGGCAGGATATTTGAGGCTTTCAAGGTCACACCAATCATACAGACTGCAGAAGAAATTTCTGTGCACAAAAACCTCTGAAAGAATCAGCATTTCTTCCCTTCCCTTTTCATGATTATTTTCTCTGAACACATAATCTGAAAAATTTACTACATATTTCATCTGTAAAGAATAAGCAAATAAAAATGGGCTTACATGAGTTCTATTTTGTATTATAACAGGGAATATGGGGAAACTCTGTGTACGACTGGGCAAGAACAATTTAGGGTATTACCTACAACAGGGGTAGCAATGATCAGAAGCTTCGATTTAAGCTTTCTGAACAAATACATTGCCAATAAACTTCTTTCAGGGCATCTTGAAAAACTTTTACACTGTTCACAGGTATCATCTGCAAAGAGTGGCACACAGCACAGCTAGAAGATTTGTATACTGCCCAACAGCACCTTTGAAAAACATCTGCCCCACAGCATACCTGGGAAGAGCTCACAATTCTTCTCTTGTCTTTGCACCAGTCCATACAGAGAACTTTATTTCCATGGCCCTTCAGGGTCCTCCTGGTCTTCATCACAAACTGGCCCAGCGCCTCCACACGCTCTGCCACCTGATGAACTGCAAGCAGCTAATGGTTAGAGAGCCCTGCATCAAAGCTCTGCCCTGGCAAATCTCTGTGTTTAGGAGGAATGCCCTGGGAGGAATCAATCCATGAAGTTTGAGTCCATGGTGCAATGCAATGAACTCTGCTTCAGAGGTGGCAGGTGGTAAAACCAAGGTGGGCGGCATGTGAACATATTTACCAGATAAAGATAAGGATAAATTCACCCAGGGCTTGGATTCCAGGGATGTAGCAGCTGAAGCCCTTGCAGACCATCACACCAAAGTATAACTGGAAACAGATTACCCCTTTGCCCCCTCCTATTGGGAAATCCTCAGGCCTGAAAGTGGACAGACAGCCTCCAGTGCAATACACGCCTCAAAGTACTCAGCAGACGTGAAGACCACTTACTGGTTCTTAGAGGAAAAATCACACAGAAGAAGGGGATAGGCATCAAATCTCCAGAGTTTTAAAGGTAAAACAGTTGTTCTGGATGTGACACTTCCAACTGCAGTTGGCTCTCAGCACTGTGTGGTGATGGAGCGTGATACAGGTACTAACCAACCTTCTGGTGGCCAGGGAAGCTGCCAGGGCCAGGACAAAGCTCTGAGTGAGCTCACTACCCAACTTTTGAACAGTAACTACAGACACCAAGGACTTCATGGGATGTATCAGCTTTTTCTTTTACAACAGAGAGAAACAGAAGGCAGGCAAACAGCTTTCCTGAGTAGCATCCTCTGATGGAGAAATCAGTTCTTTCACACCTCATTTAATAGCAGTACTTTCAGCTGATATTCTTATAAAATCAAAAAAATGTGCATTTTCATTTGTGCCAACTGACTTTGACATAAAGCTGCACAGACATGCAGCTGACACAACTAAAAGGTGTCTCATGTAACCCTGAGCCTCATGCTGGGGTTATCTGTGCATGTCTGGGAGAAAGTATCATCTGAGGGAACATATTTGCTCTGCTCCAGCATGTTCATCCAGCACGGAGCTGAGTAGGGCCATGATTATCTTGGCACCCTGTAGCAGCTCTTCACACAGAGCATGTTGGGGGGTGAGATTTACTTCAAGTCTCACAGGGGTCCTGAGGCAGGAGACTGGCACCAGAAATAAAAATTACTCTGTCTAGAGAAGAGGATCCAGCACTTCCCTGTGTTGTGTGTTTGTCCACACTGAAACCTAAGATGGTCCAGCTGCTGTTAGCAACAGGGGCAATGCCTGACTCAAACCTTTCGAAATTAATGCTGAAACTCACGTGCGTTAATGAGCTGGTGCAGGAAATCTTAAGCTTTTCACTGCAAAGTTGGAGACTGAGGTCCACACCCCCATGTTAGGTGATGCTCTGGAGCTCCATTGCCACTTCACCCTTCATCACCTTTCTAGGGCTGCAAGAGAGCTCCTGGGCTAGGAAGGGCTGTAACCCTGTTACCAGAGCAGGCACCCTGAACTTCGAGACCATTCCCTGGCACAGGCTCAGGGAAGCAATTTCTGCCCAGGGCAGAGACTGATTTGTAGTGGATTACCTTTTCAAGAGTTGTCTTTCAAAGCCATCAGCCCCACAGCCTGTGCCAGAATAATGTTCTCACCTGAAATCTCTGCTCAACCAGTCTCACAGAGCCCGGGGACAGGGGCTGTCCACCATTCCTGACAATTTGTCCACAGGTCAGGAGTCAGTTTCTGAGAAAGTACCATATAAACCCACTGAGGAAAAGATAAATTCTCCCTATTATTGCCCATAGAAACCTGCCAAATGATCCAATCAAAAGACATGAAAACACAGGAGAGGAGGTTATTATGGCAGCTGGAAAGATGCTTGTGTCCAGAGCATATCTGAAAAAACAAATGTTGCACAGACAATGGACAAAGCGTTTCCATTATGTCAACGCAGCTGAGACTCTGTGAAATTGTCTGGTTTAGCCTCACTGATTCTCTGAGGACGCTTATCTCCAACCACAGCCATAATAATCCTGCTCCCGCCCAGCACAGGTCTGAGAGTCAGATAATTATTTTTAAGCATTCTTCAATGTTGTTCCAAGATAGTTAAAAATCATGCACTCAGACAAGCAGACCAGCTAAAGCCAGTAAGTAGCTTGAGTAGTTTTACAGAGGTCCATATAAAACTGCTTATTTTTCTTAAAAATATTGTTTGGCCTGAACAGGAGGTGTGGACTTGATGCAGGTACTATCGTGTCTTTGATCTTTTCTGTGCAGGAAGTCAATTTGGTCTAATGATCCAGCTGGCCTTAAAAATTTATGGATTGCACAAACAGAACAAACTTTTCTCTATGCCTAAAATTTTAAGCTATAGTATTGAATCCTCAAAACTGTAAGACTGCAAATCAAATGTATGTTTGGCATTTCCTTTTTCTGTCCACATTTTTGAGAGCTGATGTTCCAAACCAGTTGAACAAATAAGGGCAATCCTATTTCAGCCAGCTGTTTGTTTTGGGAACCACACAGGGAAAGTCACAATCAAAAAAAATGTGAAAGATACAATTTTAGATTAGGGAAAAAAACCAACAACCAACCAACCAAGCAAAACCCAGAAAAGACGCTTTGTTCTGAAACTTACAAGCTCTGCAGAAAGAGTACTTGGGAATAACTGAAGTGTAAAAAAGCTCTGATACAGAATTAATATAAAATATCATGAGGGAGCATTGTTCTACAGCAACACAACACTTGTGTCTCAAAAATCCTGTCATGGCTATGCAAATACAGCTTTCCAATGGAAGTTTACAGATTTTACCTATGTCAAAGACGTGAGTATCCTGTGACTACCAGTGGCACACAGAGTTACGGTGTGACTGCAATCACAGGTAAAACTCTCCGTGAGCAAAAATGAGTTTAAGAATATTCTTAAGAGATGTGTTCTGATATAGAAATGTTTCTGTAATGAGACGATTTCCATTTGTTTAACAATTCCAATTAATAGGGCAGTCATTTTTAATTTAGACAAGAAATCTAGACAAGAAACGCTCTATTTACTCCAGAAAACAAAACATTTTAATCCTTCCTCACCTTAAATTTACAAATGACTGACAAATATTTGTAAATTTTCTACCATTCTTAGAAAACATGAAGAACTAAGTCTTTGGATAAAGGCTCAGACTCCTTTTCAACGTTTAGGACAACAAAACAGACAAAAAAAAAGTTTTAATGACCCACTAATATTTCTAATAGAGTAACCTATGTGATTTCAGAGGAAAAGAGTAACTTATATGTGTTTCTAAAAATAACCCCCAAAATCCCCAAAAAAGGTGCAATAGATTATATCATTGTAATTACAAAAATGAAATTATGAAAATAAAAGGATTTTTATCTATCTGGACAGGTGAATTAATACCTACTTGAGGAGCTCCATAAAGTAAGTAAGGTTAGCTTATTTTTCCTGAACTTGGAGGGAGGTGATGGTGGGAGGGCAGAGTTGAGCTCTGTCCGTGTAATTTCTGTCACGTTAGCCCTGGATCTTGAAGCTGCAGCTGAGAACGGTGAGTTACAGCATTGACAGCTCCATCACTGACTCACTCCGCACCTCTGAATCAGCACTGCATCGCTGCAAGCTGTTTCCCCGGGGGAAGGGGGGCAGAGGAGCCGGGTTTGCAAACGATGCTCCTTTTTAAGCCCTTCCACACCTTGGGTGAAATCCCGGCCTCATCAAAGCAAATTCCTATCAACTCCCACGCGGCCCGGGTTAACCTTTGGTCCTGACACCACATCGAGCGGCCGCAGACACATCCCGGGCTGCACCGGGGGTATTTCAGGGTCCCCGCCCCTCCCGGCCGCCCACCCCCGCCGGAGGCAGCGCAGCCCGGACCCGGCCGCCGCCGTGCTCCGGGGATGCTGCGGGGATGCTGTGAGGTCCTGCCTGCCCCGGGCGGCCCCACCGCCCCCCGCCCGGGGGGAGCGATGTCCCGGCGCTGGGGCCGCGCTCCCTGCTCGCTCCCGGCCCGGCCCGGCCCGCGGTGCGGCCCCGCGGCTGCCCCCGCACCCCGCGCCCGGCCCCACTCACGCTCCACGTCGTGCAGCTTGGCCCGCTCCTCCTCCAGCTTCCCCTTCAGGCTCTCGGCCTCGCTCTTCAGCGATGCCAAGGTCTCGTTCTCGCGCAGCCCCTCGGTTGCCATCTTTGCGGAGGAAGCAGGGAGAGCGGGGATGAGAGCGGGAGGGAGGAGTTTGCCCGCCCGGCTCTCGGGGATGCTGCCGAGGCTCCTGCTGCCTCAGCAACGGCGCCGGAGCCGGCTCGGGCTCCCCCTCCCCTCCCCGCTGACGTCCAGGCCGGACGCAGCCCCGACCACGCACACCGTGGGGACCAGTATCCTGTGCCCGGCCGCTCCAGCATCCAGCATCAGCATCCCACCGGCCGAGAGCCGGGACCAGCCTCACCTCCTGCCCTACACACTGTGCATCCCAAGCCCTTTTCACAGCCCCAGAGGCTTAGTTTCCCCAGAAACACACGCCAAAGAGCGTTCCTGCTTTGCATCCAAACTTGTTTGTACAAATTGCACGCTCTGTAGGGGAAGGAAGAAAAAAAAAAGCCATCTGTCACCCCAATGGCATTTTAAAATATCAGACTGGGAAGACACAACCTGTGCCAGCTTAGATCCATCGTTCCCTGATACTGCGATGGGGGGGTGGGGGTAGGAGACTCAGCCGTGCAGGTCTCTGGCTCAGCTCCTGTGCCAGCAGTACAGATGCAGTGGTAAGAACCCTTCTCTCTACCATGCTTTGATTTCCTCATCTTTAAATTTGGTGTTAGTGGGATTTCTTTCTTTTTTTCTTTTTTTTTTCTTTTAACTCCCCTTTGAACAAGCTACTTCTTTCCTCTGCTCTTAGGTAAGCATATTAGGATCTGTGGCCTTCCCAGCTCTTGAAACGGACCAGTTTCCAAAATTCCCAAGGGTGAATAAAGAACCGTCCGGTTCGGTGTTGGTGTGAGCCCAGGGGCACAGCTCTCTGGGTTCTGCTTGGATGCAGAGCAGGAGCTGTGCTGGGCACAAGGAGCAGCTGGTGCTTCCAGGGAAAGAGCCATGGCATATAGCCTGGCAGCTCCTTGTTCCCCGGGAATTCCTTGGAAATGTTCTCTTACTGCAGAATTCTCCTTGATCTACAGGGAGTAACTTTGTGCATATTGACTCCCATTGTCTCCTTTTAGCCAGAAAACAGACAAGCCAATGGCTATTATTCAACCTGGAGATGGGCCAAGATTGGAAAGGGAGATAAGAAAATGACTGTTTGCAGCTGTTGTTTGGACTCGGGGCATATCCTGGATGGAGAAAAGTCCTTTCCCACACTGGGCTTAGAAGCAGTGTTGCTGTCCAACAGGGATGCAAGGGCAGAGCTGTTGAGCTCTTCACCACCATTCTGGAGCTGGACTCAGCCCTGATCTGGTCGTGTCCTCAATGTCTCTTTTAGTCAATGGATCTTCAAGCAGAAGCTGGGTTACTTTGCTGCAGAGTCAAAGGCAGTGGATGTATTTCCACACTTTTGTCTGCAGAAACTGGTGTGACCTAACCCCACCAGCCTGATGGCCATGCGGGCAGCCCTCAACTGATTAATCCAGTTGCATTCACAATCACAAAAGCAAAAGTAGGTGGTATAAGCTACGGAATTCACATAGTGCTCCACAAAGGAACATCCTTCAAAGCCTCCCACAGTAATCAGCACATTGGAAATGCCTTCCAGCACAGACATTGCCAAGGAACTAAAAATTCCGTACTTTTAAAGCGATACTAAAAGATCAAAAAAAAACCCATCCCAAACATCTTTTAGCAGGAAAGTGACAGAAATCTTCTTGTGTTATCTTCTTATCTTCTTATCTGAAAAATTAAACCTACCTGTATTAAACTCGATAATACAGCTGTGTCCTGGGGCACTAGCAGGGGAAGACTCTGAAGAAGAAACTTTATTTTTGAAGGATTCTAATCTACGACAAATGCCTTATTTCTGACACCTGGTAAGTGTGAAGAGGCCCAGAAGTTAAATCCAACAAAAGCCATAGGAAATTTCTTTATCTTGGTAGGAAGCATCAGCTCTCAGGAATTTGGCATAGATAACACCTACGTGTCAGATACTTGGCACAGTCCTGACAGCGAAAAATTCAAGTTTCTTGCCTTACCATGTGAACAGTCTCACTGCCCTAGGGAATGGGATTAAAAAGTCTACAAAGAACAGCTCAAAATGTGAGAGCCCTTGGAAACCACACACGTGCAGCTGATACATGTTACTAGCCCTGAGATGACAGGGGTAAGCAGATCCATGAGGTGAAAGGGAAGCCTGTACCGAACAGAGTGAGCTGTAGAAGTGTGTGATATATATCAGTAGTTTGAATAAAAAGTTTAAAAAAAAAAAAAGTATTTAGTTAATCTGACCAAATACTGCTTAAGTACCTGTGCGGTCATTAGCTAACCATGCAAAAACCACAGGTTTGAGTAAGGCCAGCTGGGGGCTTTTAATAAAATGGACCAGGGTTGGAATAATTTAGAGGATAACACAGCACTGGGTTTAATGAGTGCCACACATGGCAAATACACAAGATTGCAGTGATGTGGTGATGGGATGGAAGAAAGTTGGTACTGTTTTGATAATAAGGATACTGGGGAAAATTAATGATCTAGCACTGTGTCACAAATTGTTGCCTATCTCAAAAGTTAGGCCTTTAAAATGAGTATTCATTCTCACTAATTCACCAGCTGATCTCTTTTAAAATTGTAGCTAATTTACTAATACTTTTATGGGGAAACTAAACCAGCAAATATCGAGTTTCTACTGATTAGCACCAAACTCCAAGGCAGGCAAAACCATAGAGAGAGAAGATTACTTTGTCTAAAACAATTGAAGTAGGATGATCTCAACACTGAGAATCAGCAATTTCTAATTCTGTTATCCCTCAACATATGTTGTTTTTGGGAAAATCACAAAGACTGGCTGATGAAAATGCATCTGTGCATCTGCTGGAATGGAATTAGGAGTTGCATGGGCACATTGGAAAGTTGCAGAAATATCAGCCAATTAGACACTACTAAATGCACATGCATCCACAAACACTTGCACAAGTGTGACAAGGATATATTGTGCATTTTGATATAAGCCAAAGCTCTAAAAAATCAATTCAGAAAAGTAAAGAATATAATTTCTCTACCCACGTGTATTTTTGCGCTAGTGCAAAGAGCTGTGTTCTGAATATTTGTTTTTAAATCTTTTGCTAAATATAAAGCAAGCTTAGGTCAGATCTACCAGATCCTACTGCAGTGCTAATAGGAAGCCT
This sequence comes from Pseudotriccus pelzelni, assembly GCA_035584735.1. Classification (NCBI taxonomy): domain Eukaryota; kingdom Metazoa; phylum Chordata; class Aves; order Passeriformes; family Tyrannidae; genus Pseudotriccus; species Pseudotriccus pelzelni. Next base: position 12,673,989 of record JAWMRA010000016.1, read on the forward strand.
AACAGGCTGTTAGGTACTGAGGCAATTCTTCCTGAAGTCTCAGTCTGCTTCCAAACAGCAGCTGTTCCAGTGGGTAAGAGCCAAACGTCCATAATGCGAGTAATAAGGAGAAAGTTGCTGGGACTGTAAATAACAAACAGCCCCCTTCCTGTAATTCCAGCATGCATTTATCAGGTCATGCAAAAATTTATTGGATAAATAGCCAAGAAGGCTGTTGGCCAAGAAGGACCTGAACAAAGCAACGATTTCAAAGTCAGGAGAAGCAAATAAACTGGGAAGGGACTGTCTTTTGTCTTGCAGTCATTACATCTAAATTTCCTCCTAAACAATATAACGCATGACAATGTGCTGTGTCAGCCAGTGAATTGTACACATGCACCACCTAGGCCACCAAATCAGTGCTCTCATCTGCTTGTACAACAGTGTTTTGTAAACACAGCTTGCTAAACCTTTTCGCATTCCCGCAGACATCATTTCATCTGACAGTCAAATGCAACAAACAGTTGGACACTATTCAGTCACAGCAGAGACCAGTTCTGGGGAGGAAACAGTGATGGATGTCTTCTCTAACTGATAGCGCACAATGGTTTAGGAAGATGAAATAAAAGTTGGACAACAAAATTCTTAAGTTTACAAAAGGACTTTTGCAGATGGGCTCTTCAATAGCCACATAGGTTCATGACCTTAGCTTTGTATTTCACTTAAAAAAACCCCACGGTGATCTCTCTAGAACAGTGCTTCCTACCAGGATGGTGGGATATCACCTCACCAGTTATTACTGGAGATTAGAAAAGCCTCCAACATAATTCCTTCTTCATGCAAATATGTGGCAGGACCTGCTGGTCAGGCCTGCAGGTTTGCTGATCTCCCCCATTACCACAGTTCTGTGGTGATGCATGCCCATGGTGACACAGGACACTCCTCTACTCAATGAGGATGAGCTTTTTCCCACCTTATTCTGATTGTAGCTACTTCCAGCTCTCACCCAGGTACTGCACATAGCATAGGAGACAATGTGGTTGCAGTGTGAAATGTGGGCCATGAAGGAGTTCTGACAGCACTTCAATGCGTCTCACTTTTACTGAGACAGACTAGAAGAATAACATAACCCTAGTCACTAGTGAGTGAGTTTATTGCAATAATATAGCATTTTTTTTTTAAAGTTCTGTTAAAGGTAAATGGGATCTTAGGCCAAGCAGAATTTCACACATGTATCTCAGAGAAGAGCTTAGATGGGCACATAACATTTGCACAGCTGAGGGAAAAAGCTTGATTTTGCGCTTTTTCAATTAAAAATTATAAACCATATCCTCGAGCCCCAGGGCCACCTCTGTTGTGGGTTCCTGGAAACACCAGGTGTCTGCAGAGGTGTTTGCTTGGCAGTCTGTGGGCCTAGCAATGCTTATTTGCAGTCCAGAAAAATCCAACAAAACAGAAATACATCCAACCCCCGTTTTTGCAGTCTTCCCACACTCTGGCTGATGGAATCAATAACGTACCATTTCCACACACAGCGAGCAGTAGCTGAGTTGTTGCGATTTGACGTAAACGGGCCTGAGGGGCTTCTCTTTGAAGCACTTGTCACAGGGACCAAATACAATTGCTAAAAAGGTCTGGTCCATCTTTGCAGTTTGTGAGAGCTGAAAGAAATGGAGAAGAAGGAAAGGGTGCATTCCAGTGCAGCGCAAAGCTTCCCACTACTGCTGTGCCAGCTAATGCAGCCTAGGCTTATATAGACATCTGTAGGCTGGATAATCTCTCTCTGTGACTAATCTTTTGAGCTTGATGAACTGTCACTATATACAAATCTGCAGATTCTAATTTTATGCAAAAATTATAAATATATATATATATACACATGCCATTATAATATGTGCTGTGCACATGGATTCACTACATGTGGGAAAGTACTTTTAATTTTTACTCATCTGTCAGCAGACAATAACCAGAAATGCATAACAACAGCTGAACTTTTGAGAAACCTCCACTGATCGATATTTATTGTTTTTCCCCTGCCTTACTAAATAGTCAGTATTATACAGTATTTTTGAAGCTGAAAAGGTGACCTAGGATTCCAGCAGCAGCAGCTACAAAATATGAACAATATTTTGAAATTGATGCTTCAAGCACACTGACAGCCGGGTCATTACAAAAACCCCTTTGTTCTGAAGCCAGGCACCTCTAGGATCAAAGCACTATCATCAACAGAGTATTAAAAACTTCTTGAAAGTCAGAGAAGCAAACAAGAATGCAGTGTCATTTTTCTCTGTACATTTTTCATAGGGAAAATAGGACCTTTCACCACTTCTAAAAATGGACGCTTTTGACATTACTTAGACATCTATATAAATAATGAATTCATGGTAAACAATCTGAAGAAGCTATTGCAAGACAGATTTAAATGGAACAAAAGAAATTCAATCAGCTATGCAGATTTTAGAATTTGTTTGGCTGGCCATTATACAAACCAAACTTTACTCTGTGTACCTGCCTCCATTCTGCTGTTTCTTCTTAGGTATTTCAGTGTACATGAAAAATGAGATAATAAACCCAGAAATCCTGCCCACACTTAGGTCAATAAAAGTTTTGCTGCTGTCTCCAGGGGATGCATAACTTCATCCCAACGCATGTGGGAAGCAATCAGTCCTGAAAAGAACTACAGCACATTAATCTAAAATTTGCATGGAGCTTTCAGTCAGCTCTGTACAGTCCAGCAGGTTATTTCATTTCCATGAAAAGCAGCAAGGATGTCCTAAAGTTTTTAATATGTCCTTGTGCAAATGAGAGCCTGAGAACACAAGCTGCCGCCCTCTCAGGAAGCAGGTATTGCTCATGGCTTTTAAGTGACTACAGCTCGGGGGCTCAGTTCTGCTAGGTTCTTAAAACTGGACATTCACAACTGAATAACCTGTTATTCCAAGGTTCCTAGAATTAGTGGTTCCCACTGAAGGCAACTCATGGGCCATAATCAGGGATTTAGATACTTGGTGTGAAGCCATCTTATTTGAACAGAACATCACTAGCTCTAGAGACTTTTGACAAGGATCTGTTAGGCTTGGAATGAATACTCTGGGCAGAATTAATCTTTGATAAAGTGTGAGTGTTTCCTACAGTAACATACAGGTTGAATCATAGCTATCTATCAGTATTTTACTTCAGATGAGGTTATTACACATTACAGAACTTTGCTACAATAGAAGCTATCAAAACTTCTGAAAAATCAAAAATCAGTATTACATCTGAGATTGCCATAATGACAGACTTGTATTTTACAAAGATATTTAAACCCAAAAGGTCTAGAACCATTACAACTTCTTGCATTGTAGCCTGAAATTTTAACCTTATTATTTTTAAAGTTACATTAGAAATCTAAAAATGGTAGCATGCTGAATCATTAAAAAATATGTTACTTAAAGAGAAATTCTGTACAATGAACTTTGTTGATAAGTAAGAAAAATTACCCACCTTTTCAAACAGCAAGAACCTGAAGAGTCTCACGGTGACTGAATAAGCCCTGTGCTACTGCTAATGTAGAAAACCTTCCTACTAAGTCTACTTAAAGTGTATTTAAAGCTCAGCCTCTCTGGTTGCATCACCTCAGATCAGCTACGTGCTGATGATTACTGATGATAAAGACTTTATTTTAACTGCCCTCCTTCAGAATACAGAGTAAAGGACAGAAACTATTTGGCAAACTAGATCTGTTCCATACAGCAGCAATTTTTGGGTGGTTTCGAAACATACTGGGGAGGTGACTGACAACTGATTTTTGCAAATAGCAATTTGACATTCTGATGAATAGCACTGTTGATGTTTATCTCACATTCTTAACAAAATTTAAAAGTCAAACAAACTGATTCGTGTCCATGCTGGTTCCTACTTGGTTATACTTTTACTATTAACCTGTTCTAAGACAAAAAAAAAATAAAATCAGTAGGATTAAACATTTCTGCTTTTCTTGCACTCTTTGAAAAAATTTTGGGGAAATTCATGAAAACATGTCCGAAAAATTTAAAAAGTGCCAAAGGTCACATCTACCATTAAGACTCTATGGAAGTCACTGAAACAATATAATTAGATGTTTGCATTTGATAGTCAAGAGGATCTGAGACAAAAGGAGGGGGAAAAAAAATAGAATAGGTCTCAGCCCATCAGAAACTCGGGTAGAAATTTTTTGATTATAGTACTATTTTGTAATACTCTTTTTATTAGAGTATTATGGAAGCACAGGACTGAAAGGGACCACCTATGCTGCTGAGTCCTATTCCCAAAAGCTGGGGTCACATGTCTAAACACACCCACAGATGCCAAGAGCATCTCACAAATCTCTTCACAAACCATTTCAATGCTTTGCCACTGCAGCAAGGACCACCATTCAACACTTGATGATCCTTCTGGGTGCCTTCCAATGTGACATACTCTGTGATTTTGGGATTTTCCCATTTGAATGAAATAGCTTTCTTTTACTATAATTCTAAGACAGTTAGCCTCAGTAATGCCTCTTCCATGTATCTGACTTCACTAAACCCGCTCCTTATATTTAGAAGAACTACAGAAAACGAAAAGAATTCTGTACTTACGTACTGGCTGAAGGCATTAATGTCAGCAAAAGCAAGGTCAGTTTCTAAGAGCATACAACAGACCCAATTATTTTTAACTGTCTTGCTGTTTGCATACACAGTGTTAATAGCATATTTCACACAATCCACAATTTTTTCTTGATCAACTGTTTTTTTCATAAAGGACATCCGTGCTTTGAGGCTTCTGTGTGATGCGGCTGAAAGAGTGGGCTGTGATTTCACTCACGTCATCCCAGGTAACAGGCGTTCATCTCCAGTAACTGTAAAAAAAGGCTATACACAAATTACAGCAACAAAAGTTGCTTGCATTAAAATATTTCCAGTAACTCCTGAGGAGCCAAGGACAGCATGCCATGCTGACAGGAAGATACACAATGTTACAGCAAAGCAACTGGGCCATTAAATAAACAGTTATGGTGCAACACAAGACTGACAGTACTCACTAAAGTTCACATAGTTACAAGTAACTTCTTTCAAATGATTCCGTACCGAGAACATAGATATTCATTCACACAAAGCACTACAAAGTGATTTAAAAGCTACTTTATTTAACACATTAAAATACTAGTCTACCTACATGTGTGATTTTTTGTACAGTTTTTATTATTGTTGAACGAACAAAAAAATGTTTCCTTCACATATTTTGAATATATCTCTGTGGATATCATGATGAGTATTACACTGTACAGAGAACCAAGAACATTAAGAACACTAAATAGCAAGAATGACTCCTTCTTTATATTTACAGATTGTTCTGTGAAATTAAACAAGTAGTACTAACACTGTATAATAATAAAAATCAGATCAATTGTTCTTTCCTGCAATATTTAAATTAATTAATTAGAGTCCTTCAAATATTTCAAAGCTTTAGTGCTTGATTTTAATAACTATGTCTAATAAAGTAGTTTAGAAAACTTGCATTATTTACTGAGGAATTTCAAAATACAGTTATCATTGTGGTGAGGTGAATGCTGTTTCCCCAGTTGTTCTGACAGAGTCCAGAACTAAATAAAGTTACTTTTTTACTCCCTGATTACAGGCAGAAGGCTGAACAAAGCAAAAAGGAGACTACTTCTCCTTTTAAGGATCCTGCAATTGAAAAGAAATAAATAAAGATGAAATGTAAGGAATTAGGGTTGGTTTATCAGTAACAACAGACCACAGTAACTGTACCTGCTCCTATTCAGACTCTGCACTGGAGGAAGGAAAACAGCAAAAAGAGAAAAGGAGAAAGGTGATGTACACACGTGCACACTCAGTGTGTATTCTGAAATACAATGCACTAGAGATGGCACCAAACCAGGAGATGACTCCTGTCTTTTAGAGAACCAAGCTTGGAATTCAAACCCAGATGAAAACATGAACTTGATATCTGCCTTTTCCATTGCAATAACTGATATTAAATCCAAACTTGTCACTGCAGAGAACAAAACCGAAACCTGTCTTGAAGAGGAGCACCTGAGTCCTTGCTTTGGCCAAAGATCTGTGCAGAGCCCCCAGGCTGCAGTGCAAGCAGAGGGAACCTAGCCAGCATGCCCACAGAAAAGACAATGTGGGTTTGTAACAGCAATTCTCTTGGATTGATCTCTGTTCCCCAGTTTCAATGTAGCTATTCATGTTGATTTTTTTTTTAAACAACTGTAGAAGGACCTTCCCTTCCCTCCTACACAGTCTTCTGGAGGAACTGTTTTGAAAGACTACTTTTGTGAAAGAAATAAGGATATAAGAAGTAAAGATGAAAGCTACTCTGAAACAGATCCAGTATATCAAGGCAAAGAATAGAATTACCTTGGGAAGAAAAAACCCCACTTGTTACAGGAAGTGAAGACAAGGAAAACTAAAGCAGTAACATCTATCACATGGCAGTCTTCCCCTCTGACTGGTGCTGACAGGGCAGCAATACAAACCTGTCAGATAAATGCTTTTCTTGTCAGGTTTGGACTAAAAAACTGTGTGGTAAGCTTTGTGTCCAGCTGAGGATATAAAGTCATCATTGTAGGACTGAAATGGAGGGAAAAGGGGAAGAACAGAGAGAAGGAAACAACAAGCCAAAATTACTCCTACTGTTTAAGTCTGGACTGAAGAAGAAGTTTCTAACAGTTTCATTCACTGCAAGCTGCTATACTACCCACCAGGGGGTGAAATGAACCATGAAAGTCTGCCTGTCTTTATATAGTCTCTGAGGAAATACCAATTCATTGGTTTCATTAAACCCTTGTGAGAAAGCCAAGTTTGAAGCTGCTGGGGACTTGTATCATTTCCAAGGCATGTGGAGAGGGGGTGAACGGAAACGTCACTTGAAAGAGATACTTGGTATCAAGCATCAGTTGTGGAACCTCCTCACGGTTGTTTAGCATAGCCTGAAATCATAACAGAAAGGGTAAGAAAATGCTGCATTAAGAATCAAAGCAAAACCAGTCCATTGTTCTCTTCCCACTGCAAATCTTGCTTTTACATTATGTTAAGCAGACTTGTTTGCATCACTTCCAAATGTCTACAAGATGGGCAACGTAGTAATAATATGACGTAAATGTTGGGTACAACTACATAACATCAAAAACTCTGTGTGTGAAGTGTCCTGACGGCTGAATATGAGAAATAACAGTTGCAACTCTTACCTGGACTTTCCGAACAAATGATGGAGTCACTCTTTTCTCAAAGTCATCTATCGGGGTGTATGAGTTGAGGATCTTAACTATCTGTTCAAATTACAAAAGATTATTTGTCAGAAAAAGTGAGAAGACAAAAAGAAGAAAACATTATTATGACATCCTTATTGATATTTGATTAAGGTTTCAGTAAAATATTTTACAGTAAAGAGAGAATTTTGACTAGTCCCCTAATGAATTGTTTACATATATGATGATTGTTATTACTCATTTCCAGAGGCGTCAGCAGGATCAAGGAGATGTAGAAAAAGCTGAACTGATTAAGGGAAACAATAAAAAAAAAAACCCAGTGACAAAGTAAAGAAAATACATTGTAAAGTAAAAACGTGGGATAGAACAAAGCAGGCAAGTATTCACCACAGGAGCAGTTAAAATGCTAACAATCAGAAATAAGGAGTTAAAATTACAGTTTAGCAAGTGATGATTGAAAATGCTGAAGAATGTTATTTTTATCAAATGAAAGGCCAATAGCCTTTTGCAACATATTTTAGATAGCTAAGGTTCTGCATCCAGTGCTGCCAGGAGAAAACAGATGGTTCATTACCTGCACAGTAGAGAGAGATGTGCAGTGCTCACATATTTCCTTGGCATCATCATCTGTGATCTTTTTAACCTGAAGGAGCCAGGCTGCTTGAGATAGTGGCTCCAAAGTTTCTTTGGCATTGCTGGTTTGAAGATTCTTGTCCTTAAGCCATTCTTCCAAGTAGCTGATATTACATCTGGGTTAAACCACGAGCAAAGAACAGAAATGTCAGGTTCCCCTCGACAAACAAGTTACTTTAAAGACTGCTAAAGAATAAATACTCATCTAATGCAGTGTTCAAATTAGCACATTTTCAGTTAAAAACCATACCTGCAGATCATAAAAATCAAACAATCAATAGCTTATCGAACTTTTAAGTTTACTGCTACTCCTTTGTATATTTCAAATTGTTGTGGGTTTTCGGGGGGGGGGGATAAGGTTGTTTGTTTCTTTTTGGTTTAGTTTGGTTTTTTCGTTTTTATTTTTTTTATTTCTCAAAAGCTGGGCTAATAGAAAGTGAGTTATTAGCTGTTGTTTACAGAAAACTACTAATATATACTGCATTGCCTATTGCACTGTATGTCATGAAAACATTCATTTACAGCTGAGCTTGTACAGGAAATTAGAAAAATCTTTGCATGTTACAAACCAGAGCCAGCCTAACAACTGATGACCTAGAGGTTAAAGCAGCTTTCTTCCAGTAATTTCCCAGATGGGACAAGATTTTACTGATTTTCTTTCACATTAGTGTGCAGGTTGACCAATGGAGAATAAATGAACTGTATTTTCTGCAAAACACGAGCAAGTTTTCTTGCCGCTTGTAAAGAGACCGATGATGCTCAATCTACACCCTCAAAGCTCTGTCTCAGTGCCTCTCGTGTCACAGAGCACGAAACATGCAAGTCAGCTTTTGTCTCTCTGCCAGCCAGGGGACACTGCACCTGTTTACTATAGTAAGAAAGAATTAAAAATACTCCTGGTCACATCACAAATGAGCTAGCATGGAAAGAATCCTAACCATGCCTGACTTTAAACTTCAGACTGTAATTTTCTCTGCCTTTTCCTCCATTAGTGTTTCCATGGAAAGAACAATTCGTAACTGTTATGCTGAGAAAGCTGAGCCCAAAATGCAAAGATTTACATTTTCGAAAGGAATAAAAAACCCAATAGGCTACTTCCAGCAGAACTGCCACAGAATACCCAGTGACTTAGAGACAAAGGATATTACATGAAAGCGTTAAAAATTCATTCTCAAGCTTGTTGAAACTTTACTGGCTTTACCTTATCTGCATTCCTTTTCTACATGAGCACATGTCCTTGCGGAGGAAGAGACTATTGAGGGTGACAGCTCCAATCAGAAAGAAAAGCTGCTTCACTGCCTGCTTTAGAAGCTCAGAGTCCAAGCCATTCTGACACATAGTGCTATAAAAATAGCTGAGCTGTTGCAAGATAGAGGTCATTGTGTAGGTATCTGTGTCATCTATGCTAGAAGAACGTTTACGGAACCCTGTAGGTTTCAAGCCAGAAATTCCCTGAAGACTTTCATATTCCAGCATGCCTGGCACTGAAATACAACAGAAAATAACTGGTAAGACCAAAACTCCCAAGGATCCTTTCAGTTACATTAATTATTGAACAAAACCTACTTTCAGGATATTTTAAAAGTTAAACGATAAAAGAAAAATGGGACACTGACAAAGGCTGCTGGGGCGCACAATTTTTAAAAAGCCTTTTGTTTTTGTATGATGTTCCTCAGATTCAAAGCATTATCCCACACCAGGAAATGCTTTGAGGAGAAAGTCTTTCCAAACCCTGTGGGGGATATACCACTCAGTGGAATTTATATGTGTGGAAACACGCATGCTGGAACACGTATTTATAAATCAGCAGGAGAAAGAATTCTGTCCCACCCTTTGTCTCCGTGTATAAGCTTTATTCATACACTTCACAAGCTGCATTTACGTGTATTGGGATTGGTGCTGTCTTACCAATCATGGGCTGAATGTTGTTCTCCATGACAAGAATGAATTGGTGGTATATTCGAATGGCCAAATCACTAAGAATCTGTCTGTACTCTGAGAGATCAAAATGCTTCAAACAGTTCTTATTCTGACGTGGAGTGTTACACTTCATAAATTCCTACAAGTAAGTTGTAAATATCATTATTAGAATCACATAACATTATAATTGTAAATCATTACTACAACGTAATGTATGTATTAGAGTAACTCATTCCACCTCTGGCTGAACAAAATCTCAGAATGAGTCAAAGCCACAGGTAATTTCAATGGATGCTTCCAATATTTAGTTTTCACTCTGTTCCTAAAGACAAGGGAAATACATGCATAGATTTCAATGAACTCTGGAACAATTCCTAGATCACTTAAACAGAAAGAAAACTCCCCCTGCCCCCTTGTCACCAGGAAAAAAAAAAAAAAAAGCCAAAAATATAATTATTTAAACTGTGATGGCAAACAAAAAAGAAATTACATTTTATTGCTGCAAAGGGATATTATTTTCAGACTTTTCATTAGCAAAGCTCTGACTTCAAAAGTATACACGGAATCCTAACTTGTGTGAAGTCTTGAATATTCATTAGAAATAGATATTAACAGTAAATTCTGGATTCAGATCTTTGCCTACTGTTGCAAACGAATTATAAAAGTCTTTGGTAACCAAGTTCAAATGTTTTCTGCGCCGCTCTGCAACCGTTCCCGGCAGGTCCACGAGAGGGAGCGTTGCCGATGATCCAGCACGCACTGAGATGCCAAGGCTTTGCGGCGTCTCTTTCCTTTAATCCTGAAGACTTTATTCTGCTGTCTCCAATTTCATTCAGCCTACCTGAATTTATAAAACCTAGCCAAAAAATTTAGTAAGGGTTTTCAACTGAAAATAATTGAAAGAATTTTGAATGTCAGGATAAAACTTTGCTTAAACAAGCAAGTGAAATAAGGAAAAAACGGAACATTTTATTGCTTTGTTTCTTTCACGAGGTTTTCTTCTGTAGCCTTATTTTGGTAGTGGTAGGTGTTTGAAAGGTCCCCACTGTAAAGTAGGAAAACCAGTTTTTATATTACAGATAGACAGATAGATAGATAGCTGGATCTCTCTACACTAAACTCATGTGAAATAGTCCAAATTAAGGAGCAGTTTTCAGGTTGTATCTTTAACCTACTTTAGCACTTTGATGTTTCCCTGATTTCACTTGATCTATCAGTTCTACACTGGGTTTTTTATTTGTATAAGACATATAATACCACTGCACAGCAATATGAATATGTAAATACCTGGAAGGAACAGTGGTGAGCTGGCAAATAATCATCTATTATCGCTATTTTTGATTCCAGTTAAAGTTTATCAAAAGTAAAGTAATGAAATTATTTTATAAAATCAATCCTACCTCTTCCCCACTGTACTGCTTCAAACAGTTAAGAAAATAGTATGTATTGGAAAGCCAAAAGGACAACATCTCAAAGTCTTCTGAGTGTTCCTGAAAATAAGTAAAGCAATCTTATTATGGCATTGTCTCATGAAGTTAATTTAATAACTAAACTTAAAACTATTACAGCGTTGGTATAATAGAGTCAATCCAAAGCAGAAGGAGCATACAGCACCTGTAACATACTAGGTGAACAAATCATTTGTGTTTTCAGGCTCATACACACATAGCAAAGATCCCTCTTTTATTTGGTAAATACTGTTTAAGTATTTTGATATGACAGACTGGCTAAATAAATTAGCCTGAACAAAGTTCTTTACACATTCCAATGGACAGTGTAGTGGGAACAACACCTGCATACACAAATGAAACTGAACTACAAATAAATAATTCTAACTATGTGTAAGTATGTTTTATTTATAGTATGTTAGCTAAGTAAACACAAACTTTTCTAGCGGATAACTGCGCTACAAATTTGTTTCTAAACAAACTATAGGCATTCTCTGTACAACATAAACCACAGTCTGCGCCTGCCTGTGCTTGCCTGGTGTTTCCAGGTATAAATCCACAATAAAGTGTTCAAAGAGCTGAATTTGTTATGCAGATGAGACAACGGGCTAACAATTCTTTACAGCTTAATTTTTGTAAACTGGCTGGCAACAAATTTTAGTATTTTGGTACTAGTGTTGCAGTACCAAATGACACATCAAAAAAACTATTACACTAATAAAAGAGCAGTATAAAAACCTCTTATAATTCCACTACCTGTCTGCTGCCAGACATACTAACCTTCATTTCTGTCCCTCTGATTTTTACCAGTGCTGAAAGCACACGTGCATTTCAGCTAATTAGCTGCTCATTGTAAAATACAAAATACTTTTAATTACTTTGTCAAGAGGCTCTTCAGATAAAAATAATTCCTGTTAATGCATTCTGTGCATTCTGTGTTCAGCACAGCTGAACCTTACCTGGAGACTTTACAGGGATACTACTGCAGACTTCAAAAAGAGTGTCACTAATGACTGTCATTCCATTATAGGAATGGCAGCAATGGAAGTGCTGGCATTCCCCAGGTACTACGCATGCATCTCATTCTTTATGTTAAAAACAAAAAAGTACAATACATTACAGCCAAACACAATTCCTACCTTAACAACCTGTTTGATACCATCAATGGTTACATTCATGAAGGACTTCAGCATGTCAGCATCATTCAGATAATCTGCATACCTCACACACATGAACAGGATGTGAGCTGGAAGGCCAGGTATCATATTAACCACAACTCCACGTGGCTTTAAATCTGCATAAAGGAGAATCGTCGGGTTTATTATATAAAAATTCAATGATTCAATGAGTCAAAGTAATTCAAAAAGATGGTTTAGCAGTAAAATTGACATTGTAAAGTAACTCACATGAAGGAAAAAATTCTTCTACAAGGGAAATATGAAAGTAGAGTTCCTTTCAGTGAAGGGAATGATATGGAAAGGACAGACAGGAGAGTAACCATCACACATGGATGTAAGCCCAGTGATTTAGTAGATGACCAGGAAGAACATAAATTCAACTCCCTGGTGCGCTCTTGAGATTTATAGCTTTAGAGGTGAATAAATAATAAGAGAGATAACAGAGTCAGCATTATGTAGAGTCAGACAAATTATTTTTACACAGATAAAGCACTTCTGTACTTGAAATGTCTGGCAATAGAAAAAGAGCAATATAGAGCATTGGTGGTAAAAGAGTGGGGGGAAAAAGGCAACTTTGAATGTAAGTGAAATACGGCCTTGCAGGTTTTGTTGTAGTGTTCTGAATACTGTCGAAAACTTAGAAAATTTCAAGTTTTACTAAAATACCAAGGATCAGATTTTGAATGATCCTTTCTTCATCCTCTTTTTTGTACTCCATCATTCCAATGTACTCTTTGGACGAAGTTGGCACATGAGCTTCAGCTGTCAAACACAAAAGCACTGTTACTTCCAGGTTAGTGGCTGAGCTAATGGCCACATCAGAACAAACTACTGGGGAAAAGCAGTTTTCTCTGTAACAGAGAACAGGCCTGTTCACATTAATGTTCTTAGCTGATGCTTCCAAGCATTATGAGTTAAGTAATATTTATATTATTCATGAACAGTTTTGCTGGATTCAGTGGAATTTCTTGCATTAATAAGGCACATCAACAGCAACATCTCTACACCTCTGCAATGTTTTCAAGAGTTTCCTACAGCAAAGAATTACACTGTATATAAGAGCTTTATACAAACTAACTTCATATCAGGAACCATCTGCCACTTGAAGGGTAACGGGAGGAGTTACTCATCTGATCCAAAACTAACTTTGTTGGCTCAGAGACAGTTTGTGTGAGGGTATGATGACAGAACCTTATACCCCTGGCTTAATATTTATCACACAGTCTAGGTCCCATATGTGCCTATTTAAAAAAAAAAACCAAACAAACCAGGAAAGGACTTTTATTCAATTTCTCTTGGTAGTTTCCCTGGCACATTTTCCTGAGGGTTTAAATTTCTAACCCCACCCCAAACACCACCTCTTTAAAATATATTTTTCTTCAAACAGACACTGATCATTCAAAGCTATTCAAAAAACAGATCACATAACAAACAATATCTTACCTTTTTCAAGAGTTTTGGTAAGAGTTTTGATCTGATCCTCCAACTTTTTTATTATTCTATCTTTCATGTCTAATTTTTCTTCAAGATCCTGTAAAATTGAAGTCAGTGAGTTCGGAGTAAACACAATTAAAAAATTGTTTTCTACTGCTCTGTGTTATTGTCACAATTAAAGCATGCTATAATGTGCTTTGACTTATATTTGGTGGAAGAAACACCTTCATTTTTTTTTTCTCCCCCAATTAATTGAGAAAATAGCCTATCCACACCACAAAATCATTATTTCATTTTTTTTAATCCTTCATTTCAGGTACAATTTCTTAATGACAATTTCGTTTCCTCACCATGTTTTCCTCATGGAGCCGAGTTGTCACTTGTTTTATCTTGCTTTGTACTTCATCCTGGCCTTCATCTTGCATCAAACCATTGCTCAGGCCCTCAGTTTCTTGGCTTGTGCCCTTTTGTTTTATGTCCACTTCATTCTGGGCCTCACTAGTTCTAAAAATAGGTAGATAAGAAGTCTTGTCTCTTAATCTTTTGTGAAAGCATAGTCATATCATACTCATCTATTACTTATTAACTGTACACAACACTGTAAGGCAAATCTTAATGAAATGTAATACTTTAAGGTATTTAATTGACTCTGTTACCGCAGCTAAGAAATGACTACATTTCTTAAATAGAAAAAAAAAATTAAAAATTACCGTCTTTGTGTTCTATTCCCTTCTAGCTCATAATGCAGCCGATTAGACATCTCTTTCATTTTTTTTTCCCAGTAATAAATAGCAACAAAACCCAAAACAAAAGAAAAACAACAAAATCAAAGTCATTTACTGTTCTGCACTGGTATTCAGTTAATCTCTTCTTATGCTCATAATTTTGTTCCACCTAATGAAACGGAATGACCTGCCAGATAATGTGTCAGACAAATATGTGACTACTCCATAACATAAAGAAAATTACACGGGATGAAGAATGTTCATACTACTAAATTCTTGCAGCTGGCAGTAAAACTACTCTTAAATTTTAAATCAGTTGCCTAGGAAGACATGCAGCTAGACTCAGGATCCTCAGCAGAGTATGCTTTACTAAACTGAGAAGAACTTTCACACAAGCAAACTTAGCAAGAACTTTTCCCTCTGACTCTGAATCTTCAGCATCCTCTGAAGTCCATCTCGTATGACTGCTTCCAAAGGTCATACTCCATTCCACATATTCTTTGCAGAGCCCTATTGAATACATCCAAACTACAGAACTGAATGCCCTCAGAAAGGGAAAAAAAAAGCACGTGCTTGCGCGTATTTTATTCTTTAATAAGACATATAAACTATACAACACATTTTTTTCATTGTGTCTCTTACATTTTACTAAGAAGAAAATAAGTAGTAAGGCAATGAAGCCGTCACAGAATATTGCTTCTAAAGCTTTTAAAAGTTCAAATATAGGGAATCCATCATGTTCTTCTTAAACAACTGAAAGACAAGGGACCATACTGGTACTTTACCTTTCAACTTTTCAGTCTGCTCTTGAAGACGGTTTTCAAGATCTAATTTTTGATTTTCAAGTTCAGAAACTTGCTGTTTAAGATCTGGGATCACCTTTTAGAGGAAAAAGAGATTTATGTATCTCAGCACCTCCTTTCTTTACAAATGCCTGCAAATAATTCCCGTAACACTTCAGGACCTTCAACTGAAAATAGTCAAAACCAGAGGAGAGACTCTGGGGGAGAACTGCTACCTGCTTGCCTGACTTTTTAACTTTTCTGGAGGCACCTGCTACTGGCCACTGTTAAAAATGAACTAGTGAGCTAATCAAATTGTTGGACTGCCACAGTAGTACCATTGTTCTCTTCCAGTTTAAAGGAAATTACACCATGGCTTTAATTTCCCCAGCTCAATTAGCAGTGGAAAAAAGCCCTCAATATGCCATAAAATGTGTTGTGCTTTTTTTTTTTTTTAAATAACATTGTAAATAACTTTTTTTATATTTTCAATTTCTGTAATTTTGTTTTCAAAATATTTCCTCAATTCTTTTTCAGAGAAATTATATGGTATATGCCATTTTCTGGAATAGCATCTATTCTTTGTGTCAGACAGTTTTGCGCAGCACCAATTACCAGACTCTTCAGCCGTGCCTGCAGTTTGTTTGGCGTGTTTTGGTATGCTTAGCTGCCCTCTGGTGGGGAGAGCCTCAGAACTTTGAAGAGCTTCTGAAGAAAAATCACAAATTGGGTTTATGCAAAAGAAAAGGGAAAAAAAAAATCTCTGTAAGGCTGCCCCAACAAGCTGTACAGCCGGACAAGAAATCTGGCTGCTTCCTTACACACCACCCCAAGCAGGCAGGGAAAGAGCCTTATGGATGTGCAATCTTAGATGGCCCCACTTGTTTGAGCCTTTGAGAATTCAAGGACATGATCGCAAGATTTTGAGTGTTCTGTGCCACAAACACATTTGGATTGTACTACTACACTCTGATTACTACACCCTGATCTTACCAGGTTTTCTGAAGTCAGCCTGCTAACTTCAAGTCGAATACCATCATTTATGTCATTTTCCTCCCGGAATAATTTTTGTAGATGATTAATATCTTGACTAAGGTGTTCAACTTTAAAGTTCAAACCTTCAATCTCCTTCTCATATATTTCTTTCTGAGACTGGAAATGACTTTCCAATACTCTGTTAAAAAAAAAGGGAGAAAGAACATGGCAGATGCAGAACGACCTTGGTGAGACGGGTCAAATTTAATACCAAGTGAAAAAAAAGTGCTGTGATTAACACAGACATATTCCATTACATCACCTGTGCATTAAGGGAGCTGAAAGTTAGGCATGGTATCTCAGAGGAAACACATTTTCCCAACTCACATATACATACTTACTTAAAGCATGTTAAACTGATTTTAAGCTGCTCAGCCCATCATATAATGTAGTGTTTGTTCATTTTTTAAACAGAAGTTCAGTACTGCACTGTCAAATTAGTTACTCACTGCTCTTTCAATTTATTTTCTCGACCACAGCTTGGAATTATGAAAACACTGAAGAACTGAACTAACCTTGTAGCTTTTTTCAAGCCCTCGTAAGCAAACCACAGTTCTCCATCCTCATTTAAGTGTTCCAAATCCTCCGTAGAGAGTCTGCAATGCAAGGCAGTACCGTGAGCGTGCACGTGAACAAGATGCCTCTCTTAAGGTTTTTTTAAGAGACCTCAGAACAAAATTACCTGCTTCTCACATCTTCAAAATCATAACTTTCAAGAAGCTGTTTTGTAACTTCTGACATCTTTTCTGTAAAAATAATAAAGAAGCTTATTACATGAATTATTTTCTCTACACATTTCAAATTAAGCTTAATCACAAAAATTAAACAAACCTCTTCCTAAATCTATGAGGTTCTTTCCTGCTACTTGGGTTAATTATCTGATTTACTACAAGAATACAATGAGGAACTTGGCTTTACTTTGGGACATGTAGGTGCATTAAATACTGATTTTTTTTTTTTTCCAAACACACCAAACTTTCAATGCAAAGTTACACCTTTCTGGTCTGAATCTGAACAGCTGCTAGAGCTGCATAGATGGTTTGTCATCCAGTGCTAGGTTACTACATTAAATGCTGCAGATAGAGGTTTTCTCTATGCCATTGCTATCACTGAACAAAGTTCACAACAGTGGTGCTTCTTAAGTACCTCTTCCCAAGGGGAACCCAACTCAGCAACTTATTTAAGCATATTTGACATTATTGGACCTAAGGCAAAAGGTGAAGGAAAACTTAGTCAGATAACGTACTGTTTCCACACTCTTAGGTCTCTGTAAGACATTGGTTAAGCTTTATGTGAAGTTTAAATTCCAAGTGAAGTTTAAATTATCAGTATTGATTTTTAAGCACAAAGGAGAAATGTCTGAAATCAGAGGTTTTTCAAAGGGGTACACCGGACCTCAGCATTCAGTGATCACTTTGTAAAACTCAGCTGTTGACTCTTTTTTTTCCCCATGTGATTAAATATATGAATAGATTGAAATCCCTATGGGATGGGAAAGAGAACTGGAGTTTTGTCAAAGCTAACATAGAAGAAATCCATTTAAACTCTCTTCATGTCATAGTTGGTAAGTTCTCTGCATTATCTGGTGTGTGGCTTACCCCTCAGTTCTCGCTTCTGTGAGTGGGCCTGCTTTTCCATATCCAATTTTTGCGTCTGCAGCAGCTCGATTTCCTTTTGTAACTCAGGTATTTTCTGAATCAGAGAAAAATTAGAGACTGAGACAAGGAGTAAAAAACAAGGGCTGAGTATCAATTAAATCATAAGGATAATTATAACTAGGAACAGGCTAATATGGTAAAAGGCTTCAGATGTATTTAAAACATCTGGTTCTTGGGCATCAGAGCAGAAAAAAATGTGATGTACTGAAAAAAATATGTGTTTGTGCCATGGAATTGACTCAGAGAAAAAAATGTGACTTTACACAGAAGTACTATTTTCAGGTTCAGTTTATAAACTACATTTATGAAAAATCCCCTGAGAAACAAACACATTCTCAGGAAAAAGAAGAAAAAAAAATCCACACATTTAAATGTATAAATATTCAAGCACAATTAGTCTTGCAAACACGCACTGCAGCAACTTACTCGTACTGTGTACTACATGGACACAATGCTACATAGTGGTGTATCAAATGTAGTTTATTAACTACAACTTGTTCTAAAAGGGCACTGAAAATAAAAAAATTAGTGAAGATAATTTATAAATAAAACATGCACATTCTCTACTTGCAAAGACTCCAAAATGAAATATGCATCATGCTTCACCTGTGCCTGTTTTGTAAGCTGTCCTACTTCCATTTTCAAGCCATCCTGAATGACAATTTCTTGCTGAATTTGATGTTGCAGCTGAGTTTTTTCTTCTTTCAGAATCTTAATTTCTCCCTTGAGCAATTCAATCTCCTTTTCGTAGTCCTGCTTCTGATTTTGGAAATTTTTCTCAAGTATCCTAAAGAAGACAATGGAAGGGTGGTTTTATTTTTCCACATTCGTAAGTGAAAGAGTGGGCTTTGTTTTAGTTTTGATTTGAAGAACATGTTTTATTGAAGAAAACTTAAATGAACCATAATTACTTGAAAAGTAATCAGCTGCTCTCCCAGTCCTGACCGAATTCTGAGGATATTTCTAAAGAAACCATTAGATCGAGGTTCCCTTTCAATTCTTAGAAAGACACATGAAAAGACAGGAAACACAACAAGCAAGAGCAGTCTCCTCATGATTTCCTGCATATGACCGACCCACAAACAAGCACGTGCTTTCCTAAACTCTGCAAAAAGTACTTCAGGAGTAGCATTAATGTCCAAGAACTTGGATAGATTCATAAGGGATGTCAACATAACACGTTTACAGCAGGAGAAAGGAAGGTAGGGAAAGAGGTAAAAATGAATGCTGTTTCAAAGCAATAAAATTCAGATTACATACATTCTCTGTTTTTCTTCTTTCTGTACATCATGGAAGAGTTGCTTCGTGAGGTCATCCATTTTCTCTGTCAAAAGATATCTCAATGTTTGAAAGACCTTCATGCAATTATGTACGTTTAACAAAACAGTATGACCACAATGAGAAGTTTTGTTTAAGTAAGTAATCCTTAACATATTATGAGGCTGAAATTACTCCCTCAAGCACCAAGAATTATCACAGTACATTTTATAAAGAATTCTATAGAATAGAAAAGGTTCTATTCAACACCAAGTTGTTATTCCTCTAAAGTATACTTGATCTCATGTGCTGCCTGGGACCTCTGAAGCTAGATTCCTAAAAGCAGTATATTAAATTTGAAGGAATACATGTGCATGAGACAGGAAGCATAAGAGGAGGAAAGCTTTTGCTATTGAAAGAACAAATTTAATTTAATTATTAAATAAAAAGCATTTGCACTACACATTCTAAACAAGAATTTCAATTAATGTAAATTCAGCATTTATATTGCTCTTATTAATACAAAAGTAATTTACTTTTGCCGAAAACTCGACTTGACAAATTTACCCCACTGCAATGCCTTTGAAACTCCCTTTAGTTATTGTACCTTTCATTTCCTCAGTTTTTTCCTGGAGCTTTATTTCTAAGGTCTCTTTCTGTTCTTGTAATTCTTTATTCCGATTCTCAAGTTTTAAGATTTTCTGTACCCACAAAAAGCAAGCATAATATACAAATTACAAAGGAGGAAGAAGTAGGTCACAGAAGATGTTACATTTTAACAAGCATCTACGGACTTTCTTCTCTGCTGCCTCCCACACACACACACATAAAAGCACAGTTACTTAGCAACTCTCAAATCGTGCATTTGATAAATCCAGTAACCAAAAAAAACCCAACCAAACCAGATTTATAAATATAAGCGCCCAGATGGCAATTATAATTTACCTGTTCACTGTCCTCTTTATACTTTTTCCCTTTCTCTTCGTATGTTCTCTTTTGAGCAGTTAACTTTTCAAGGTCTGCTTCGAGTTTCTGAATTGTATCCGTGTCATTCATATGAGCTGATGCCAAATTGGTCAATCGTTCCAGCAAACCATGATTTTCTCTACTCTACAATGAGCAGGGCATGTTAAAAGAAAACAAAAAAATGCACACCTGAAACTGTTTCACAGAATTTTGAAGGGAGCACCTGACCTACATCTGCTCACCATCCCATACCAGTCATGATTATTTCAAACAGGGACTGTTTCCATCAATTAGGTTAAAGCTACCATTTTAAAGATGATTTGGCTGGTATGGCTCTCAAAAATAAACATAATGTGGAATTCCCAAAAGTTACTAAATATGTTGTGCCTGAGCAGCATCTCACACATCCTTCATGCCAACAAGTACCCCGATCCAGAGATTGGATGGACTACTTAAGAAACAATAAAAAAAAGTTCATTGGGGATTCTTCTCATTTGCATAACTAACACAAAAATAGAAGGAAACCTTAGAGGATTCTTTCTACCCTGGATACAGGAAGTCTAGTAGTTTATTATAAAGGACCACATTCCTTACATATTCTCCTGTCTTCTCAAGTAACATACGATATTTAAATTCACATAAGCCTCTAGTCAAGAAGCACTTTCACTAGAACAGATATGATAAAGAAATTAGCACAAACCATAAACTGACTGTTTTCCCTCACCTGTTCCTCTATCTTCTTCTGCAGTTGCTGAACTCTGTATGAGAGCTGGATGTTCAACACAAACCGCCGAATATTCTGGAACCTGCGCCTGGCAAGCCATGCGCGGGCGTATTTCTGAAGGATCACAGCCTTCTGTTCTTCACGCATCTTTCAAATAAAATATTAACATCTGTCTGTAATTATCTATGGCTCAATCAGCAGCAACTGTAACAGCCTGTGGGTCTACGCACACTGGTAAGCACGATGCTTCTCAAGGACGTATCAAAATACTGAAGTTACCACACTGCAGACACCCTGAGCCGCTGCAGTAATCACACCAAATGATCTGCATCAAGTGCAAACCAGAAAAAGTTCTTGGTATCTACTGTGATTCACTGTTTTGAGTGGAAGATATGAGAACCAGACATGCAAAAGGTAAAGTATTGGGGATCATTGTCCTTGTCTCCGTTTTTCTTACAGAGTAACACCTGTTTCTAGTCACTGAAATTAAATTTTTGAGAGGCTTTACCTTCCGGTATTTTTTTCTTGCTAGAAATCCTCTTGTATAAGCCTGTATTGTTACAGCAGCCACATGGATGAGCTGGCAAAGTCTACGGACCAGGTAACCCCGACAGTATTTCTGAATAGTTATAGCTGCCCACGTTTGCTTCAGATTTCTTGCAGTTATGGCTTGCCTTGATTAAAAAGACAACAAAGTTTACTTAGGTCACATTAGATTTCTCGTGCTCATTCCTTTGATCAGTCAAATCAAACACACACAAAAGATATTGAAAACAACAACAAAAAGATATTGAAAACAGGCATTTGCTGTTTTTTCTTCAATCAAAGTGGGAGAGAGGGAGTTCTCCACAACGTTTTACATCTGTCCCCCAGCAGTCGTTCTGCTCTCTTTTTGAAAATTTCGAAGCCTACATAGAGCCATCTTTCTCTCAGTCTGTTTTGTGGAATGACTGCTGCAGTTTCTTTGCTGCATAACTCCTTGGAATCATTTGTGCATACTAACTTGTAGACCCCTGTAAACTGACTGTCCTTTCTGCTCCCTGATTTCTTCTCTGCCCCCAAAGCTAAGCAGTAAGCCCTTGCTGACAACTGGCTCACACATCATCAGTAAGGACTGAGCTTACAGGTAGAGAGGCCTCTCAGGAATCTGACAGACAGCATTAGAAACTGGTTAAGAGTACTTGCTTCATATGAGCTGAATAACTTGAACATTTCCAAGTCCATAATTACAATCAAGAGGAAATGAAAATACAGCCTGAATTGCTCTGGGCTTTAGTTCGATCTTCTATCTGTCCTCAGACACACCCCAACAGCAAATTCATTTATCAGCCAGGAGTACCGTACTGTCCGCTGCCCTCGGAAATACTGCTGGATGGTAACAGCTGCCTGCTTTGTGTGAAGGTATTTCTTCCTCTGCAGCCAGCCTCGAACACTCTTTTGGATCATGATGCATGCATGTCTCAGCTTATCTGATCGCAGTTTTTCCAAGTAAGCAACCTGCCCTGCTCTGAAAAAAATTTTTGTTCTCCCAAATTGATACTGGTTATGATCCTGAAAAAGAAAACAGTAGGTATATTAAGTTTAAGTATTTAGTTTATTATTGTAGCCCAGACATTCTCTTCCTTTTATAAATTGTCACTTTGGGCAAGTTCTTCTGAAATAACATTATCTTGCTAAAGAAGAATATCCTCTCTGTCCTTTTTGTAGATAAGAGTATGTGTGGAGAAAATCCATTTAGCAGGAAAGACACAGAGAATAACATAAAAAAGTTGCACACACTAGTGGTCTAAAATTAAAGGGAGGCTTTGGACTTATCATCAAAGCCTTGAAAACAACCTCTTCACTCCCTTCTGCAAGTCTGCCAAGGTTCTATGGACTCAACAATACCTTTTGATACATAATTCCAGCCTT
This sequence comes from Pseudotriccus pelzelni, assembly GCA_035584735.1. Classification (NCBI taxonomy): domain Eukaryota; kingdom Metazoa; phylum Chordata; class Aves; order Passeriformes; family Tyrannidae; genus Pseudotriccus; species Pseudotriccus pelzelni. The sequence continues at coordinate 12,696,879 of JAWMRA010000016.1, forward strand.
GAATCAGTGAGCTGTGCGACCAAAAACTCAGGGGTGAAGCTGCTTTTAAGTTCAGGCTCTTACCCTTGGCCTGTGCCAGAGCTATGCAGCAGGTGTGCCTGTGTTTGGTGCTACACGTCCCTGAGTCTGAACTCACTCCTGACATGCTGACTTTTGTTGCTGGCTTGACTGGGACCAGCCTCAACACTGCCAGATCGTCTAACAAATAGGAATGATGTGCAAAATAGCACATTTTTAGAACAGTTCTCCAATATGCTGCATTCCACCATCAAAAGCCCTCTTGTGCTTGTAATACTTGACAAATGTATACCATTTACTGGTTTATAAATATAGGTAGAATATCTCCCATTTTGCAAGTGACAACGTTAAGCACAGAGTCCTTAAATTCTCTGTCCATGGCCACATCACGACTGTGTCACGACACAAAGTTACTCACTCGCAAGGCTATATACTGCACACTAAATCAGGAAAAGCAGCAATAATGTAAATATCTTTCCTATTGGAGGAGAAATACTGCTCTTGGCAAAACAGACCTTTCATTACTAAGAGAAGCCGCAATACACATCTGTGGGTTGGTGCATACAAACCAACCTGGATCAGCCGCTGCAAAACAATCTTGCAAATCTGCTTCTTGTCATTTATGGAGAGCTCCTGCTGTGTCATAAGAATGCTGTAACGGCTGAAAAACTCAATGTAAGTCCACCTGGAAAATTAAAAGTTAACAAATTAATTTCATTTAACGGACAACTAAATACTTTTTAACACAAGGAGGCTCACTGCCATCCCTACCTGGATGGGTAGCTCTGTGCACTAATTCGAATAGTTTCCAAAACACCACAGGCTCGTAGCTGCTGAGTAACTCTTTTTGAATCAAACCTAAAAAAGCAGAGTTATATTTCACATTTCTGCTGGGTTTGGAATGCTATAATAATTAGAACCATTCTACTAACTGGATTTCTATTTTACCACTGTTCACATTTTTTCTGACTGCTAAAGCTCTTCTAAATATTTCTGTGGACAAAAGGTATGCTCACAAAGAAAATGGCAATGGGTTTTACTCCCTGAATACGAACTGGTGCTAGTCCATACCGTACAAAATATCCATCAACTCAAACCAAAAGTGGGCAACGTTACCACTAAGTATGTTCTGACAAATATACAAACACTAATATCCAACTTGCAAAATATTAGGATAATACAGAATTTTTAAGGTATCAATAACTATTACTGAATTATTCTATTTTTGTAAAAAGACAATTTTTTTTTTAACTTTAGTTATCTTGAAAGGAGAAATATGTTCCATGTGGGAAATTGCTCAACAGTAAGAATTTAACTTGCTGACACGCCGCTACAGTGACATGGAAAAATACTCTTTTGATTTTAAAGGTAATAGAACAGCTCAACACCACTAACATACTTACTCAAAAGCCAACTTCTCATCGTTTGGTTTTATGCACCGTACATAATGAGGGGTGGTTGCATTGAGTGTCACCATAAGCAAAGACAAAGAATTCCGGAACTAGAAAATACCAGACATAACAGTTTTGCTGATGAAACATCTCCAGCTAAGCAAAAAGTCAAATCTTAATCTTTTAATTATTTATTAGGTTTGGGCTGGACACTGGAATATATATATTCTCAGCATTTATATTTTACATGCAGGAAACTTAACAGCCCTGATGTACCTAGGAGCCTCCTATATACAAATTAAACACACCTACTTATACCCAGTCTTAGAGCACTGCACTGTGGCTGGTTCTGGCTGTCCTGAAAACTGGACAGTCCCCCATGAACACTAACAGGATTCAGTATGACACTCTCAGACCGGCCAGTGCAGTTCCTTGAAAGCACAAGCATCACAGAAGGGCACGTTTCTGTAGTACCTTACTGCCAACAGTCGTCCGGAGCTGCTTGTTGGGGGACTTGAGAACAGGCCTTGCAGATTTGATGTTTATGGTTGAACTGAAAGGTGAAACGGACACTGGATTGTCTTGAAAAAAATTTGCACACAGGTGAAACTAAAAGTGTGGTGAAAGAATCAGAGTTAAATGCTGTGTAACTGCAGCAACATTTCAATAAAAAATACATTTACTATAACATAAAGTGCAGACCCCTTAATGCTTAGGCCAGATACTGCAGGACTTGGAACTGGATATTTAAGCCACAAGCAAACAACAATTAAAGAAAGAGTTGGAATGATTCTAAGTCTATTGCAAAGCACTCACACATTTCACAGACAGAACTCAGCAGCTGTTCAGGCAGCCTCCAAAAGCTATTTCAATATGAGCAAATATGGACATAAACACAGAGCAGAGCTAAAAATAAGACCACTTATGGTTATATTTTCAAAATATGTAATTTAAGAATATGTTTTCTGGTCAGATGAAGTTAATAGTAATTCTGAAGTCTCAAGGCTATGGACTTCAAAGGGACAGGGCCTTCAAGCAGAGGGGAAATGGCAGGCACATACAAGATATCCGAGGTTTTCCTTGCCCTGGCATTCTCTTAATCTCTTTTGAAGAATAAACAAAGGCAGTTGTTAATGATAAACTACCTATCAAAGCTGCACGTAATGACTACAGGAAAAAAAGGCTTTTCGGTTACAAGGATTACAAAATGGTCTTCAAGGGAGATGCTAAAAAACAACCCAACTGGCAAAGTAAATGCACATATACCAAAAGTTGAACACTGTGGTTTTTCATCTTCTATATGATTTTTATGTGTAAAAATATATCCTTGTATAATATTAATAAAAATTTACTAAATTAATTTATCCCAGCTATGAAAATTTTATATCAAGTATTTTAAAACCAGATCTGAATTAATTCCAGTAAAATCAGATATTCAGAAAATTAGTCACTGGTGATTGTTCACAAACCTTGCTCTCTTTCAAGATTTCAATCAATACTTCATGTACTGTATCTCTGTTTTTTTCCAGAAATCCTTCACATTTATATTCTACCTGTGCAAACAGGCAAAATCATTACCTTCTCAGCAACACACAAACAGTTAGCAAAACAGTAAATTTTACTCTCTCAGATGTAGCAGCCAAGAGCTTTTTATTAGTCTTAAACACGATGGCTGAAATTCTGTTCCCAGTTCCATTATCTCAAGATTACATACATGCATACCGTAAATTTAGAAGCAAGACAAACTGTCAGAATCCACTATCAACTGCAATTTCCTTCTGCCTTCACTAGTAATTTCATTCCTCCTTTTTGTATTACCCGATTATTTCAAATCAAAATATCAAAAAAGGAATACTACATTTAAAATGTAAATAACTGAGATTAAAATCCGTACAGAACACAATTTTAACTATTCTATTTATACACTCTACTGTTTTTCTACTTTTTTACCTCAATGATTTATTTTTATACTCTCAAATTCATTATCTTAAGCACTTCTTGTGTTTAAATGGCACGTTACAGACACTGTAATGAATAAATAAAGAGCGCTATGTATTGAAAATCAGTTTTACAGAAGTTTCAAACAAGTATGTCAATATTTGCTATTTTCTAAGTCTGCTTTTTTTCTGAATGAGCTACTGCTAGAAACATGGTGAAATATTACTGTGTTGTTTACACTCTACCTTATCAGCAAAGTGTTGAATGATGAAAGACGTGTTTGACATCCTTGGCTTTTCAAAGAGTGCGTTCTTATTGACAAAATTATTATACAGCTTCTGAAGCCAGTTCTCATCTTTTCCATGAGGTAACTGTAAAAATGAGAAGGGTGAGCTCTTTGGCAAACTTGTTGGACTGTTAAGGGCAGCAAAACCGCTTACTGTCAGTAAGTACTCTGAATAAAACATCTTCAGCGAACTACAAGGCCTGATAACAACCAGTTTTTCTGTCTTCAAGCTAACCAGTGGCTCCCCGTAGCAAATCATTTTATGAAAGAAGGTTGTATTAATCCACAAATTTGCCTACTAGAATTCACTCTCTGGTGAGACAGAAATCATTTTGTCCTGAGAGGATACTACCTGCAAATGGGGACAACATGATTCCTAAGAATGCCAGCGAGCAGAACATATAACCCATATTACTCCATCGTCTGGATTCCAAGAAGTACAGATTGCCAGTATCACCAAAACACCTTTTAGAGACCATTTTAACAGGGCTCAACTTTCCCTGAACTGTTCCTCCCTGGCAAACTCCTTCAGTAGGTTTGGAAGCCTAAAGGAACTACATGTAACGTAGAAAAAAACCCCAGATTAGGAATTTCTACAGTCAGGAGAGGACCCAGAGAAAAGAACAGGAACACTGAAGAAAGAAAAGCAAGGATGTAGGTTAGGTGCATTCAACAAGTACTTATTAAAAAGCAAGACTGTTGGGGGCTTTTTTGTATCAAATTAGTGATTCATGGAACACCTTAATTTTCAGAATACTGGTGGAATAGACCCCTGGAGACTGAGTAGTCCAAATTCCTGCCTGGAGCAAGATTACCACCAATAAACTGCTGTTTGAACTAAAATCCAGAAAATGTCAAAGGATGAGGATCCCACTGCACCTCTGCTTAACCTATTCTAGTACTGCACTACCCTTACCACGATGAACTCCAGTTGCTGGGTTGTCTTCTAGGTAAGAATCTAATTTTAGGTTCTTAGTTCTACAAGAGCAAAACAGACTAAGAGGCTTACAACTAAAATTACCAAATAAAGGGCACACCTTAGTGTTCCTTTTATGAAGAAAATGTTCTACTTCCCAGAAAAAAGGACAAAATATGGATTATAAGCCCAACGTGTAAAAATCTATGTAGGGGTTTTTTTTTAATATGAGCTCTAAATGCAAGAATTTTTAAATTACCAAGCACTCTTCATCCAGAAGTTCTAAAATTCCCATTTTAGCTTCAATAAGGTCAATGACAGGTTGGTTGTCATAGAAGTCTATTAAAGTCCATGGGATATCTTCCTTCATATATTCTTCTTGTTCAAGTTTAAAGACATGCTGGATATGTGAAAATTATGCAAACGTAAGGTTACAACAGTTAAAGAAGAAAACAAATACAGTGTGTGTATGTGCATGATTGTATACATAAAATAGAAGAAAATATTTTGGACTATATTATATGTTTGCCTTGTAAGAAAATAAACTCATAAATTTTCATATGTATATGTATATGTATGCATACATGTAAAAAAAAATGTTTATGTATTACTGGATAGTCATGATCCAGAAATATTCATTACTCAAGCACAGATAGCATTTGCTAATGTCCATTACTGATAATCTAAAAACTGAAGTAAGATAAAGAACTGTAACAAAAGAACATACCAGATTAAATTGCTGCTGTAGCTTTTCATTAGCATAATTGATACAAAATTGTTCAAAACTGTTCACATCAAATGTTTCAAATCTGAAACACAATTCAAATAAGAAAAGAAAAAAATCCCTTGACATCAAAACCAAACACTAGTATTCCCAAAAGATTTTGAGGGTATCTTAATGTTTCCAAGAAAATTAACCAGCCATAAAACTAATGAAGATGTTAAGGCATTTCAAAACTTTTTTAGAAGTTAATGTTACCAGCCATAACAGAGCTAAAAAAAAATCCAGACTTAAATTTAAAAGAATCATGTCAAAAGTTAAATTTAAACCTCATTCACAAAAGATACTAATATTTACAGTAGCTGAATGTTTCCACTACTCTGGATGCTAAAGAACTTATATGACCATGACCTTTTAGTAAAAAACCCCATCCAAATCCATTACCAGCACAAACTGAAAAAGGCCTCTTATCAACTCTAAAGAAAGGGCACAACTTAGAAGTCAATCTGTTTCCAGAGACTGTCTTACCCATAAATGTCCAAAACACCAATAAAAGTGTGCTGTTTGCCAGAGAACTGCAAAGCTTGGTTAATTCTTTCCACAATGAAGTCAAATAAATGAGAGTAGATCTTCTTTGCCAGGGCATCCCTTGCATTAACAGCCTGAGCTCTTGTCATTGGCTTTACTACAGTCTCTGAGCTGGTGATAATCTTCCGGTGGCACAACCATCGGGATATTTTGTCACAGTTTAAATCCAGAAGTTCACAGAATATATTGAGATGTTTATCTTCCATCTTTAAAAAAGATAAATATTATCAGATTACACTTATTACATTAACTGTTGTCTAGACAGTGAAATCCTTGCACCACTGACATCAAACTATGACTTTTATTTTTAGACAGACAAGGGGCTGTGTTTACTACTTCATCTGGCAAAATATCAAGATGAGCTGAAGCAAGTAATACTGGATAGAACTCCTGATACAGGAGAGAAAAACCTGGACTGGTGAGACGCTTTGGATTAAGATACCAAAAGAAAGTTACTCTAGCCTGTGTTTAGGTGTTCTTGCTTTTTAGACTTGCACAGCTTACTGGGACACATTCTGAGAAGCTTTGACAAAGCTCTGTTTCCTGTATCCTGCTGAGAGTCCCAAATGGCTTTTCCAACAGCTGTGGATCTATTGGATATTGGGTACTCTTAGCCACATTCTGCCTTTTGTTAAGACTTTCTGAACTTGGGCACAAAACAGCATCTGTGTGGACTCTCGCTGTGCCTCTGTACAGATGAAGATGAAGAAATCAATCAGGTTTAGTACACCAGATTTAACGCTGCTCAGAGTCCCAGACAAGAGAGAAACTATTGCTAAAGGACTTCTGGCACGGAATATAATAGAAAATGTTGGTATTTGAATGAGCTACTTCCTTACACTGATGGATGATCTTTCATCTCCAGCAGCTGCTATTTCCACGTTGCCCAAGTGTAGGATTGCTGCCAGCATTTTAAAAACATCCATCTGAAAATCCCCCTTCAGACCTGAAAAAAACAATTCTCGATTATTTTAAATACCCAGAAACAGTACAATTAATTAAAATAGAACAATGATGGACTGCTTCTTTTGTTGTGTAGCCAAGAATTGTACAGCATCTCTGAGGAGTACTATGCAAATCCTTGGTTCTGCCAATTTTCTGCCTGTCTGATCTGATGAAAGATTAGGCATAAATTCCTGGACCTCCCCAAGTGCCAGCTCAAGTCTGATTTGGCTTTCACAAAAGCCATACAGGGGCAAAGAAGCTTCCAATTCCACTTCTGTCACAGCACGTTAGCTTAAGGTCCAAGAAGACTCCAGACCTCAGCGATTCTGATCATTAACAATTAACACCAATTGCTAATTGCTCCTGTCCAGTACTCTTAAAACAGACCAACAGTACAATAAATAAGCTGTGAAAGAAATTATTTTGGTAATTAAATTTTGGATAGTTCAGAAACAAACCACCTTTTCCCATTTCAGAAAAAAAAAATCTATTGAAAATACATCCCCAAGAATTTACCCAGTAAGGCAAATGTCTTCTGAGTTTCCATCATATTTGCTCTGTCATCAACTCCTTCTATAACCGTGCTGCCACCCATTCGTGTGTAGTTAAATTCTTCTGCACTTCCTATAGATAAGAAGCAAAGCTTGTAATCTTGCAAAAATTAGGGACTGGGGACAGTCATCTGTTACAACTCTTTACACCAAAAAATTAAAGATGATGGCAGATGACAGCATTTCAGTGATGAGCTCGAGGTCCTCTTTTCTCTGAGAGAACTCCATGAGCCTAACTCAGTTAAGTTGACAGAAATCAGTATTCATAATTCCTAGAAATCTTAACATTTCATCTCATAAACAATGGAGACTGAGCAAACATATATCTAAGGTCTGCTTCTTCCACCTTCTCTGTAGATAAGCGAATCAAGCCCCTAAACTGTCATGGCACCTGTCACCACAGAAAGTATAAGGTTTTCAAAGGTCTTCAAAGAGAATAAGGTTTTCAAAGGCACTTAGGTGCTTGACTGTGCCCTATTTGAGTTACTAAGGACTTGCTACCAAGCTGAAAACAAGCAGGATTAATGACTTAAAAATGCAGGTCCCATTTTAAGGCTGTGAGATTTACGCTATAAAGCACTTGACATCCTAGCATTTGAAATCCCAGCCTTAAAAATGCTGCATTGCAAAAATGAAGAGCAGATTATTTTCTTGAGACCTACCCAATTTAAGATGTTTATATTCAGGCTGCATAGCAGATGCACACAACTGATAAAATATATGGTAGTTTCTCTCATTCTCTGACTGTAAAATAAAGCAAAGAATAACGCTACAGAAAAAAAATAATTAACAACAGAACAAAGAAACAAACAGAAAAACATTTCATATTCAACAGTATTGTAAAGTGGTAACGATACCTGAGGGATAAATTCTGCTGCAATATAGTTTGGCAAAGAAAATGCTCTATATTAAAACGGCACATCTTAGATTCCAGCATGACCTTTGGAAGTACCACATTCAAGTACACTTTATTTCTGTTACCAATACACCGAGTTCTTTCCCCAAGGATGTTACTCTAATAATTTCTTCAGCTCCAACAACTATCAACTAATAATGAACTGTCAAATACTGTAACGAACAACTGTGTAGGAGTGTCAGCTGAAACCCTGCCCTGTGGTAACTCAGACACCCCTCCACTTCCAAACCATCCCTCAGGCAGCAAATAAACAGAAATATTTTTCAGTGTACTTAAAATGCTGCAATACTATTAATAAAGAAAACTTTGTGAAAACAGTTTTATAAAATTAAATGCTTTCTTTAGTATATCATCACAATTATGCCCTGACCCTGTAGTGAGTCACATGCAACAAACCCTGGCCTTATAAATTTTCAGCCACTTTTTACCAAGCCTCTTTCTGCCCTACATATGCTGTTCCTTTCCAGATAAAATTGGCACGTGTTACTGTTGTGACAGCACGTTACAGATTTCTCAAATACTTCTTGCACTTCTCTCAGGGAATTGTCCCTGAGATGTATCCTTCACTTAACATAAGGAAGAACATGGAGTAAAATAGTTTCTTTTCATAAATAATATTATATCCTTTTAAAAAATAAATCAAATGCTGATTAGACACACTATTCAGAACTTCACATAATATTTTCTATATGAAACCAATAAAGTATAGTAAAGTATAGTGCTTTTGTAGCTATATTGACAGTTACTATTTTAAAATTTATTTTACCCACCTGAAAAACGACTCTGGATTTCTCAAGCAGGTATGTTCTCATGTTGGCTCCAATGATTTGGTAACTCTGATCAAAACTGATTTCAGTGTATTTTCCAAATCGACTGCTATTATCGTTCCGTGTGGTTTTTGCATTGCCAACAGCCTACAAAAATTATAAACTTTAATTATTTGATTTACCTGGGTCTCTCATAAGAATAATGTTGACAAAACTTGACTCAACTGCAAGTTTCTAAAATCAGAGGTGATCAGGAATCAATCTTAGCACTGAGTTAAATTTTGAGGCCCAAAATTGAAGACAAACCTCAAGTCAAACAGTATAATGCTACATAAACTGACAGAGAAAGGACATTTTCCCACCATAAGGAACCTTAGCTGGTTTCTATTCAAGTAATAAAAACAAACAAACAACTGTTCAATATTGTTTTCTCATTATCTAATAGGTGGACAAACAACACTCTGGAGGCAAGACAGTGCCTCCAAAGGGCCACGGGTAACTCGGACAGGACCTTCCTGAAGCTGACTACCTCTGTCCACCAGTAATATTCAGAGGCTAAACTTCTAAACTGGATACCTACCTCAAGCAGATAAAACATCCCTAAAGACTTCAAACAAAGATTCCCAGCAGCTCATGGAATTCTTTCCTTGATGAGTACGGGCTTGACAGACACCCTCTGAAACTTACCTCAGTTATGGGATTGGATGCCAATACTTTATCCTCCACGTGTGCATTGCTGCTTGACTTGCTCACAGTGGCAAAGTATCTCATAGTGTATCTTGCAGACACAGTTTTTCCAGCTCCTGATTCCCCACTGACTATAATAGACTGATTTTTGTTATTTCTAGAACCAAATAATCAGACAGTTTAAATCAGGCATGTCTAAAATCATGTATAAATGTAGGAATTATATATTCGAAACAAATGCTTGAAATCACAGTTGTGGTCAGCTTTCATATATCAGTTCCGTCTTTCATCTATTCTTCTCTTACTCCTCTTCAGTTGTAATCCCTAGGTTGCTGTCACTGCTATGCACGGAGCTAAGTCAGTGTTTTACCCCCCATCAGGAATGAAAATAGTTATGAACTCCAGAAATTCCTCAGCTGGTTAAGGAATTCGTCCTCCTCTAGCTAAGACACCTATTCAAAGTTATTGTTACTAGCCAATGGCACGTACAAAGTTAAATTAAATGACAATGAACACTGCCACTAGACTTCAAGTGTTATTTATGTACATTAAACAACATACTGAACCTTGCCATTTGCTTGTATGCTTCTTCTGCCACAGCAAATATATGTGGATCCATGTCCCCCATGTTTTGCCCACTGTATGCATGAATAATAGCATCTCCATATATTGGCAACTGTTTATAGGGGTTTATTGCAACCAAAATTATTCCTGCATCCAAGGGTACAAAACAAAAATAAAACACAGGTTAGTTAAATGAAATGCTCATTTTTGGCAACAACAGTTAAACTGTTACAAAGCAGAAATATTTTATAAACTAGGTAGGAGATACCGATCAACAAACAAGTCTATACTCATACATAAAACCAGTTAACATGAGCTAAAATATACTTGAGTAAAATATTACTCACAACATATTGTAAAATAACCCGAAATTTTAAAAAAAATTTTTTTTAAACGTTGCATTTTACTTTGCTTACCACTATATGTGTAGATAAGCTTGGACTCCACAAAACGAACTTTAAGGTTGTGTAGAACAGCTGGTTCATGGAGATAACTGAGTGCAGTGAGATCATTTTCACCAACAAGTATGTCAGGATTTCGTAGGGGTGGCAAAGCAGCTGGATCAACTGGGTAATTCAGGTCCTGTCAACAAAAATTACTTGAAACACCATAAAATGCATTATGTTTGCATAAACAGAAACTCATCTTCGACCTTTACACAAAGTTATAGAGCACTGTCTGATCTTCTATTTCATCAATTCCATATATCCCACTGAACTTGGAGAACCTGGAGCTCTTTGTTGCTTATGAAAAAGAAAGCTACATTCTCTTTATTTACATTATTTTGTATTGAAATCTGTAAACGCATTTAGCTCTCCAAACACATGCATATTTCAACTACAGATAAAAATAGCAGACCAGCTGCAACTGAATGAAAGCAAATACCTGGTCATAACTCAAGGCAGCTCTATAACAATCCTTACTTGCAAGCATTCAGTTTTCTTTATACAAAGTTTAAAACTCACTTCTGTTTCTTTAACAAATCCACTTAATCATGCATTTAATACTTGTCTTTATGGAACAGGAATGCAGGAATACAGAAATGCTGTTTTAAAAATACTTAATCTGTAAAGAATTTGGATACTAAAATTAACAGATCTTACATAAAGCAACAACTTCAGGGAAGAAAAAAGTACCAGCTATCCCTGTGAGGGTAACTGTTCCTGCTCTGTACTTCTGATCTGCTTCAACTTAAGATGAGTTTCAGGGCTTGTTTCAGAAGTGATACTTGAGGTGTGTGCTGCATACTTATGGTATACAGACAGTAGAATTGCAATCCTCATATTTTGGGTAGCAGCTACTGTACAAATTTCAATATGACAAAAAAAGAAAACATGGACATGTAATTTAGATCTCATAATGATGAGTCCTATGTTTCTACATAAATATATTTCAGAAAACACCACAATAATTCGGGCTTTTCTCCTTACAGTTCCATCTTCTAACTGCACATGGAGAAAACGGTCTCCAGCTTTGTAGCTTTTTGTGATTTCTGCAGACTGCCAAACTTCTTCATTATCAGGGATCCAAACCCTATTGTACTAAAACAGAAACACAAGATAATAGTTAGCTTAGTTATTATCATAATATTTGAATGTATATATGCTGTTCACCTAGTTCTCCTCTGCTGAAGGTAAAGTGCTGAAGCATAAGCAAACTCTTTAAATGTTCTGCCTGACAAGCTATCACAAACAGCACTTCTTAAAAGGACATAACACAGCTGGAAGCCTCAATAAGTAGGGAATTACTTCAGTGATGTGGAGTGTGTCCTTCTCATCCTGACAGGGTTTGAGAAAGCGATCTCATCCATCCCTACTTACACAAGCAACCATAATGCAGAATCTTTCAGCATCTTTATGTTTTGATAACCAGAACCCTTCATTTAATTCCCTTACCCTTGCTATATTCATGGTCAGTTTAAACTGTTTAAATAAACCCATGAGAACTGCTGCAGCTGCTTACTTGAAAAATTAACATTAGTCAAGGATTTCATGGAGTGTTAGCAGACCTACAGATACCCTGGGAACTCATATACCTTCCCATTTTGGTGCTGCAACTGTTAGTTTTAGCACAAGTGATTTTTTTCCTCTCTTAATTTGGGATAAGCCTTGGAAGCTCCAGTAGATCCTCAGAATATGAAGGTGTCTGCCCCAAAAACCCCCACTGAATGATGGTGGGTGCCCACAGAGGTCCCTACAAACTGCACTGCACAACAGTGGCTTTCTTAATTCTTATCCCCAAGGATCAACACCAAACAATTTAGGGTAAGAGGGACTTCTGCAGGGACATTCTGCAACTTAGCTTGTGTGGCTCAGTGACTTCTCCAGATGAGTTTTCAGCATCCCCGAGGACAGAAACTGACCTTTCTAGTCAGCCATAAGCCAAACTGGTTTGCACATCAGCTGATGACAACCGAAACCTCAGCCTCTTCCACGATACCTCTTTGCTGATGATTCCAGCAGGATGGCATTTTTTTAACATGCAATATCCAAAATCTAAGACATTTTCTTAACAACCCCAAATGCCTATGATGTCAGTGTTTTCATCTATCCCATCAAAAGGGACAAAAGCCCAGCTTCAGAAATATCTATTTCATGGCTAAACGAAAAACATGGCTAAATTAGTTTTGAGTTTTCCATGTGTACCTAAGTATAAATTTTCTTTTGTGTCACTCCTACGGTATGTTGACTTCCTGGTGTCCAAAAGTGCTTGTCAAATTGAATTCTTTCACAGAATCAGAATATGCCGAGCTGCAAGTGACCCACAAGGATCATCGAGTCCAATCCTTAACCCCTGCAGGACCCTCCTCAACAGTCACACCATGTGCCTGAGAGTATGGCCCAAACATTTGGAACTCTGTCAAGCTTGGTGTTGTGACCACTTCCCTGGGGAGACTGTTCCAGCACCCAACCACCCTCTGGGTGGTTGTTGTTTTATATATTCGTTGTTATGCAAGTTGGAATATCACCACCAAACAGCCTCAGGGGCACACAGTGTGTTCCCACGTAAGAAAGTGAACTGCACGGACAAGAAAGGGAGGGAAAACTATGTCACAAAAGCACTGATCCTTCAGAAAAGGCCCCTGGAGTTGCAGGAGCCTCCACTGGCAAATGCACCCAGCCTACAAAGCTGGCTGTCTCCAAACCCTGCCTCACAGGTAAACAGAAGGGAGTTTGCTCATTCCCGTGTCAGGTTACACCCGCGCTCCTTCCTCCCCTCAGCTCCCTGACATTATTCCACTGAAAACCGCCGTTTGTTCTTCCAGCGGCTCCGAGTGCGGCACCAACACTAAGAACGAGCAGCCCTGCAGCACCGAGCTCAATGGGAGCTTGTTACGGCAGCTGCTATTGCAACAGCAGAGACACGGGCTTATAAATCACGAACATATCTATGTTGGTTTTGTTATTTAAAGCTAAGCAAACAAAGTATACGTCACGACACTCCGCCGACTTACAGGAAAAGTGGGGAAAAGTTGTGCAAAAACTTCAGCAGGTGCATCAAGGAGGAGGAATCTTTGTTTCAGGGCCAAATTCTTCCACACACATTCAATATTTGCCCAACAGAAAGCGCAGCACTCCGAGACTGAGTGCCCAGGGGAAGGGCTGTGTTAAACCTTAAAGTTGCCTAATCGCCGGCTAGCACAGCAGAGACCTAGCCCTGAAGGCCAGGAGTTTCAGAAAAAGGTGTGTTTTGCTCAGAAAGGAGTATTTCCCCCCCGGTGCCCTGGGATCCGTGGGGTGGCCCCGGCCAGCGAGCGCGGACAGCCGGGGCTGGCGCCGCGCCCGCAGAGCGCGCCCCGCTCCCGGCGGAGCTCGGCACGGCCGGCCCGCCCCGCTGCCCCCCGAGCCCCGCTGCCCCCCAAACCCCGCTCACCTGCGTGTACAGCTCGGCCAGCGCCATCGGGACTGCAGGTTCCGCGGGTGGCCGCGGTCCGCCCTCGGCCCCCGCCCCGGGGCGTGGGGAGCGCCCGGCCCCGGCCCCGCCCGCCTCCCTGCCCGCTCACCGCCCGGTCCCGGCTGCTCCGTACCCGTAGCGGAGCTGCGGGGCGCTCCCAGCTACCGCACTGGCACAGCCGGCACCTGGAACACACCTGTAGGGATCGGGAATAATGGCCCTTCCAACGGCCAGAGGGGTCCCCGAGGGGAGCAGTCCTGACCCAGCAGAGAAAACCAACAGAAACACGAAGCGTCTTCCTACAAGGAATTTCTTCAGCAAACTTGGAGTCAAGATAAAAACAAACAACTCTGAATGCATTTAGTAAGCTGAAGGCACTAACTGGTATTACATCGAAATACCCTTTATGAGGAAGAAGATTTGAATAACCACAGAGCCAGGTTTTGGCAGGTGGCCCACCAGCCCTCCTTGCCTGGCACAAAAGGAGCTTTTATGGCACAGAATGTAATGTCTTAGTGAAGGACAAATCTTATTTCAGTAGCAGTTAATATAGGTGACAAAATACCATAACAGATATGAGCTACGTCAAACAAAGTACTTCGCAATATGCTCAGCAGTTTATGGCACAGTGCTGCTATCTGGGTGTGTATTTACACATCTTCAGGTTTTAACCAACTCCCCTGGCAGTCAACAGCAAGCCTGCCATGGAGGTAGAGGGAACTGTGTGACTGTCTGGGGACTACACCACCACACAGCTCAGGAACCACCGACCAACCAACCAACAAAAATCCAAAGCGAATTGTACAGTTGTACTTTTATTTGGACATTTTCCAGTGATAGCTATTAGGCTACAGTTTTTATGATGCATACATTTACTAAGTACAACATCAGACACTACAACAGATCAGAGCTCAGGTCATTCTGACAATGTTTTGTTTTTCATCTATGTACTGTAGTGGCATCGAGTGAAAACCTATGTTTAAAGGCTTTTATTTATCACATGAAGTATCTTAAAAAACCCAAGTGTTTACTCATAGTTTTAGTATGGTATTTGAAATGTGTTCAGTTTAAATCACAAATTACGTATAGACTTTCAAATTGCAAATGCTGGTGTTTCCAAGTTGGGAACAAATGTTACCGGATATCAATCCACTTTCAACAAAGAGGTTGATCCTGGTTTTTTTCTGTGATAGAATAGATTAATCACATATAACCGACTGAAGCACTTTCATGATCCATCCCAGATTGAAGTGCGAGTGATAATTTTTCAAAATTTGGATAGAAGACTGTACCCTAAACATCAGAATAAAATGATCACTGGAATAAAAATACACCAAACTGAATGAGGTAATTATTGTGCAAAATCTCTAGAATAACTGTATATAATTCTAAGGGGTCATTGACAAGTATTTTTCCAGCATCTGATAAAATCTATCATCTCGATAATAAATTAAAATATAAAAGATATGTCCACATTAAAAGAGCATAACAATGATTCAAAGGAAAAAAAAAAGTTGTTAAAATAATTCTGCATTATATTCCATGGTTAAAGAGATTTTAGTCCTAAGGTGAAAGATATATTATACACTGACACTAAAATTTTACTTCTGAAAAGTGCATGTAAAATACTGCCATGTAAAATGTTAGATGAATTACCAACTACACATCTATTCCAACTCAAAAATATTTTCCTTTAAAACATGTCAAGCAGCATATACTTTTAATGTGATATAAAAGTAATACCAGTCAAACCACTGAGTTTAAGGATAATACCTATAAATTACTAACCATTACTTTTTTTTTAAGGAAACAATACAATAAGGCTTTTTACAGGTAAACAAACTTAAAAAATAAACAAAAATACATTTAGGCATACATTTTAAACACTAACGCTTAAGTAGTGGATACATTTCCTGATCTACAGTATGAACATACTGTTATGCCAATTGTTTGTTTTTCAATAGGAGAAAAAAAAATTGTAGGTCAGCATGTTCTCATGTATTTTCTTTCCTAACCCTGTTACTGGATGAGAAGGCTTTCCTATTACATTCTGACAAGTACAGTACTCCTAACAGTCTGAAAACTACCTTACGCCTTATCTGGAGCCACAGAACAGTAGCCGTAGTTTCAGGAATCAAGTAATACTTTTAAAAAGAGTGTTTGGTATACCATGCAGAGGAAAACAACCTCAATCATTTAGCAAAGATCATTCAAAACGTTTTTTGCAGTGCAGCAGCAGCTTCTTGGAAGTACCGGCATGATCCACCAAATGTAATATGGGCTGTACATATTTGAAAACAAGACGACATGAGCATCTTAAAATGACACTGACAAACTTTAGGTTGTGTTTACTTCTGATTTTAGCAACCATACAAACAGCACGTCTGCCTCTCAAGTAAAACAAAACTGAAATGTTTCAGTCTGCTTAACAGCGAATCTTTTTTTCTGTGAATCTGCAGGCAAACAGATTAGTACCACACAGTCTAATAGTGTACCTCTAGATTATTTATCAATATTCTAGAAGAAATTAATGTTAATGCTCAGATGCTAATTATTATAATACATTAAAAAATATTGCACAGTGCAATTGAGCAATGTGTGTGGCTTTTTTTTTTTCAATGTACATTTGAGCCATACACCACAGAACTGGACCCTTAAGCAAGGCTTCTGCTGCACATTGTGAAATGTGAATTCTGTATAGCAGATCCAAGATGTGTGAGACAGTAAGATGTGCAATATCCAAAATAACTCAGTTTCTCATTATGCACCCTGGATTTCCAACCATTAAATCAGCATGAATCATAGTCAAATGACAGCATCATAGTCAAAACCTATTTAACGTTCTTGTTAGTCAACCTTTCAAAGAATGAGAGCCTTGGGCTACTGCAGAAACTTTCTATTAAAGTTTTTCCTCTCAAATTCCAGTGTGAAAGAAGACTTTTTATTTACATGGCAACAAACCAAAAGAGATTATACTCAAAATACACACTGTCATCTCTGGGGTCTACAAACAAAGAACAGCAGTTGACAGACTATATAACCTAAATAAATACTAAAATCATTACTGACTTCTGACCATTTGCTTCAAGATTCTGTATTTTTAGCTAACTACTTTCAAAAATAACTAGTTTAAAGATAACTAAACATATAATTTCCAGTGTGCTACTTGTGCTTAGTTACCATTTCCTCAACAGGTGTTATTTGATACCATGTGCAAAAATCCAGTTAAAATAACAGACTGCAACAGACCGCAAATCAGGCTGACGACAAAAAATGAAGTATCTTATTTTTAATGCTTAGTATGATACTGTCGTACATTTGAAAGAACAGAAGAATATGCAGCAGCGATTTACTAGGTTTGGTAAACCACAGTACTAACAAATGAACACCTAAGTTATAGCATATAGTGAGCTGTAAGACTTATCACTACAATTTATGTCAAACTGACATAAACGAGGAAGTGGTTTAAGAAATAATTTTATATATTGCCAGTTTGTGTTTTTCCATTCCAGTTTTTACAAATTAAATGTAACAGGCTCCCAAGTGACTGTGTATTCTACTACAAAATGCCTCACTTTCAAGTCTTCCATGTTCAGGACTGTGACTGTCCCTGTTGGTCCCCGCCTATGAGAAGATTACATATGGAGTTTAATTTACACTATTTAAATATGTTACTAAGGATCTAAAAATGTCTCTAGACAGCTGAAGACACAATTTGTTTGTCCAAGCCCGATTTCCACACTCTGGAAATGTATGAATCAGTGAAGTCCTCATAAATGCACTGACTGAGCACAAATGCACATCTTTCTATTAGCCTTCAGTCTGTGGTGCTGTTGTGCAGTTTTCCAGCTACCTTAACTACAGATCTGGGCTTACATTGGCTGTTTGTTCAGAAAATGTGTTTTTACTGGCTCACTATGTTTTAACAGGTAAAGGTATCAGGCAACCGGTTCTCCATCTAACACTGACGGCACATCCTTGGGATCAGACACGTGATATGAAGCCCAGGCCCAAGCTGGCTGGGATCTGAATGGTTTCTAATGCCAGAGAGGATGGATTAAATGGAAAAGTAACAGGAAAGATGTGTTTAGCATCCATGAGCAACTGAGGAGAGTCCTTCCTGTCTCGCAGACGCACCTGCAAAGATAAGAAAGTGATTACATTATTGCTTAGACACCTCAGTGGTAACAATCATCTTGCGAAGAGGGAGTATTTAATCTGTGCTCACAGATACACGTGTGTGCACAAACACACAGTCCACATCAACTTGAGCCAACACATTTGCAAGAATTGTGACATTAAACTGTAGTTACTTTCATGGGCTTCAGTTCTGCATATCTTCCCCTTACAATGCAATCTGAGTGTTCAGATTCCCTGCAAAAGGAAGGTTTTGCCCAGTACTTGGTAACAGTGTCTATTCAGTAAGTGGAATTAGAGTTTTATCTCAGTTTTACTTTCCCAATTTCCCTTATCCTGCTAGAAATGTAATTCAACTTCTAACAGACCAGAAAGATCATATTTATTTCCTTTATTTTG
The DNA here is from genome assembly GCA_035584735.1 of Pseudotriccus pelzelni. NCBI lineage: Eukaryota > Metazoa > Chordata > Aves > Passeriformes > Tyrannidae > Pseudotriccus > Pseudotriccus pelzelni. The sequence continues at coordinate 12,715,597 of JAWMRA010000016.1, forward strand.
TTCCATTGCCTGCTTTTCTTTGGAGTTCTCAAACCTTTTCATTTTCATCAATATATACATAAAACCAGAAGGGGTACATTAAGAACTCTGGTATGAACACAGACCTCAGTTTTCAAAGCAGTTGGAACTTCTCTTGAAGATACAGGTCTGACTAAAGTAAATTTGCATATCTAAATGCCACCACTTGAAAGGCTGGCATACAAGTGTGTTTACGTACACAAAGGTGTATAAGCACAAAAACCTCTCACCTTCCAAAACCCTCATACATATGACAGGGAAACTAACATTTTCATGCAAGTCTGGAGGCAGCAACTTGTGACTGCTTAAAATTTTAAGGCTGACATCACCTTTTCAACACAGCTAAAAAACAGTAGCTAAGAAGCACAGTTTAATTTATCACCCTGAATGTATTTCAGGATGCAAGCTATTTTGGCTCATCAGAGGTTTTCACAGGAACAGCCAATTGATTTTTGATGAAAAGATGTAGACATACCTGTATTGTACGTATAAATGACACCAAGACTCTCTCTTCAAACTCATTAACTGGAGTATACAAATTCAGAACTTTGACAATCTGCGAAGAAGAACAATCACTATTAGGCTCATTTTACTGATGCATCCATGGTTATGAATAATAGAATTTTTAAATTAGCTATTTAAAAACCAAAATTATTTGCAAGTGTCTGTTATTTTTTGCTTTATGGATTCATACAGAATTCCATCACCCGCTCAGTGCTATGTTATACAACTGCCTCCTTCAGAACATGTATTTTTCTGAGGTAAAACCTCTAAATTTCTACAAATGTGCAGAAAATACCAAACGAAGGAAAAATCACATAAAAACTAACTGATTGTGTTCCTAGCCCACCCCCCTTCCCAAGAAACATTTCTCACCCTAATTTTGACACTGTAATTATGACCTCCTGTAGTCTTACAACTTCAGTGTTCTTCGAAAGTGAGCTGTTTCTCTAAAAATAGGGCTAAAACTACCAAAGGCAAGAACTGTATCACAAAGACTTTAAATAACAGTATGGGCTAAATGTGTAAAACCTATTAAAAATTCTCTTTGCTTTTTTACCATTCTCTTTCTTAAAAGTCCAAAACACTCTGAACACTTTGTTAAGAAGTTAAAACACTTCAAGCACGTGGAATTCTAACTTCTTATTCAGTAGAAGATTAAGAGATTTTCCAGTAATGTGAATCACTAAATCAAAATGGCTGTACCAATGCAACTGCTACTGCTCACACCATTATGAAAGAAATAGAGAAATTTCTTCGTTTTCTTCGTGAGAATTGTTCAGTAAGCAAAGATGCTTGGATCCCTTTATTCCTGTACAAGCTCTATGGAAATGTAGCGTGGTTTTAAAAAAAAAAAGTGCAATTTATCTGTACAAAATCTAAGCTTTCATAAATAAAAGTCTGTTTACAGAGATACACTTGGTTCAGCCTTCTGAGGCTAATGGGTACAGCAACTTAACACAATTTTATTTGCAGGCTTGGAGACAACAGCTCTGTTTGAGATATCCATTAATTTGACTGGATACTAACTCTGCTGGCAGAGAGATCATTTCCTAGTACCCCAGGCAGGGCTGCTGGAGTACAGAGGTGTCTTTGAATGAAGAATTTTCTCAGAGGATTTTCACAAACAGCTATTATGCACAGTACTACACCCTGAACACTCCACTGAGCTTCCTCTCATTTGTTCTAAACTTATCTTGAACACCAGACGTCAAAATGGTCCGGTGTCTTTTTTATCCCTCCAATGCAATCTGTTTTAGGTGTACTAATGCAGAACGAAGTAAGAAACCTTCAATTTGTGTGTGACAGCAGTGTTGGCAGGCAACAGCCAACACCAGCAGAACAGAGCTGCTCAAGAGGGACAGCAGGACAGACAATGAGAGTTTGCTTACCTGGGCAGTAGTCAGTGCATTGCACATTGAACAAATGGCTTCTGCATCTTCATCTGTTTTCTTTTTCACTTGCAACAACTGTGCAGCCTGGATGAGGGGTTCCAGTGTTTCTTTAGCCCCACTATTCATCAAATTTTTGTCCCGTAGCCATTCTTCCAGTTGACTCACATTGTACCTGTACGAAGAGGTAAGAGTATCAAGACATTAACGCTTGATTATCGCTAAATGGAAAGCATTTGCAATTTCTCTTTCCCAGTGTTCTCTGTCCTTACATGGTTTTTCCTTCACACTTCTAATTTCCTTTAATTTTATCTTTGTACTCTTTTCTTCTGATTAAGGCAGGAAATTTTGGTTTTCATAACAGTTAGAAACTATGGTCAAAGACTTTCAGTAACTAGCTTTTCTCATTTGTTTATGTTCCTATTAATTGCAGGAATGTGACAAGTACAAGAAGATAAAAACATATTAATGTTAAAGTACAGTGAGGCTTTGTGAAGTCACTTCAAGGACTGGAAAGGTCCTGGATAAATTTTCTGACATATGCCAGTCAGGACATTGGACAACTGATGCCAAAATGATTAAGATGGGTTTACCTCAGGATGCAGCAAACCAGTGTGGATGAACAGGTATCCATTGCACCACCATATACAAAAAAATGCAGCACGTTTGTTTGCTATTCTTCTCTAAAAACCGAGAAAGCAATTACCAGCCTTTCACTCAGAGTTCTGATTCCCACTTGAAGATGAAATACTTTTGGTTTCCTTCTACCACATTTACTTGAAAGTCAGGTAAGATGCGGCCTAAGGCAACCAAACTCTTTTTAACTGAATATCACAAAATCAGTTTAACAGCATCTGCAATTGTTTGTGTGTGGAAAAATAAATATTCCAGATGTATCTGCGGTTCCATTAGAATGATGTTCAACAGTGTCAAGGGTTCACTGTGATTTCCAGCAGTGCATTCAAGAAAAGTATAACGAGCTCTCCCACCTTATCTGCATTCCTTTGCTCCACGAGCACATGTCCTTGCGCAGGAGAAGGTTATTAAGTGTTACGGCCCCGATGATGTAGAACATCTGCTTGACAACCTGTTTGATCAGCTCTGGATCCATTCCATGCTGGCACATCACTGAATGGAACGAGTTCAGCTGCCGGATGATGGAGTCCAAAGTGTAGGTTCCCTCATCAGCAATGCTGGATGTTCTCTTCCGCAGTCCTGTTGGTTTCACCCCTGAGACACCTTGGATGGTCTCGTGCTCCAGCATCCCTGAAACTGCATTTGATTTGCAACATTATTATAATGATGACTGAAAACTGCTGATACACAAGTGTACTGTGTAAGAGAGCAAAACAGAAAGAGCAGGCTGGGCTTTCTGCTAGCCACCAGTTTACCATGATTTCCAAAAATTGTGTGTCCCACTATGTTCTGCAAAATCTAAATTTACAGGGTTTTTACAAAGAATCCAGCATGTGTGTTTGAAAGAAATATCTAACTCGAGCTCAGCAAAATACTTTCTTCCTCCCAGAGTCATATGAGCAGCAGTCAGCAAACCGAGAGCTGTTCCATTCTTCTAAATGTTGTGATTGGAAACCATAATGAAAATTTCTGTGAGAGTACTGTCTGAACAGAAAATGGAAAGTACTTTTAATGAAAAAAAGATTTTTGAATGTGAGCTTTACCACTGCTAGCTATTTCATTGCTCATTGCTGCCCATAATAACAACCAAATATTTTTTCCATATTATTTTCAATTATGAGTTCTCCAGTAAATTGTCTAATTTTTCCATTGTATATTTCCCAACAGACAGGGCAACAAATATCAGATTGTCCTGACAACTTTTTCCTGCAAATGCATGATTTATAACAAGTACAAATAAGGTACGTTGATTTATTCTGTCACTGCCAGAAGAACCAATCAAAGTTACAGTTTTTCCTCTAATGCAACCCGTCCTTGTCATGTATGAACACAATACCACAAGAACTATTAATGCAATTCTTCTAGTTAGGAAGAAATACAAGGTAGAGTACATTACCACCATCATAATTTTCATGTTGTGAAGTTTAAGGAATTCAGCTTTGCCTTACCAATCATTGGTTGCAGAATATTTTCCAACACTCGGACAAGTTGTTGGTAGATCTGAATAGCCAAGTCACTCAGTACTTGTCTGTATTCAGCTAAATCAAAATTAGTGAGGCAGTGCTCATTTTGACGAGGTGTATTATGCTTCATAAACCCCTGAATGCATAAAATAACAGAAATTAATGATTCAATGGGGTACAAAAATATTACACAAACCCTGTATTTTCTTTTTTTTTTTTCCATGCAACTACAAGTAATAGCTTTAAAGTAACAGTCACAGCCCCAAACTTTAATTTGGAACTTCTGATTGAGAGTAATGCTAGGATTTGCTTTTTAACTGTGATGTCCACAGCATCTGCTTCCTTAACTTGAAAATTCAGGTATCTCACACAGGAACAAACTCTGCCATCTTTCTGGTGGGTAAGACCCTTCCCTCTCACTCCAGCATGGGAACTTTCACCTGGCCAGTTATGGCCAAAAGCCCAGTTAAGTCTGAAAAAGGAATCAGGCATTCCACAGCCTCCAAACGTAAACTGCTCTGCCATACCATGGCTAAAGGGCTTAATGTAGCCTTTTCCACAGTGAGTGCAGTGAATCATTACTAAACAACACAATGGTATCAGCCAGATTCCTCTACTTCATCTGAGTTGGCACTTTTGTGAGCACAATTTCATTTAGCCTCTGGGCCCCCAGTCTGAAATAAAGGGAAGCTGGTTCAAATCTTATCTTCCTGTGCTTTCCACTGATGTCATCATTCCTAAAAGGTGTAGCTATTTTAAGACTTTGACTAGATTTTGAGATATTACAGAGATTTGTTGAAGAGCGGTGCTGACAGAAGTACTGGAGAGCAAGACACACCAGGGTAGGTGCAGTGCTTACCTCTTCTCCACTGTACTGCTTCAGACAGTGCAAAAATCGGCAGGTGTTCGACAGCCAGAAGGACACTGTTTCAAAGTCATCTCCTCTTTTCTGAAGATAAAAACAAACACGGTTCAACAAAGATTGGTAGGAGGAGTAAAATAAAGAAATGCTAGATAAACAGTTAAACACTTAAAATACATTTTCTTGTAGCTACTCATTCTGTTGTTTTGCAAAACTGTATTTCAGTAGCATATTAGAAAAACAAGGTTTTTGGCAAAATACCATTAAACACACTCCCTGTTTTCCGTAGTATTTTTCAAGAACTTTCAGGATATGATTTCCTCCACAGACATGATGTTTCTGTGTTCTACAGGCCCATCCTAAATGTTCTGTGAAGAAATCACATGGCAATGTGACTGTATTCCCAAAACACCCATTCTGTGGCACAATGACTCTTGTTAAGAGCCCAAAAGGGAGGATGGGAATGATGCAGAGGCAGCAGGAGGAACAGGGAACAATTCAGTTTTGATCAATGTCACTTACATCATAATCGTTTTGGCAGCCAAAACAAAACAACAAACTCTTCTCACCAAGGAACACAGGATCTAGTATCTGCTGAGTAACATGCTGAGTACTTCTGGAGCTCCATAGCTGACACTCCATTCATTTAAAAATGATCAAAAATTCCCACGAATACCTAAGCTCCTGCAGGATTGTTTATGAAATGTTTTTTCAAAACACTAGCTTGATTAAAGGCTTGGCTTTTGAACACATCTGTCTCATTTAAAAAACAGAAAGCTACATAAGCATAAACATATTTATATCTTAATAATGCCTTCAGGATACACTTGGCCTAAACTCTCCTAGCCAACTCATTGCAAAGACTTCAGGCAGTAACATATTATCATCATCGTAATGTGCAGGTGAAGCAAATGAGGGAATCTGTTAAGCAAAACTGCCAATGAAACTATTTAATCAAGTGCTCTGGAGAAGATCAACGAAGACTCATTCTGCGAACTTTGACTATGTCCAAAACATTATAAGCATAACTTCAGAGGAGGGAGACTATTCAAAACGAAAGGAAAGTAATTCTTTTCCCACTAATTCAAACCGCCTCTGGTACAACATGGATAAAATTCCAGCAATGTAATTTGTTGCCTTTTAAGACAACTCTTTTGTGACTTCGGTGGGAGTTCACTGACCAGAAATCCAGAGCCAATTAACTGAAAGCCTCTTCCTCATTCCTCTCACACAAAACCAAAAGCAAGTTTTAAATTAACGTTCCTCTAAAACCAAGCAGACTAACTAACCTTCAACACTTTTTTGATGCCATTGATAGTGGAAGTCAACAATGACCGCACTTTTTGGTCATCATTAAGGTAATCTGCATGGCGAACACACATGAACAAAATATATGCTGGTAGTCCTGGAATCAGGTTGACAGCTACCCCACGTGGTTTCAGCTCTTGGGAAAAACAAACACACATTGTTTTGTTAAGTTATGAGGTAATTGCAACCTCCCCAGTTAATAGCACATACATATACATATATGGCCTATGAAAACAGAGCAAAACTAGGAAGAGCCACTTACTTGGTAAAATGTGAGAACAGAGTAAGAAAACAGAACTGCCTGCTAAAAATATGCAGACACTTTAATATCTACTATACTCATCAGGAAGGAAAACTAGATTACAACAGACATTTAGGGATTTCAGATAAACTGAATACTGTCAAAACCAAAATAGGCTATTAATTTCCTAACGCAAATTCTGTGTTCTTATTGATGCCTTAGAGTTTTGATTTTTTTTTAATTTTGTAGATTTTAGAAGTAATTATATAGTGAATGTAGATTTTAAAGTAGCAGCACATTATCCCTTACCCTTTAACACAGCAATTACACATAGCAAACCCTGCTACCCATTCCCATATCAATTCCCCTAAATTCTGTTAGCCTGTTTAGTCTCATTTTCAAGGTAGAATTGTAGAGAACACCCTAAAATCTGCGTGAGAAGATATAGCTATAGACACAACAACCTTCAGGTCCAGAGCTCTGGAAGGCCTCCAAGAACAGCATGTGCTCTGAGGAAGATGAAGATGAGGAAGAGTGGGTTTCAAAACTCCCCCAGACTCAAGTTTTCCTCCACAGCCTTTTAGGCAACATAATAATTCATTTTTCAGAGTGTATGGGAGCAGAGAAGGCCATAAATGAGAAAGACGCTTACCTAAAATAAGATTCTTGACAAGTTTTTGTTCATCCTCCTTCTTATATTCTAACATCCCTTGGAAGTCCTTTTCTTTCCGTGGAATGTTAACTGGACGAATAGGCTCATCAATGATTTGTCCAGGTGATATGTTCTCCATCTGACCCACTTCAGAGAGAGAGTGAAAAGAAATTGTATTGTATTTTCCGGTGAAGTCAATGCATACCAGAGACATTTCTATGACATTTCTAAGGAACGTCCTGGCTCCAGCAGGACAGGGGAGAGAATATTAAGAGCAAGAGTGAGAAAACCTGTGGTTTGAGATAAAGGTGGCTTAACAAGTGAAGGAAAGGGAGGGGAAGGGGGGACGGGAAGCAAAGCAAAGGCAGTTACTCATGACCACCTCTCATCCCAAGGGGACTGATGTCCAGCCTGTCTCAAACAACAGCTACCTTGCACGCAAAAGCCCCCTCTTCTGCTTCCTGATATTAGGAGGTACAGAATATGGAACATTCCTTTGGCCAGTTTGGGTCCGCTGTGTGCCCATATGCCCTCCCAGCCCCAGCTTTCTGAGGGGGCAGAGCACGAAAAAAGAGAACACCTTGACACTGTGCCAGCTCTGTTCAGTAGAAGTCAAAACAGCGGTGTTCCCAAACACACCAAAACAGCCCCAAAACACAGTGTCATACAGGCCGCTATGAAGAAAGCTAACTCCATCCCAGTCAGATCTATTACATCTTTCTAAGTTAATTAGGCAATAAACTGTGTTTTTACTAACATTTTCCAACTCTGTATTATGTATCAATATTGCTGTGGTCTTGTCCACAGTAGTAAACAAACAATATTGAAAGGCTTTTTAAAAAACAAACTTAGTTTCAGTAACTAAACCTCACATTCAAAGGAGAGCTGGGTAATTTTTTTCTGCCTAGTTCATATTCAGTATTGCTTTTGTCTTGACAAAACCAGATACTGTCTTTGAGTACACAAAAAGCCCAGGAAACATTCCTTTATGTTTAAATATTTGTTTGCCTTCAGAGAAATATCAATCTCCTTTTCTCTTTGTTTCAGAGTAAGACAGATCTTTTAAAGGTTCATAAAGGAACTCTGAATATACCTCCTGTTTCTGTAATCAACAGGGCCTAATCCTACTGAAGACCTCAAGCCCTCAAAACTGCTAAAACAGATGAATATGAATGATGAAAATCGAATCAAAAAAAGTAACCCAAAATGTTTCTCTTTCTCTCAAAATATAAAAGTACCTTCAAGTTCACCGATCTTCTTGGCAAACACTTTCAACTGTTTCTTTAACTTGCGAACAGTTTTGTCCTGCTTTTCCAGCTGCTCCATTAAATCCTGTAAGTTAAAATGAGAGAAAGATTACAATATGAGCAACATCCCATAATGTGTGACAGAGACAAAATCAGTGCTGTTAGAATTACGAGGCAGTGAGGAAAGCTGACAGAAGTGCCATCCTCTGGCCGAGGGTTGCAAGCTGGTACAACTGCCTATAACACAAGCCAAGGACTGCAAATATTGTTGTTACGTGCAGCATGACGAAGGCAAAGCTCTTAGGCAGGTAGATTCTGCAGATACTCAGAACTAGGTCAGTTCTTACAGCAGAAGACGTTTTGCTGCAAACACATCTTCCTAATGCTTCCTCCCTGCTCTTCCAAATACCCCATGGAAATAACTTTCTTTATTATTTAACAGCTATTCTGCATCATTTCTGCATCATTTATTCACCCCTTAAGGACCGGCTCCTTATTCAGACCTATCCATGTTATGAGACAATAAGAGAGAGATCTGCAGAAAGACCTTGCACTCAAATAACTCAAATAACTTGCACTCAAATTTACCAAAAACAAACCCCCAAACATGCACCATTTCTTGTGATGATCGGCCACTTCTCTTGCCGTGATCACATTTCCTGACACTGAAACTGGTGTCTTACAACTTTTTATTCTGCACCTGAACAACACCTAGCACCTAAAAGTCCTACTCTTGCAATAAACCTGTATTTTTCTTTCAAAGGAGCACTCCTCAGAAATCTATGTTTGAATAATTCTGTGACATATTTATTGTAGTGCATTCATAAAATAATCACGTAATTAAAAAAGGGAGAGCCTTTCTAAAGGAAGCAAAACCTCAAGCTCAAAAAAACTGAAAGCCATTTCAGGTAAAGTGTTGGAAAGCAGCTTAAAAAAAAAATCTCATAAGCATGGTGATTCTTCATGGCACTGCTAAGAACATGAGGGATCATGAACTCCTTGCATCAAAAGCATCATCTGGGAAACTACACCTCACCTAAAGTACTGAAAAAAAATTAGTGCAGCACGGGCAACAACTTAGAATTAGGCACAAACTGTTCTTAATCATGTAGTGAAGAGTTTACAACCTAATATCATATACTTGAACAGTAAGATATTAGGCCTGTTGGCGTGAACCATGCTTGACATCCAAAGCAGTGTTCCATTCTACAACAGAAGTCCTGTTAACACAATATACTTATTGTCAGATATAACAATTTTTCCTGAAATTAATAAAAGAAATACATGTAAGTTCAACAGACTGTTTCAAATGTAGCAGTGAAGGGATATGATTTCAGAACCACAGGTATGTGAGAAGGAATAAAGTGCTTTCTATGGTTCCTCTAAACAAATAGAACAGATCTCACACCTCATTAAGATCTGTAAACTCATGCATTATATTCTTTCATGCTTACACATAGTGCTATCATTAATTATTATGGAAATATTATTTCCAATGTCATCCTTCATATTTTGCATTTTTGAAAAACATTAAGAACAAACTCAGGCCACGACTACATTGCTGGCATTATTCACCTTGGTAAGGACCTGTATGATCAGTCCTTTGCTGAACTGAATTTAAATGCATCGAAGTTTTAAACCAAAGAGTGGTTTTGAAAAGTAAGCATCTTTTGCATCATGCACCTCTTTTTCAGGGCAGTATTAGGCAGTATTCGAAAAGAAAGGGCTTTGCTCGCAGTGCAAGACTTATATTAGTAACAAAACTGTGCATCAAAAAGAGACGCAGATTACACAAAGGACACTAAGACTAACAAAAAAAGCAGTGAGGGAAGTAATTGGCATCGTGAAGCTCTCTGCAGGGGGATTTCCTCTGAAAGGGAGAAAAGGAGGCAGCCTGCTTTTCAATTAGTGCTTCAGAAACAGCGACCGAGACAACAGAGAAGCAGGATTCACGTGATCTACATACAATCATCCGCTTGTAAAGTGAAATCCGGTACAACTGATACTTCTTGGGATCATCTGCATACAACTCCTCATAAAACTGTAAAAATAGGTACAGGATTGTTTTACCCCCTCCCTTTGAGACACTGAAACTTCAGTAAGCACTGTATAGATTAAATCAGAATAAAACAAGATCAAGTAATCTCTTATTTTTAAGTAGTCTAGGGCTTAGTTGTGGTGTTCATGTCAGCATCTCCCGGACAGAAGCTGATACAGATGAATTGCAGAACAGTCAGATCTTTTAAAAATGGGCTGTACTAGTACTGTGAAAGCCTGGAATATAACCTGTGTGAGAACCAGGACAGGACATTTTCTTATGCTAATCAAGATGGGATTGCAGTGAACACTACAATTCTGCTATGACATCTGGAAAGCCTGTAAATTATTTCCACTCCAGGGCTAGGAGTGGAATAGCAACATACACCCAGCTTGGAGTGGACTTGCAATGCTCAAACATCAGAAGTGAAGTACTAAGGAAAGAGTCTATATTTAACAAGTAAGATTACATTTGATGTATTTGGAAACAAAGAAAACTCCTGTGGGATATAATTACATGCCTGTGTGTTGTCTTGGGAACACAGAGTGTGATGAGTAGGTCTCTGGGGGAAAAAGGCTAAAAAGTGTAACATGAGTCAGCAGCAGGATTGAGCTGTCGGAGACAAAACCATTCACCATTTACCTTTGCCAGTGGGAGATTGCTGCTGCTGAGGCAAACTTACATTTTACTTTCAATAAGTTTTCCAGCATCTATTAGCTGAATGATCTGATGCTTTCCTCAAAATCTTTGGCATTAAGACAAGAGACTAACAACAATAACTTCCACAACGTACATAAGCTGGAAACACTTTACCTTGGCTTGTCTGGAGGAAGCAATGACACTCACAGCTAGGATTTTTCTAGCTGAAGTAGGATGTTTCCCTTTACCAATATCAATCCAATCATATCCTAACATAGGTACCTTTGGAAAATTTTCCCAGAAATTAAGTAGCCCACGCATAATGAACACAGGGTTCATTAAGGAGTTTCACCCAATCCTTTCTTCCTTCATACAAAAATGTTGGGCAGTAAACAAGGAATACAATTATTAGCTAAGCGACTTCTAACCAAGCTTCTTTTTCTCTAGTTATTTCTTCTTTCAAAATATACTGAATAGCTGTGGATTATCTGTGTAGCTTTAGGCAGGGAGGAGAGAAATAGGAAGAAAAGTGACCTTAGTTAAAGAATTACATCAGCGTTTTCCCACATAATAAAAAACTATCATATTTCAGAGCAAACATCACTCCTTGGCACTAATAGCTTTTATGACTTTGCTGGATACCAACCATTTAGCCATGAGTAAACTCATTGGCTGAAAGCTGGGATCCACAAGCTTTCTCCATGCTCCAAACTTCAAATAAATTCCCTGAAACATTATTATGTCCTGAGCAATCACAAGTCTCTCTCTCCCATTAGCTTACACCCAAAAAACCCATTAAACCCCGTGCAATTTTTTTTTACAGGAAGTTGCCATCTGAAAAGTGATAACCTACAAGTGTGGCAAGTCAGTAAGTCCCCTAGCCTGCTCCTGCAGCAGCATTTGTCTTACCAAGTTCTCATTAGTCAGCCGGGTGATCTCATGCTGCAGACTGGCTTCGATGCGGGCCTCTGGAGGCAGCTGCAGGTTCTGGGCCAGGAGCTGCTGCTGGCGATTGTTTTCCTCCTTCAGACTCTGGATCTCACCTCGCAGCGATTCCAGTTCATTCTCGTGGCTCTTCTTCTGCGACTGAAGCTGAGACTCCAGCAGCCTAAAGAGGTTGAGCAACAGTTTGTGTGAACGCACTTAGAAAGTTGCATCCCCAATTCTCAGAGGGAGTGTAAAGCTTTAGCTGCTGCTCAGGAACAATTAGCCATGGCTTGCAAAGGAAAATGAAAAAGGCAGAGTACTCTTTAAACCCTTCAGTATGCCTTCTAATTAAATTAAGTTTGCATGATCAAAAAGTGGAGAGGGAGAGAAGCTAATTGTGGCACTACTTTGCATTTCCCTTGATTGAACACACACTGTGTATGGTGCCACTGTGGCAATAAATGCGAAGCCAACTCTTCACAGATTGTCTCTGCTTTTAGAGGGGCTTTTAAGAGGTTTTACCTCTAAACAAACTAAATAATCTAAGATGAAGATGATGCTATTTTCGCTTAAGCTAACACCCTGCATTATTAACAAAGGAAAATATTTTTAGAGTTAACTTTCTCAGAAACCATTTAATTGCAAATGCACATAAATAATATTTATTTTTACATTAAAGCCAACATTTTGCAAAGAGTTGTCCTTAGTGCACAAAAGGTCAACGAGAGAACCAAACAAGGACTGGAATCTGGGAGCTCTGTGTATCCTCAGCACTGACTTGCTCTTTCCTCTTGGGCACATCACATCTCAAAATTACTCCCATGTGAGACAGGGATAACACGTACCAGCCTCCTTCTGAGCGGTGCTGGGGGGATCTACTCCTGCTTCCAAGGCACCGTCCAAGTGCTCTGAATCATCATTTCGTACACAGACACACAGGAAATGACAATACTAGTGACTACCAGTGTTCAATTAGACAATCTTTCAGGGTTTAAATATGCATAAGGCAGGAACACTCATTAGTAACTAGACTGATCAAGCACGCAAGGGCAAATAGTCATTTACCTGCACGGCTCTGCCATTTAATATAAAGCCTCTTGTCCCTGCAGTGCCAGGACAAGCAGTAAGAGGCGCAGAGCAAACAAATTCCCATCCTGCTCTGCAGAACACTTGCTGCAAGTTAGACCTTCACAGGCTTACACAACAATGTTAGGTGTAGAATTTGTTAGCACAAGAAAAGGAAAGACTAGTTAGTAGCACTCGTTGCAAAACACCACCTTCTGTAGTTACTGCTACCAAATGCGTACACTGAAGAACATCAGCAGGGCTGAGCTACCGAGTTAGTTGTCAGTGCAGGACATGGAACCATTTTGGAAGTCTGGGACAGAGGGATGGATGTGCCCAGATGTGCATAGGGAGCCAGAGCTGCATTTCCTGAGGAGGAGATTCTCACCCGTTCCAGGACCAGCGTGCGCATCTCAGTGACTGCACTGAGGCCTGGGCAGCACCTCGAGGGACTAAAGGTTATTTCTGTTCCTTGGTTACTTCGTGACTTAGTTTTGAATGTGGCACAGAGAGACATGGGAGAAGAATGTTTAATTTACTGAACTTGAGTCACAACAAGGAGACTAAGATTCATTTCTGTTTGAAAGTTAAGACTACACCGAAGCTACTTAAACAATAGTCTTATAATTACTAAAATGACTGTACTTCTTTAGGCTGAAAAATGTAAGGAACACCAATTTTGAAACCTGGTATAAAAGTAGACAAATAATACACAGCTACAAATATTTTCAGTTGTGGAGCTTCTGGTATTTTACAGTCTACTTTTGTGCAAGTATTCCTATGAATTATGTATTGGTTGTTCCACCATCTTTACTTTTTAAAAGATAAAACAAGTAAAAAGGTTTGGGGACTAGGTCTGAGGAAACTCTTTAATTGGTATAATTTGTGTTGCATTTTTTTCTAACCATTAAAGCAATAGAAGTATTGTAGCTAAAGCAAACCCATAGCAAGGGGCACAGTTAGCTAGAAAAGAAGATGCAAATGAAGAAAAAAAACCATTCTGAGAAGTCTGGTAACCTGTTGGCTTGTTTTAACCCTTCATAAGCCAGCCAAAGTTCTCCGTCCTCATTCAGCATATGATAGTCCTGGGGAGATTGCCTTTCAAGAAACGTGTTTAAAAAAATACAAGAGATATATGTGATGGTGATGAGGCGACATTTAAGGATATTACACACTAAATTACTACGAAAGAGGAACAAAAAACGCTCTAAGACAAATTAGCAAATTACTTTTTCTGTTTATGTGTTTTTCTTCTTAATGATGAAATTCAGTTCTCAGTGACAGCCCAACTGGTTACAGTATTTCATGCTGTTACAATAAATGTATTGTGACAGACTCTTGTGACCACTGAGGTACAGAGGGTAACAAACCACCTTGGGGAACAGCGCCCAGTTTGGGCAATGCAGCAATTAAAGGCTAAGAAGATTTTGCATTTCCCCATTATTTCCAAATCCTTTCAAATATTGCATACAACAATTTTTACTAATCAAATCAAATTATAACCCCAGTTGTGAGTGTTCTCTAAGTATCTACACGTACCCACATACATGGAACTTACTGAACACGATACACGCAGTGTCACAGCAGACCCCAAATGATCACACATCAAAGAAAGAGAACTTGTACCTGTTTGTTTCCTTCAGTCCAATATATGCCTGTGCAATTTCTCCTTTGTCTTTCATCTTTTGTACATCCTCCAAGAGGAGTGTAGCATCTGTCATTGTATTCTGGAAAAAGAATGATGATTTCCAGCGTAAGTTTAAACAACATGACTGCTCTTTGAATACATGTTTCCTTCACTTTACTGATGTGGAACACTAATCCTTGAGTAGCCCCATTAAAATCAGTGTGGGTACCTGAGCAGGAGGCTGGGCCATAATTTCTATGTCCATTTGGTGTATCTTTTAATACATGCATGCAACAGAGTCAAATATCAGTCTGTCTAACAAATGGGCATTAATCTCTTTTCACTTGTTCAGCACGTAAAAGAAACAAAATAAATTAGAAGAAATTATGAATTTTCATTTTATGTCAAGTTACCAGGAACAGCTGCTAATATTGAAACTGAAGAATGATTTTGCCAGCTTAATTCTATTAATATTTCTTAAACACAGCCTTGCATGAAGTCTTTCAAATCTCACAAATTAGGTCGATTTCTCACTTCACATATTTTAAGTACTCTGTCAAAGCTGGAAATAATTTGCAGGGGTTTCAGATATCCTAAGATAGAGAGCATTGTAGTACCATTTTGTTTCAGTTTTAATGTTTACAATGGCACTTCTGCTTTTCTTCAGTAAAACCTGAAACACTTAACAGATGTTTACAGTCACCTCAGCCAGTCTGATCTGAGTCATCGCTGTGGAATACTTACAGTGGAACTACAGGACTCTAAAGAACATAAGAGATGGAATTCTGACTTTCCTTTTTGACTTTCAAAACAAGCAGATGTTATTTTCCTGAGCACAATTTTGCAAAGTATTTACAATAACAACTTTGTGGACATAAATTTTGGAGCCTAGATATTCGTTTCTAGTATGATTTCTGCTATCTAATAAGAAAACCAATAAAATATGTAAGCTCCTCAAACAATTATTCCCAACATCCTTACAAGATCCTTGTGGTTCTTCTACTATTAATTTACCACACAGTAAAACTGCTGTATCTCACCTGCCAATCTATCAAGCTTTAGCAGTCTGAACATCTTTCTTTTAGAGGCAGTTCAGTTTGTCATACTCCTAAATACTATGTATTCAACTACATTTTCTAATCAAACATTCAGCAATTCCTCTCCCATATCTGCGGATCACAATGCGAGACCACAACGTTTGTTGCATGTCAAGGATAACAAACACTCCAAACACTCCAAAGGAAAGCACTTCTTCAAACTATAGACTTTTTCTTGTTGTGAAATTTACGGATTTTGCAAGTGAACAGAGGTCTGATTCCTGGATCATAGTGCTGTTCTTACTCCCCAGCATACTCAGCAAGAAGCACTGATGGAGCTGACTAGACCAACTCCTAAATCAATCCTTTCATGTTCAGGTTACCATAAAACAACAGTTCAAAATTATTAAACCTGCTTGTTTTGAAGTAACTTGTTTCCTTGCATGGACCTTGAAGATGGAGATGTGGGGGACACAGAATTATGAGAAAAGTTTTTCAGTAACAGGAAAGTAAAGTGCAAGAACTTGAAATACACGTAGGTTACTTAAGAGGCAGGGAAATCACAGCTCAAGTATTGTTGAGGGATTTTTTAGCATTTAAGAGTTCCGGTTTAAAACTGTAGAAGAAAATGTGTACCTTATCCTCCTGGCAATCAAATTGGTAGGCAAGAAAGGAGAAAAACAAATCATTAAAAAAGAAATCTGTTTGTGCTGCAGCTGTCCAACCTAACAAGCAGAAGCTATCTGCAAGCTGGCTGTAAGCCACCCCACAGATCACCTTCATGTTTCCCTCATACTCATAACTGCTGTAAAATCAACACTTGTAACCCATCACTGCTGAAAAAGAATATGTTATTCAAGGACTTATTATTAAAGTATTTCTTTACCATGTTCTAAATATTACAGAAAAATGAGTTTAGTTCTCTTTATAATTAACCATTCAAAACAAGATATGTACGTCATGCATCACAGACTTCCAATTTATTTAGGACAAATATAGACACAACTTTGCAGCAGCGAAGGAAAGATGACATATCTGTTCATTCCTTGCAGTGGTTATGAAACACTAGATAGTTCAGTTCAGTGGAAATTACGAGTTCTTTGAGTTACGTGATACATTTTCAGGTTGAATGATTCTTATTTTCAAAGCTATTACTACTCTAACTATCTCATCAGAATTGGAGTCTTTTAGAAGATAGCATTTCAGTGGTCATAACCTACTCTTCTCAATAAAAGCACATAGCGCCTATCAAGCAATAATATGGAATTTACATATCTCCATAGGTCATCTTTATGAAATGTTACTGATTTGATGTTTGATGTTATTTGATTCATCGCTGTTCCCATTCAGATTTAGAAGAAATTGCTCCTAAGAACTTTAAATTTTCCAGTCAAACCACACACGGAGTAAAGAAATGATACTGCTCCACATGAGACTTCTTTCTGCGTTGTTAAAGGAGTCTGGGGGGATCCTGGCCAGACCTTTGGTACCTGACAGCTTGTACATCTTTACATGAACGCTGTTGGAGAAACCAAATTGTTTTACTAATCTAGTCTCCCAATTCAGATTGTCATGATTTGAGCACTAATAGTGGATCAGCAGATTAACTTAGAAAGGCTTTCAAACCTACACCATTTTCTTCTGCCCTTTCAAGCACACTATTAAATTAAATAACGCAGTCAGTGATGCAATATAACTTCAGTACAGGGCAAAGCTGACTGTGACCGTGATTTACCTTGGGTTGAATGGCCTCCTTCTGGCTAACAAGCTGAGACCTCAGGATGAGAACTTCTTCCTTGCGTACTTCAAGCTCTTCGCTGACTGAGGTCAGCTGGTCCAGGAGGACTCTGTATGCAGGGGCACCAGGGGCAGTTACCTCTGGGGCTCGTGTCTCTGTGAGGGCCTTCTGCAGCTCATTCAACTCATTCTTCAGCTTTTTATTCTCAGATTCAAGTTCTTGACGCTACAAGAAATAGGGACAATTCTGTCACCCAGAAGCACTGCAACACAGCTGTAACTCACAGGTACAAAACTGTGGATAAAAATGGTAAAAATGATGACTAACTGCAACAAATCAATCAATCGCTCCTGTATCTCTGCCTCTTGACTACGGGTCAATAGTGCCTGGGAGGATTTCACTAACGGGGCTAACCTCCCATCTGAAGTGCAAAACCAGAACATACACACATGAATCAGACAGATTTGATGGGAAAAAAATTTAGCCATCTTTTTTCCCTCTTATTCTCCCCTTAACAAAAGGAAACAAAGTTCACAACAAATAGTGGTCACCAGGCTAAGAAGATTCTGCACCACTCAGGGATATCAGCAAATATTTGTACTTTTTAGGAGTCTAAGATATGCATTAATTTAAATAATATTTTTGAAAAAGAGGGCTACATTTATCACTATATTTTTGCTCAAACTAACTTGCAAGCTGTTTTAAGTGTTACAACAGAGAACTCCCCCTAGTTTAGGGGATCTTTTTGTTCTGTAGCCCCAGCTACATATCCTACACCTCAAAAAGAGCAGTCCTACAATGAAATGACTGCTGAGGAATATTTGTTCTAGTTTCTCCAGCTACTATTCGGAAACAGAAAGGCTGAAGTAATTTCCTATGCCAGCACATACAGTTGGTGGCAAGAGTTTCACCAGAAAATAACAGAAACTCTGTTTTAGAATTACCTTGAGTGACTCATACTCCAGCTCAGCACCTCTTATTGGAGGCCTTTCTTCTTCCTATGAAAAAAACCCCAAGTGTGAGAACTAAAAATTCAATCCTTTCTATTCTTTGATTTAGTGGAGGCAGGAAAAGAAAAAAGAGCTGAAATTATTTTCCTATACAACTGGAAAACACTCATTCTGGTACTGCTAAGTGCCTTGGTATAAATATTGGCTTTGTCTCCTTTCATTTAATTACGAGTTTATGACACATAATTGGTTAATATAAATAAAATCACATACAAATCATACTACTGTCACTCGTAATGAAAGAGAGCAGGAGGAATTCCAGTATCCTAAAGACATTCACTGGTACAAAAGTAGTAAGAAATAAAACTGATTTCATAATTTTATAAGAACTCAAGGAGACTGAATCAGAGAAAAATTTAACCTATAATCTGCTAAACGTGTCTAAGCCCACTGCTTTGGCTCTGTACCCTGATTGAAACACTTCTTATTCTGCCTAAAATGCACAATTACTCATTCTCCCCAACATTTAAATCGATTTCCATACTGCTATTCCTTAACAAAAACAGCTTTTTTTTTTTTTTTTTAAGTGAAGTCCCAGGCACTTTTTGTTTCTATTGACTTCAACCAGAGGATCTCAAGGACCTTGGAAAACTAAATAACCAATCCCTAGCACTAAGCACCAGTATTAAACTTGTCATTAAATAAAGCAAGTACTGGCAGAAGATGAAGATTTAGTACAAGCCAGTCAGCATTCCCACAGCTACTGTTTCACAAGAAGGGACACTGGTGTCAGCATTTGATAAGCGAGGAGTCCACCTTAGCTTTAGCACGAAGAGCCTGTTCTTCCTTTCTATCCAGTTCATCCTGCAGGGATTGCTTCTCTTGCTCCAGTTCTGTAACCCGTTTCTGCAGTTTGAGGAACAGAGACATATCCAGCGGTGCCTTTTTCTCACTTGGTTCCTGCTTTAGAAAGAACAGAAGGAAGTCAAGAAGTTTTCCCCTTCCACATCACGAGGAAGCACGACAGTGAGTAAAGGTGGGAAACAGACTGGGGAAAGAGAGGAACACAGAAATATTGCTTTATTCTGAGACTTGGCTATCTAAAATATTTTATCAGCTATCAAATGCTCTTTTAAAAAAAGGTTCTACTAGTATAAAATGTTTCTAAGCCTAAAAGAAAGCACTAGAGACTACCTAGCAGACAGGAGGTCTATAACTAAGCATACCTTATAGTCTATTTGTTCGAAGGGGGAAAGGAGAAAAAGAAAGTCTGTGGTTAGACTCACCTGAAAACAACTGTAAATAAAGGCTGCTTTTTTTTTTTTTCCCCCAAATTATTTCTGCAGTAACTTCTTCAGCTACAGGGAAATATCTCTGGTGATTTACAGGTTAATTTAGTGGGATGTGACACAAAAAATAGGTACCAGAAAATATATTTTATGCCCTTCTCCTTTTATTATGCTAATTGTACAGCCTGTTCTAAGCCTAATCCACTAGCTTCTTCACTTTTTTTCTGGTCAAGGGCCAGCATTTGCACTCTGTGAAGGTGCATTAGAAATTGTCCATCAGCGTTTTTGTACTTTATGTACTGAGAAGATCAAAGTATTTAGTATGAACTGTACCATAAAATTTTAAAGCCTAAAAAAGGAACTAGGAAATTAATATTAATGACTGTAGCAGACAAGCAAGCACAGCCATTTCTACTTCATCTCCTTTTACTGTTGAGGGGAAGAGTCATAAACCACACCAACAGCTCAGGAAAAACAAAACAGACTACTGAGTTTCCTGGCTTTACTGGTGTGCATTGAGGTGGACCCTATTTTTTAATGTGGTTTTGCATAATTAATCTATATTGTTAGTCTAGAGTCAAACTGGAGTTTGCAATGTTAAGGGGTTAAACAAATACAGTGCTCCATTCATTCACACTCTTGAGTTCATTCTTTTCATTCATATTCTAAAACCCAAAACTGGCTCTAGAACAGCAATTCAGTAAGTCTATTAGCCAAAGGAAAAGATGACGTTTGGCTCATAAGTGAAATGCAACCACATGTAGTCGCACTGTCCTTTTCCTGATTACCCAGGAAGGTAGGGAGCATCATTCTGGAACAATTACACAAAGTGAAAAATATAAGTGGGAAGGCACATTATGAAAGACTCCGCACAGGATCTGTGCCAACATCAATGCGTCAGGGATTTGCATCCAGAGTAGAAAATAATTTTCTGCGGAGGCTTTCAAAAGCAGCAATGACAGAGGCTGTGAAAAGCAGCTCTGGAGATGCCTATCCCAGGCAGAGGGCAAACAGAGTGTGCTGTGCACAGCCAGATCACCAACCTGAGGGCTCTCTGTGTTACCAATCCCACTGCTCTGGGAAGGGCCAAAAGGAGAGGTTATCTTGGAAATACTAAGCAATGGCTTGGAGTTGCACCACAAATTATTCATGAATATTATTCATTAGCTGAATCAAGAGAGCAATCTTTCTGAATATTTTTCAATATCCTGGGATTTGTATCACTGCATATGCAAATGAATAGTACATTCTGGGAGAACTGGAGGAAAACTGATCCAATGTGAGTTGCTCACCCCTAACAGGAAACTCATTCCATGTAGCTAATAAGAATATGGCTTGCCAGTTTTAATCCTTGAATATACAGTGTGCAGACTCCTCAGGAAAGTCTCACTGGTTTTCTAAACTCCCACTTTGTGCTGAAGAACCGATTGTGCTTACCAACACTGACAAGCAAATGTTTCACATACAAATTAACTGGATGGCCAAGTATCTAATCTATGTTTACTGTAATGCAAAGAATTCAAAGCATACTTTGACAAAGTCTTTTTACACAGGTTCACAACTAACTAGGGAATGAGTGTTTTCTAAAAGGAAATGAAAAAAGTTGGATTAAAGCATTAAACATCTCAATATAACGATATGGTTTTCAGAAACACGACAAAAAGAGATAAGAATGAGTTCAATCATGGAAAAATAAGAAGTTGGGGGGATTTTTAACATTATGTGATGGTTTGGATTTGGCTCTCAGTCAAATGCCTGAACTCACAGTAACAACCCCTTGCCCCATCCTTTATTCTCTTAGGGCAAAAGGAAGAAAACCAATTGAATTATATCAAAATACATTTTTTTACAAATATCACAGTTATATGCAATTAAAATACTATGTACACAGCAAAAGGACCCCAAACACCCTGCCTCGAAAGGGAAAGAGAAAAGGAAAAAAGGGACAAAAAGAAAACTAAACCAGATATGCACAACAGAAACCCGGGAACAACTCAATAAAGAACTAGTAAAAGAAAATCTTACTACTCTCCGTGAGATAGCAGAATTGCGCCAAACAGCTGCTGGCACTATCTGCCTCCCAAAGCCTACAAGGCCTTACTCCTCCACACGGGCAGAACCGACAGCAGAGAACCTGCACCTTCAGATTCACCCGAAGAGAAGAGGGCAAAGGCTTCTCTCCCTTCTTATTTATACCCTGGTTTACATAAAAATCGTATGGAATACTGGGAACATGGCCACTTCCTTGGTTACCAGCTGGTTGCCAGGAAGGTCTAGATTAAAACTATCAGACGTTACCTCCATCCTCACTGGTAAGTCTTCTGCTTCTGTGATCTCAGAGCTAAAAGTATATTCAGATTCATTGCTACTGTGAGTGGAATCTGTTCTTTTGTGTCCAGGCTTGGGGATGCTCTGGAATGCAAAAGAAACAAATCAATACCATTATATGGTTTTCCCTGTGACTGCCTCTTCACAACCTCTAATTTAGCTTGTATTATTTGGTGTTATTTAAGAGCTATTAAAATTTATAGGAAAAGATTTTTGATTCTGGTCTCTAATGCTACCTAAAACCCATGAGATGCAGTTCACAATCAAATCTACGGAGACAGGTCAGACACTACACCATCAAGGATTGCTGCAGAAAGCAGAATCAAGCAACAGTGCAGCACTTCCTGGGAAAGAAAAGCTCCATTTACAGGAAGCACAGGCAGCAATTCTAGACATTCTATTGAGGAATATTTTTTCTTCCTGACACATAAATTCCTAGAACTACTTAAAATTTAACGCTGGGCAAAGGTGGTACAAACAACCCCAGCACATGTGAATGACTTCAAATCAAAATAAGGGCAGCAGCATGAGCAATGCCACTAGCAAAGTCACAGCAAAAATTTAGTGTTGTCACAGATGTGACAATTAAAATTTATTTTTTTTTTAAAGTCGACAATAAATTTTAAATGTATTTGTTTTGGCTGAACTAATATAAGTAATCAGCATTCAAAAGGACAAATCCTCTTTTCAGGTACAGGTGACCACCAAACAGCTGAGAGCAGAATCAGTTACTAACCTGTCCCACTGGATTCTGCCTAAACACAGTTGTGAACAGCTTTTGGTTTCTCAGATGTTGAGCCACTTACCACCATCAAGTTCATTTCATCCTTGAGATCATCATAGCGCTCCTCCAAACGGCTGAACTCATTCAGCAGGTTCTGGTACCGTAACCGCTCGTCATTCAGATCCAGCTCCAGCTGTTTTGTCTCCTCCACAAGCTTCCTCTCCATCGACTCTGTCACAGAGAACAGGAATCCAAAGTGAGAATTCCAGCTCTACCCGCCATGCAGTGCATCCATCCTGGAGCTACTGGCACGTGCCTGCACCAGTGAAACAGCCTGATGTTTGAAGATGGTGTTTGTGCTTCTGTAGGCAAACATTTAGCCAAAAATACGAAGGGCCAAGGCATTACTGTGGTAACCATAGAGGGCTCACTCACTCAAATTAGTCATCCTGCTGATACCTTCTAGTAATTCCAGGAGGTAGGAAGAAGGGGCGTTAGCCCATTGCTGTGCTAGGTAAAAGCAAAATGTGAGGTGCTTTATGCCTCACGCACACTGACCCTTCTCATCACAGCTCCCTCCACCACAGCCTTCACACCTAGAGTTTGTGCTTTCCTGGATGCTTCTACAGGCACAGCATCCGGAAAAGTTGTAGTAGATTAACTGTATTAAATATCAGAGCCTCCTTTTCTAAAACTGAATTGCTTTGGAACAGTCACCCCTCAAAAAAAGACCCCAAACTCCTAGGATTTCATGGAAATTCAAATGGTAAATAATTCTGGTGCAAGCTGTTAAAATACAAAAATGAAACCACTAAACCAAAAAGAAGTGCAAACTAAGGCAAATTAGCCCAATCTATGCAGTACAGTGTTGCTTAACACAGTAGCACGAAGCAGAAAATGTGAATGAAGAGAACGGAGCCAACCTGTTATTTCCCTCGCCTGGTCGTGGATGCGGCGGTTCAGCTCCTCCTTTTCTGTTTTCAGTAGTGTGTTCTGCTCTTTCAGCTCTGACACCAGCTAGAGGGAGAGAGAGTGTAAAATATTTGACTCAGAATGCAGTTCACCTTTCATCAGTAGCTCTAATAGCAATGACATCTTTAACAGTTCAAATACTTAAACTTTTCTTCAGAGAATGAAACTGGTGAACTGAGGTATATCTTCATGTCCCAAATTACATTTCTTAAATATGTCACCCTGCAGATTCCCCTATATGTTTTGCACTCCATTTCTGATCAGATGCCAAAACTGCCTTGAACCACTCCACAGTGTCATATTTTTCAGTAGAGTCCCAAGGATGTAACTGGTTCATTAAAACAGAAATACTCACAGAATAGTTACACATTTGGTAGTTCTGTGGTATATTCTATTGCATTGGCTAACATCACAATCTACCATCTTGCCTCTGCCCTAAAGCTGTGCCACTTTACCGGTACCCAGGTTTGCCAATTACCAATTTGTCTCTGATTTTGGTTATTATGCATTCACTTTGCTTAATCAATTAATATTTTTCCTTATGTTCATGTGATCTTGAAATATATCACTGCAGCATCACATAATGATGGATTGGCTCTTCCAATATTCAGAACTTGCACACCATTATCAGCAAGTACTCTTGCCAGGAAACAACCTGTCTGTTTGTGGTTAAAGCAAAGATAAGGGGTTAGCTGAAACCTGTTGAACTAGACTGTGCACAGATACATGTGTTGAATAAGTTGGCTGTTTAAAATAGGTAGGATAGAGCAGTACCTTTGAATACTGAGTATGGGATTTCTGATACCTATGAGATTACTCTCTCTAGGTGGGTAAAATGATTTCTTTTTATGAATGCACTACCTCTAATTCCGAGTGCTTAAAAGCATTTGGATTTGCAAATACTTTCAATATCAAAATCTGAATAGACTGGATACACATATTACATACAGCATATAGTTTGAGCATATTCTTCTATCACAGCTGTAGTCATTTAGGTATCAAGCCTATTTAGGATTGTACAGGTATAACATTGCTTAAAAACACAGTAAAAATACCAGACACCAAACTGAAGCAATTACGCCTAGGCAAAACCTGAGTGGGCACCCCGCCCCTATAAATCTTCCCGTGCACCTGAGACCCCATACGTGCCTGCTCGGTGTCGTGTTTGTATTTGTCTGCCCATTCCTCGATGGTCTTCTTCTCTGACTGAGTTTGGTGCAGCTCCTTGCGGAGCTTGGCAATCTCCTCCTGAAGGCTGATGACACGGTTGGTGGCGTTCTTGGCCTCCTCCTCACTCATCCGAAGCCTTTCCACATCATTCCGCAGCTTCTCTGTCTCCGTACTGTACGTGATCTCCAGGTTGCTCATCTTCTCCAGCAGAGATTTGTACTCTTTGTTCTTTGCAAAACACAACACGGACAGAGCAACTGTTGGAGAAGTTCTGGTTTAAGCGAGCCTTTTTGCTCCCCACAGAATATACCCAGACGTGGGAGCAAAAGAGCAGCTTCCCCATTTCAAAAAGGTTTTGGTCTGCTTTTGCAGAATTGCTTAACAGAGCTGACAGAATAGTCCAGCCTCTAAGCCTGCACATCCCAAAATAAAATTAGATGGAGAGCCCACCCACATCAAACATGATCACTTCACCTTCCCTTAAACGGAGCAACTGACGTATTTCAAGTGAAATACTGGTGTTAAGGGAGCAGATGTTTTCTCTCAGTGCTGCAGAGAGACAGAAATGGATGTTTGACTGTTGAAGTTCTACTGTGGCCTCTCCTTCTCTTCTATCACCATTCTTTATCAGAGAGAGAACTGAGCCCTTACAGTGAAAATTCAATGCATTCTGTGAATTCCCACAGCGCTGCTGAGAGAGGTAATCAGGACTGTGACACATCTTCCCTGAGGCCAGGGAGCTTTTACCTGCTCATCAATTTTTCGCTGCAGCTGCATGATCTTGTTCTCCAAGCCAATGTGAAGCTTCTTGTAGCGTTCTACAGAGCGGGCCTCTATCTTCAGCTTCTTGAGCTCCCTCTTGGCCATCATGCGCCGGTAACAGCATTGCAAGTAAACAATGGCCTTCAAGGTCCGACGGTAGTGCACTCGGGCCAGCCAGCCCCTCACATGCTTCTGAATAATAACAGTCTTGTGCTCCCGAAGCATCTACAGTCAAGAAAGAACATGACAAGGGGTGTTAGAGCTCCAAACTACACCTGTGCAGTTAAACGGACCCCATGACGAGGGGCGTAAAGGCGATGTAAATAGAGATACCTCAGCCTGCAAAGAGAAACTCCTGATGAAGAGTAACAGGAAATGCAGTTAATTTAAAGAAAAAAACGAAGAGGAAAAGAAGACTATAATATGGAAGACGACAAGGAGTAAAATGAAAGGGAACCAGAAGGAAAAACATGGTAAGAAAGAACTGGAGGCACACTGAGGCACCAGGCATTCCTTTGTGTTGATGTCAGATGCCAGCTAATTACAAAAATACATGGTACCTGTTGGCAGGATTACAAATACAATCCTTTTTTTTTTTTTTTTAAATCATTGACTTACGCTGCATAGGGTTCATCAATGCAAAGCTTAAAATTACCACACTTGATATTCAGTGCAGCCAGTACACAACAGAACCTGGAAGAAATTGTAGCAGCTGTTGAAAAGTCCAGGAATTTTGCTTTGTTTGTTTGTGTTCATTTTGTTTTGATTTTTTGGTTGTCTTTTTTGTCATATCTTAGACTTGCCAGCATGGAAACATTTCTGTTTAATAAGAAATTTTTATTTTAATAATTCCTACTTATTTGATGGCAGAAATTTCAAATATAGCTTTGAGGTGTTAAAAAAAAAAAAAAGTATTTTTTTTTAAATAATTTTTAAAATGAAACAGTCAAGAATGCCAACAACCTTTATCAGTGTGTTAGCCAGAGATTTTCACTAGGAAGAGTCTAGTAGTTGGTTTCGGATCCTTCAACCACTAATTCAATCAGACATCTCCTGGGTCTGGAGCACCTGAATGCCAGGAGACCACAGCTACGATTGGA
Source organism: Pseudotriccus pelzelni (assembly GCA_035584735.1). Classification (NCBI taxonomy): domain Eukaryota; kingdom Metazoa; phylum Chordata; class Aves; order Passeriformes; family Tyrannidae; genus Pseudotriccus; species Pseudotriccus pelzelni. Next base: position 12,742,282 of record JAWMRA010000016.1, read on the forward strand.
GAGCCTGCCCATACCCATAAGGCTTCCAGGACTCTGAGAGCTTTAGAGTTCACTTAATAAACCAAATAAATGGTTTATTTTAAAGAACAAAACTATTTAAGATTTCATGTTAATGCTTGGATTTGGTAGTTTAAGGATCATATGAAGCTCAAATTCTTACACTGATTTACCATCAAGCCGGTAAGACAAACTAGTCAGGTACCAACAACTTTATTTTCTTTTATACTTCTTAGCAAATCAATGAATTTAAAATTCACTGGCCAAGTGGCTTGATTTTAAGATATACATAATTTCTCCCTTAGCATTTATTTCTGAATTAAAAACAAGACTTGAAATACCAGCACCCAGATAAGCAGCTCTCTGAGAAGCACAGCAGGGTCAAAAGCCAAAGTCCGACTGCATGCCATGCAGCTGGCACTCCTGTCTCCTTCTTACATGTTTTCTGGAACACTCCTTACGGTTCCCTGCAGGTGCCTGAACACTTGAACACAACTAACGTTCCACAACATTTTCACTTCAGTTTGAAAGCAACAAGTCCTGTAAAATACCTCCATCGTGCAGGGATGGTCCTCATCTGCCAGCGAATTCTTGCACCCATATAATCCAGTGAGGAAACAAGCCCCTCCAATGCAAGGTGAGAGGATCAGAAAAGTCACTTAATTTACCAGGTATTTCCCAGGAAAGCTTATGTAAAAGCTATGGAGGAACTAAACTCCTTCTCGAGCAGAGAAGCACATCGCAATGTCTCAGGCAGAAGCTCTCCCCAGGATGTGTGAAACAGATGATTCAACCATGTTAAATTCCTTGTACCAGCCACGTGACTCAACACATGCCCTCTCTTCTAACAACAACAACAGGTACCTTTCACAATCCTAAGGAAGAACACGTGTACCACACATTACTGGCAGAGTCACTGCTCAGCCCAGGTGTCCTGTCACAGGGCAACCTTTTGGTTTCGCTCACTGCAACCGTCAGGAACTCCAGGACAACCATGTTTACCTTCCCACAGCACACGGAGCCCGTGCTTCTCTCTCTGACCATCCCTGTACCTCAGCTTTAATAAAAGTCCACCTCAGGAGGACCACATATCCACAGCACACCACAGGGGTGCTTGTCAGGCTGTCATGTTTTACTGCGGTGAACAATTCACCGCTCGGGGGGGAATCCTCCTGACAGGCAAGTCTGACCACCCCTTACGGGGACTCCTCCAGAAACCTGCCATCTCTATTAAGAGGAAATATAACAGGTTTATTAAAGTCCATGCTCCAAGACAGATGGGGTGTGTATTACTCACAGGACTAACCAAGCACAGAGAAACATCTCCTATTTTCCTAAACATGGCTTTCAGGTCACCTATTGCTGTGACCCATCAGTCCCTTTGTCACATTTGTCAAACCACTGTTAAAAACACATCTTATATAATCTCACAACATAAAATATGGTTTGTAATAATGAAAATGCTAATAATTCCAATAAAAAGGCAAATAGGTACCCACACTGAAGACCAAATTGCAATTTCTCTACTGAATTATTTTCTATCAAATGTAATCAGGATAGTATTATCAATATCACTAGGACAGGGTCATGTTGGTTTTTCCCCAAAAGAAAACCAACATCAATACACTGAAAAACTAAAACAAAAGAAGCCCCACCCATGCATAAGTTTCAACCTCCTGTTTTTGTGGGCATCTCTTGGCTAACATTAGTCTCCTTCAGTATATTCCATCAGCCATTTCAGATCACCAGTTAGGGATTGTTTACATACAGCGATGTAAACAATTAGGATTTGGACTCATGGAGGCAAGGCCATCTTCAGTATTTATTTTAAGCACCTCAACGTTCTATTTAATTCTGTGAAAAAGTGCGAAATACTGTAAATCCCTGTTGTTTTCTCTGCTGACCACACTGAAAGTCTGGGTACATCCATAGTAGACTACAACAAAAAAATCTCTAAAATGACAAGCTAATTGATGGCAGTACCAGATCCTTCTAATTTCCAGGTGCTGCCCCTCAATCCATGCTCTGGTATCTTGTTTGTGCATTACAGCAGCACGCACACAAACGTTTCAGATTCTCGATGGGACACCACACAGCAGCTTTGTCCTGAAGGTATGTGGAAGTAAAGCTAGAGTGAAGAGTGAAGAAGAGCGTACAATTTCTTACCATTTGGTACTTGTTTCTGACCATGTAACCTCTCAGGAGAGCCTGAAGAGCAATGGTAGTAGCTCGCATGCACTGGTATCTTTTGCGGACCACATACATGCGCTGGTACTTCTGGATAGTGATGGCAGCTCGTGTTCTCCGCAGGAACTTGGCATAGCTAAGCAAGAAAAAGATTACAAATAACACCTGTAAGCATGCTCCAGTGCTTGAATGCTATTGTTTTTTTACATCCTGTATCTTCAGTTTCTTCTTAATGCTGTCAGTGATACAGAATATTTACTTGCTATTCTACTACGTGGCAGTACAGCTGAATGACAGATGAACAGAAACCTTGCAAGGCTTTACTGGGAAACATTTTCACTTGCTCTGAGAACTGTACTGCAGAACTGACAAGATAAACTCATCTTAATTTAAAGCTGTTTCCACTGTGTCATCTTCCAGATCTTCTCTCCTAAGCCCAACTTGTAGAAAAAGTTTGCTCATTCTTGGCTCTCTGAGTAAGACAATTACAAAGCATCTTGACACAAGCGTCCCTCCAAAGGTCAGTTCTTACAGTCTTCATCACCACCTTGTCTTTGAACAATACCACTTGTACTCCACCCTTCTCCCTGGCCCATTCATGGCCATCCCTCAGAAGTCAATCCAAAGAAATCACTGACTGATTTATCTCCATTCAGAGCTGCACCCTGGATGAGGAATGGCTTCTCCAGTAGGACAGACCTAGCTGGCCATTAAGAACTCAGACAAGAGTCCTGCTTTACCTCACCTGCAACGTATCTCCTAGTACTTGTTCTCTGCTCCCAGTAATAATGTACTGCTCTAAGCATTATACAGCCAGGGTGGTACTGTCCTCTCAGGGAGGTCAAAATCAGGCAGGACAGACACACTCATTATATTCAATTTCCTTCATTTCCATGGAAAATCATTTCCTCTCAGACAGCACAGGAAGGAGAAAACAAATTTAAATGCCCTACTTAAATGGATCTGAATTGAGGCTGGTGTGGGATTTCCCAGGAGCACTGCTTACCATCGTGCCTGGTACCCTCGGACGTGTCTCTGGATGGTGATGGCAGCCTTCCTCATGCGCATGTACTTCTTCCTCATCAGCCAGCCCCGGATCGTCTTTTGGATGCGGATACAGGCAGCTCTCAACTTATCTGCCCTTATTTTTTCCAGATAGGCTACTTGACCAGCCCGGAAAAATATTTTTGTCTTACCAAACTGGTACTTATCCTTGTCCTATTTTCAGAGGTAAAAAGAGGATAAGTTAGAGCAGTAAGTGTGAGCGCATATAAAAAGGTACGAAGGGCTAAATGAAAGTACAAGTTAGTAAAGAGGCAAAATTATCTGCGTAGTATTTCGGATAAACTGAGACTTAAATTAAATTGCGGAGAAGGGTTTTCTGTCTGTATCATCCTGCTAAAAAATTGATGCAATAAGGCCACAAGCACAGCCCAAAGGAGCAAGGTGAGATTTTTGCTTAGATGAGAATGCCATGAAGATAATAACATGGGAGGCTACAGGAGGTGACAAAGGTGCACAGAGGATGAAAGCAATACAGGCAATGCACATGTACAATTTTCTGCTTAAATTGTAGCTGACCCCTCTGAACAGTCCATCTTCAATCACATTACACAGTACAAACAAAACAGCTGGGGCTTCAGACATGTACACATCGCTTATTGCATCAGGGCTAAAGCAGAACAAAGCTTCTCGCTGCTGCTCAAACACATCTGGAATTTCAGAACTAAACCAGAAAGAGAATAATATTTTATCTCTACAGGTTCTAGTACTCCTTGGAGGGAAAAACTGAGAACATACAAAGACATAAAAAAAATTAATTTTGTTGGCTGTTTGATGTGAATTTGAAAGGAACAGCAGTGAAAGAGCTACAGCTTAGGACACATTTCACACTAAATATTAACACTATACATTAACACTACACATACACATAAACCAAAAGCTTTTACTTAGGTCTGTCCAATGCCACAGAACTTAAAGTCAAGCTCCAACCTGCTGGCACAATATTTAGCCTCTGTTTTCCACAGATATCCTGCATCTCCAAGTAAGCTTTGTCTCTCTCTCTTCTTAACCTGCCTTCTCCTGAGAACTGACCGGAACTGTCTCTTGGGAGCCCGTTCATAGCTCATTAACAAATTCCAGGAAACACACAGTTCAGGTATAATGCCAGAGGTGTGGATAGCACAGACTGGGAATGTAGAGCTGCAACTGGAAGTAGGAGGCAAAGCCAGAGGTATGAAGACAACCACAGTACCAAGCAGGGAGACATCACAAGGATCAAAGGAGTGAAAAAGGTTCATTTCAGCACAGGAGCTGAGAGGAGCAGTGTGAAAGACACACGCACAGACAGAAACACATCCACATTAGGAAATCTCCAGATAACTATACCTTACGGAAGGTGTAGTTAATGCATCTTGCCCTTAAACAAGGTAAGGCTCACCTTCAACCCACTCACTCTTAAAATCCCTGTCTTTATTTCCTGTCATACACTGGGAAATTCTACACTTCCTGTGCCAGAATTAGTGGTTTAGTACTTTGTAGAAGTACTAAAATAGTGTGGCTGTAAGGGAGTAAGCCACACTGTCTTTATTCCTTTGGATTCCAAATGCTCCCACTGCTAAGTCTAGTACCTTAATCAGCTTCTCCAGGACATTTTTGCATGTCTGCTTACGGTCACCAAGTACATCTCTCTGTTTCATCAGAACGCGGTAACGGCTGAAGAACTCTTGGTACGTCCACCTGTCCCAAAACCAGACACAGTGTCAGTCCTAGCAGTGAATATTACCTTAAAAAGAATTGCAGCTGAAAGCAATCCAAAAAGCAGCAACACACCTGGAGGGGAAGCCAGCTGCACTGATTCGGATGGTCTCCAGGACACCACAAGCTCTCAGCTGCTGCACTGCCCGTTTTTCATCAAATCTAGGTAGGAGTAAAAAGAGCCTGTGGGTGTGGGACTAGTTTTGGATTACTTGGGACCCCTGGTAATGTGCATGCCAGGACAGGAGTGGCACAGTGGGGAGCAGGGGTGGGTTGTGATGGGTGGCAAACCAGTCCAGGTAGTGCTTCTGAAACTCAAGAGTAACAGAGGACAGCCTGGCCAGGGAACTGTTTGACCCCATTGGCACTGGAAGCTGCTCACTCTGCCCTGCTCCCTGCTGGCCAGCCCAACAGCCATGGGAATCTTTGTGTGTCCAGGTTTTAAGCAGACTTTTGAGAAAAGCTCTAAACAAGTTCACATATGAAAAAAAAAATAAAGAAAAAGACACTGGTGTCTGCAAAAACAAATTCCAGAAATGTCAAACGAGCTCAAGGACTGCAAACTGCCAGCTACCTTTAAAACAGCTCGCAATGAAAGGGCTGTAATTTTTTTATCATGTACCACCACAAACAAAAACCACCCATCAGAAGTATTTCTGCCTCTATTCATCCCCAAACAAATCCTGCTGTAACACATGTACACACACACACACAGTGAATTCATAGCCAGAGAAAGGAGACACAGCACTTCACTCCTGAGTGAGCAGGTTTTAGCAGAGCCTTGATCCTCCAGGGCCCTGGGCAACCCCCTCCCATACATGGGCTACTTGAGCCACACGTGAACCAGCTTACGTGAACGGAAACTTGAAGTCGTTTGGCTTAATACAGCGCACGTAGTGTGGGGTTGTGGCATTCAGGGTTTCCATCAGCAGGTGAAGAGAGTTCCGAAACTTTTTGAAAGACAAAATGAAAAAAAAGTATCAGGGAACAGCCTCAATAAGCTCAGTCATGCTTGAGATAACCTCAGAAGAAAGACCTGATTTGCATACATTTAGTTTAATTATGGCACATATATGTGGATATTTTATGTTTGGCCCATTGGGAACCAAACCGCACTTCTGATTCAAGTCAGACAATGTGGCACGCAATCAAAAACCCAGCATAAGATTTTCAATGCTTCTCAGCTTTCAGCATGTTACATTTGTTTTGAAAAGCATCAATTTTGGGTTGGGCACCACAATAAGAACTGGGCTGCATGACATTGTGCCCCACAGTGTATTAGTAATTACGGATTATTTTTCTTCCAAACTGTAAGTCATAATCAGCTGCACCTCTTTCAAAATCACAAAGGATCCCAAGAGGCACCAGCAGGTAGAGGGAAGGATTATTTAATAGAGCTGAACCTTCAAACTCACCTGATGTCCCACAGTTTTCTTATGCTCCTTGCTGGCTTGACCTGGCCTGGCCTTGGCTGGTTTGACAGCCGTTCGAGACAGAGGCACGCGCCCTGAAGGGGTTGCTGATGTGGGACTGAGGACCTTCTCCTCGTCCTGGAATAACTCTGGTAGCAGCTTAAACTGGTATAACAGCATAAAAATACAGAGAGGGTAAGAATCCAGCAGGTCATTGCACCTGTTTTCGCTGAAGGTTAAAACCTAGGCTCAGTTTTTGTAAGCACTGCATTTTTGTTGAACTCCAAATGCAAAAAAAGCAGATGAGCTAGTGGTGGAGTGAGTGGGCCATGATTTAATACTAAAAATTTTGTGGGTTTGATCAGTGACTTTCCTTCTGAAGATAAAATTCTGATTTGAGTTTTTTTTTTCATAGAGCTAGCAATAGCTTCCATGTGAAACTGTTAGATACTGACAGCAGTTTCATAAGAACCAACTGCAATTATATATGGCTGCTCTGATTTAAGAAAGAAACAACAGGGTCCTCTCATATTCCACTGGTGCATCAGACTCCTTTGTGGTTGACAGGTATCTGGAACACTGAATAAGGCAGCAGGCAACAAAGATGACTGCTGCTTTATTACTCCAAATTGAAATAATCAACTGAAAAGAGGAGACATTAACTAAAAAAAAAAAAAAAACTGGTCAAATTTATCTGACTGAGATCTATGCCCTGTCAGTGGGAATGTAGGACAAACCTGAAACATCTTTCCAAATAGCACACAGGACTTCCACTTCCCTTTCTCTAATGGCTACAAAATACACAGCTGCTTTGAAGTAATCTGTAACTAAAAATAACACAACCAGATCTTTTTACTGACAGCTACAGCACTTCAAAACCATTACAGGAGTAAGCAAATCTGAACTTCTCTACCTGTCCATGAGTAATCTTTTATCTAGCATCTGTGCATTTTGCCCCAAGAGACAGGAGTATTCATTTTTCACTACTAGAAAGTACTTGGGCTAAGTAAAACCTAAAAAAATAAAAATTTGATTTGCCTTACAAAACTTGGTAAGCATGCACAATAACCAATGAAACATGCTGCACAACCAAATGGTACCTGAGCTCTGTGGTTGTGCCAGATGGGCTACCAGAAGGCATCAAACATTCCCCAGGAGCACCCAACATGGCACTCCAGCATAAGAGAATGACTAAGAATGCTACAAAGGTATCCTGAATTCCTGAACTTAAAAAGGAGTATCAGAGCTTAGCTTTTATCTGACCTGAGCCTACCTCTGTAGCTGGTGGAAGAATGACATCTCCAGGGGGTGATTTAACCTTCTCCTTCCACTGACTCAACACAGAGCTGAGGATGATGGGCCACCACCTCCTCTCTCAGCTGTCCGTGGTTGGATGCAGTGGGTTGGTATGCACAGACAGCCGAGCTACAGAGCCAGGGCTTTTCATCCCATACAGAAACTTACCTGAACGTAACAGGCTTTTTCTGAAACTCCTGATGCTCCCACACACCAGGAGTGAGGGTAGGAAAGGGGTCCCCAGTGCCTCAATTGCAGATGGATGAGGTCTTCTAAGCTATCCATATCTAAGTCTCATTCCCTTTATCCAACCCTGGAAAAAACTGCCTGAAAAGCGGGCAAGTGCATATTAAAAGGCACCATTTTCATCGACATCGCTCCAGTTACTTCAAGTAGAAAAAAGGAGCAACATCTGGCCTCTGCAGCACAGGTCAGCAACCAGAGAGCAGTGCTGTGATGATCCACACTGTGGGGACATTCCTGTTCCTGTTTGGTTTTGGAATTTAGTATCTTGTCAATTTTCTTTGTTTCACAGAACACTAGGAGTGTTCAAAGAGAGGGAAAACACTGATCAAAGGCCAGGTAATTCACGTGGTAGAAAACAAGCAAGCAAGCCTTTCTTCCCTGTAATTTCTTCAGACAACTTAACAGACATGCTGCTAACAATCTTACAGATCATTTCTTTCCACACAGAGCCACAACAGAAGATTTTAACAACCATTCCAGTAGCAAGCATAAAAGCCCAGAACTGTTGTATTGCTTTCATGATACATGCATGGAAACTGAACCAGTTCAAAGAGGTCCTGTGGGTGGACTTCCAGAGAAGGCCAAAATAAATAGTTAAACTCTACAGTGCCTGCCAAGAGCAGTGTGTGTCATGCACTTTGGAGAGCAAAGAAGCATCCAAGCTGTGTGTGAGAGTGGGCATGGCCGGGATGACAGGTGATGCATTCAATTTGGAATTACCTTCTGTTGGATGTGCACAGCAAACCCAGAAAACAGTAACAACAACAAAAAATAAAAATCAGAAATGCAGTGCCACCACAATTATTAACAAAGAAAGGCTGCTGAAAAATAAAAGCAGAACATTCTTCTTTGGAAAATATATTTTCTTCACAGCTGAATTTATTTTTTTTTAAACACTGGTTTTGGCAAGGGGAAAACCACATTGTTTTTTAGTATTTAGACTGAAGTGACTCAACCTACACCGAGCCTGACTGAGCTGCTGTCATGCTCTTATGGCAGCTCTGTCCCCACCGTCTGTCCCTCATTCCCTGGCTGACATCCCTTGGAGCCCCCCTCTCCTTCCACCCTGCACAGCTGGAGCCACGTGGGTGGCTGGTCCCTGCCAGCTCCCCAAAGATGCCACCTGCCTCCCTCCCACCTCCAGCAACTGGCTGCACTCAAACCACCTCAACACTTTCCTCAGGGGAAAGTCTGTTGTGGTTTTTCATTATACCGCCTGTTTTAATGATTTAGCTTCACATTATCTGCTCAGAATAGAAACAGGAGAGAAAAATGTTGGTTTTCCTGATAGAATAGCATAATTTTAAATAGCCTGTCCTTGATACCCAGCTTCCTGGGCCATTAGAGCCAGCAAATTCCCAACAGCCATTGCAATGCAATGTCAAATTAATTGCCTTTACATTTCTAAGAGCACAACCAGTGTTTTTGCCATTACAAAAAGCAGACGATGACACTGAAGACCTGTTCTGTAATATTCCTTTACATAGCATTTTCTAATTCAGATGTTATCTTTCTTTCACAGATATCAGGAGGGCAAGGCTCTATAAATTCTGGTTTGTGTCCTTATGGTCTACACATTTTATTCCTCTCTCTTTTTGCTTCTGGAACAGAACTTGTCTCTCCATAAACAAGGAGCTTCTGTTTTCAGGTTACAAAATTAAGGGCTTAACTATTAAGCCCTCTTATAGTACTACAGTATATCAGAATTCCATGATGCCTTTACAGAAAATACAGCAAGGTTTTGTGAAAAAGAATTCCCCCTCCCCAAACCCACAACCCCTGACAAGAAAAACCCCACAACTTAAAAAAAAACACCCTACACCTAAACCACTGAAATTAGTGGCTAAATACGGATTGATCTCACATGGAGCAAAATTGGGATACAGGCTTTTTAAATTCAGATAGCCAAGTAAAATACAAACTATGTTTCATTTCAGTTGATCTAAGGCAGAAATATTTCCCAGGTTTATAAGAAGTTTTATATGACCCTTAAGACAGGGCTTCATAACTGCAAAGGAAGAGAAAAAAAAAAAAGCTTATACTAACCTTACTTGATTTTAGGACCTTAATTTGTTCTTCATAAACCGTGTCTTTATTCTTTTCCAAAAAGCCTTCACATTGATATTCTACCTGAAAGCCATCATTTTACAAAAACAAGTGTTAAAATAAGAATACTCTGCATAGAATTTACCAGCCATAACATTCACATTTAAAACGTAATTCTTGTGAGTGCTGAAAATATCAGTTCCCAAGTGCATCTTTGTTAAAGATAGATCTTCCTCAAAGAGAGTGCTTTCCAGTAACATGCAGAACATTGAAATACATAGAGGAATACTGCTATTGCATTGTACCACATATATTTCACTGCTGAGAGGCACTTGTGGTAAGGCAGCATGACTGAACGGTTACGGTAAAGGTGAAGAATCAAAATGTGTGTTGAGCATCTCCTTCACTGAAGTTATCAGGGCTGCAAAACTGTGTGAAATCCAGATGCAACTGAGAACAAAGTATCTCATTTCATTAGCTGAGAGGCTGTAAGTACATCTGCCTGCAGCTTATTATGGAAATGCCTCATTTGTGCTCAGAAAGACTATTTTTACCAGAAGCAATAAAATGCCTGAACGTTGTGACAATACATAACAATCCTCTGTCACAGGGCCATAGGGTGTCTTGGGCCAAAGCACATCCAGAGTGTTTGATAAAACCCCACTATTTATTTCACTGTCCTAATTCAAGGATGAAAGAAAACCAAAACTGTTGTCAAAAGTCTATTCATCAGCGCTTGCACAACGACACTATATCTCTGAGCTGCAAAACATTTCAAAGAATTCCTTGAGGGAAGAAGGCAGAGGATGTCCCCAAGGTTCCTCTGCAGCTGAAAGCCCACGCTGAGCACTACCTGGGGCACCATTCACGTTCTTAGTGCGGGAGACAGTGCCAGGAGAGGGCAGCAGAATCCCTGCCTTACACACAGAGGACAACATCAGGGCACAGAGACTGCTGACCCACCAGCTGCAGCTTGATTTTTTTTTCCTTCAAGATGTCTGTATGCATTCCCGTAAGCACACAGAAAACATAAAATTCTTAGCACAGACAGCACATCAGAGCTTAGAGCTTTGCTACTACCTGCTTGGAGCTACTGGCCCTTGCTGCTCCGACCAGGCATAGAAAAGCCTTGCTTTCAAATATCAAAGTTTAGCCTAATGAAGAAATTATGAAATATTAATTAAATCCTTCTTGTTCTCTCATCCAGCAAATAAAACAGAACTCATGAATCCAAACAGTTACAAAGATGCTCTTGCTGCTTACATTAAGTTAACGCTAGATGCAACAAGAACAGGACCCTACTTCTATGCATAAATTCAAGAGCCTGGAAAAAACAAAGTGGAAGAAAATAAAGGCCTTCGACCCCACACATCAGCATGTACACACCTAGTGATACGAATCCCAGAGCTTCTTGCAAGCTTTTTTGACAAATCTGACAATATTCTGAGACAGATTCTTTGTTTAACAGGACAATTGTATTAAATGGGATTTTAAAAGTTTTTGTTTTAACCCGAAGAGTTGCTCACTTTGATGAGCACTGAGGGAAGTGAACAGCACATGCACTCCACTGAGATGCTCCTTAGCCAGCTCCCTAGAAATAGCTGTTCCCTGAGCAGCCGAGGCGAGGGTGGGAGCAGCACATACTGCTCCAGCGATAAAAGGGGCGCGTTAACCTCTTTCCTCTTTGCACACTGCGATGGCAGCAAAACCAGCATTGTTTTGTTGCTGCACTTTAGCCAAAATGAGCGAGATACATGATTTCCTATTATGCGCATTTCTGTTGCACGACTGGAATTGATACAATTATGCTGAGAGCTGCAAATACGCTCAGCTTCCATGTTTGGAAAAAGGATGGTTAGTGGTTACAGCATGTGATGGGAGTCAGGAGCTCTTGTTTGCGTTCCTGGCTCTGCACAGCTGCCAGGTCAACACCCTGACTGGGTGTTCAGGCAGGCACACTTTGTACAAGAACCGAGTAGAAGAGTCTCTGCCTGCCCCAGGATCCCTTCCCACGCTCCAGCCAGAAAGAAGTAGCAGAGGAAGAGCCCTTACCTTGTCAGCAAAGTGCTTGATGATAAAAGCTTTATTTGACATGCGTGGTTTTTCAAAGAGGGCACATTTATTCAAATGAGTATTGTACAGTTTTTGGGCCCAAGAGTCATCTGAGCCCTTTGGCATCTACAAAAGAGAACACAGAGCCGTTTAAAATGTCTTGAAAACTTTTCAGCAGCAAAAGAAACTAAGATGGGGGAGAACACTCTGTGGTTTTCTTTCAGATTTCATCTCCTTCCCTTTCCTGCCATAAGCAAGGAAGCAGCAACCAGCTGTGTGCTTGCCTGTTTTCACACTCAGCAGCAGGTGTAGCTGCTGTGACACAACACTCCCAGCATCACACACCCGAAGGTGGGGAACCCAGAGCCTCGTTATCTGACTGAGCAGAACTCATCCACCACCATTACAGATTTCTTGTGATGCTCTGAGATACACAAGAACCCCAAGCTGGGTTTCAAGTGAAGCAGACACCACGGGTCACCCCCTGTACGTGGCCTGGCACAAACCAAGATAAAAGACAAAAGGTGAGACACAAAGCGAGAGGCAATTTGGGGAAATCTGACAGGACCACAGACTACACTTACTGCGTTTGGGAAAGAGAAAGTTGCCTAAGTCAAAACAAAGGTTGATCAGAGACTCAGGAACAGATACAGATACATGATGGAGGGGAAGGGGCAAAAAGTGTGACTAAACCCATTTTTTCTCCTCCTGTAATTGCCAACTCTGTTTGTACATTCTCCAAATCCTTTCACCATCAGTGTCAAAATGACTGGTTGTCTGCAGACGACTTTTCCCTGTGAGGGCCCAGAGGCAGGACAGCTGATGACCTCTTTCTCTAGGAAAGCCCTTAAACACACACCTTGCACTCCTCATCCAACAGATCCAGAACTCCCATTTTGGCCTCTATGAGGTTGATGCAAGGCTGATTGTCATAGAAATCAATCAAGGTCCACGGTATTTGTTCCTTCATATATTCTTCTTGTTCCAGCTTAAAGACATGCTACAGGGCAAAAAGAAAAGAGTTTCCTGTGAAATAAAATGCAGATTAAATACATCAAACTCTCAACTGAATTCCTCTTGGCACATGAATCCAGGTTGTCAAGTGACACAGTAGTTCAACCGAGTAAACCCTTTAACAAGTAAGTGCATGAAAAATAAATTAACCTTTTTTCCTGGCCTAAAAACAACAGACTAAATTAAAACAGTCCATATTCTCTGAAAATAAGGTCTATTTTTTCCAATCTTTTTACTATATTGTCCCACAATTACTATAAGCTCTTTTTTCTTATAAAAAATGAACACAAACCCCAGAAAAAGCTTCAAGCGGAGGAACAGTGACTTATAAAGTGGGATGCGCCATGCTTTTATGATTTAAAAGTTATGAACACTGCTCTATTTCAAGTAAAATTTCACTATAAATACTTTTGTGCTTCCTTGTAAAAGAACAGAGCTCCATTTCCTCTTAAATGGTTGCAGATTATTTTTTTTTTTGCTAAGATGACGCACTGCATTAAAATTTACTCTTCAGCAAAAAACTTGCAGGAATGACTCTAGAAGTATCAGCACATGAAACCCTTTAGGCGAAATTCTGTGACAGATTTATCTGGCACGAAGATCAATAACCATGTACTTGTATATTTATTCAAAAATATCATCACAAACAACCTGTGCAGCTTTAATGAACACTGCACAGGAGATGAATTAAAACTCCAGGAAGAAACAGAATAAGATATTAAACAGGCAAACTGTGGTTTTAACGGCACAAGTGCTGTAAAAACTCAAAAAAGACTGCTGACTCCAGTTATTTCTGACGACGTTTCACCCCCCATTTGCAGTTTTCTGCACACTTAACGCTGCTGTGTCAGGCAGGCCCACGCTGGGAGCGCGCCCCACCACTGGCACCAAGCAGCAGGGCCTGGGTGTCACCTGTCCTGCGGCACTGCCCCAGCTCCCCCGAGCACAGTGCACAGCTCACAGACGTGGCGCAGCTCCCCCGGCACACATCTGCCAGCCAGCAGCAGCAAACTACCCTGACAAAGCAGTTTATCCCTTGTATTTCATTAGCCTAACGCCATCCTTTCCAGTGCAGCGCTCCTTAACCATGCCCATGGGAGCCATTCCCACCCTGCCGCTTAACAGCCGCGTTATACCACGAGTTAATTCCTGACAGGAAAGCCAATGGCAGCGTTCTGTTGGTGAGCCACATCTAACCCAAGACCTGAAAGAAAACAGAAACCCATTTCTTCAGCGTGGAGGACCCAGCAATTGGGTGGTGAAAAATACCTTCAGACCTGATTCTCCCTGTGTGCTGTGGGTGCCAGGAAGGGGCAGGGTGGTCGGACCATCCCCAGGCAGCCTGTCCTCAGCCAGGCTCAGGCCACCCCACGTGGCACAGGAAGGTTTGCTGGCTGCCACCAGACTTTAATTTTAAGCAATCTCCACCGCTGTACTTGCATGGCAGTCCAACAGGTCTGTGTCCAACAGTGCTGGGTTTGGTAGCTTGGCAAGGCATCAACACAACAGCCCCCTTGCTCCTTCCTTCATGCTTACAGCAACGGCATGAGAGGGAAAGGAACACAGGGACAGTGATCTTTACTAAACAAGCAAACCTTTACAGCTCTTACAGTGACTAGATTTTTCTGTAGACCTGAGAAAACTCCAAGATTTTTACGACAGTTACAACGTCCTGCTCAGGGAGTTGAATCCAGTCTTGCCCTTATCAACATGGAAAGGGCGTGTTGAGCCAGAAAGCCCAGCCCCTGCTCCAGCACCCTGCTTACTCCCCAGCACACTGGGATGACCAGGGGTGCAGGGGATGCAGTTCTGTGAGCACACACTACCAGGAAGCTATGCTCATCAGGAGAGCTCAGAGCCATCCCGGTGCCGCAGCAGAGCCTAGCAACAGACCTGGCAGAAATAACTTGCCTCATCATTATGCAGGTAAGGTATGTAATTGCAAACGTCACTAAGGCTGAGGAGAGAATCGTGATCTCTCCGGAGGAGGGGGAAGAGGTGCCTTCTGCCGCACGTCATTCAACTTCAGGATGCAACCGAAAAGCCTCAAAAAATAACAACGGGGAGGAAGCGCGGGTGGCAAATCTCCAGCAGCAGTGCCGTGCTCCCCTCTGCCCGTCCAAGGGCTCTCGGAGGTTACGGAGGCACCGCTAACTCCGACTTCATCCACATGGTGCTCTCACTGACAGGCAATCTCAGGGTCTTAATTGCCAAGCACTGCTTCTGTCTTATAATTGTTACTGTGATCGGAATTTCAAATAGTCCCAGAGCGGCAGTTAGTCATAAAATCTATTTCTAGGAGATAGTCGATCTTTCCCCATCCCTCACAGCCCACGGCCAGGACAGCTGGTTAATAGACTGAAGGAATTCATCCTAACCACTGGGGACCCAATTAGCAGAATGGACTTGGGTGAGGGGAAAGGGAAGAGGAAATGCCAGTCATTTCCTACTTACCATATTGAACTGCTGCTGCAGTTTTTCGTTGGCATAGTTGATACAGAACTGTTCAAAGCTGTTGATTTCGAATGTTTCAAATCTAAAATATGCATACACCCAAAATTACTAGTGTAGTGAAAAAAAAAAAAAAGATTACATGACCCAGAAATTTTAAGTACCCTCCCTCCAGTTAAATTCATTGAATTATTTCCGGCATAAATAACACAGTCAAGCAACACAACACACAGGGAAATGGCAAATTGCACTACATGGGCAATTCAGTGATGCTCCCTCTCTAGGCAGGGATGAGGAACTCAGGGAAAGGACTGATGTTCCAGGAGAGCACATTAGTTATCTTTGTCCTCTCTGTAAGTGCCACCTTGGAGGAACCATGAGATGACAATTCCCTTGCAACTTTCCACAGTGCAATGTATAAGTGAACTACCAACAGTAAAAATCTGAAATCTCACTATAAATGTCAAAGTCATGACAAAGATCTTAGATAGCATGTCAAAACTAAACACCTACTTCCTTCAGCTGGAATAAGCTGCTGCTAAGGGTCTGGGGTTTTTTGTGTAATCCAGGCAGCACTACATGATAAAGACAAAGATGCTTTGCAGTCAGATAATTACGTAAGAGTGTCATATCTCTGACAAAAACTCACCCATAGATGTCCAACACTCCGATGAAAGAATGCTGTTTTACAGTAGCGTGAAGGGCTTTGTTCACATGATCTACAATCCAGTTAAAGAGATTAGCATAGATATGTTTGGCAAGTGCATCTCTGGCATTGATGGCATGAAGTTTAGAAATTGGCTTGATGTAGGTTTCAGTGGCAGTGGCGAGCTTCCTATGGCAAAGCCAGTGGGCCATCTCCTCATACTCCACACCCATGAGGTCACAGAAGATGGTGAGGGGTTCATGCTTGGGCTAATAAAAACAGTCTCATTAGGTCTTGAAACAGTACTACCAATAGTAAGCATACAATCATGCAACCAGAAGAACTGCCCCCTGCAGTGATCCTACAGTAAGCAGCAGCGGCAGCTTCCTCAGCTCTTCTTCCTTCAAAATATAACAAGTTCCCTACCCGCTTAGCACATTGACATCACTGAAATAAATTAGCAAATAAGTTTCCCCAAAGGCTTTTAATTTTACTGTACTTATGTTCACCAAAACACTTCACACAGGGAACCCGCAACCTTCAGAAAAATGAATCACCTGCCTTCACAGGAATGGACTTGGCATTTTGAATTCTTACAGATATCTCAGACCAAATGGACAACAGCTCCTGAGTGGTGCTCTCATCTACCAACAGACATCTATGGCAGGGAGTGATGGGAATGGAGCACCACACCACGAGCCAAGAAAGAAGAGGAAGTGTGGAAAGGCTTTAGTGCTCTGGTCTCAGTACTTACAGTATTTTTCTCAGTGAATTCCTAGGACAAACACTAAGAGATTGCAGCACACAAATGTTGTTCCCTAACTCTCAAACTGGACTGTACATGTGAAAAAATTTGCCTTTGTTTAACTGGGTAAAATCAACCAGGAAGGCTTGCACGCTGAGATGGGTATATAAGATTTCTGCATAAAAACCCCTGCAGTGCCTGTACCGCTCAATGAGCTGAGGTAAGCTTGTGACTAACATGCAAACTGATCACTAGCAATCAAGGAGGACAGGCAGGTCTTTCCTCCTACAGAACTCCCCTAGCACTGCTTCCTCATCACACTCCCTTGCACCCAGCGGCTCAACAGCACGCTGACAAACAGTGTCTTGACAAGGACAGACTGCTGAGGACTGTTACTATAGTTGCCCAGTAGCTTCAGGGTATATCGGCTTTATCTGTCTATTTCCACATCCTTCTGACTTCTCTAGGGCTTCTTCCAGTCCTTACAGCATGCAGGTCCCATGGCAGTGCTCTTACACCTCCAAAATCCAGTTAGCTGGGCATGTCTTACTGGCTCAGGAGGCAGTGATAAAGTAATAATAATGATGAACCCTGCACAAAAGAGCGTCACATTAGGGTTGCTCAAGCTGACATTAAACAAACTGATTCATTCACATTGCAGCACACAGAGCCCTTCGCTGAGCTCCCTGAAGCACCACTATTTCATCACACATCAGAACATCCCCAGCACAGCACAGAGCTCTGGGATGACATGGCTCAGGTAGCAATGCCATTGAGCAGACATTCATCACTGCCTGCTGGGTGTTGTCACATCAGGATAGGGTTGCACAGGAACTTGCAGCTTTGTACTTGCTCAGTCACTGGGATTCCTGCATGGGAAATACTCATCACATGGACATGTGGTGTCAGACCTGGCACATCTGTGGCCCAGAGAAGGGCCCATTCTCAGCTCTAGAAACTGCCACTGCACGTTCTTGAGAAAAGGACTGAGAGTGACACGAGCAAAAAGCCCTACAAGTGTTGCTATTATTTGTAACAAGAGAAAGAGGAAGTCCAACAGGAGACATTCAAAGAAATGCAAAGGGAGAAACTGGTCATTGTGAATCCAAAGAAAAGAAGGCTGTTTTGCTTCTCATCTCCAGAATATGGACTTTGGTAAGAAGCCTTGGCCCTCACTGAAAGAGGAGAGTTTTTCAAATCAGACTATGTAGCTCCTGTCGCTGATCTCCACAAAGGCCAAAAAGAACCATGACACTTACATGAGTCACACAAATCGTATCTGTATATCCTATGCTCATGTTTAGACATCCCAGAGGACTTTGTGAAACATTTGCTTTGCAAACATTTAAGACATTTTGGCATTTAATTTAACAAAAAAACCCATCCAGCAAAGCATTTACTGTGCACAGTGAAGATATTTATGTGGGAATATAAAGATCTAGACACCTGCTCAGGACTTCAAAGCTGGCCTGTCTGGTAGACTTTTCTAGGACAGATCAATTACAGTTATAATTGTATAACCGCTGTTACAATACAGAGAGTACTGTTTGAAGCCTCTAAACTGAGAAGAGTTGAATCCATCTGCAAAAAGAACTGTGAAAATGTTAACAAATTAGAAATAAACACAGTCCTTTCATTTCCATATCATTACTCTTATTCAGAAGAGGTTCCTGCAAACAAGCAGAAGGCAGAACTGTCAGAGTGGAAAGCATGCCCTTTAGCTCATCTACTACTCACAGGAACAGTGCAGCTGTCAGAATCCCGAGACGCAAACTCCACGTTGCCCAAGTGAAGGATGCCAGCAAGGATTCGAAAAATTCCCATCTGGTAGGAATCACTAATCCCTGAAAAGGGATGAATAAAATGTTTTGAATGGAGAGAGCTGCAGTTGATGAAAAAACTTATTAAGAAGAGAAAAGCGGTGACCGCTGTGTGTGACTTTGATATTTGACAGTACTGATTGGCTCCACTTCTACTAAAAACATTTTTACAACCAGATGAAAAAAAAAAATCCATTAAAATGAACCATTTAATTTGCTGTATCAAAGTGCTTTGTCAGTGACCTCCAACACTGTATATGCTACACCAAGGGAATTCACCATTTATATTCACATAATGTGTGCTCCTCGTACACTAGATTCATGATTCCATTGCAATTCAAATACCTCCTTAATGCAATACGAGTATCTCAGCCACAAACTCTCCTGTTTTTAAACACAACAGAATATGAAGAAAATATACATATACAATGTAGAAAACACCTGCAAATATAACAGAATTGGGATATGGCCGTGTTTTACAAATTACCTAGCAAAGTGCAGGCCTGCCTGGTGTTTGCCATTTCCTTAGCATCATCAACACCATCAATCACAGGGCTTCCACCTTGCTTCGTATAGTGAAAGTAATTTGCATTCCCTGTAATAGAAAAAACCACATATTGTACACACATTGATGCAGAAATTCACAGCACATCTGTAAAGCTGTGTCATGATTAAGCTGCCCTTGGCAGAATCTATGATTTGACATGTGTCAGTATGTTTTTGCCTTCTGGCTCATAAGACATTTATTCTAGAGGAGATTTTTTTCAAGATTTAACAGTGCAAGTAGGTATTCTTAAGCTACCTGGTTCCTACAGCAGGCCCTCAAACATATTCTCTGCGTAACCTTTGGTTCAGAATTCCACACCTGTGGAATAATCACTTGGGAAGCAGTGATTCTCCAGGTGTGAGCCAAGTGGCAGGTGCAGAGCTGACAGCAGCAGCACTTTGGAATTATGTGGCAGGTATTATGCTATTAACGCACCAGGACACTGCATAATATATTTTGCGCATTTTCTTCTCTAATTTATGGTCTGGCTCACTCTTATGAATGTCTGTGATCCCTTCTGGCTGAGAAGTTGTGGTTGGAGAACGGGGAGCTTCTTACCACTCCGGACAGCACTGGGCTCCACTGGGAGAGCAGCAGCTCTCCTGGGTACTATGTAAATTCCTACGGTTTCAGTGGCCATGCTTCCAGCTGCACTAAAAGACTCCTTTTCTTCTGATCTGCTAAGGCTCCAAGAATGCTCAAAGAGAAGTCTGCTAAATGGCTTTTTTAGTTATAATGACATCAGTTCCTTTCTTTCCTGTGTCAGCAGATGTGAATCCTAAATGTGCCAGGATGGTGCAGAAGAGCAGAGAAACACTTTAGAACTATATTTCAGAAACCATCACTGACAGGCTGTGCAGTTTTCCCACTATGAAACTGACTTTGAAAAATATACAAGAAGCACTGAAATTTGTACTGAATTTTTAAAATGATAAGGTGATTGCCAGTCGTAAGTCATCATCATGCCTTTCTTTTACACAGCACCAATTCCTGTCAAATGAGCATCCTTTCCTGTGTTAACATTTTGATTTGAAAAATGAAAAATTTCACTTATCACTTTTGTGATCACCAGGTTAGCAGAGAAGGTAAAGTAATTGCTGGTAACAGCCCAAGTGAAAGTATGTAGATGCAAAATAAGCGTTTCAGGTGCTTATACGAGAAAGGGTAAAATTCTCTAGTGGTTGGAGCAATGGAAAAAAGGTTTTAAAGGACCAAGAGAAGAGAATTTCACCCTCTCCACTGAAAAACTACTCTGGAATCCAGGACACAGTAAGTCCTAGTGATAACAACTGCAGTGTATTAGAGTCTGCTGAATAACCAAATCTGTTACTTTTATTTTAACAGAAAACCACGAAGTTTGAGTTTTTAGATATTTTTTATATATGTTAGTATTCGAAGGTTTAACAGTTTAGAATTTAAGAGGCAGCAATTCTTCTTTTGGATCTTTGGCTCAAAAAGGTCAGAGATGCTGCTTTGTTCCTACAAGCCCACAACACAATGAACTTGAATTTCGTACCTAATCGTAGAGTTTTAAACTCGGGTAATGCTGCAGAGGCACAAAGCTGGTAAAAGATGTGGTAATTTCT
This sequence comes from Pseudotriccus pelzelni, assembly GCA_035584735.1. Taxonomy (NCBI): domain Eukaryota; kingdom Metazoa; phylum Chordata; class Aves; order Passeriformes; family Tyrannidae; genus Pseudotriccus; species Pseudotriccus pelzelni. Next base: position 12,763,084 of record JAWMRA010000016.1, read on the forward strand.
CTCCTCTTCTGCCTTTAAAAAGAAAGGGATTCATTATTTTTCACCACTTAACAAGTGGCAGAAACAACCATGAGCAGGATGAATTACTATGTATAATGCTTTCTCTAGCAGTACATTAAGAGCACTGTAGCCGCATGGAAAACGGGAAGATAAATCAGCATCTATCATTTCCTTCTGGGTTAATTTAATCCATTTTCAACAGCAGGAAGCATGCAGACATTTTCACTTGCAAAAAGAAAGTATGATTTCACTTTTCAGAACTGCGGATTACTATTAAATATAGATCAGGATTCTACGGGTGGGTGAAATGATCGTACTTAAAAGCTTTTCATTTTCCAAAAATAACTATTACCATTCACCTCAGCATTTAGAGTAAGCTGGTAAAGGGAGTATCTTCCTTGCCAAGGCAAAGCTTGAATTTTAAAATGAAGGACAAACACAGCTCAGAAGGTTATGACTCATGACCAACACCATAATTCTGAACTTAAGCATCTAAAAGTTCATAACTTCAAAGGAAAAAAAGAAAGAGAAACACTCTCTCCCAGCTAAAAGCATGCAGTAAGTCTCTCTCATTTTTAAAATATACGACAGCACGTCATGTAACATCCCTACATGGTACAAACTGTAATTATTATTTTTGTACCTTTAGGCAGCCAGTCAAGGATCAGTCCATTTTTACTGAGCTCTAGACTGTAAGGTAGGCAAAGATGGAGAGCAAGCATGGGAGATGGTGGATTGGTTCAAGTATGAAATAACAAAATGAAGAGATTAAATCAGTATTACCTGAAACACCACTCTTGATTTTTCCAAGAGGTAAGTTCTCATGTTAGCACCAATGATTCGATACCTCTTATCAAAACCAATTTCAATGTATTTCCCAAAGCGACTGCTGTTGTCATTCCTTGTAGTTTTGGCATTTCCAATAGACTAAAAAAAGGGAATATTGTGAAGGTTAGACAGCTTTTAGAGATTATCACATCTATTTAATCATCTACATGGCTCAAAAACACTTAACAACATTAATTTACTCCTCATTTAAAAATAATCAAGAATTTAATAAAGAACAATCTCTGCCTGGTCAACAAGTTACACCAAACATGGTTATTTATTTCATTAATGAAAGACCAGAGGCTGATCTTCCTAGCAATTATTTCACGTCCACATCGTCTCATTTCCAGCTAAATATCCTCCATTGCTCTTAAAAGTCTTTTGAAGGAAATAAAGAGTCTAGCAGAAAGCTCACATACATACAGATTTTTTCCAAGGACCTAATAAAACTATAACAATTATTCCACCTGTATACATTCATATATGTAGGTGTACAGGTACGTGTATAGTACTGACAACCTCTGTAGATTTACCTATCATAAACCCGCAGTCAGCAAACAGCCCCTCTGTTCTGCCTGGCTAACAGTTTGTTATTATTATTACTCTCTAATCACCACATTCCCAAGCTACTTCTACAAACACATAATTAAAAAATATTTACTGTTTGCCTATGCATAATCTAAACATTAACATGCACAATCTGATGTAATTTGCCTGAAACTGAACCCCTTCCATTGCAGTTTGATCACTGACCCAGAAATATCCTTCAATGCTGCCCTTTGTGACTTACTTTCTCAGATTAATTCAATGCAGATTCATACTCAACAAATAGCATTTCATGCATTTCCTCTATAGTTCATGTCTTGGGATGCCCAGGGCAAACAGTGCCTGTGGTTCCTACATGGCCTTGGTGCATCTCTGCCTTACCTCATCAGGGCTGGGGTTCACCCCACAACAGGTACCAGCTGGATGTATCAGAACGCAAGGCATGCAAATCACAACATGCTAAACCTCTAAGAAAAGCGTTTTCTCTTCTCAATTAGACCATGGTTTAGACACGACATAGTAATCCACCTTCCAAAAAATTCCTAAAGATATCTCTGTATCAAAAGGAATGGCATTTGGAGTCATTCAGGTGGAGCACACTGCCTTTTATCACCTGCCACTGTGCGTATGTTATCAAACACCTAACTCTGAGGTGCACCACAGCTGTATCTATGTCCTAGTTTCCCAGCTCACGTAGCCATCCCCAGGAACTCTGTACCGAAATAAACCTGAGAAAAACAAATGAGAACAAGCAGCACTGCTGAGTATCCCAAATCTGCAAGGAAAAGGCCAGTGAATGGGTCAGTGCCAGCTGGTACAGCCTGGAAAGTGGGGATTAGACTGTCAGAACCTCATGACAGCAGCAGCACACACACCCAGCCAAGCAGATGTCAAAGCGGGCATCAGATGGACAGTGGCTGTAAAGGATCTGGGAACAAACTGCATCTCTGCAGTTCTAAGAAATACTGAATTCATTCATACTGAACAGACTCAAACTGCATTCTTGTGTTTCAAAATTATTGCTCCTCTGATATATTTTGTTGGTGGTGGGAGCAGTACAATATTTCAATATTTTCAGAAACCAATTATTGCTTTGAAAGGTATTACTGATAAAAATAGTTAAGAAAGCCTTTACGATTATAAGATTGCTTACTAGAGTACATACAAAGCTGTACTATTAGCACAGCTATAGAGGATAATGAGGAATGAGAGGCAGGAAACTACATATAAAGATGTGTTTTAAGACTTGTCAATTTCTATATTTGCAATAGGAAAACCGAACATAGTTATTGACTACAAAAGTAATCACTTACACAGTTGCTAGAAATGTACGGTGCTTTCTTGACATTACAGAGTATGTAGCAGGCAAAGATGATGTGAAATTCTGAGACTAATGATGGTAGCTCATAAAATACTGACGTTTAGGTTGTCCAAATAGAAATTAAAAAATAAAATTACCTTCTGCTCCTAAGATTTTGCAGTCAGCTCAGCAAATGAGGAGTTTCCTGTTTCTAAAATTAAATACTCATTTTCTTCCTAAAATATATATGTTAATTTGTGTTTCTACTTATTTATCAACTGAAGAATTCAAAACATTAATTATGCTATCAGAGTCTGTCTCAACACTAGATTTTACAACACTCACTGTAAAGCTTATTTAAAGTTTAAGTGTTGGAAGTTAAAAGGATAACTTTCATCCAATTATAATAATCTTTGAAGTAATTGAAATATACATTTAGATATATCCATGTTCATGAAATTGTTGTTATTCCAAGAAAATAAAAATAAATCATCATCATTGATTTTTAGCGAATGAAAAAAGGTACAGATGGAAAGCTCACTTTTAGTCCTCAACTTCCTTGCTTTTGGAAATTAACTCAATTAGTGTTTGAGCTGATGGCCAGTGACTGGGAAGTGGGGTCCAAGGAGCGAGAGAGGAGAGAACAGAATGTTTGCTTTAGGTTTTGAGACCAAACAAAAGAAGTGGCCCAGGAAAACCTGCAGGGAGTTCGTATTTCACCCAGCAAACAGCCAACCACAGACCTATCCTGCAGAGCCTCTTACCAGAGCTGGCCCTTGGCAGGCTGATGGTGAGGATGTGGCCACCTGCCTGGCCCCGGGGACCACCACCACGGGGGGCAGGGGAGGCAGAAGGGGCCCTCAGCACCCCTGTTACCCACACACCGAATCTCAGCGTGGCCCTGGATGGTGTGTTGCACTCACTGGAGCAGTGCAAGGTGTGCTCTGGGCTTAGCTCACACCTCCAGCACTGCCACCGCTCCCCAGGGAACAGGCTGCTCCCCAGCCACTGGGGCAGGTGCAGCTCCAGGCAAGGTTCAGCTGCCCTGGTTCCTCCCATAGCTGGGCATTTGGAGGAGTCACTGCACATCACACCTTGTTTTATCAGACAGAAGTTTCAAAACACCACACAGCACCACAAACCAGGCACTGTTACCTTGAGACAGACACACACACAATTGTGATGGGGCAGCTACAGTTTGAGTATCATGAACTCCTCGTGCCAGGAGGAAAGGAATAAAACATAGCTCATTTTTTAAAATACCTGAGAAAGAAAACAATGGCAGCATTTTGCATTTATATTTCACTGCATGCAGTCTATTTACTCATAACACTTCACACTACTGCACAGAGGTGCCCAACATCTACCAAGTGGTCCTAAGCATTTTCTTAGGCTGTCCATAGGCATGAATACGTGTGTGCCTATGGCAGTGCTACTTCTTTTGAGAAATCCCCCCAAGACTTTCTGGTGAATCATTTAACGTAGTTCCTTAACTTCAGCCACAGCTTGAATCTGCACATGTAGGCAAAACCACAAGAAACAATTCAGATAAGGGTAAGAAATCTTTTCTGCTTGGCCATGAGATCAGAATTACAACACCTCCTGAGTTTCCCAGAGAACAGGGATCCTGAAGCAGGAGGAACTGCACATGTCCTCTCACAGTCTTTTGTCAGCACCTGCACTCCCAAGCCAATGGCTTTGGGACTTGACTACAGTTAGTTACACAAATTTCCAGAACTGAAACACTAGTCTGAGGTAATTATAGCAAAAATTATGTCTTCTGATACTCTCTTCTCCTCTGAAAGAAACGCTATACATCCCACGTAACTTTGTTTTCTCAGTCTCTCTCTCCTGATTTTATTTCCTAAAATTTAACATTTGCTTTACTTCACTTAAAAGTACACTCTACCTGCCCCCAATGTGTGATGCACATATTCAGTGGGTAAGATCAAAAGTTTTCCCCTCTTTGAAATTTTACACACAAACCCAGTCTTCTGCAATTGCATTTGCCCAGCAGTCTGGGAACCACCAGTGTTGCAAAGCCGAAGAGATTTAAAGCAGTTTTCATACAAAAATTACTTTGTCATGTAAAAAGCATTAACAATACTGAAACATTACCTCCCACCTCTTCTCAGTCTTTCATAAATGCTACACTAAATGATGCCTGAAGCACCTCCTCACAAATGGATGAAACGCAAAATTTTAATGTATGTTTATATATTATTTTTAAAAGTATGGATTGCTCTCTCAATTGAATGTTTATGTTTGAACCAGAATAACTGCAGCTGGGAGGGGTGGGGGGGTTAGTGCTGTAGCTCTCTTACCTCCATGATGGGGTTGGAGGCCAAGACTTTCTCCTCAACATTGGCTTCACTGGCAGATCCACTGACCGTGGCAAAGTACCTCATGGCATACTTAGCAGAGACAGTCTTCCCAGCTCCAGATTCCCCACTGACAATGATTGACTGATTTCGCTCATCCCTGAAACACAAAGACACGTTAATTCCCAGCTGGTCTCTCAAGGACACTTGTTTTCTGCATCCCCAGCTCGGCAGCAACCCTTCCACCACAAATGTTAGGAAAACAGCAACAAGGTAAATGCACGTGGCAGAGACGAGGCAGTTAGTTACCAAGCTGCCTGAATGGCTGACTGGACTGCCTTCAACCAGGATGCTCCACCAGGATGGATGCTGCCAGGACAGCCCAGCCAGCCAGCAGAGCTACTTTAGAGAACCTGGCTACACAAAGGACCTGTTACCACTACTCACTAGGTGCTTCTGCAGCTACTTCTATCCAGAGGCTGTGGTATAGTGCTCCACTAAATTATCAGTGGTCATTAGTAAAGATCATGAATGCCATCTTACAGATAGAGAAATCAACAGCAGAGTCAGCCACAGAAACTTTTCGTCCTTCTGATCTAATCACCAGCTTTTCCCAGAATTGTTCTGGATCTGAAAAATTCAAGCATGGCTGTTCAGGACACAAATAACAGCTCTGGAGTGAAGACAGTCCCTTTGTTGTGAAACAACTTATTTTCATTTAAAAAAAATCTCCATTTGCTACTAAAACAATTTTCTCTAAACTCCAAAAGCATAAACCCCAACTGTATGACTAAACAACATGCTACAAAAAAACAAGGAGAGAAATTAGCATTTATAGAACCTGAAACTTTTAAAATAGAGACCATATTTGCTTTATACACTATGTCACATTTTCAAAGCAAATGAAGTTAAAATGAAAGATATTTCAAAATACTCCTCTGAGCTGGGTGAGTTTAACTCTATCCTACATACTGAGAAGTGGAGAAAGGAGGAATGATACTTTCCCCCAAAGCTTTACAGAGCTGGGGCTGAGAGTATAGCCAGGCTGCAGACCAGGCTGCCCTTAAAATACAGGAGCTGTGAGCAACATTTCAGGGATACACATATTCAGGCAGCACATACACAACAGGACCTGCCAATGCCTGCTGAGGCCATCAGTAAATGCTGTGCAGGGGGAACAAAGACATCTGCATGGAGAAACTATCGTGGTTTCTGCGTACCCTAAAGGTCCTCCAGAAGATCTGTGGTTCTATTTCCGCGATGGTAAAAGAAAAAGCTGCTGATGAAATGTTGAAGCTATTTATCGAACATGTATCAATTATACATGTTCCTTTTCCGAGTGATGTACAGGCAGCCTGTCCACCTTATCAGAAGGGGTGGTTTTGTCTCAAATTGGTGTTCCAGGTGACATCTCATGCTTATGAGCCTGTTGGTATCCCTACATACTATGAGCCCCTAATGGAAACTGGGTAATGCACGTGTCCATAGCACGTGTCCCTCGGCAGGGCCCATGGCCACCAGAGGTGAGAGTCCCTCTTCCTCATGGCTTTCTTCCTCTCTCTCTCCTGGGTTCATGCCAATCAGTGCCTGTGGGTACAGGCTCTGGGTAACAACTATTTACAGGTGGCGTTGCTGTTCTCAAGCTGCTGCCTATCTTCAAAAGCAATGCCAAGCCCCCAGGTAAGAGCACAGCTCCATCATCCACTTTGTGCTGCTCAAAGCCACAGGCTCAAGGAGCCTCTGGTTCTGTCACCCACTCCTGGGAGAGCCAAAGTGGCGTTTGTTTAACCTAACGAAGGTATCAGCTGAAGCAAATTTTCCACATTTTCACAAAAGGAAATTACATTAAATGGCTCAAATGCGGCTTTAAATTTAATAGCGAAGTGTTAAGGAGATCCAAGCGACCTAATTTTACATTCTCAACTTCCATGTAACACATGCAATGGGTGTGAATGACTACAGCACAGTTCACACATTCATACACACCAAGCTGTCAGTCTCAGTGGGAAAGTTGTGGGAAAGCAGAACCGTTCAGCTTGATCCTGGGTCTGTGCAGTCCAGGTTACAAAGACTGAAGCACCAGAGATGCCAGCCTTGGCCACAGGTCTAACATGACAGGGGCCATCACACCTCTGTGAAGACTCCTGAGGGAGGTCTGTGTGTCTGGGATGGTTTACAGTAGCAATGAAGATTTCCAGCTGGAAAACGTAGGAGAAAAATTCTTGTTTCTTTTTGTTTCTATTGCCCCTCTCAGAGTCCATCAATGGTAGGCAGAGGTGTGCAGGAGAGAGCCTGTAGCCCTGCATGTCGGGAGACCTCCCGGTCAAACAGAGCAGCAGCAGGACGTGGGAGAAGTCCAACCAAATGCCCAACATCTAGGCTTAACCAGGACAGCTGGTGACAAACAATTTTCCTCTCCCACAGACAGTTCCTGCAGTGAGTCAAAACCAACCATTTCTTCATAGGACTGGCACTCCTCTCTCTTTACGTCTCTTGTGCTCTCTCAAACAGAAGAACATACCACGCCATTCTAAAACACGAAACTTCTGGACTGATTTCAGGAGTTACCCAACACAGGAGACACCAACATAACGAGCTTTTCATTTGTAGATCACCAGCTTTGTTTCACATATTAAATATATGAAGACTCAGGAAGCTCAAGTCCCATGAAATAGATCCTCTGATGGTTAAGCTTATTTTTAGCCTAGTTCTCAAAGTACAAAAGGCTTTCAGAAAACCAAGGAATGCAAACTCAGCACTACAGACTTCTGACAAAACTGTCAACAAAAAACAAACTCTGTTGCCAAGAGAGGAGCAAGTTAAGGTGTCTTATCCTAACTGTCACGTCCCTCAAGGACATGTGTGGGAGCATGGAAAGTGCACACTGCTTTCGCAGTCCCTAGTCCCTTCTCGGGATCTCCATGTTTACAAAGACAATAATGAACAAATGAGTTTGAAATAATTTCCCCTTAGGGATACTGTTGCTAATTAGCCTAGAGTTTCCTTCCCCCATGTCATAAGATACGAAGATACACTCTTCTCTTTGAGCACTCATTCATGTGCTCAGGAATAAGGAATCCATTATTATATCGCTGTGCAAGTACATATACACATTCCATAGATTTGCCTAGGGAAGATACAGCTCGCTCTGTGTGAGCTGAAAACATTGCTGCTGTCTTTTCTGCAACGACTCTGTGTCTGCAGCAGCTACAGCCACCACGAGAAACAAAGGGCTCCCTCAGCGTCCTCTTGCCAGCGCTCCATCCACGCTCAGGGCTGCTCTTGTCTTCAACAGGACATTAGTCCATTGTTTTGCTTTAACACACTGGAGTGGCCATCCTCTAGCATATTATTCTTTCTGCTCTTTGGCAGAGAGAAAGGAAAACACAACAAAACGCCCCGAGATCACACTCGGCATTTACAGGAGAAAGGCCAATGCAACACAAACACCAGAGCGGCAGGGGATGAGCTGTTACTGCCACAACCCCAGGGAAGACTTGTCCGGTGGACGTCCTACCACAGGCAGCAAGATACTTAGTCTTTCAAGAAGGAGGGCGGAGTGGTCCTGCCAGGCAGCTGTGCCAGCTCAGCACAGGGATCTTTTGTATCATTCAACTTCAAAGAAACAAAACGCCAAATTTGAAAGAAAAATAACAAGTAAACTAGAATCAAAGTACCTTGGATAATGTATGAAACGTAGTGAGAATTATTGTTAATGATTTGGTATAAGCAGTGGTCCTTCCAAAATATATCATCTCTGCTTATGACAAATTACATTTCCACAGTCGGGCTGCATTAAAAACAAAATAAAGTTTAAAAAATGCCAAACAAAACAAAGGAAAAAAATCTCCACAAAACAAAAGTAACATCCTCCCTGAGGTTCTTTCTCAGGTATAAATAACACCTTTAGAGTTATTTTTAGTTAAATCATTAGCCCCTGACCTTTGACCTAACATTTTGAGCACTTCACATGTCACCAGTCAGGAAAAAGGCTATAATTAAAACTTTCAGCCAATGAAACAAGTAAGTAGGGCAGCAGCTTTATGTGACACCAGTGTGCAGCCAGATGCCACAAGCCATTATCTGTGCAATACTTCATCTCCTTGCAGTTGCTTCTCTGCATAAAACACATAATTAGATGATTTTAAAATTAAGATGACTCCCGGATAGAGGGAACATTTTAATTACGCTTTTACCAACAGAAATGAGGAAAAGCAATCTGGGAGACGAGAGGTGGAACAGTCCTCTTTCACCCCAAGGTGTTTAACAATCAGATCCTGGTATACAGAACTACATCACAGTGAAGCAATACTAAGCCAAATTACCCTGAAAAGAGCTGTTTAACCCCAGCACACTGAAAGAGTTTGACTGGGAGCAGTTTACCACCCGTAGAAACACCACACCTTATGCTCAGGCATCGGTCAGGACCACATTCACCTTCTGCCGCTTCTGAACGGAGCAGGAGAATAAAGGAAGGACAAAACCACATTAAAACTTCCATTTTAAGATGACAGGCCCAGACATTTCACGAGCTGAAATACGAAATGATAGGCTGAGGTTGCTTGCAGTAGCAGGGGATGTGGTTCAGATATCTTCTATATAAATTCTTTCAGGCCTATACTTTAAGAATCATGTGAGGGTAACAGCTATTTCTTGACAAATAAGAGAATGAGAACACACTACAGAATAAATAACTGATAATTTAAAGTACCGTTATCTATGACAAAAATAATGCAGAAACAGATTTTCGCACAGGCTGGTCATTTTTACAGAAAATTTTGCTTTATCTACAAAATTCTGTCGACAGGCAATATGTTTATGAGGAAATTCACTGTCAGAGTGCCAAAGCAGAATATATGTAGACTTACCTAACTCCTGGAAGCTTGAGATTACAGCCTACATACCAGCAGGGCTTTTGCATGCTTTGAAAAAACGCTGCAAAATTTAACACTGGGGATAGCTTCTGCTCAAAGGAGGTTCAGCTCTGAGGAAAACAGAGTGCTGCAAACTGACCTGAGACACCATGCACGCAGAAAAGGGGTTTGCAGGTTATGAATGAAATGACAACGCACAAGGAACCACAAGAAGTGGTTTCAAAAAAATAACCTTGTTTTCAAGAGGTGAAAATCACCTTTTGTCGAGGATGTGCATATATCCTAATGCAATGCATTTAATAGCACTGACTAACTGCTAATTTTGAATTCTGTATTTCATAGAAATCTATGGTAGACGCCTTCAGAAGAGCTCGGGATGCAGGAACTGCTACTCCAATGAGGTCACAGCTGCCAGATAAATTGGAAGCAAGAGCAAGACTGTCACTGGGCACCTTCAGTGTATACAGAGTGCTGCAACAGCACTGACTACTCACGGATAGCTGTCATCATCCAAGGCAGCTTTTAATGATTTCAGTTGACCAATGGAAAAATTGAGGCAAAAAAGAAAAAATAGTGCAAGAAATGAAACATTAAAGTTACTAACATTAAAGGCAGAGCTGTCAATTTTCAAACAATTTTCATTCAAGATCACTGCACCCACTTAAGCTGGTTCCCACAAAAATCAAACCAGCTTACTGCATCAAAGCCATTACCTCCACAGCAAACTGTCCAAACAGATCAGGATAATCAAGATATATAGACTGAAAAATCCCTACAGATATCTTTGTTTACCTTCTTCCTCTATACCAACTGAAATTTCCTCTCTGAAGCAGGAACACTAAAACAGTTAAAAACCTTTCCATCAATAAGCATTTCAGAAGGGATTAAAGAAGCCTGGAGCTATTCAATTTAATCATCAAAGCACAAGACTGTTTTTTGTGCTTTTTTTGCTTCCTGCGACTCATGCATCGGATGTACCACTTGATCTTGTCTTTCAGACTCATGACTCCACAGCAAATAATGCCAAATAAATGTATATAAGCAGACACACCACAAAAACATCAGCCTGGGAAAACAAACAAAAGGAACATGGAACTACTGACAACAAAAGGAATACAGGAATTATAGATATTGACCTCAATATTCCTATCAATCCATTCCTACCCAAGCTACCAGCATCTCTCCCTGGCAAAAGTGTATCATTAAGAGCCGATTCTAAAAGATTCTGATATGGACTTTGAAATGCTCTCCTGTGATGAACTACATCAAAGTTGAGTTGTCTCAATGTCATAGCACAGATCAGACTGACAGAAAAGATCAGAGTGTAATATCCTTAATATATCATGAAGAGAGGAAATAACAGGGCACTTTGATGAGAAGAACATTAGTACTTTGCCTTTGATCCTAAATCATCTGTGTTCGTTAACCTTGAGGACACTGCCAAGGTGCTGATGATTTTAAGGAACATTTTGTCGAGGTGGTTTGAAGGCCACCACCTTCAGGACATCTTCCCCCCTCACTGTTTCAGTGCTAAAAGGTTAAAATAAATCTACAGCCTTTTTTTTTGTGTGTGTGTGGAGTTGCTAGTGATCTTTTCCTTTGGAATAAAGAGGTTTAGGTTATGGCTAAGGGCACCAACCCCACTACATATGACAGTTTCATTTTTTATTTAACTCAAACCAGCACAAACTGCTGCTAAAGGCCTGATCTCGTGATCTTCAAACATTGAAATCTCCTACTGCTTCAATGCAAGAGCACAATAAATAGCTTTTATTTAATCCAGCAGCGACAGTCTCGTCTTCGTTATCTCACTGCTGTTCTACTGCAGTTGTGCGGTGATAAGATAGACCTGTAAGCCTGAAATTGCTTTACATTTTCCAAACAGTGAATTTTGAATGATCAAAGTACCTGCCATAAACTCCCAGGGAAGGAACCTGTGACTCAGGGAACATTTGGGATAGATCCTGTTCTCAGCATACACACATAATTACCACTAACATTGATGTGTGTCATACCCATCAAAGACAGAAAAGGAACTTAGTGCTTTGCCATCCTACAGCTAAATTATGGCAGCAGGAAAAACAACGCAAGAAAATGACTTAAAAACTAACGACACTGCTGAAAGGTCAGAAGGTCAGACAGGATTCATTCTGAAAGGCTGTCAGGTTTGAAATCTTGCTGTACTTCCACCAGCTGCAGCTGCTCTGAAAGCCACAGGATTATCCAGGGACTAACAAAAACTTGGTTTAAGCTATGCGCCATGTTATACACCCTACACCATAAAATAGATTTCCAAACCCCTTAAGAATACATACACATGTGCATCTGAACATGATTTAATGTCTGACCTAAGTAAACATTCTATTTTTTGCAATCTCTCAGCATCCCCATTGCGTGTTTGTGGCAGCATAGGACTAAAATAACCTGCAGTATCCACAGTCAGAACATTCACACGTCTTTGTATCCAAGAGCATGACTAAAAAAACCTGTATAATAGTGATTGTTTTCCCTCCATGAGGCGCTCATAACAAAGCCAAAATAAATGAAGTTTACACAATGCCACTTAAAAGCAATGTGGAAGTGTTAAATATCACTGTAACTGCTTTGCTGATGTTCCCAAATTACTTAGAACTACTGCTGTTGATCAAAGAATCACAGAATAGAAGAATACATCTAATACTCAACACGTTCCAAACAGCTCGTTCAGTCTTGGAATAATTACACACAGAACAGATTCTGAACTCCTTTTTGTGAAACCCATCAGATTTCACCAGGTATCAATATAAAGACAAGAGTTCTCTGTAGTACTGAATGTCTTGTGAGCTTGGCAGAAAGCAGCTTGATTAACTCACTAAGAAATTTCGGAAGGACTTCCCAGCTGCAGGTGGCCAGGCCCAGCAGGCTAAAGGGAGCACTGTCTCCAAGGGACTGGCATCTTCCAGTGCAGGAAAGAGGATGCACAGCAGACAAATATAGGGAAAAGAATAAAGCACTAGAAGGGCAAATCCATGGTACAAGATGAATAAGGTTTTGCACAACTTCTCTGAAGGCTCACTAAATAGGTCTGATTTCAACAAATATTGGAATAGAGTGTTTCCTAAAAACACCAGTAATTGTAAACTTGAAACCAAAATATACTCTTTTTTTTTCCCCCTAGGACACTCTTCCTTTTTTTAGCTTAAAATGTGGTTTGGGAGAGATACAAGGGGGTTTTTTTTGCAGACTCACCAGCCTGTGCTCTCCCCAAGACCTGTCCTTCCAGTCCCCTGCCAGGGTAAGCCCCAGGTTCACTCTTCGGGCCATTTTGCTCCACTTTTCTGTGTTGCTCCCACTGTTACAGTTACTGGTTTTTCTAAAAGACCAAAAGTGCTTCTACACTAATCCTAAAATAAAAGGCAGCTGTAAAACCCACCAGTGCTGGGAGGTTTAACACGAGTCAATGCAATATATTTAGCTTCACCTTTGCCTAAGGGCAGTGTTGTGTGGCAGCAAACAAGGCTGTGCATGCTCAGCCACACTCCTTCAGCGCAAAGGCCTTTGAAACTCAGCCCAGGGCATGCAGCATCTGTTAGGAGCCATTATAAAACCTGGCAACTCCACAAACCCAGGATTTGCTTTTCAAACAGAAGTAATTTAACTGTTCAATAAATAAATAAATAAGCAAGAATTCATTCAGCAGTTTCCTAATGCTCTTGGACTGATGCAGAGCAGCAGCGGCCAGCTCCAGGCTGCCTTCCCAGCACCTCTCGCATCGAGGGCAGGAGGCAACATCTTGCCCTTCATCAACCTTCTGAACAAACTAACTTTAATAACACAGCTCTTTGCAGCCCTAAATAAATTCTGTTACTCCCTGTTTCTGGATTTGGATGGTGGCCTCCTTAACATAGGAAAGCAACCTGCTTTGTCCTCTTACTTTCCAACTGCTTCCTCGAGCCCACATTGCACAGGTACACCCCGCTGTTCTCTCCACTGCTGCTGAGCCCCTCTCCCTGACAAGTGCCACCCCAGTGCTCTACCTTCGCCCCTACTGCAAGAAACCCTTTCCCTTAATTTCTGAAGTTTCCTTCTTGCAGTGCTGCTCTGAACAGCAGGCACAGCCCCTCCTTCCCCGCAGAGCCGCGTCATCGCTGCATTCCCAGTGCCAAAGCCTCCAAATCCACTTGTAACGGCACATCCCAAAAGGTGCAGCCTGACACAGATAATTTTTATTCCACCCTCAAAGGGCTGATGTGTGGATTGACAAAGTAACTTCTGTGAAACGCCCAGAATGTGCAAAGTGCTTAGGATTATTATTAGGATTATTATAAGAGACTAAAGCACTTTGAACCGTCCTGTGGCGAACGTGATGGGGGGAAAAGAAAAGCAATGAAGAAGTGAGTTACCAGTGCTTTGCCCCAGGAGCAAGTGTCACTTCTTGCACAGAACAGCAGCCACATTTTTGGGTCTGTTGCACCTGCACACCCTGTACCCATTGGTTTATTCTGACTGCCTGGATCTAACACGCTCTGGCCTGACACATCCCACTCTTCACAGGGGCCATGCACTAACGATTCAGAGGATTCTCCAGCAGCAACCTTGAGTCACAGCAATTGCTCCTGACTAAGCAGTAAATTAATTCTTTGTAAAATTATTCATTTTTAATAGGCATGAAACATCAGTGCAATAAACCATGTTCTTTAATCACATTTCTAAATATATTTCCAGTTTAGCTTGGTTTTTTTTAAGTCTAGCAGCATTTCTCACTGACATCTTTAGCTGCTGGAGAAAAGAGGATGTTCTGAGCACAGGACAGGGACTGGAAGATCAATGCCTGGGACCAACTGTGGGCTGATCCAGGCACAGTGACAGCACATCTCCTCTGTCTTACCTGTCTTCTATACAAGCAGAAATTGATACACCAGTATTAGAAGAGACAGACTATGGTGAATGCTTGTAAAGTGCCATGAAGTCTTCTCTGAAAGCAAATGTTATTATGCAATAGTTGTTACCTGGCACAGGGACCCCTTAATGCTGCAGGAAAACACAGCACGCTCATTTTTGTACATTGAAAGCACTGAACTGAACTGTTGCACTATCAGTTATATACTTTATTCTCACATATTTTATTGTCAAGCTGGTGTGATTGAGACATCAGACACAGGACCAGGACTTTCAATTTAGGGGCTCTGTGCCCTCTTTTTGCCACCTTGCTGGAAAAAATGATACTGATCTCTTCTGTAGAGGACTTTGAAATCTGCTCATAGAACATGCCAAACAAAAGCGAAATATTACTATTATGCATAACCTTATTTCTCACAAGTCTGTTCCAGCCACTCCAAAACCTTAAGTTTTTAAGCACCTTTGTTCCTCTTCAACAAGTCTGGTGAAAGCATTCTGCAATACTCTCACAACCAGAAGATGTACCTTTTCTTTTTAATTAAAAAAATGCACCGCTTGCCACCGTAATCGTACCCAGGAAACACAGCTCTTGAACTGTAAAAACGTCAAAAGGTGAAAAGACCATGAATTGTCGGTAACATCTCCCAACACATACAAAAAACTGAGGTCAGCACACGCTACAAAGCCTTGACAGATTGCGCTCCAGAGGAGCACAAAGATGAGCCAGCACTATGCAACTGATTTATCTAGGGATTAGTCAGAGGTCGCTCCTGCAACAGTTTAGGAAAGCTCATTGCTTAGCTACCAGCAGGACACCTCACATGAACTCCGGCTTCCAGCTAGGACCATACTTAACCCTTTTGTTGCCTAAAAACAATCACTGCTTAGACAAGTAGGTCCCTGCTGTTACATCAAGTTGATTCCCCCATCTGCTGTCTTGTACCTGTAACATCGCAAAATGTCAGACCAAAGTATAACAGACTAATCCAAAATCATCTCATCAGAAAGGACCATTTTCCCCTTTTCATTCTAATGTTAACATCAGAGGCCCAAAAATACCACCTCTTTTCAAGGTAGATATTTAATTTAAGAAGTCCTATGTCAAGGCCAAAAGTGGAAGAAGGCTGTTGTATGTTTGTCCAGCACCCATTGCAGCAGGCTCTCATTCCATAACTGGATGCAGATCTGTGACAGGTTGTTCATCAGCCCCTTCCTGACTTCTGCCAGGGGACAACAGAGTATCCATTTATCCGCGGGAAGTAAAGCAGCAGCTGATCAGATGTGCATTTTTATAACAGGACATAATATTGGGATGCCTGAGATAACTGGAGACTGTCAGTCAAGTCACCCGCTTTTAAAACACCCACTCAACAGCTCACCAGGCTTTCTTTTGAACAAAAAGTGATAGAAAAAAACCTTCCTGTAGGTGAAAGCCATCAGACACACACACTGAAAATCTGACAAAACAGAGAGGCAGCCTGCTGATTACAGGTAATTTAATGAAAGATACACACTAACATTGAATAAATCATTATGCTTCGTCCAAATTGAAAAAATCAAAACTTTGGAAATTGACACTTTAAACACTGTTGCTTTTCACACTGGTATGCATTAAGTTTTATATGGATCTCATCAGTGTGTAATTCTGTTTGCAAACATTACTTTCAACTAGTACGATACAAGACAACTTTACTAATTAATCAGAAGGAAATCTCACAGTTAATTTATTAAATTGAATCTGCTCTATCTGTCATCAACCACAAGTAGGATGGAAGAAATCAGACCAACAAAGTGCTGATAAAAAAAATACATTATCTTAATTACTGCAATATACCGTTACTAGGCAGAGTGATTTTGAACTTCTTTCCCTAATAGTGTTAAAACATTGGTAATCATAAATCTCATACATTAATGCAGGTCTCACGCAATTCTTGACAGCTTCAAGAGTATAATCATCAACCTCTTACTGCAAACCATACAGTTAAAAATGGAGGGTTCTACTGAATTACAAAGGAAATGTGCCACCCCTGCTGATGATTATGATTCCTACTGAAGTTGTAATGCTTTCCAAAAAAATAAAACAACACAGGAAGAGACCTGCCCCAAACCCTCACACCTGTGGTCTGGAGGCTCATACAACCCAAACCAACACAGTTACTGGTAAGTATGAAGCACACATAAACCTAAGTCTAACACAATTAAAGTGCAGTTATGAAACTAGTTCATTGCTTATTTTGGGCACAGCAGAGGAAAGGTGTTGGAAACAAAGCTGTCAGTCTGTGAAAAGGAGCAGCAGGAGATGGAGAGAGAAAAGGAAAAAGGTACAAAGACACAGATGAGAAGGGTGGAAGAGAAAGGAAGAGCAGAGAAGAAAAGAAATAATAATCCCAAGGAGATGAGTCTTAAAAGAGCTGTACGCACCTTCCTGCACTGAAGAAGACAAGAAGCCACTGAGCACACAGTAACCACTTACTTCACTGTCAGCTACGCCACACTGTCACAGATGAGCCTTGTTCCTTTCCCCTAACCCTCCACTGGAAACTGGTGATGGAACTGCTGTTGGAAGAGGCAATACTGGCTGCTAAAACGGGCCCACCACCCCACAGCCACAAATACCACGTCATTTGGCTCCCGCTGCACGAAAAATGTCACGTGCAAAGGTATCTTTATGTGCTGCTTTACACTGCAATTAACCCCAAGCAGTTGCTGAATATCATTTGTCGTGCCAGATGTGAGCTCCAGCAATGGCGTTCCACTGGTCAACATTTTTGCACTGTATTTTTCTCAACATGCAATGCAAATATTTAGGGTGCAATCACTGACTTTCCTGATTGCTGCCATGGGACATTTTCTTCAGAAGAAGAATATACAGATCATTTAGTTATAAGCATGCACATGGAAGGACTTTCTCAGCATAGCAGATAAATTAACAGAGCTGGAAAGAACAAATTCTAAATCACTGAATTATAAATTAACAAGAAGACCTAAGGAGTAAATATTTAGAAGAGCTCACTGAAGCCTTAAGGATAAGAGCATCATGACTAATTATTCCAGTGATCATTTAAACATGGAGTTAGGAAATATTATAAGCAAGAGAAAAATAAATCTCACCAGTTACATGCATAAATGCAGATTAATGCCATATGAGTAGCTACCACATGAATATTCAATGCACTTATTAAAGCATTAATAAAACAGTCACAGACGATCTAATTTTCATCTTTAAATAACCAGCTGCAGAAATGTAAAACTGCACATTTTTTTCTTTAAAGTAACAGGTGATTTTTTCAGAGGGTAGAAAGTATCAGTGAAGTTAAAGTGTGGGACAACTGATTAAGAAATTTGAAACAGCAACAGAAATTTAAATCCAGTGTCTTCAAATGACAGAAGAAGTTCTTAAAAACAACAAGCTAAAAACCCCCACAAATAGTAAAGGAAATAAACACTGGAAAACTAAAACAATTCAATTGTTACTTCAGTGTAATTTTTTTCATTTGCATTGTGTGCCCAGATTGCATTTTGCACCTACGAAAGTACTGTCAGTCATAAAAGAGTAACAAATTGTTTCTAATACGTAGACACACAAAGGAATTAATTAAATAATGTAGAAGGATTATTTAAGATAATTCTCATGGTTATATAATTTCTCATCATTTGTTTCAAAAAGGAACTTCTACCGCGTCTTATTTGTTGTTATGCAGGACAGAACTGCCGGAGGGTGCAGCAAGAGCTGGAGAGCAGGCAATTAACACAAAAAGGAAAAAACACAGTGGAAACTCCAGCCAAAATCTCAGCCCCCTAACTCTTCCCCTGAGAGCAGAGAATGCCAGTGACGGCAGATAGACATCTCCATGGCACAGGCTCCAGCTAACAGGCCACAGGCAAGGCAGCAACTTGAAATTTCAGCACCAGTGAGAGGCAAGCCCACTTCAGACAGTGGTTACAGCCAGCCAGTGGAGAGAGATCCCTCTTCCACCTCTTACTTCCACTGGTTAATATTAAGAACGAAAATTCAGGGAATTTGGATGACATCCCTCAGTGACATATAGCTGCACCATACCTCAGACATAAAATAAAGCTGATACATTCTTATTTTGTAGAGCTTTTAGAGGAACTTGAGCAGCAAGTCTGTTTAAAAGAGCAGTGATGAAAGAGCCATGATACAGATGTGACTGTCATAACACACAGTTCTGCCTTTGTATTTCCATACCAGATTCTACATCTATTTTCTCAGCAAAAAGGAAGTAAAGCAAGTATCTCTGCCACTCGACAGTGCAGATGTAGGGTTGTCCTGGTTTCAGCTGGAAGAGAGGCAATTTTCTCGCTGGAGGCTGGTGCAGTGCTGGTTTTAGATTCAGTGCAAGAATAATGTTGATAAGACAGAGACATCTCGGTTGGTGCTGGGCAGTGCTTACCTGAAGTCCGGGACTTGTCCGAGTCTCCTGCTCTGCCAGTGAGCAGGTGCACAAGAAGCTGAGTGGGAGCACAGCCGGGACAGCTGACCCGAACTGGCTAGAGGGATTTTCCATACTGGGGAACGTCATGCCCAGTATATAAACTGGGGGAGTTGGCCGTGAGCAGCTGAGGGCTGGTGGCTGCTGGGGCACAGGCTGGGCATCGGTCAGCGGGTGGTGAGCAATTTTACTGTGCATCGCTTCTTTTTATCCCTTTTTCCTCTCTCTCCTTTTCATTATTATTGTTGTTGCTGTTGTTATTATTTTATATTATTTACCTTCATTTCAGTTCATTAACCTGCTCTCATCTCAACCCACGAGTTCCTCCTTCCCATTCCAGAGGGGGAGGGAGGGAGCAAGCGAGAGGCTGTTTGGTACTTAGTTGCTGGCTGGAGCTAAACCACAAGAAGAGTCTTTTTGAAAGACTGGCTCTTTTGTACAGTCATAAAATGCTGTACTGTATCATACTGTTTTCTTCTGAAATTATCAATTATGTGGGTATTGTGAATCACTGTATTCACATATACACCTGATTAACTTCACAGCCTAGGGAGCATTTTATTCATTCTAGTTCCTATACAGACTCTTAAATGAATAAACAGCTAATTGCAAAGATGAAGATTTTATCGTTTTCAATCTATTCTCCCCTTGCCTCCCCCACCTGCAGTACAGCTTAAGGGCCATCACAATTAATCCAGAGATCTTCCACTGTTTTACTTGATTAATTTAATCACAGGCTATATTGTCAACAAGGAAAACTGTATCAATAGCTTGCAGCTAACCAGCGAGGATACCAGGGACCATCTTGTTAACCAAAGGCCACACAGTAGCCCAAAAGATCTTTATCCTAGAAATGAAATATTTCAAAAGCTCCCCAAACTGCAGGCTCTTGGAGTGAAGGGGAAGAAGTTCCTGATAACCACTGCCCTTGGGTGACAAGTTCATTTTCATGCAAAATCTAAAGAAATGAGGATTTCCTGCACAGCTGTTACAGTGTCCTTAGAGACTCGGTTTTCAGGCGCTCTGTGCCATCGTCCCTCTGCTCCCTCTTAATTCTAGTCAACAACAGCCACAGGCAGATTACGTAGCTGGGACATTACCAATGTGACCAGGAGCCTATAATAGCACTCATAAGCTGAGTGATTTCTTTTCTCTTGTCAGTGTCACGTATAAATAAAAAACAGCCAAGAATCTGGCACTTTGCTCTTTAATAATCCACTGCTGATTAAAAAGTACCTCCTCATTTTGCTAATCAAAGTAAAACAACATAACCATATAAAGGACAAGGCTAATTTTAGCCCTAAATACTGATGAGATCTGTGGTAATTCCTGTTAACTGTCAGTGGCCATGATCTCTACAGCACTTACAATGTTTTACTGTTCACTAAGTTAGGCAACTCACCACCCTCTTGTGAAATGTACTAAAGCACTGGATAAAAGATGGACCTTGCAAAATATTTCACAAGCTATAAATTAAAGAGAAGGCCTTTGGTCAGCAACTTTGTTTTACTCCTTTCAGAAAAACAATGACTTAAAGACTTGTGGTGTACAAACCTGGCCATCTGCTTGTATGCTTCTTCAGCCACCGCAAAGATATGTGGATCCATATCCCCCATATTTTGGCCACTGTATGCATTGATGATATCTTCCCCATAGATAGGCAGCTGTTCATAAGGATTTATGGCCACTAAAACGATACCTACAAAGGAAATGAAACAAAAGGAATTATTAATAGTTGTTTCAAAATAAACGCAATCAAAAATGGCTTTAAACATCAACTATTGTTCAAACCTTTCTAAAAATACTAACCAAAAAATAAGGATCTGATATTACTGATTTTAACAGATATTTATTGACTACAGTTTTGTGTGTAAAAAGTGTCACAGGAGTTTACTTCCACCCTCCTTTGGTAAACACATCAGGGACAACTTTTTACTTTTCCTCTCTATCTGCCTTTTCTAAAGCTAGCATGCACAAAACAAACAGATTGAGAATGTGTCGACTTGAAATACTGCCTGTTCGGTGCAGTAAACCAATGAATGTGCATTCTACTTCCCTGTGTTTTACTGTGAATTACAAATGATACTGTGATTTGTGAATTATAACTACCGCATGACCTTGCTGACTGCCAGTTTGGGTACGTGAAGTGTGTTAACCCTTCAGCTGCTGTACTGTGCCCAGGGATAACTCCTTTAGTTTTTGGGACAAGCAACAAAGTAGAGACATGGTGCCCCTCATGCTAGTCAGGCAGGACAACCTCCTGCTCAAAGGGATCCAAAAAACCAAACAGCAGACATATTTCACAGGGCTAACACAGAGTGAGAAAGTCATGTCAGGAAATTAGGTAATTACAGCTCTAGAAGGCTTCATAAAACATTTATCTTACACATCTGCACGTATAACTACTTACACTTTCCATTTTCCATATCAATTTAACACATATCTGGCTTTGTTAATACCATTCATCACTCCAGCACTTCTGAACTCATGCCATTCTTTTACTCTCCCCGCACAGGAAAACTTACTCTGCACAAACTTCCTAGACACAAAGTGAGACCTCAAATGCTTTTGGGAACATTTTGTTTTTCATGAGAAATGAGAACTGCTCTGTCCACAGGGATATTCTGACAAAGATTCCTTATGCAAACCTCTCCTGCAGCATTTGCAGCGGGTAGGGAACACTTATTTGCCCCGTGCAGGGGTGAAAACACTGATCGCTGCCATGTGAGACCCAGCTGTGCTCTCCTCACATGGCAATTCCTCCTCACCTTGACAGTGTGATACAGGGGGTGGGGGGAAACCGAAACTCTAATTTTAACTGTGGACATTTTTAAAATGGAATTTCTTCTTCCATATACGTGCTTTGGTGCCCAAAAGTGACAATGCAGGTGCAGATGGCTGCACAGTGACTACAGCAAGCCTGCTACGTATGTGCCTTGGACAAGCCATCCCTGAAGAACCTGCACCAGAAGCGTTTCCATAGCACTCAACTCGCTTCTAAATTTGCTCAGAAATTCAGCCTTACACACACAGACTTCCTCAGTGCAGATCCCAGCTCTCTGCTCTGTGCAGATTACAGTGTTGTGACGTCTATCTAAGAAATTTTCCATCGAAAAACTGGGAGAAGGGAAATGAAAGCATCTACAGTCTGGCACTGCTGCCGGGAGCATTATCCCATTTTTACATCCTGACATGCGTTTATATATCAAGCACAAACCATAGCAAAAACATTATAAACAACAGAACATATTTCAGGAACAGATCTGAGAGATCTCAATCTATTTCCTCATATGTATGGCAAGTTTAATGTCTCGACACGCCCGTGCAGGGAGAGGCTGTGTTTTTCCATCAGCCGAGACTTCACTGAAATGACTCAGGAGCTCCAGTGAAAAGTCTCTATAAACGTTCATGCCAAATTCTAGTGCTGTAATGATGACCCAGAAAATAAGAGGGGAGTCAGGAAGGGGAAAAAACCTCAGTACCAGAAGACTAGAGGAATATTGTCCATGTTGATGTTTAACATCTGCCCACTGTAACTGTGAAAAAGTAGTAAAAAATGAAGTATGGCTGCACCAACAAGCTGAGCCTCCCAGGCTTGCAAGTCTCATCAAAGAGACTTTAAAAAAAATAAATCTGTGTGAAACTTCAGACAATTCCCTCCTGCTTTTGGCTACGCTGGCAAAAATAAACCCTTGAAATCGAAAAAAGCAGCCTCGTGATAAGTCTCCATCATATTAAAACATCCAACTTCAGTAGCGATCTGTAAAATCAATGAGCAACTACCATCTGGAAATAACCAAAACAAGTGAGTTGGGAATTATTTGCTTTCTGTAGAACTTTGAAATCAGTCTGTCTCACAGGGCTATAATCCAGATTAATTTACATATAACTTCTCTTTATCTCCACTAAATCATATTGCTATTTTAAGAAATATGGCCTTTCCTAAATCAGATTTATGAGTGGTTTGCTTCCTACAGTTACACTAAACTGAACTCTGGCTACTCTTTGTGCCATATTTAACCAAAGCAAGTGCATCTAGTTCTTTTATCTTCAACATACTTGCCCATCTGATGCCAAATTGGACATAAACATAAATAATCCATTAATTTAAATTAAAGTTCACTCTCCTGCATAGCAGGCAGTACTTTTTACTAATCTGAACTAACCAGAACTATTCACTGAGTTCTCATCACAGTCATAGCAGTTTTTCCATGTAAACATTCAAATTTTCCTATGAAAATTTTCAACCTCCTTCATTAATTCCTCAGTTCATATTCCCAATAGTAAAGCAAAGCTATAAATCACCTCTGAATTGCTGGTGAAAAGCTGACTTGAAATTAAGAAATCAGGTTTTCTGTTTAAAAGTTTGAATTACTTCAAGGCCAAATTCTGAAGAATTTAATATCCATTTCACATATTACACTAAGACAGCATGGTTGAATTCATTTCTAGGGCCCTGGACATCCATCCATCCATGCATTCCAATTCTAGTTCTAGTTCTGCTGGTTGAGAACAATGTTACCCTAATTCTTTTGGTGGATTGAAGTGGCTTTAATATCCTTTGGGCTACATCAGCTGTGTTAGCTGAAACCATCTTCACAGGGTATTTAAACTAACCTGGCTAATGTGTGAGTGAGATTAAGGAGGCAAATGCAGTCCCTCCTGCAGGCAGAGCTTTAAGGCAATACTCTTTGCAGAGGGGAAGTAACCTCTACTCGGGCTGGGAACTGATGGAGAAGTTTGCAAGGTGGATGTCTGTGGCCAAAGGACCAGGTTTTTTAAGGCTGGCATGCCAACTCTGTTTTCCTTAGTTTATAACATAACATACACTGCCTACATCCCAAGTGAATAAATCCACAGCGAACTGTTCCTCGGCAGGGCTGAACCTCCATCACAGCCTTCTCCTTGACCACCAGGAACCCCCACCCCGCTGGATCCACACGTTTCTAACAAACCCACATGCAGCTCCCAGAATCACTTGAGTCTTGCTCGGAAGCAAACCAGCTGACCAAGCTCCACCATCCCAGGCCCTCTGGCAGACCCATCCTTGAAGCTTAACTCTTCATGGGGCCTTCCAGCCCCATGAGAAATGATAAAACCAGCCAAAAACACCACTACAGCTGCACTGGGGAAAACGTGAAACGGGCTGTTCTCACATTTTCCCAAACGCAGTGAAACACAACCAGCAGACAGCACATTCCTTTTGAAAGCCTTTTAAATGCTGCCTAACACGGTGCCCGTTGCGAGCAGCCGGAACGCAGCCCGGGCAGGCTGTCCGACGCGAGGGGTATGGTGGTGTTCAGCAGGCACGAGACCACCAAACTGAGACTGAAAACCCCTCACAAGCTCAGGCCACGAGACTCCAGTTGCACAAAAGCCCTTTCACAGAAGAGCTTTGCCGTGGGGGCACTGGGGAGAGAAACACAGATAATGTCTCCACTGGGGGAACTGAGGCGGGTTCCCAGTGCCGGGACCACAACACGCACCCTCAGCAGGGGCTGCCCAGGGAGGCTATGCTGTATCTCCAGGCATCACTGATGGTACTCAAATACTCTGATACTTTCACTGGTCCAAGCCTTGAGCAACCTGATCTGGTCAGACCTGTTTTAAGCAGGAAGCTTCACCGAAGGCTTCCAGAGGTCTCCTCCAACTTAAATTATTCTGTGCTCTGACTGCATGACGGGATGAGATGTGCTGTGAGTCATCTCCCACTCCTACAGGAGTGAAGTCTGGCTGCAAGCAGGGGGTGGCAAAGTCTGATCCAGTCCCCTGCGATCTGGCCACTGCTGAGAGCAGGACTGGGAACAGATGCACTCTGCCGAGAATCAGCAGATTAGGAACAGCCGGAGTGAGCAAAATGGCAGGATGTTAATGCCTGCAGTGTGTCCGTCACAACATGTTTAATGTGCTGCTTGTCGTAGCTCTCCATACCCATCACCAGGGGTGGAGCTGTAACAGATGTCAGAAGTACAGATAAACTAGAGAAATATTTTTAAAAATTACAAAGTTTAGGTATATTGAAAGGTAATACTAAAAGCTAGCAATGTATTTTAACTAAACACTGAGATTTAAAAGAAACATATGCACACAGAGAAAAAAAATCCCAGAAGCATCCAGGCTAAATTTTGAGGCTAAACTACCTCATAGAGCTTTAAAATAGACCACTCAGTTACAATTTTGCACTTACGATAAAAGTGATCATTAAAGTAAGTTTTCCCCATTCTGGCCATCTGAAAGTACCACAGGCAATTACAAGTCTGGGTAACCTCTACCATGAGTTAAATGGTACTTTTCAAACCAAGATCGATCGTAACTGTGACGGGACAACCACTGGCTCAGGAACCATTACAAATTCACTCCTGTAGTTGCCCTGATTCAAAAACATGAAAATAAACTGGTATCTTCCAGCAGAGATGGAGGAGCTCAGTGCAGAGGTTATAGCTGGGCAACAAACCCACCAACCACCAAGGCATCCTGTATCTGCACCCTGTGAGGCCCCTCCTCCAGCCCATGCTGACCTAAGCAAGCCTAAGGGGAACACCAACCAGACAGGGATCCCACTGGCAAGCTAAAATTGCTGAACACACATTTTATAGACAGAGTCCTCTGCGAAGTTAGAGGAACACAGAGTGAAGTCAGTTTTCTCTGAACCTTGATGCTCTCAAGCCTACTTGATGAACCCAAAGACCACAAACATGGGGGGGTTTTCCTAAGAACAGCCTGACATGCCCTGTCATTAAATGATTTTAAGTTAAAGGCAGACATATCAACAAACTGCTTTTCTCTTCCTGTCTAGGGCATTCTCTGTGAAGATGATGGTATGAAGAGACAGTACTTGCCACAATAGGTATAGATGAGTTTAGAGTCTATAAATCGAACTTTGAGGTTGTGTAGAACGGCAGGTTCGTGGAGATAACTGAGCGCTGTGAGGTCATTTTCACCAACAAGTATGTCAGGGTTTCGCAAGGGAGGGAGTTCCTTTGTCTTCGGGTCTAGGCAATATTCTAGGTCCTGAAAATCAATTGGAGACACTTGCTGAAAGAGCTGGAATTTCCATTTCTGGTTCAGTCCCTCCAGCCATTCCTCCCAGCAAAACACGCCCAAGTTACAAAAACGCAATGCAAAATTCAAATTATCTGGTGATTTGATTTAGCTGTTATTTCTCAAAAAATGTCATTTAAAATTCCCCCAAAGGGTTTTCCATATGTACAATGTGCAACTGCACAGAGATGCCATCTTTCTAGACTATTACTTTAGCAAACCCCATGCTTTTGCTGCCATACCTTTTTATTAAATAAAACAAAATACACTATATCTTAAATCTGACCAGTTTTTCCCTATTATTTTCCTCTTGAGCAGAACAGGCAGGGGAAGCAGACTGCCACCAGTCTATAGCCAGCTTCATACACACTAACACAACACAAGAACATTGGCAGAACACTGTGAAGAATGCAAAACCAGAAAAAAACGCTACTTACAGCTTTTGCAGATATAAATTAATCTCTAATACAGATGTTTTAACGGCATCTGTCTCTAGATCTAAAATCACTTTATTTACCTGCTACTTCCATGAAAAAAACCCAACAAGAAGGATGTGAACTTCTTGTAGACATGTCACCACTTCCTCAGTACACAGCATCATTTTTGTGATGCCCTTAATCCTTGCCCTTTTTATCTTTATTAATTTTCTGATGGTTATGCTCCACCTAAAAGTCACTGTTCCATCCCTGCACCACTGTTCTAGCAACACTGTTCTTCCTGGAATATCAAACCAGGGTTATAGCTTTAATGGCATAAGCAGAAAAAGGTGATGCCACTGAACATAAGAGACAGCGGAAAGAAGCAACTATTTTTAAATTTACGTCAAAAATAAGGCAAAATTGATTTTTGTAACTAAATAGTAAAATTTAGCACACCAAAAAAAAAGCTACGGGAAGTGAGTGGACAAGACTAATTGCACAAACCTAAAAACAGGTATATTTTGACAGTAGAGTTTCCTGCATTAGGTGCATCAATTTCTGGTTGAGAACAAGAATAATCAGCTTATGAACAACACACAGACCTACCTTGCCCTCTTCGAGTCGAAGCTGGAGGACTTTATCTCCAGGTTTATAATCTTTGAGAAGTTCTGCTGACTTCCAGACCTCCTCTGGATCAGGAATCCAAACCCTGGCATACTGCAATACAACAACAACGGCAAAAGATCAGTTGGTTTTTGTTGAACTATAGTTAAATCATCAATATACAGGACACCAAACTATTTTTTTTCTTTTTTAATTAGATGTTTAACAGACAGACCCTTAAGCCAGAGAAGTTAATTAGTACATCTGAGGTGCATAAGTTGTTCTATTGATAAAAGGCTACATAAGCTTAATTTTATTGCCTACACAGAGAGAAAAATGCATTTTCCATGCAGAAAGTGTTCCAAGATACACATTCAATGCCGAAAATCTACAAAGAAAAAAAAAATCAGTGTTTTCAGAGAGATTAAAAGCTCTTTCCTTTGTAGTTACAAATAGAGCAAGCTTAAAATGGTTTATACCGAGGATGCCAAAAGAAAAAAAAAGGAAAGTATTTGGTTGAAAAAGCCTCCAAACTGCAGAAAAAACACCCCAACAAACAAGATTCCCATTAATGGCCATTGTCACCCAAAACTTATTCATGAAAGTAATCCGGTACAAACATATGACTTGTTTTCAAAACCAGAAAGAATATTCATATTTTTAAATGAGTGAAGATATAATGGTTATCTTATATTCAACAATGAATTAAAGGTGTATGGAAACCATCTAATTACTTATACAGTTGCATGCACATGCAAAAGCACACAAATGAAAACAGCTCTTGAGTAACACAAGGAAAAGGCTGTGATATTTTTAATATATTAAAGCTTCCGAACTGATGCTCTTGCAATGCCTAGAGAGAGCACTGAGATCACCCCACACCCACCACCTTTGCAAACAAAGCAGGTTCTTGGCTTTAGAGGTGTAGTCGCTCTCAATCCACTAAATTATTTCAAAATAACTACAATGTATTTGCCAAAGCACGGCATTTCATGGCAGAGAAAACTGCATTTGGTCACACAGCTTCACCACCTAATCTTACACAACTTATTTTTGTATGGCATCCTCTGACTCAAAGAATGCAGAAGCTTCCCCCCCACCACCACCTCTTATTAACCCAGTTTTCCCACTACTGAAAATTACAAACTGTTTTTTTTGCTGCCAGGGATTTTCTGCAAGACTTCATGGCAAACTTCATATTGCTTTCTTGTTGCAAGACAGGACACGTCAAAACGTGCTGCTTTTACCCTTAACACATGGCAGGCTTTAAAGCAGTGCTGCTGCCTTCATCCTGAAAGCTCCCCCAACTCCTGAGAGGCTTATGCCACACATAAACCAATTCTCTCTACTGAGCGAGACAGACAATGAACTAAGTAAATAAAAATTCACTTTCATTGTTCCCATTACATAATATGTCATGCTCCCACACCTGCTCTTTCTTCATCATCTTCACTGGGTGTCAGTGACAGCCCAAATAATCTACCTTATACAAACAGGAGAAACTTTTCTCCTTGTCATAAATTAGTGGTTGTGTGGCTTATTTTTTTCTTTGGGCTTCATTAGTTTCATACCTATTTGTTAGTGTTTTCAGTACAAAAGTGCCGCAGTACTTCAGTATTGACATACACCTTTCCCCACTCCCCAAAATATTGACAAATTATTCGAAAAATGAAAGATCCCCCAAAACAATTCTTCAGTACATTCACAGAGCATTGTATATAACAACAACAGAGGAAAGTGGCAGCAGAAGCCGTGGTTTGAGCACTTGGATTAGTTGTTTTCAGCCCTGTATCCCCAGTTCACAAGGTAAGAAACCTTGTTTGAGCTGAAATGAAGGTGTGTGCTAACAGGTGTATGTGCAATGCAACTACAAACCCACAGAAACTACAGAACAGTTCCAAAACAATTAACCAGCACTTGATGACAGGGGTGCAGTATTCAAGTCTTTGAGTGCTCAGGAGGAATGGTTTTTTTCCTTCCTGCTTGGTTTTTAAACAGAGGATTCCCTGTAAAACTTAAGAATCATAAACTCATTATTTTATACAATAATAATTTCAAATCCCAATTTCGTATCAGAATTTCAAATCATAAAATCGATACTCCACCAACTCCATACGTCCAAACATACCACAATGTACCTGTTCACAGAACCCTCTATCATTGAAAAAAAACAACAAAACACAACAAAGCAAAAATCCTAAAAATCAGAACCCTGCCAGAAATCAGGAAAGTTTTTTTAGTTTAGCACAAAGATGCTACAGCATCAGACACATTCAAAGACTGAATGCACACCACGCTTTGACCAGGTTCCACCCCCAAGCTGTAGCAAAGGTTTCCCCATCCTCAATATTTCTGATGGGCTATTCCTTCCAAGGAATTAGCAGAAAGCAAAGCAAATGTAACACGAAAGAGGAAAGCGTTTAATTGCTGTCTAGCAAAACAGATCGGCAGGCTGCTTTCCTCTAGGCTACACAAAGAAACATTTCCTGATGTGAGAAAGGAGCAGCCTGTAAGACACAAATGCTGTTAACTCGAGGCAGCAAAAGCTGCGTAGCAGTTTCTAACTATGTGATCTATGGCACCATGAAACAGGCACCTTTAATTCATTCTGCTGAAACTGTACATTTTCTACTGTCTAGAGAAGGGAAAGAGAAAGCAGAAAACAGATCACCATAGAAACTGGGCTACTACAGACAGCCGAACCTTCCACATGACATAACCCCACAGATATGAAAGTCATCCTATGAGCACTAGGCTGTAGCTTTTCATCTCTAGCATCAGTGCCTAGCCTTAAATCCCTGCCAAAGAAAACACCTGGTAAAAAGAATGGGTGGGAGGAAAGAGGGAGATGTTCCTAATTACAAGCACTGAATCATTTCACAACATTTTCCCCTCGTTAATTTAGCAGAATGATTAGCAAAATCAGATTTTCATGCTATCTTTTATATAATCAGTTGACACTAAAATCCCATTGCTGCCTAGGCTGTAGGGGGATTCAACCCTATAGAATAAAACAAAGCACCACCACAGGTGGAAACAGGACCAAGGGCCTCTCTCTTGGAAATACCTTACTCTGGTATCTGCTATTCATCCCTCTTTATTTACTAGTATATAAAATCATGTTTAAGACAACATTAAATTAAACCTAAAATAAGGTAAACTTGTAGAGACACTGACACAAATCAGCCTTCCAAAAAGGAAGTTCTAGTCTAAAAATAACAATAATGTCTAAAATTCTAGCACTGAAATGACAATAAAAGTTACAGCAAGAATAAAATGAACTTTAGTGTAATTGTGCCTCATTATGATCCATAAATACATTACTCTTTGTGTTAGTTCAAGGCAAATTTTGAATAAAACTTCTGATAGGGGAGATACAAGTATGATTCCCTCAAGAAAAGGCAGTGAAATTAAAGTTTAGATAAATATTGCTACCTTTCACGTCAGTCCAAGCTTACCAGTAGTGTCTCTTGCACTTTATATTTCAGTACTGATTTGGCTCAAACAAATTTAGTTTTGCTATCCAGATGATAAAGTTGTCCTTTCTCTGTGGGTATGATTCTGGCTCACCACTGATGACTTCTTCCTCTCCTCACTGGAAATGCAGGACTGGAAGAGGCATGGCGAGGACCAACCTCATCAGATTAATGTAAAAAAATCCCACTATTTCCAAAATCCCATGAAGTGTGGAGCACCATACTTTGTCCAAGGAAGGACATGTTGGCTGCTGAAAGACAATGGTTTATTGATATCTAGAGAGAGACTCTAAAAGAGCTCACGGCAGGAAAGAAACACGGAAGTTTTCATGTTTTACTGGTGGGTCAGAAGACTGGCTGGATTACTACAATTTTATATAATAAGAAAACATAATAGGAAAACACAGCATTCTGTCATACCTCCTGATTTCTTCTCAGATCACATGAAGACATCAGCAGACTATAATAATTATCTATCAAATGAGACCATATGACTCACAAAGCCTCTCTTCTGAGATATTAACCTCTTGAAGTACTAATTGACACTGCTGACAGACAGAATTAGCAATGCAAGCGGCTCAGCAGTCACTTCAGCAGTCAAATAGTTTTCTACTTCCATTGCACAATCACAGAGGAAGGAGATACAGCAATGCTTCCAGCTTAACAGCTCTTTGGGTAAGAGCTGAAAGAGTTCATGAAATGATCAACGTTCCAGAATGAAAAAGGAAATTTCAACTCACAGAAAACTGTCCCTGGTTTCTCCGAGAGATCTACCCATCCAAGTACCATTTTCATTCCAGCAGAGGTCATCTCTTTTTTTATTTACAGACAGCCTCAATAACCACAGTCTTTCACCATGAAAAAAAATACAAGTGACATTGCTCCCTTTGCTTTCAAGAATGACTTTGGTTTTGGGTAGGAATAAAGCAGTTCATTCATGTCTGGACCAGAGGTATCATCAATCCTGGCAGCAGGAGCTGAAGGAGCCAATGGAACAGCAACAGCTTGTGAAAGTCAAAGCCAAATTTCACCAAAATCATTCAGTGTGAACCTGTTGCTGACTGAACGTGGCCACCTGGAGAGAGCTAGCTGCATTTTTAGGCTGGAAAAAGAAAAGTATCTCTGCTAGTAAGTCATAACAACAAAACAGAGCACAAAGTCATCCAAGTTCACACAGCAAAAGTGGGGAACTTATCTATGCAAAAGCAAAGTTATTAGAAAAGCATTTCTCAGCTGTGGGACTTCCCTGGCTGGGCTTGCTCTGACAACACAATCTGATGCTATTAGAATAATTTCCTTTCAGCTTTGTATTTTCCCCTACGCCTGGTTCACAGTGCCACCACCAAGGATGACAATACCGAGCCTGGAAACACCTGAAACAGCAAAGTTTAGCTTTTATAGTATCAGCATAAGCAGATGGATGGCCAGGTGAGTAACAGGCAAACACAAGTCTTAACTTGACCAACCTGGATCTGCTACAAAGGGATCATGATCACTCACACCGGAGGTGGGAGGAAGAAGGTCCTTTTTCTTCCACAGCTGAAACCACTAAAATTTGTGCTGTCCTGCGATATGTGGGCAGTCCCAAGGACACACTGCACCTCTGTTTAAAAGTGCTGCTGCTGCTGACTGCACTCTGCAAAGACACACAGGACTTCACTGTCCTTTCACAAAAATGCCAGGTAAGCAGGGAGGACCGGAAGGCAGAGCATCTCCATGACAAGTAGGCTGCTGCACAACCACTGACCAACCCACCTCAATTCTTCTTATGGCCTGAGGGAAACAGAAGCGTTAACTTTGGAAAAAAATCCAAGCAGAAAGTATCGATTTTCTTAAAGGCAATAGCACTCTTTGGGCATGGAGCACATTTTTCTGTCTTGTTGCTCGGCAACAGCCATTTATAGACCTGTTGTACGGTTTAAGGCCTGATATTTGGAAAGCATTAATTTAAAAAGACATTCAATCATGATATATAGGGGGGGAAATGTAAGTGACAATTTGTATTAATGTTTTAACTGAAAAACAATCTCACACAGTTAGTCTACCTAACAGGAAGATCAAAAGACAGTTATTCTGTCTCATGGGAATTCCCTGACCAGCCAAAAAGCATCCAGGGGGACAGCAGTGACTCAGACTCTGAGCTACCCCCTAAAACACCACCACTCTGAGTCTGCATACCACCGACCCTGGGTTTGCAAACTTGGGTCGCAGCGCTCATGGTTAGGCAGGTAAGGCACTGCATCCTTCGCCACGCACAGGGAAACTCCTTGAATCACTGCTCAATGAAAAAAAAAAATCTTGAGCACTTCATCTACCCTATAAATATCCACTACATTTGAATCATAAAGACATAAAAGCATTACCTCCCCCCCTTCCTTTCTTTCCTCCTTTTAAGCATTTTTATATTTAGGGCCTGGGGACATGCAGCAACAAAAGCAACTTGTATGTCGTTTGCCAAACATGCCTTGACCGTACGAGGTACAATCAAAAACTACCAGCATCCCACACGGAATCGCTGCAGCAAGATCTGCATCTTCAGCCACCGGGAAAATGTCCAGTGACTTACATCCACCTGAAACTTCACCTTACTTCAAAGTGATGCAAAAAACCCGAAATCCCAAACACAGAATATCTATACACAAGCTACTGCAAGCAAATTTGATCAGCAAACAGAAATGCATATTTTTGTATTTCTTTAAATATTACAGTCACTAGCAACCTCGCCACTGAAATTCAGAGAAAATTGTCACCCTGCACACTGGGCCTGACATCCAGGCCAAAAAACTCAGTGTTTTGCTTTAAGCTGTCAAATCTATCAAAGAACAGTTATATTCCAAGGTTGTAATTGATATGATTTTCATAAGAAACATTTTTAAGGAGCTAAAATACATGAAAGGTTTAAAAGTTGTGAATTTACTTCATCTTTAAAAACACAGCTTTCTACATTTTATGTTGATTGTACTTGACCTTCTCTTCAAAATATCACACAGAAGGAGATAGATGTGGTTTATAATCAGCTGTTATGAACCCAGACAATACTTCAGCTATCAAAATACTGCCCGTTCACCCCCCTAAGCTGCTGCGAGCGAGAACAGCACTTGTTAGCTCCTGTTGTATTTCACAGATCCCCTTTCACAGGCTCTTCTCCACCCTCCCCAAGCAGCCACAGTTACATCTTGCACTCTGTGACTCGGCACGTGATGCCAGTCGCACCCGCTGCTGAAAACCCCTGGGCAGTGGTGGGAAGCCACATGCAACACTGCCTGGCCACACCACAAATGTGATGCTTCTGACAGGGCTCAGTCAAGGCTGTGTATGATCAGTGACAGAAAAATGAAACACGTCTCACGAAGGGGCCTGGACAGCCTGTTACGAGGGAAGCGCAGCCACATCTTTCCCCACGCCCCTGCCACCACCACGAGGACAAGGAGTGATGCTCCTGCACCACCGACCTGTGGCTCCCCACCTGCCCCGTCTGCCCACAGGATTCCTCACACTCCACCGGTCATCAGCAAACCTGCAGTGTAATGACCCACCATAAACCCTCAGAGAAATGCCAGCGCTGCTGTCTTTCTTCCTGCAGTATGCTATTCTCATTTCATTCAGTACAGTCCACAAAAAAGAGTTCTTTTAAAGTAAACAGGCTTAACCCCCCCCCCATATTTACAGAAATATCAGTGCTGAAGAAAATGTTGTGTTTGAAACAGTTTTGATTTCTAGACCTACCAAATGGTCGAACGTGGCTCTGCAAGATCTTTGAAAAATAAGGCAATTGCAGCTACATCAAACCCACCAATGTGTTGGTCACTGCTTAGACACAGAAGAGCTGAACAACCACAATAAGATCTGCAAAACCATCAGGCAGCAGTGTGACGCCTACCCCAGACAGAGTGACAGGAAAATATTCTGACTCATGTAAAACTTCACTTGGGGTCACATCCACAGAGAGAGGCATATGCTGTACTGCATTTCCATCCATACCACCAAAAGGAAGGCCACGATTTCAAAAAGAAGTTAATTATAAGCCTTCCTCAAAACTCACAATTCATCCAACCTGAGAAACATGTTACAAGAGTTACAAGAGTTGTAGAAGAGTAGCCACAAAAATTTAAGGGCAAATGAAACAACTGCAGTTCCCCTGAATATTACGCTAATGAGACACATTGCACCAAAGAAAGATTATTAGGAAAAGAATACATGATTTCATGTTTGTGTGCTTACAGTGAATGTTGACAGTGTATTACAGTATATTAAAAAGATTCTCCAATTTAAAAATTTTTTAAAAGTCTGTACTTAAGGAATACACACACACACACAAAAATGCTCAATGTCATGATTAAATTCATGGGTGTCTGAATTTAAAATTCAAGAACACAAACCCTTATAAGGGCAAATGAAACGAGGAAACACTGAGATGATGCAAGTCATAACACAGACTTCACAGCATAATTACCTAAATGCAGAAATAAGCATTATTTCCAGACCCTTGGTACAAATTCAGTCCAGACCCTCGTGTTCCTTACATGTTTTTCAGGGCACAGCCCCAGTTTTGCTCGTGGGTGGAACAGGCCCATAGCTCTGGCTGCAGCTGGGAGTCCCTCCTGGTTCACACACACACACAAGGAGCAAGCGCTGTCTTTAGTCTCAGTGTCTCTGCTTCAGCACTGAGCCATCTGCATCGCTGCCATCAGACTATCTGGTGTACCTACAACTTGCTTAGGCAGCAAGGGAAAATAAAGGGCTGTATTGATCAGACAGATGCACCACACCACGCCGTGCTACAGCAAGCGAGTTTGAAACAAGTTACTGAGAAGGAAGTGGAGCCATAAGTGATCACCTAGCTCACAGAAGTGAAATAAGGCTATATTTTCTCGTATCTGTAAAACATCTGGAGCATGGACAATTGCTGACTTAACCGTGAAAGTTTAATTTAAAAGTTAAAAGTGAAATATATTCGACACAAACTTTAATAATAGATAAGGCTGTACTTTTATGAGTATTTTTCTGTAAAGTTGAGCTCATGCCCAATAGTACTCCCTTGCATTTACTTAATCCTAGCCCCCACCCCAAAGTCACATTTAAAGTAAAACACCAAACTGAGGTTTTAAATATCAAAGATTAACTAAGTATTTTTCGTTAGACCAACATAGGCTGACACGTAGCTGCATCAATAAAACGGAGTTTTACTGACTTAGCTTGAGTTATTCAGGGAAAACTAGTTTTACTTAGCAAGCCCAGACCATAACTGTCATTATGGTCCAGTCCACACCACAGACACCTTCCTGCTGTATTAAAACAGCAACCTGACTCCAGTGAGGCACATCTAATGAAGCTGCATTTAGTTTCACCATTTTTTCAGGGGAAATTAACAGTAATTAACAGTAAGTCTCCACACCAGGAAAACAGAATGACCTGGTACAAATGACCTGGGCAAGCTCAAGCTCAAAACCAGTGAGCAGAGATAAACCTCCCTAAGAGGCTCTCTCCACAAGAACTGGGGGAAGCTGTGAAAGCAGAACTGGGGTTAACAGCCACGGTGTTATTGGAAACTCTCCAGCAAGAGCAGCTGCGTTTCTTCCCCTGGGATCTCCAGCCCTGCCCTCACCAGTCCCCCCAGTGAAATGGGGCAGAGGAACAGTGGGCTGCAAGTCCTGCCTGTACCAGCCCCTTTCATCAGGGCAGTGCTAACCTTGATTAGCCTGAGAAACTATGGGAAACACCTCTGTGTTGGAGAGGGAAGTGAAATTAAAGCCTTCCACACAAGCTGAAGCATACTTTCAATCATACCCTATTTAGCCTTAGAGAAACTACTCCACTCCTTTTCCCTACAAGTGTTACCTATTTGACTGTTTGCAAAAGGTTTGTATCACCTTCACATTTCCGATACATCAGGCTGCCACATGGAAGGAGTGCACTCTGACATCAAATTCTAACAACTTCTGCAAATATTTCTCCTCTTGTCATTTTTTTTCCTAAGGGAGATAATCTCCTGAACAATGAAACAAATGTCTGGCATGTTTGAAAAATTCTTCTTTATGTATCTCCAAGATCGTAAGTCAAAACTCCACTTACTTTAAACCTTTATTATTAAACTATTATACTACAATACTAATATACTAATAGGCAATAATAAGCTTGGCTATACAGACCTATATATTTATGTTAAAACCAAGGAAACAATCAAACATATTCTACTTACTTTAACATACATATAGTCTAAAACATCTCTTTCCGTCCCGTATCTTCTGTAACACCGATTTTCAGCACTTTCAGAGGCAGTTGCTGTTTCCTTTCCAGACAAAATAGACTCAATCTCCATGGAATATATTTCCATATATCTTGTTTTGGTGTATACTAACTCATAAGGCAATTTGGGAACGTCTCTCTCTGGTTTCCTCAGCAAAACAACTGAGGTCATCTGCTTTAAAGATACTTGTGAATAACCCATGGAGTCTGCAGAGAGTAACGTGTGACAAGCCATGTTGGGGCAATGAATTCCCTCATTGTTAGACTGACTCATAGTATTTTTAGGTTATTTCTCTGCCTCTACAAAGAGGAAGAGTGTCTTCCTGTAAATCACAAACTAATCACAAAATTCTCTTGTCTTGTGATAATCAAATGGAAGAACTCAAAAGACACCACTGGTAATTGAGCAAGACTTCCTGATTTTTCATATCCATTTACAAAAAAGGGACCACACGGGTATGAAAGTCACTCAGTTGAGAAGTCTCTGTTCTTCTACATTTAGGACTGTCAAGCTAAAAATGTGCAGTTTGCATCTACCCATACAACAAATCACATTGTCGAATTTCCCCCCGTGTGTGAGAATGAGAGCTCTTCAAAACAATTCTGCTTTAGCCTTTACATTTAATCTTCAAGTGAGGGAGGGCTCTCATCAGACCACAGTGTAAGTAAGTAGCCTGGAAGAGTCTGCTCTCAATCATCCTTCACTGTCTCCTGAGAGTTAAATAAACTCAACAAGCCACTTCCACTAAGTGCCAGTGGCAGCTTTTATTCTATGTGAATTACCCTGACAGCCTTACCTACAGCCACACCTGAAGCAGGGTTAAATGGCAAAAATAGAGACTTGATGAGCAAAGAGGGACGTGCAACAGCTTTCAAGATGTTCAGAAAAGAGCCACAACTTTCACCAAACAGCCTGGAGGTGACACACACAAAAACACAGCTGCATTCTGCGTTCCTGACTGCTCCTCCTCCAGTTTAATCTTCATACTACTCCCTCAAATCATTCATCAGCATGGTGACTTCTCATTCATACTTGCTTTTTGATGTTTGGTTTGTACCTTCTTCTCCCTTAACACTCTAAGACGCTTTACCCCAGCCTTGAATGCTTCCATAGCTATTGAAAGATCTGTGACAGTTCTTGCTATTGTCCCTGACTAACAGGTCAAAGCCATTAAATCCATGCCACTAAGAAGAACAGAAGGTGTAAAGCACAAGATCTCTGTTTCCATTAGTAATCCATCTGGACCTTCTTCAGAATTAAAATTTGTAGATACATTAAAAGCTGGGTCAGTATCTGCAGTCCACAGACATTTGGGAGAAGCCTTTAAATTTCATTATCAGTGCTTAATGTTTCCTGTGCTTACATTCCACCTGCTTACTGCCCAGAAATTAGCAAGAAAGGCAGTTCTCTCAGGTAACCACACTAACTACTCACCCTCTTTTTAAAAACAAACAAAAAACTGAACCAAAACACACAATACCCCACACACAAACCGTTTAGCTAGCACTGATCTCTTCTTCATGTTTTATTTGAATATAAACAGACCGATACATAGAAACAAAACTATTAAATACTGTAACTAACTGCAAGCAGCAAGCAGCTGCACTGCTCCTGTCGGGACCTGGACGGCCAGGAACAGGAAGACTCCAAAACCATCAAGATTGATAACTGTGCTCTTCACGTTTGTGCAGTGCTGGGCAGCCCAGGTGATCCAGCTCACACAGGGTTTCACGCTGGGCTCCTGCCTGGAGCAAACTGAAAAAACAGACCTTGCTAAAAGATGAGGGGCACCATGAGATGGCAGAGGTCCTCAAAGGGAAAGCTTCTCCTGAAAATACACCACAGCTACTAAACATTAAAACTGGGGTTTAAGTAGACAGGTCCTAACTTACTGCAATGCTGCGAACACAGAGCTATCCACAGACAACTTGGCAAGAGACATGCTTAGGATGTTTTAATTTGTTTTCCTGCACAAATTATTCCAAACGTATATATGTACATTACAGTAAAATTATTTCCCTGCAGTAAGAAGAAATAGATAGAGAACAAAAGGTTTGATCTTTCAGATTTATGTGCTTGATTTCAAAGCACAAAACGAAGCAGTGTGCAATTACTCACACGGGATAACGATAAATCTTTGCAGAATCAGGCTTAAGCAAACCCAGAGTTAAGCAAAGCCAAGCAACACTGAGAATGAGGAGGAAATGATGCAGTCCTAAGCAAAGGGTGGCACTGGCACAGGCGTGTGAGTGCTGTTCTCCGCCAGGAAAGCCACTAAAAGCCTTGCCATTAGTGTTGGTAAACAAGGCCTTAGCAACCCAATCATACAACTCACTGCCCTGGAAACAGCCCAAAAGTAAAGCCAACAAAAGGAAAAGGCTACTGTACGAAGAGCCTTGAATTCAAAACAGCTTGAATTTTCTCTGTCTGACACAAATTTTAGATAACAGGTTTAATTTCGTGCCTAATGCTTTTCCACATACTTAAAAGTTTTGATACCAATTTAAACCAATCAAAGTCCTAGAAGCCTCGCTCCAAAAACAACAGCAGACATCTGCTGTGGCATATCATGAGTGGGGTTATGGTCTATGAAAATAAGCAGAATGATGAAACAGTGAACGTCAGAGACACAATGAGAATTTCCAAGAACCATGGGGTTATTTCTGACCCTAACTCCGTATTTTCTGCAGCAACAACCTCCTATTATTGATGGCAAGTAGGAAGTTCTTCCTTGCTGTTTCAGCAGCAGAGAAGACAAGCAGAAGGTACATTCTGCTGCTTCAACTCATTCGAGTAGCTTGCTAATGAAGCATCAGGAACAAAAGCCTTGCCCAAATGCCGTTTCTTGGCCCTGGGCCCAACTGTACAAATACTCACTATCGGAGTCAAGCTCAGTACACGCAGGAGTAAACACTGCTCCACTACAGCGAGCACAAAATTAGATCAGAGATAACCTCTGCACCTTCAAGCAAGTGAAAGAAAACACAGCTAAGCAAAGGACTCTGCTCATCTCTAACTTCAT
This sequence comes from Pseudotriccus pelzelni, assembly GCA_035584735.1. Classification (NCBI taxonomy): domain Eukaryota; kingdom Metazoa; phylum Chordata; class Aves; order Passeriformes; family Tyrannidae; genus Pseudotriccus; species Pseudotriccus pelzelni. Next base: position 12,803,093 of record JAWMRA010000016.1, read on the forward strand.
ACATGCACACCAAGGTAAGCTGACTTGAATCAAGAGGCATAAAACAAATCATTGACTCTTATCAGAGGAGCTCTTGCTGCGTGACAGCACAAATCAAACCTGCATCCATCATCTTCCCTACAGCCAAGATGCCTTGCAAACCAGCAACATCTGCAAGTATGCTCATATAGACGTGCAGGTGCCAAAGTCTCCAGTAACACAAGCAAAACTTCAAATAATTAAATACTTGTTTTGCGTATGCTTTGTGCTGTCAAGGAATGAAACCTGAATTCAATGAATGTGTATCAATTAACGTACGAATGTGCATCATTATGCACTAATGTGTATAAATATGTAAAAGGGGGGGGTGCCAAGAAGATGGAGCCAGGCTGCTCTCGGTAGTGCCAACCTCTAGGACACAAGGCAACAGGCAGAAACTGATGCACAGGAAGCTCCATCTGAATATGAGGAAGAACTTCTCTATTGTGCGAGCAGAGCAGTTTGCCCAGAGAGGGCGTGGAGTTTCCCTCACTGGAGGTTTCAAGAACTGTCTGGACACTATCCTGTGCCATGTGCTCTAGAATGAGCCTGCTTGAGCAGGGAGGTTGGGCTGGGTGACCCACTGTGGTCCCTTCCAAACTGACCCATTCTGAGATTCCGTGAATGTCCCTGTAGGCCACCCCAAGCTCCTCTGGAGCCTGCTGCAGAGCCTAACCCAGGCACAAGCCCTACAGGTCAACAGACTTGGCAGCTGCACACTGCTTTTCCCTCACAACAGAAACACCACCTGTGGTTAACCTCACTGTCGCTTCTTGCTTTTTTGAAATCCTATTAAAAATAGACCATCCACAAACAGTGCAACCATGTGATCCTGGACACTTGTGTGACTTCCTGCAATTCAGCTGCCTCAATGAGCCCACTTCAATAACAAAAATGCTTTTCTTTCTAGAGATTAAGCAATAAGCCTCATAAAGAGAGAGACAAATTGCATTGTTACTAGAACACATGGAGAAGATTAAACTGCCAAAGGCCCTAGGAGACCCTATGAGACAGGTAAATCTGCCTAACAGGCAGCCTATCCCTTACAACTCAACCTGGAGCTCAGTGGCTCAAAAAAGATAATGGTGGTCATTACACACATTTTCTGACACAGCAGAAGCTCGACAGCACTTTCTTTGATTATTTATTTATCTAAAAAATAATAGCAATCCATTACCCAAGCCATCTGGCACATGCTATAAAATCCCTACAGTAGAAACCAGTGGCAGTTCCATGTACAGACATTACTATTCTGCAAGGATTGCTGATGACAGTTTGAGGAGCATCCCATGTAATCCACTAATATTATTAGGTAAATATTTCAACATGTTAATCAAAGAATTAAACAAATAAGACCAATTATTATAAATGGAATCTTCACAGAATTCACATGTAACACAGAATTCCTACAACTTTCAAGATCAGATCTACAGGATAAAAATAAGAACATTTTAAAATGTAAAGCTATGATCTCCCCTTCCCAAAGTAGCTCCCAGCGATGCTACACTCTCAGTGCTCCTTTAGGACTGCAGGATACACTCTCCCCAAAACTATTTGTGGGCTGTGAGAAGCTTTCACAAACAGCTTGGTATGTCTCTGTCTGCACCAGGGTGGCATCATTTCCTGCTCCAGACACACTCAGCACCCACGGGAGCAGCGCTGGTGCAGACTAGGCTCCAACTTAAACCATCACTCATCTTGCTTCCCAAGGCCCAAATGCATTTTAACAAGATGATAGACTGCTGACACGTCACAAAACTGCTCTTAGAAAGCTAAGAGCTTTTTAATTTCTTAAGCTGCTGTGGTTGACGTTTGACTACAGGAAATTTCTTTTACACAAAGAAAAATGTCAAGGTTAGGTTAAACCAAGTATTGTTAGACTGTTGGGTAATTATATCCTCAGCACCTTCAGCTTTAAGGCAACAGGAATAAAGTGGGTGCACACTGTTCTGAGCTGTCACTGGCAGGGTTGCCATTCCAGTGACACAGCAGGTCCCTGAAGCAGAGAAGCAACTGAAATATTCCCTCTTCCGCTGCTGCACTACATTTTAAGAAGAGGCAGAGGTGCAGTTATAAAGTATCCTGGGAAGGCTCACTCTCCTGCAGATGCAATTGCTTGACAGTGCACATTTGATTTCTGCAACAGCTTCTCCGGTCTGAACTGTCCCACTCGGACCCAGAGCAGGACACCCAAGCTGTGCATGAAGATAAACCACCCCCATCCCTGCACTGATGGGCAGCAGGGTTCTGCAAGGACAGAGCAGTGACCTACGGAGACAAGTGGTTACTGTTTAATGCTTAGAAAACACTTAGGTCACATGCAATCGTTTTGTTGCAAAATGTGGAATATGTAAATATTTTCTAAAGACAAGATGTTCTTTGATGATTGATCTTTGTGTACTTTCAAGCCTAATCAACAAGAAAGGATATTTAAACCACCAAACAGCAGCTAACAAGCTGTAAAGTGATGTCCAGGTGTTAGAAATTATTTGTTGGTAGAATTGCCTTGTTAAGGTTTAGGGCTTGACACTTCAAAGTTCTCAGACCTAGGGGAGGTTAACAAAGCTTAGAAAGAGGAACGTCCCCTGACAGAGGACACAAAGAATGCAGAATTTACAGGCCACAAAGGACATTTGGCAGAACCCCCAGGATAAGGAAGAAATTAATAAAGCCAACTCATCAACTATGCTGAATCAGATCTGACTGGGTAAAAGGTAATTTCAGCAGGGGGAGATCATGACCAACTTAAACACCAACTTAAAGACCTCAACTCTGTGTGTGGATTGGCCTCTTGCACAGTGGGTGAACGAACCTATTCTGGGACAGCAGTATGAACAGCAATATACAGGACTATATAATTAAGGCAGCTTTTTTCTTTTCTTTTTTTTTTTTTTTTTTACATCCCAAGGAAAGCCCAATAACAGGCACAGAGATTTTGAAACAGTTATATTTTTTCCCTTATGCTGAGGTTGTTTTTTTTGCTGTCTTTCCCTGCTCGTGTACCACAAACACACCCAAGAAGAGCCATAACCTGGTCAGAATCTGCCATTTGCCATTTTTGCTTGCAAGGACCCAGCACAACTGAAGAAGAGCAGGTCTTGTAACACCCTTGGCTTCACACTCAGAGCAGCTGCTGCAAACAGCCCCGGGAAAGCAAGAAAGGGCCACTTGCGATGCTGAGGACTGCACAAGCAGCTTTTTGTTCTATGCAGTTTCCTCTGACACTTCCCTAACTCAATTTACTGCTCATAAATCCAAAACAGAACTATTTCAAGGTCAGCTACTGAGTTCAGCTTGGCCAGACCGTGCTGTCCAGAGAAAACTGTTTACTGATTCCTCTAGGTTCAAAGGAACATTTCCACTCACTTTAACTGAAATTGGATCAAGCCCTAAGTTAGGACCAAGCTAGCTGGAGCTAGCTAGCCCTCATCTCCAAGATAATGGAAAGGGAGGAGCACATTGGCAACAGCAAGAATGAAAATAAATGAATGGATAAGTAAATAAATCAGCACACAGCCATACAAAAGGGAAACAGAAATCCCGAGGGGGCAAAGCAGCACGCTCTAGGAAAGCACAGCATGGAACAGAAACCACTCAAACCCAGGGAAAAATAGATGGAAATGGAGAACAAAAATGACTGAATTATGTCAACTCTTCACTACGACTTTAAAAGAGGTGGCACAAACATAGTGTTTGATCTGTTTTGTTGATTTTTGTGTACAGGCAACAAAAGCATGTGCTGGGGCTTGGTTTCACACCCCTGAAACTCACAAAAAAAAAAAAGTCTAACATAAACGTGGTGCTCTCAGCAGTGTGGAAGTCAGATGAGTTCCAGTTCCAAGGAAAGCATTCTCACTTGTTCTTAATTTCCAAAGCAAACAAATTACACTTATCAAAAGCCGACACACGGCCTAGATTGTCCATGTCAATTTTTATGGGTCAGCAGACGTAGGTACATATCTGGTGTTGGTCAACAGTTACTGCAATGTTTGTCAACTACACCCCAGCATCACTCAGAAGGGCAACAATGATCCAGAAAACACATCAAGATTCTTCTAAGTTTGTTTCCAAAGTCAAAGAACCCAAACTTTCAGAAATGAACTTACAGCAGGACCACACACCTGCCACTGATGTATATCCAACAGGACAAGGCTCAAAGGCATAATATTTTGAATAAAAATACCTGGGATGTAACCCATGGAGCACATTTAAGCTGCTGCACCCAAAAACTGAAGCTACAGCCCTCAAGCAGAGTCTGTGTTTGCAGTATCACTGGGCACAGGAATACAAAGCCTGCATGGTTTGGGCCCATTGCTCACATCCAGCTTGGGGGTGCATTAGAGCCAGTCCTTTAACTTAAATTCAGATTTCCATATTAACTACAGCCACGTGCAGCTACAAGGCTGGCCATACAGGCACTAAGTTTAGATACACACCTGGAATGAATCAAAGCAATAGGGCTTTCTCAGGTGTGGCACAACTTCTTCAAAAATCTGTATCGCTGGTTTCTAAGAAAAAAATAACTTGCCTTGGAAAGGTAAGAGTTCCTTTCAGCTATTTCAAGATGTGGTTGGCTGCTATTTTTATGCTGGCAACAAAGAAACTGAATTTGAAGGCATAACATATTAGCAAAGCTGGACACACTGGACCACACAGCAGAGAGCCCCACTCCCACCACCAGCAGCTGGAAACAAGAAGTCTGTTTCTCCTGTTGTCAAACAACGTTTGAAGTGAAGCTGACAACTCCTTTGCAACACTGGTCACCCAGTCATTAATATAATTTTACCAACCACTGTTCCAGCTACTGACATGAACACAGCTACCTGAACAACACAGGCAAGCTGGGATGTGGGTCTCCAGTGGGAGAGGCTGAGACAGGTGCCCGGTACCTCGTTTCAGGACACACGTGTGCGCGCACACAGCTGCAAAAATGTGCTGAACATCCACACCTGACCCTGCTTGCCAGCAAAATATCTGTGCCAATACCATACAGCAAGAGTTGATGCTATACTGCAAGCTCTGGTACTTTAAGCAGCTGCCCTGAATGAATATCTTGACTCTGCCTACCAGTATAAAAAAGATGTGAAATTCGCTCTTTCTGTGCCTACGTATGTCTCTAAAGAGGACAAGAGCAGCCTGTGGTGTGAGAGTAAAGCACAGAATCAATCTCACTGGCCTTCATCACCCAGCAAGTCCCTTCTGCAGTATCATCCCAGTGCTTGTTCGACTCTGTGTTTGCTCTCTTTACCTCTGTGTGCTATGACCTTAAATCCATTATTTATGTTACCTAATCAAGGATGAGATACTGAACGGGATTTAAACAACATGCCTCCCTTACTTGGGGAAAAAGCCAGCAGAGAGGGAAGACAGCAGAGCACCTCTCTTGAACACCCCAGCAGGTTCCCTACCCTGGCCTGCCTGATTCTGAGCCAGACCTTCCTCAGAAACAAGGAGCCTTGAGTTTTCCACTGTAATGCAGTTCCAACACAACAGCACACCCACATTTTTGGAGCAGCTTCTGACCAAAGAATTCAACCACTCAAGGAAGGGAATTCAAGGTCAGACAGGGTTGGAAATTAAAAAAAAAAAAAAAAAAAAAGGAAAAAAGAAAAGAAAAAAGAAAGTATTGTGATCAACACTTTATGAGACATTTAAATTCCATAACAAGAACATCTACAGAGAGAGAGAAATCAAGAACACCTTTCCAAAATAAGTCCTTACATAAAGAAGGTCTATTGGGCACTTGGGAACAACTCTGCAATACCATGCCTGTCTTGACCAGAGTGGTAATTTCCACCCCTTTGGGCAATGACAGTTCAAAGAGATATTCTTCTGTGAGACAAGAGACACCAAGATGTCATATACTACTAATATAACAACAGGGAGTGCTGCATGCACCTCACCTCCTCCCATTCAATCTCTCTTACACAAATACACTACACAGATACAGTCAAGCCTGTTAAAGGGACTGCCCAGTTTGATTTGTCCTGATGCAGAGTCAATGTGCTGTCCCACTTCTGAGCGGGAGGACTCTACCAATAAAGTGACCTATTCATGCCAAAACAAAAAGTCTGTTTCCTTTCCTTCCTCACCCACTGACCTGGACTGGGGATAATTTGGGAGTATTTCATAAAGTGGCTCAAGGATCTAGATGGCATGGCTTTCCTAATGACACATTTTGACTGTGCAAGCTTTCTGAAAGAAGTATTTGCAGTTTGCCATGTTATGCTGTACACTCAGTTCTGGTGACCCCAGTCATCCCTCCTGCCCTTAAAAACCTGTTGTCTGTCATTTCTTCCAGATTTCTGCCGTAGCTCAAGACAGAGTAATGAAAACAATGCATCGCTAGGGCACAAAACAACCATTTCCACATCTCAGTTTGCAGGTTTTGCCCATCATCAAGATGCATAGGGCAGCAACTGTTTTCAGGTGGAAGCTGATAAGATACTAACACACAGGGCTAAAAAGATTAGAAAAATGTCTGATTAAAGAGCATATGAGAGTCACGCTGCGCATCACTGCTGACTGCAGGGCTTCTGAACGGCTGCCAAAAGAATAAATATAATCCGAAGGTGCAGTATCACCAGAAAAGGGTAGCTGAATATCAAAGCGCTCATGTCGTAGAAGTCGTTTTTCCTCGGGGGTCGGGAATGTGTTTCCCAAGGCGATAACCGAGCGGCCGTGCTGACCCGCCGCGCATCCCCCCGGGCGCGTCCTCGCCGCGCTGCCGGAGCCGCCCCGGCCGCTCCCCCCGGTCTGGCCCCGCCGCCCCCCGCCCGGCCCGGGGCGCGGAGCCCCTCCGGTACAGCGGGGACCGGCCCCGCGCCCGCCGGGATGCGGCCCCACCGCGGGGAGCAGCGCCGGTCCCTGCCCGCGGTCCCCCATCGCTCCGCCGGGATGCTCGCCCGGGGTGCCCGCCCGGGATGCTCGCCCGGGCCGAGCCGCTCCCGCCCCGCGGCCCCGCCGCCCCCGCTCAGCCCCGGCCCCGCCGCCGCCCTACCTTCGTGTAGAGCTCGGAGGCTGCCATGGCGCAGGGCGCGGGCGGGCGGCCCCTCTGCGGCAGCCCGGCGGCGGGAGGCGGAGGCGGGCGGGAGGCGGAGGAGGAGGAGGATGCTCAGGCGGCGGCCCGCGCCATGTTGCTGCTACCTGGCGGGCTCTGTGCATTGTGGGAGCGGCGGCGGGGACGGGCAGGGACGGGCAGGACGGAGGGCGGCGGGAGCGCGATGCCTCCCCCCGGCGGGCGGGACGCGGCCCCGGCACCGCGCCCAGGGCGCTCCGACGGGGGGGACCCGGCGCTGCCGCTCCCGGACCCCGAGGGGGCTGCGCGCCCCCCGCTTTGTGCCAGGACCGGTATTCCTCCTCTCCCTCGGCATACGGCTTTTTCTTTTCTTTTTCTTTTTTTTTTTTTTTTTTTTTTTCTCCTAGAAGGAGCAAATCACTCGTTTCGTCATCAGGGATGTTTATAATTTTCGCTGCTCCCCAGCCCGTGCTTTGCTCCAGGCTCCGCACTCCGGGCACCACCAGGCGCAGGGAACGGGCCCCTTCCTTCCCCAGGGACCTCTCCTCTCAAGGCAGGCGGGAGATGAACCTTCTGTGCAGCTGCCTCATCTTTCTGGATTTATATCTGTGTCACAGCCTGCTGAAGTCTCTGTGTGCCTGGTTGCCATCCTACCACCCATCCAGTTATTCCCATTGTGTATTTTGGCTTGAATTTCTCAGGTGCCAAGCCTTCCTTTTTTTTTTTTTCTCTCCGATTCTGACCCCATCATTCAAATTGTTTACAGCCTCTTTCAGCTTCACTGCATCTGTCATTCAAACCACTACTGAAAATACTGAAGAGAACTGGGCCCATATGAGCTCCTTCAATTAGTCTAGCTCTCACCAAGACATGGAGGTACACACCTCTGAAAAGTTTAACATCCATGTCAAAAAGGAAGGAAAAGCATAATCCGTATCCCAGCTAGGTCTCAAGATGACACCTCATTGCTTTATGATTCACCAGAGTGTTTTTTACAGCAAGAGTTCTTTGACAGCACAACTGAAGCTATTACTATATATTTTTTTTCTCTTTTCACCTTGGAAATGCATCCTTCTAATTCAAGTGGTCCAAAATACAAAACAAGTCAAAAGAGGTATGTTTACCACACTTCCCACCAAAGTGCTTTTGAGTATTTATCCTCTCTCAAAATTTAGCTGTTTACAAAACAGCTGTGTATTGAGTGGGTAGTATCTGTACTTCCCCTGAAACTCACTGTGACTATTAAAGACACAGACCTACCTGTTTACAGAGAAAATGAGCCACGGAAGAGATGGGTCAAAACTCACTCCTCAGTTTAGTAAACAGCCAGAGATACAACAGTATTTTGACTCCCAAAACAAACAAATAAACACTGTAATCCAGCTATACATTACTGCTGCTCTCTAAAAGAAAGAAGATGGAGAAAGCAGCAAGCACAAATGAAAAAATGGCCAAGATGAAAATACTGAGCCTTACCCAGTTGTTTGCATTAGGTGCAGATATATATGGTCTTCACAGCTAGGAAACCAAGGTTAGTGAATTCAGAATAGAGATTAAAAAAATTCTTGATTCTGCTGGGAGAGTTCAAAATAATGTGAGCCGAATTTAAGAAATACCTCTCTTCTCCCGTTCTACCATTATGTCCAGGATTATCAACCACAGTTGCTGTTACTGCCTCATGCCAGGATGGTCAGTCCCATCAGCAGAACTGGACATTCACTCTCGGTGCTACAAACCCAGAATGGGTTCCTGGGAACTGCTGTCCAGGTCAGGGGTGAGGTTTTGGCTAAGCAGCTTGTATAGCTGCTCTTCATCTGTATGCTAGATCTACACTAAAGCTACTGGTCATCTTTCTTTCACGTGTAATGACGAAGTGACTTGGTTGTGGTTCATTTAAGAGTGTGATCATCGCCCCTGAACACCCTTAATCTCAGAATCTGCTTGTACAAACTGATGAAATTGCAAGTTTTATTCTCAGAAGGGACCTGAACCTCCCCCTTGACTGTGCTGCTTCATATTCGATGTTTCATACCCTTTCTTTAGGGTATCTATTCTAAATTCAAAGACACATTTCAGGAGTTCGCTTGGTGGTGGATTACTGATCTCAGCCATTCACAGATGGAGCTTAGGAGCCAAATGTAATTATAAGCCACAGCAAAAAATAGATATCAGAGTCCAAAATATGCTATGATTTGACACAATTTGCATAAACCAGGATTTCAAATCTGTCATTAAGGACAGAAATTGGGGGCACTGAAAGTTGCCAAGAAACAACCTGTTTGTAATATATCCAGACTGGCTACTTCATTATTAAGATACATCTCCTGCATCAAATATTTGTTGGCGAGATTTTAAATGACATAATCTCTTATCCTGCTTCTCTTTTCAAAAAGATGGCACTATTTTCAGAGAATATATCTCAGGGTATGCCAGGTGACAACGTATAGTTGATGCAGTTGACACAGTCCACATGCAGAATTTTATACTGAATTTTTATGGAAATTTTTTTCAGAAGAAAATTACAAAGCATCTGTCCTATTTCTTTTTTTATATCTGTGGTCTGTTCATATCCATGATCTGTTTAAACCTCCTATTCTGCTGTCACTGGTCTGCAAGTGAGTAGCGAGTTCTCTCTTTGCCAAACAAAAAGGGAAATCATTAAAGGTACAGCAATATTATTTAGTGCATGGCCAGTGCCCGGGCCTACCCAGTCCTTCAGAAAAGCACTATATATTCAACACGGACCATCAGTTTAACTCCACGTGGCTTTCACTGGCAAGACAGACAAAGCTGAGGGATTTACAGGCTAAAATCATTCTCCTACCCTTTCTCATATTCTCACCCTACAAGGACTAGGCCTGGGGCTTTTAGCTGTAGAAAACTGGCTGGACAGTTAAGAATTCTGACATGTAATGCAAGAGATATGTAGGAAGAGAGCAAATCATGTGCCATGCAGGTATGCAGAGTACAGAGGGTGTTACCATAACCTTGGTGACTGAGCTCACTGTGCAAATACAGCACGCAGGTCTTGGAGCTACGCAAACATCAGCACCTAAGTCACAGGATAACTATGAAATTAGCTGGACTTTTTCCAGCATTTTGATTTCTGGAAATGTTGTCATATTTAGGCCAATTGTCTATAGCAACAATGCAAACTTCTATATGCCAAGCTAGTTCCCAGACATCCCCTTCACTCACTGCAAGGGACCAAAACAATCATCTGTTACGGAGTTTTCAAACAATAAGCTTTAATTGCCTTAATAGAAAAATAAGCACTGAAATATATATAAATGTGATTACATTAAAGTAATTCTGTAGTCTAACATACTAGAAACCGAAGCCCAGTCATATTTTTAATGATACAGAGTAGCAAGATTTAGGATTTAGAAGTTTTCCATAGAGAATACCGAAGTATCCAATATTGTTTAGGAAACCACAGTAAAGATGAGACAAACCTCCACGTTGCAATAAAAACTAAGTAAATCAATTTATTCTGTATACTATACAATGTGTAAGTTTGTAAAGAACAATTGACATTTTTATCACCTTAACATCTTGACTGGGTGTAAATATGTCCAACAAAATGTACTCCTGTGGCCTTTACACAAACACTGTCCTACTACACCAAGAACAATGAGAGGGAAGCCTTTGGTGTTACAGATTTGGGGACATATCTGTGAAATTGTAATTAATTCACTTAACTATCTCAAATAAAATGTTGGTGCTATCTGCTATTATAAGCCTACATGAGTACTACACTAACAACTAAACACTGTCTATCTTTAAAGGCAAGATATGAAAGGGACTGCCAGTCTACAGTGTGGACAGGTTTTTCTTTGAAAAAGGCAATTATCAAATGGTAAAACTCATATAATACATTATGTACATCAGTTTGGATAGCTGAGTTAATCTTGCTGGAGTAAGCTGAAAGTAAGCATCGATTTGCAGTCATGTTTGATTTACCGTTAAGTGATTATTGGACTTTAATTTTTATACAGTTTATAAAATCAAAATAGCTGTGCCTGCTGCTGAGGTCTGTTAGATGTGAAGGCTCATAATCAGTCACTGACCTAGTTAGTATTACAGTACTTCAAATAGACACACGGATAATATGTTCATAGCTGAATCTGTGGTAATCCTAAGAACTCCAAGTCACCGAGTGAGCATCGGAAGAGCTTGTGTTGTCCAACCAGCAGGACGAGCTGAGTCATAGCTGAGTGAGTGGAATGTTTAAATTTAAATGGCTATCTTTTTAAACCTTCCCAAACATCAAGAAAACTCACCTTACGGGAGCTACAGAGTAGTGGCACCAGACAAGTCACCGTAAGTTGTTCAACACTTGTTTCAGGCCCAGTCCTGTCATTAAGTTTCAATTTCATTTATGCATAGAAAAATAAAGAGGGATTTTGACATTAGAACAAACGTCTATAAAAAGCAGCTTGCTTCAGTATTTCCCAGTTTCCCTGTCATTCTTCCAGCCTAATTTCTTAAAGAAGTAGGTCTATTTCTTCAACCTGTTCTTTAAAAATCACCAATTTTTTATAGTACTAATGGAGGATAAGGAATAAGGACAGGCCTGACAGAGCCCATGTAATTACTAGAAAGGGGCTACACAGAAAAGTATCAGTTTAGCAATTCTGAACTTCTCTGGAATTACTTCTCTGAATCAAAGACACTACACAGACACTGGTATTTTTCTGATCAAAAGCGGACCAAATAAAGGCTATTCATTTTTTCTTGACCATTTTATGTTTGCCTTTAGAGAGACCACTGCAGAAGATATGGGCCAGCATTGTTTTTGACTAGCAGTCCTTTATACTGTAAGACCTTTCTGAATATGTCAACACAAAGTACGAGATTCTAAAAACATGCATCTTCAAGAGTATTCTCTCTTATCATACCTACACTAATGCTTTATTTTTAATAGGCTGTTTCAGAACTATTTATTTAAAAAAAAAGGTATTCAGTAAACTGATCTTTTTAAAGTTTCTGGTTCTCCAAAAGAACACGAAGGCTGTGACTACCTACATGAAAATCAATTACACTGTGGATCATACTGCACTTTTAATATTCTGATTTCATTGATCTAACATGCTTTTAAATGCATCAAGTCACCTTTCTAATATCAACTATGTATTTTGTCTATCTAGTACTTACAATCTGCATCATAAACCTGAACAGGAGTTCCTCCCTATTTTCTGATATGAAAAGTTACCTATTTCTCAATAGGTCATTATAGAAATACTATTTCCAGGTATTTGTTTCCCGAAAGCCAATGAGGGGCTGCTGTACAACAAAGAGAAAAGGAGATAATAAACTATCTCCTCAGGAGTCCCAAGAAAAAAGAAATTATACCCTTCTGCTTCCTAAAGTCTAAAATAGCCCAAACACAACTGCATATCAAACGCCAGTGAGCCTAGATGTGGTGTTTGTCACACAGGGAACTCTCTAGAACAGTACATATAGCCATATTCCATGTCATCAGACAGAGCATTTCAGCTTTTAAAGCTTAAACAGCTGCTGAACAAAAAGGGCACTTGCCTGCAAATATAGGTACAAATTCCAGATTTATATCTGAATGCTGGATATTGTTGCAAAACAAAATTTAGAACTGCAAAAGCATAAGGTTGAGTCAAGTGTAAGTGTGTTTCACAAATTTCAGGTACACAATTTTTACTTTCAGTAGCAAGATTCTGGGCTCTTAGTTTCAGGACAAGACTTTGAAAGATACAGAATCACTTGTGCTTTGATTGGCACATTATCTGCTTTTTAAAATGTAAAACTAATAGACGTTTGCAAAAGGTTGTGCAAAACTATTGTATTTACAAAAAATGGCACAAGAGTGAATTCAACAGTCTATGCACATGCACACTTCATTCACATCTTCAACAAAAGTGTGTCCTAAGCTACGGAACTGAAAAGAATACCAGCTTCAACAGGCAGTTGTCAATAAGCACTAGGTTCACAAGAGTTACACCAGAATGGGCAAATATTGCCCAAGTAAAAACTCTATTGTTAAAGCTGAAACAGGTTTAAGGCCGTTCAAGTTCAAAAGCAGAAACAAAATTCAACCAGAGCCCTGTCTTTGTTTTTGTACATGCTTTACCATCTAGCAACTTGTGGTCTAAACCTCTATTTTAGACAACAAACCCAAACACGGAAGAAAAACCCAACACAACTGGAGGTTATATTAAATACAAATATGCTGTAATTAAGATGAAATAACAAAAGCAGAAACATTAGAAGTTGTAAAACTTGCGATGTCACTTGCTGGAACCAGTCCTACACTAGGAAATGGGCAATATGTACATTTTCAAGTAGATTACATTGCTCTAACCAAACTTGTCCTTTTTAATCAGTGCATTGTTCTCAACTAGTCCAAATACTACATTTTACTCTTAACAGTATTCCCTTACAATAGCAGCACATGCTATCGCTACCTGCAAAGCTGTCAGTCTCATGACTTAGTGTAAGAAAGAAAAAGGGGGATGTGAGGGTGAGAAATAACTATTAAGGAGAAATAACAGGAATGAGAATAATCATGCAGTTCAGCTGTTCTCGTCAGCCAGCCAGCTTGCTAGCAACAAGAGATGGTTTCCGCTGTGGAAGATCCTGTGGAGTTGGAATATGGTCACCAGTGACTTCTGTCTTGTCAGGAGCTGCAGTAGGCAGTTGCTTATTCTTCATCTTTGCTTTAGCCATGTTGTAATCACCAGAATCAAAGTATTTTTGCTAGAAGACAAAAGCATACATATATTTAAAATCCTGAGATCTTATCACATGTATACACTGAATTACATCATTCAATAGGTATTCTGAATTTTGAAAATTATAAAACCTCACTGATTCATCAAGTAGCTCTATGTCAATTAAAAAAAGATATTATCAAGATTATTAAGCACAGACAGCCAAACTCTTAACATCAAGTAAATACACAGTTAAGGTTCTATATATGCCATTAAACTCACCCCATACGTGAACATTATTGTTGCCTTGGTTTTCCCAAAAGTTCGTCTCTGACAACTGAAACCTTGGGGTTTATAAATTTTGTTGCAGCGAACAAGTTCTGCTACTCAGAATAACCAAACAATGCATGAACTAAAGCTGGAGAACAGAGCCTGCTTGATCACATCAGAAGATCAAAGTAGCAGGAAACTGCGTGATAACAAGAAAAACTGTTCTCTGCATACACTAAACCAGTGGAACTGTAATCCCTAAAATTCCCAAACCAATTATTTAGCAAAGTCATATCTACAATACAGTCCTTCTGAAAAGCACGGTGTGAAGGAAATTCTGGAATTTCATCCAAGCTCTGCATCAAGTCTTCAACTGCTCACTGACACATCTTGCAGGAGAAGTTCTCTTTTTTACATCTTACCATGAAGTCTCCCATTTAGGCACTTGTAACCATGACTTTGAACACATTTCATATGAGTCCAAAAAAACCTAGATTCAGTATTTAAGATTCACACCACTGACTGCTGGTTACAATCACAATCACCTCTGAAGAGACGGCCCCCCCAGTCAGCTTTGTACAGGCGTAGTCCTCCTCAGTCAGCTGGAGAAGAGCCATCACTCCCTGCTACGTTTAAGTGCTTCCAGGCAGCTTATTATTACCACACTCTTTATTCTGCAGTAGTATTAACCAGCTGCAAAATGTTCAGTAGCAGCAGTTGTTAGACACAAGTAATTTGAATACCTGATTTAACAAGCCTTTACCAAAGGGGTAGGAGGTTCCTCAGGCAAGGCCTCCCAAAGGTGGCTTTCAATATTCCCTGTCAGAGCCTTAAAGTTACCAAATCTCTTTCTCCCATGCAGTCAGTAGTACATTTGAATCACACGCTTTTATTCAAAAATTCAATTTTATTCCCAATTCAATCCTTTTGATGGTGTAATCCCTATTTACACAACAATGTTCTAGCACTACACCTGTAGCCTACACCTCAAGTTCAAACGTAATCTAATTTGGAAAAAGGCATTCACATTTTGCCCTTCAAGATTGAAGCAACCAAAAGAAACTTTTAAACAGCACTTAGGTAATAAGAGAATCACTCAATCTTCAGATGTGTTGCAGCTGTTAACAGATCTATTTCCATCCACGTAAGAGTTCCAAATAGAATCCCTCCACAGGAGCATGGTGGAGCATTGTTCTCGTCCTCCATTATTCTGGAGAAAGTGTGCTAATAATGGTGCGTGCACACAAGGCAGAACATTTCTGGACAGCAAATATGAACTGGCAGAGCGTGTCCTAGTTGCCAAATTGAAGATGATTTGGGCTACAGCTTCCCACATACATTTACAAGAATATCCGAGAAAGCCTACTATCTTTCATGCATTAGCATATCAGTCCATTTCTTCCTTCAACTCTTTCCTGTATTTTCCCAATTTATTCTAGCTTCTCTCAGATGGCCTGTATTTGATCATCCCTTTCAAACTGACAGTTTCTGTCCAGGTGTCTCTGTGTCACAAACACTATCTGAAAGCACACTCACTACCCTCATCCTGTTTTAAACTTCATCAGTGCAGGCAGCCCAAAGTATAACAGGGCCTGTATCAAGTACAGATGCCTTGTCATTTAAGACACTCAGCATACTAAACAGAAATAATAAAAAATAAAATGGAAGAATGTTATTATCACCACATGAGGAACTGAAGGAGGCATACTGGGAACTGGAATCCACAATTTTATTCCATCCTTCATCAAAGCAGCAAAAGCCAATTAAGAGGGCCATTGATCTGCCTCTGCTCAAATTTGAAAGTACATGTTCCAACAGCCTTTACATTCCACAGTGTATAGTCATGATGAAGATTTGCACAGATTGTTATTGCTGGTGGAGAGTGTTCCTCACATTTGCACCGTGTGCAAGAGGTCATAATTCCTTTATGGCTATCAATCCTTGGTGAGTGAATGCTGGTCTGTTTGCCTGAATTATCACGGCAATCCACACTTACCTGTCCCTCCTGTGTCTGTACATACTCTGAACCCAATGAAATGTCATTTAGGCTGCCTTTGACCCACGTAACTCAGAGGGAGTCACCTCATCTCCCACCTGCCCACACCCAGCAGCCATTAACTACGCTGCATAAGCTCCAACTTATGAGATAAAGATTATCCAAAAAAACTGCCAACAGTAAACATTCCCAGGAGATGTTACCTAATAGCACTGAACTCCGGCAGCTGGTTTGCAAAGGATTTATACTTGGAAACATTCTGTGTACTCAAAGGGCCTAGACAATAGTAAAAAAAACAAGTGTGACAGCAATGAAAGCACCATCAGAAGCAGTGACATACCAGGATTATTCCAAGAAGAGAGTTCTAACATGCCTGAAAGGCATTACATAATCACTTTATGAATAATTAAACTAAAAAAATAAACAGCTGAATAACTACAAAAATAAAGAGACACTGGTTAGATGTGGAACGATACTGAAATATTAACTCACTCTTCATTCTTCTCTCATTATTTTTTGGTCAGGCTGTATATTCAGAATTACACCACCATTTTCAAACCACTGATGTAAGATGATGCGTGGTCCAACAGCAGATGCTAAACTTTCATGCGCTAAAAACATGGATAAAAGGAGTGAACACACATTTTGAGGGCACGAGAATGGGCAAGATAAAATTAGAGGATAAGATGAAATCCCTACAAAATAGGGATGAGGTTCTAACCCTTGGTGGTTGCTGTAATGTTTTTTATTAGGTCTTATCACCGCAGCTTCTAAGTTTAATTTTTTATAACAAGTGTGTCCGAGCCACTGATGCTGTAAACATCTAACCTGCCAACTCGACATTCCTTTTGTGGAAACAAATTTCCTTATGCTTTCTCAAAATTTAAAGTTCTTAAGAGTCTCTTACCACACAAAAGCCCACGAAGAGGGAAAAAAAAGAAATCAGACACCTAAATTCTGGTATTTTTTTGTCCACACTCTATAGACAATAAAGAACTCACTCCTTTTTGAAGCCTCTTCCTCAAGAAATCTGAGCCTCCTGGCTTCTGGCCCAGATGAGGGTATCTTGCTTTCAATTTTGCTTCTTCAGCTTTTTCTGGACTGATCACCTTATCCTCCATTTCCTGAAAGACAAGAGATACTGTAAATTAAAGATACAACAATGCACATTTATGCAGAATACCTCTGCAGGTAATACACCCACATGCCCACTGCTGCTACCATGTGAGCCATCTCTCAAACCCTGACAGCAACTGTAGGAGTTCAGCCTCTCATCTTAGATACTCCTCCAGGAGATGTGCGCATTTCCCTCTCAACAAAAACCAGCCTATTCTAAATATGGATTGCTCAGTTTTGAAAAAGAAAAATCCTCAAACCAAACTAATTTTTTTTTTTTGACAAAACAAGGATTCCACTAAGAACAAACAAATGTTGAAATGCCCGTTTCATTGCCATGCTGATCTGTGTGGCTGCTCTAACTGTAATGTGTTAATACATATATATAGATATCCACTGTAAAAGCCCCCAAACCATGCCTGCTGTAACATTAATAGCAATACTGTATTTCTCTACACGTCTACAATTATCCTAAAATTATGAGAATGAAGACAGTTGGACAGTGCATTTGTGTAAAATGCCTGTTTTATGAGTACACTGTAAACTATGGATGCTCAAAATAATAATTTGAAGATACTTATTTGGCAAAACTGCAATTTGTTCACTGACCTCTACTTTACACTCATCTGTTCCCATCCACATAGCAATTTGATGTATGAACTATGATTTATTCTACTGGATCATTTCTAAAATATCCTTCAGTCAAAACTCTTTGTTTTGCTCTTTCCAATATTTGTCCATAGCCATTTTTTTTAAAAATGCAAACCATTGCTGGTTCAGGGAAAATATATAATGATTGGCACTGGCTGCTGTAGTGTTGGAATTGTTGTTATCATCTGAAGTCACAAAAAGACTTTTAAGCAGGAAATAAGAACTGCCATTGAAATCAGATGACCCTCATTCATATGTGACTAAGGTTTTATGTCCACTTAGAGCCGCTTAGGCAGCCCCTTCACACTCTTTTCCATGCCTGTCATCATCCTTTGCATTGCATCAATCAGCACAACTGCCTGTACTCCCCAGTAATGGGTTAAAGAAACTAATTCAACAGAAAAATAACCATTCATCTTTTTTATTTTCTTCTCCCCTTGTTGGACTGTTTTATTTGGATCCATTTCCACAGTCTGGATCACCAAGCAGCTACACAAACAGGTGTTAGCTAGCACAGCAGCAGTGAGGACAGAGGAACACAAGGAGCTGGGAGCTACTTAAGCCATAACTGCCAAAGAACTGGAGGCACCACACTCGCCTATCCTAGGTGCTTGCCTGTCTTTAGTGCAAAGGTCCAAGTCGTATAATATTCAATATCTTTCTGGTAAGAAGCCTCACAAATAAGGATTATAACAACAGATTTAAAATATAACATTGTCTAATTCCTCCATTAGGCCAAGACATCTCAAGGACAGCTTTGAACAATACAGTAGGAACGTGAATTAGCAGCTCTCCCAAGGAAAGATAAAAATTCCTGTAACAGGTTAAGAGAAACTTCTGTGATGATAGGTATCGGTGCTTTTTATTAGATGAAAATGCAGCTGGGCAATACAATGCAAAATACAAATAAAGAGCAAAGTTTCTCTGATTCTACTGACTGTAAAACTACATAATTTCTCACTATATTATGTCATACGAGGCAAGACCAGAGTTTTCATGCGTTATAGATCATTCAACTGCTGTTATTCCTATTGTGGTTCATTAACATGCCGACAGAGACTGGATTTTCTCAAAAGTAATCCTTTCAGCTCAACACTCTCAACATCTAATGCTGAATCACTGGGTCCTCGCTGCCGAGCCAACAAAGTGTTTGAGGGGGCATATTTTGCCATTAAAATCCAAACAGAGATTTTTTTTAAGAACACCGGACCAACAATAAATAGCTTATATAAATATGTATTCATGGTTCATCAAAGGAGACATTTATGCAAACTCACAGGGCTGACAAATTATCGCACAGCAGGCAATCCAAACACAAAACACTGTGTTACGCATCAACGCAGCTCAAAAGGATACAGACCACAGTCTATTACTCTTGATGACCAAAAACAACTAAGGCTCAAAAAACTATGGAAGATGAATTAAAGATTTTCAATACCGTGACTTAAGGTGTCAAAAAAAAACCAGCTGAGGGCAGGTTCACAAAATACTTAAGACAACAGATCTCCACGTAAAATACAGTTAAGCTGCAGAACTCCTTGCAGAAGGATACGGGGGGTGCCAAGAATTTAGATGGATTCAGAAAGCAATTCGATGTGTTCATTCGCCGCTCAGAAGGCTTCTAAACCCCAGAATGCTGAGACCTCGGAGTGTTTTCTTGGGAAGATCACTGCCTGCCTGTCCTGGTCTTATATTCTTCTGCGGTATTGAGCACTCCTGGAGATGTGCTGCTCAGCCACAAAGACTTTAACCCAAGCCACTCCTACATTTAGAACATTCTCCCTTGAGTTACAGAAGCAACAACCAAGTGACTAACAAATGATTGGGGAGTGGGCGGAAATCAAGATATACCATGCTCTTCTTCCTAGTGACAACCACACAAAAGTTATAATTTTAGTTCTCTACAGGAATCTGACACAGCTCATGAAGTCATTAAAATGCTCTACCAGGAAGGCTGTAGTTACCTAACTCATTTAAAGCCAGATTTTGCTTTTAATCTTTAGAGAGGTACTAGCAGCATAAAGTTACCTATCTGGTGGACTACTGAACTGCATAGCTAAAAAGGGAACCATCAGCCTTTCATAAGTGGTACGAATGGCTCATCCTCTTTAACAGAGGACATTACACAAAATGCAAAGCAGAAAATGGGAAAACAGCAGACTGATGTGGCAAAAACCAGTTCGGCAACAAAATGCACCACCTTTAACAGCTTCCTGAAAAATACAGGCTTTTAAGGCAAAAAGAGTCAGTCACCCAAGCATATGTTCTCCTGCGCCTGAAGTTTCTTTGTTTCTGAACTTCCCCCCCTGCCACTGTCCTGAGTTTTCACAACGAGAACAGGAAACACTGGTCCTTGGCCAATTTTCAATTTTCATCATAGTTCAAAACCTTTCTCACTCAGCACATACACAAGCTTCTTCCAGCACATTAGAAAAGTTTAGAAAAGAGCCTCTGATCATGAAAGCGCTGCCCCAAAGTTCATTTAGGGGCGTCATCTTTTTTAAGCGTACATATAAATAAGTACTGCAAAATGGGCTGTTTATGTAAGTATTTCAGAGCTAAGCATTAAACGTTCCATTCTGCCTACCCAGACCAACAGTTTTAGTGAAAGTTAATACTGCAATGTCATAATGCCACTGATGCCACAGTATCGCACCAGGACGTAATCTCACAGAATGCAGCAGTTTTATTTTATTCATATTATATAATTTTTCTTGAACACCTTACCAGATTAAAACTAAATCAACAGATCAGTAAGGAACTTCTGTCTCTCAGATAATTTCTCCAAACACTGGATTTCAAGATTTCAGCCTGAAACTTCGTTAGCAGAATTGGCCCCAATCACCTGACTTCATCAGAACACACTAGAAGGCATCACAATAAACTTGCTACCACATGTTTAACCATGCTCTTATTACAGAGCTATTCTAGGAGTGCTGCATAGGCCAGGGACTTATTTTTACAGGCTTTGAACAGGAACAGTATCCCCCAACAGCCTACCTGGCACGAGCGTTAAGTCACGCTGCAGAACACACCTATTTAAGAGCAGATTACAGCCCTGCCAAAGCAGCTGGTTCTGATTACTGCACCTACTGAGAAGGTATCCTTCCGGATTAACCCCTAAAGCTCCACCTGTACGACTAACATTACAAACTATAAATTATTAAACAAAAACCTGACATCTGAGGTAGATTAAGTTTGGGGGGGGGGGGGGAGAGAGGGTTGGGGTTTTTGGGTTTTTTTTTAAGCGCCCTTCAAAGCAGTACTTGTGTTTCGTAACTTCTCCCGATCGGAAATAGCCGTGGGCATTGCGACTGGGCTCACACAGCAATGACAAGACTGAAAAACAAACGGCTTCTTAAAGTCACAGCACAGTCATCCCTGAGGCCGAATCCCACTTAGGGAACGATACAATTATTACCGACAAGGATGACATAACAGGGATACCCTAAGACAGTCCAGCCAGCTATTCCTTATAAAAGGTGTAACTAGCACAGGCTACGCTCCTTGTGTTTTGTGTATTTCTCCTCTTAAACGGCTCATATTAAAAGCTGAACGTTTTCTAAAAGTGAAACAAACGTTTATCCCCCGGATTCCCGCTGCTCTCCCCCCGCCGCTGCGACTGAGCTCAAACCCACCGCGCCGGGCGGCGCGGCCCGCGGGCCACCCGAGGGGAGGGGAACGGACGGGCGAGGCCATCGGCCCGAGCGGGCCGAGCGCGAACACCAACATGGTGGAGCGGCCCCTCCGCCTCGGCGGGGCCCGCACTGCGCGGGGAGACCGCCCGGGCCCTGCTGCGCGGCGGCGGCGGGCCTGGGGCAGCCGGTGCTGTGCGGGGCGGCCAGGCCGGGACGCGCTGCGGCCCGCGGGGCTCCCCGCGCCGGGGGAGGGAGGGAGAGGCCCGGCCGCGCCGACAGAGGCAGGAAGAGCCCCGCGGGGCTCCCTCGTGCCCCTCGGCCCGGCCACCCACCTTCTGCTCCTCGGCCGAGGCGGGCTCGGGGCTCTCGGCAGACATGGCGCCGCGGCAGGGGACGGCGGGGCTGGGCAGCAGGGAGGGGGCGGGCGGGAGGCGCGGCCGCGGCTCCTCCGCGGCGCTTCTGCTGCTGCTGCTGCCGCCTCCTCCTCCTCCCGCACAAGATGGCGGCGGGCGCGCGGGACGGCGCGCCGGCGGGGTCACACTTCCTCCGCCTCGGCCCCCGCGCGAGCGCGGGAGGGGGACCCGCCTCCGCCCCCGCGCGTCACGTCCGGGACCGCGGGTTCGAGGCTGCGCCCGCCCCGGGCACGCAGTGGGGAATGAGCCGGGGCTGACCTGGGACCGGCCGGGCTCCGCCGGGGATCGCCCTGCCGCTGCCCTGGGGGCTCCGGGACCGGCCGGGCTCCGCCGGGGATCGCCCTGCCGCTGCCCTGGGGGCTCCGGGACCGGCCGGGCTCCGCCGGGCAGCGTGAGGCGGCTTTGAGAGATGGAAGCTCTGCCGCACGGCGCCCGCGCCCCACCCTGTTATAATAATAAAATCATAGATTCATCCAGGTTGGAAGAGGCCTGTAGGATTATCCAGTCCCACAGTGCCTCTGCAAACACTGAACCACAGCAGCCGGCGGCACACCCAGACCTCCAAAAAGGGTGACTCCACCACCTCCCTGGGCTGCCTATTCCAATGCCTGACCGCTCTCTAACAGTGACAAAAAGTCGTTACAATATTTGATTTGAATCTTCCCCTGTCTCAGTTTCAGGCCATTTCCTCTGGTCCTCTTACTGAAGGGAGAGGCCCCACCTCACCAACACCTCCTCACCACCTACACCTCTTGCCCTGTGGCCTCCCCGGCCCAGCATCGGGGTAAAGGGATAAAAAAAGACCTTTGCTGCTTGGCTAAAATTAGTTCCTTTGGCTACTTTTAGTGATCAAAACATGAGGAGCCGATTCCTCAGCAGCATTATTCGAGGATCTCCTGAATCCCTGGCACAGCTGTCAGGATAGGAGGTCTCAGTCCATCAAAACTTCTTAACAGCACAGTATAATGTTATACAGGGTATTTTCTTCCCTCCCTATCTACTTTTCACTGTCTTCTAGGCTGAATAACCTACCCTAGACTCTCTTTAAGAGGAGAGTCCACACAAAAGGAGAGGTTTAAACAGCCCACCATTAATCAATCTTTGGGAATCCCTAAATACAGGGATTATGTGAACGGCAGGTATGGTTTCTACACAGTACTTAAAATGCATGTGTGCTGCCACTTCTGCCATACAAAAGGTATGTATACCATCTTTCACCACTTTCCCCCTAATGTTGACCTCCAGCCCTTCCATCACTGTGTATCCCCACAATTCCACGTGCCCTCTGACTCAGAAGTCCCCCCTGCAGACCCTGCCAGGCGTGGGAACCAGCTGGAGCACAGCTCAGGAAGGACAGGCTTTGCGCGATTATGGTCAGGAAGACCACAGGAGACAGGTCAGAAAAGTCTATCAAAACAGAAGCAGTCAAATGGTACTGAAAGCTCCACAAACCAGTAGGTGGAAGCGGGTTTTTTTTTGTGCAACAGGGATTTGTTCAAAGAGCTGGATTGTGTAGTTGTGAGGAAGCCAAGGAATGTGCCTATCCCTCACTCAGAAAAGGATACTGCTGGGCAGATTGCACAGCAGAAATCATAGAACACACTAGTGTTGTTTGCCTAATGATGGAAAAAGCCGTGATAGTGGTGGGTGGGCCACGTTTGCTTCTAGCAAAAGCAGGGAGAAATGGTCTGAAGGTGTAAAAAACAGCAACATAGAAAAAGGATCATAGAAAGGACAAAGTTTGTAGATTTTGGAAAGAAGCAGAACAACAGAGCACTGAGAGCAGACAAGAACGCAAACTTCAGAATTTCTTTCAATTTTCGTAGGAAATTAATTTGAGGGAAAACACAGTTTTGAGGATTCAGTGGTTCCTTAATGAAATTATTTCTTTAAGGGAACAAGTAAAACCTCTACAATGCAGAGGAAGGATGGGAAGTAAATTCAGAAAAGCCCAAGTTCTTCAATGTCCTCAAATACAAGAAAGCCTACAGAAACCAGATCAGTTTTTTAAGGATCTAGAGTAGATCACGAAGACAAGGGGGCACAGAAACATTACTGAAAATTACTGAACAAACCTTATAAAAACCAATGGGTTTAATGTTGCTTTTTGTTCAGCGTGGCCTCATCAAGGTAGCTAGTAGCAAACTATAATCTCTGACACTTCCCCATCCAAATTAGGGAAACTTAACGATGAAACTTTAATGTGGTGGATGCAAGCTTTGTTGGAAACAATTGTTCCAACAGCAGTGCTGTGTTTACTGTATATAATCTTGGGTAGTTCCATAAGGAGAACTACCATAATGGAGAACAGCAGGTAGGACACCTCTTATACTGGGTAACAAGATGAATGCAAGTGGACATCTCCTGATACTGAAAAACCACACATTACAATGGGATATATGAAGAGGACTGTAATCCGTAAGACTTACCAACCAATTCTTCCAGTCTGATTGGCACAGAGAGGCTCTGCTTTGGGTGCTCTGTCCAACCTGAGACACTTCAAGACTGATTCAGATCAAAAGAAGAAAGCCAGAATGACGAGAGGTGCAGAAAATAAAATCTACAAGGCAAGGCTGACTGAACAGTCTGGGGTTGTCTTAGATAAAGAAAAAAAAAAGGCTGAGAAGGAAGATACAAGAACTAAATTGCTTTCATTGCTTATAGTGAAAAGGTCAAGTAGTATTGGACTGAGAAAAGAGAAGAAACCAGTGACTTCTCAAAAATTAGTCTAGTCTAATTTCTTTGCCTGTGCATAGAAGGTCATGTGGAATTTAGTTAATAGTTTATGAGCATTGAGCCTTTCTCCAGTTGTGTCCTTAATGGAAAGTGTTTACTCAGATCAAGCTGTAAATGGAAAATGACTCAGTAAAATCAAAGTTGTGCTCGGATAATCTAAGGCAACTTTCATTCCAAATCCATACAGGGGCTAAGTGTAGTTTGACTATTTAAGTCAATACAAATTTCTTTCCTAGACATGACTTGTAGTAACAACATGTTCAAAATCCACACTTCTTTGCTGTTCAAAGCAAATTTATATATTACTCTGAAGGGAGATGGCTTGAAGAAATCTATTTAAATAAGGTTATCAAGAGACAAACATTACATAATGTCAGTGCAAAATAAAAGGTTAATCTACTAAAGGGAAATGGTGTTTTTTAATGAAAAGTGTGTCCTTTTCTCATCCTTTTTTTTCATCAAGTAAGCAAGCAGCTGTGCACCATGACACAAATAAGTACTTTGAGGATATGTTGTTTGCTTATGACTCAATAATGGCTCCACAGGAACTAGAACACATTTTTGATATACTAGTCCAGACTCCAGTTCAGTACACAGCACAGCTGCAGTTGCATATATAGCAAAAGAAACCTTTTCTCAGTTTTAAAGGGCACACAAATGATTAGAAACTGGAAACAATGTCTTCCTGTACAGTTTTTCCCAAGTCTCTATGAAATAAATGATAGGTAACCTTTGAAAACCTGGTGTAACTGAGGGGAAGATACTGTTTAAGTGGGGAACAGACCCTAATATCTGAGCTTTGCCCTTTTGTAGCAGCAGGCATTTGCATATACATGATAGCTGATAAGCATCATCTGGAAAGTCCAGTCTCCCTTACGATCCCTGGCAGACTTCCTGGAGACTTCACGATACACTGACTTCTCTCATCTAAGGGCAGTGCTGAATATACAAGATGCACATTCATTCTTTCTCCAGAGTCTTCATCAGATAACCGTGTTACACTCTCAGACATCAAGGTCACCTTTCATATTACTGACACTCTAAAAGCCTACAGCGATGCAAAGAAAAAACATACAAATCAAGGTGAGATGGTTGAGAAACTCAGGTCTGCTTCAAACATCATAAAGCTTCAATTTCATTATTAAATATATACCTCAAATATAATCAAATGCTTCTAACTTTATTTCTCGCAGTTACACAGTTAAACACTTAGCATAAACTGTTCATCTGACTGTGTTTTCTTTTAGGAATACACATACTTATCGGAAAATATTCATATGCCCAGTGTAGCATTGCTAGTAAAACTTCCTATGGCCACCTAGTGGCCTACATGGAATTGGCCTATGAAAAATATTTAGGATTACATGAAGATCCTTCTCATCTAAAAATAAAACAAAAAGTACAAGTTTCATAGCTCTTGCATATATTTAAGATATAAATACTAATTTGTTTGCACAGTACATCCTTTAAAACAATCTGAGAAATCAAATGGGGGAGGGCGTGAATTTTAGGAGAGAAAAACTAGTAACAAAAAGCAAAATTAAAATGGCCCTTAAGGAAAGAAAAGAAATTGAGGGAACAAAATGTGAATTGAACTAATGATCCGAATGCATGAGTAAGTAAAGAAACAATCTGCACTATGGTCACAAGTGTTATTAAATCTGTATATGAGAAAAAAATGGAAAAGGGTACCATCAAAGAGAAAAAAGCAGCTAAATGCTTGCATAGTATGAAATGTTATGGAAATTCATCTGTTGTCCCCATTTTTAATAACTTAAATGAATATCACTTAAAACAGCACACAGATTAAAGACATCTGTATATATTTCAGATTTCAATATTAATGCCAAAAATACATAGTATGATTTTACATAGGATTTATGCTACATTAGAACACTAAAGACAAACATCACTTGGGTATTAAATGAAACATTAAATATTAAATAACTGAAAAATAAAATAAAAAGTGTAAACACTAAACTAACTTGGGAATTTGCTATTGCAACACATCCAATGAAGTGGTTTTAAACAGTACAAAAAGATTAGATTTAAGTATGTTTCCAGTCTACTTGGAATACACAAAGCTCATTCCAGAAACCTTTTAAAAACTGGTCCAGGATCACACAGAACCTTCTTTCTCTTGAGCGCTATTTTCATTCCTTTACAGACTTAACTTTATACTGTTGTCTCTACCAATCTTCGCTTGTAAGAAGTAATCAACAGTAAAATGAATACTTGAGTTTGCCGTTGTTTGCTAGCATCTTGGTGAAAACTGAGGATTTGTTGGAGATTCAGTGTAAGATTTGAGTTCATATGCAGCGCCGCTATCAACTTCCATGGATTTCCGAGAGAATAGGAGCCTTACATCTCTGTGGAGGTAGATCTTTCCAGATTTAGAACTCTGGAACCTGAAAAGATACAAATACATGTGTTATCTAAGGCCAAAACACATTTGAACAAAATGGAAGAAGAAAGTATAACCTAACACTTTCATTCTACTTTGTTTCTTTTGACATTTAAAGGTTCTGTTCCTAATCGCCAATGCAGTGCACAGCTTTGAAAGCGCCATGGAATATTTGAAGTTCAGACTCCAACTATGTACATTGAGGATTAAAGTTCTCAGCAATCTGAAACGGCAAAAAATGCTCTTCAGTGAGCACTCCTGAAGATGTCCAAAGGGCATCCTAAGCCACACAAAAGGGAAGGTCCAAATGTACACATATCAAATGTACATTTCAGTGCTAGCTCACATATAGACATATTTCATTGCTGTCTTTAGGAATGGAACACTAAGAAGTTTACTACTGCTTTACACCACACACTAAATTTAAGTCCAGCTTGAGAAGGAGCAGGTACAGGGATCTCTGCAGGCAGACAGAAGTTTTTTTGCACAGAATAGGGAGCTATTTCAAAGAGACTACAGTTCACTTGCCCAAACACCAAAGTAAACAGTGATCAATTCCTAGGCCCATTCATCCGTTATGCTGCAGCTAAACAGCCTAATTCACATCCTCCAAACCTGCCAGGAATGTGTCAGTTCCACTTTTCCTGAGATTTAACAACTGTATATAGTGAGACGAGATCTGCATTTCAGAGAACTGTATTCTATAGTCTTCATCTGGCAGAACTCCTTAATTTCCTTCCCTTGACCAGGAAAGGCAGGAGAGCCCAAGGAGCATTTCTTAGGGCAACTGAACTTTACGCCCCTACCACTATGCCATGGTGAGGGAGAAATGTATCCCTGCTGTAACAGAAACAGAAAAGCTGCTGTTGTTGTGACAAAATGATACCATTACAAATGCTGAGAGCAGTGCATGCTGTATTACCACATGTATTACAATCTGCACAGATTTTTAATAGGCATTTACTTATTGATCCAGTTGAAGCAAAAGCAGTATCTCTAGAATAAACCTGTCCATAATGCAACTGAAATTCTGAGAAGTAGGAGACAGACAGACAACTGTGGAAGGTCCATCAAGGTTTCATCATCTGAGGAAGGCAGGTTGTTGAAACGGGTTCTGTGCCACTGTTCTGTTCAGAGGAGTGATGCAGAATAGCCTGTGGTCATCCCCAGAGCCAGACAAAGGAAAACTCTGTTCTCCCAGATACAGCTGTCAAGGGCATTAAATGAGGCAGGGTGCAGCAGAACACTCCTACTGGCTCCCACAGAGCTCTCATCCATCACTATTTATTTGCTCAGTGCTGTCAGTGTGAAAGCCCTTTACCTGGTAGGCAAAGGGGAGAAGATGATATCTTAAGAGAGGACTCTGGAGGAGAGCACAAGAAGGAAGAGTGAAAGGGACAGGGTACAAAGTGAACACCACAAACAGTTAATTCAGCATGTAGCTCATAAGACATTTTAAAAGGAAAAATTTTACTGAAAGGTCTATTGCAGCAAAAGTATGACTGAAATTAATTCATATAGAATAGATCTAGTTATCAAAGCACCATCATAAAATAGATCTCAATTCCCATTTTACATATGGATCTTTCAAAAAAAATATCAGCAGGGTCTATTTCTAAACTTCTGAAGCTTGCTGTTTCATATTGGTGATAATCCTGCAAGACTCGCTTTGCTCAGTGGATAATGGTTCCCTGTAACGTGGTGTTTCTGAGTGTGACATTCCACAAAGACTGAAGAAGGGTAAGTGGGAGACAGCATCAGAGTTCGGGGATTCTTCTCATCTCTGCATCCATCACCTAATTTTTGCTTTAGATTTAGAAATGTTGCTTTTTATACATGCAAATACATTGGAATAATCAAGAGACAACCATTACCTACAGCCTTGGGAAGTGGTGATGGAGTGGCCAGCAGGAGACTGGCTCCAGAGCTGGGGCAGCTCCAGCAGTTTTGTGTAAAAAGGTTAAAAAAAAAAACCAACACAACCTGACATCTCTGACAGATGATGTCCCATGAAGAGTAACAGCAGACAAATATAGGAAGGCTTGAAGACAAAAATATCAGATGAGCTAGAAAGTCTGGCAGAGGAAAGAAAGTGATAAATATTACTGAAGAAATGATAAATCCAAGCACAAAGTCCCTATGTGTATTTTACAGGCTATCAAAATTCACAGAGAATAAAGTCACAGAAATGGGATATAGCAGGATGATCACAAAAACATTTGTAGCAAGACATGTTTTATAAGTGGAAAAGATTATACAGCACAACCCATAAAATCTGTGAGGAAAATCATTAGGATAACGATACAAATTTCTATATAAGAAAAAATGGCACGAGACTAGAAAGCCTGAAAGCAAATAGTAAATCATTAACAGGAGGTGTCTTCAGCCTCCACTAATAAAGGTATCGTATGTCACATAAGGAAAACATTTTAAAAAAAGTTTCTCAACCCCTTGAGGAATCACTACTGTTAACAACCAGTTTCAAGCTCACTCTCCACTAAGCCTTCAGTAACAACCCCTGTTTAGCTGTTAAGCAACAACAATTGTGCTCCATGCAATTCCTGGCAACGTGTCAGTAACTAAGGCTGTTGACCAAGCTTTAAAAACTTGGAAAACGCTGAGCTGTGGGCAGGTTGGCTGTTTAACTGCCTTTCACAGGGTGCCAGAACGTGACCTAGAAACCAAGGGATGGTCACCATCCTCACAACATCAGGCAGAAAAGAGGCACAAGCAGAGCTGAACTCACAGCTCTTATGCTCAAGTAGGTTTAATTACAACACAAAAAAATCATTGCTTCACAGAAAAGTTATCCCCAAAACATCTTCAAAAAGCAGCTTAAACTGCAGGTGCAACTCTTGATTTATTTTTTTTTTTTAAATAGCTAATAAAGCTCTGTTGTCTGTGCAAGCTACATTTTGTATTTCAATAGTGTAGCTGTGTGTGCAAGTACAGTCTAATGGTGTATTGAACAGGATCTCAAACATACAGAACTGCATGCAGAAGCTGCATATACAATAAATCTGACACTTTAAAGACTGTTGTAGAAAATCTGGCTGCCAACGTTAAGCTCCAGACCTATGCAAGCATTTTTGCTGAATTACCACTTGAAAAGGAGCTTTCATAATGTGAGTGCTGACAACTGTGATTAAGGCCTCGCAAGCAGATGCGACCACAATGCAGCTCACTGGTGGTGACTTCATTTGTTTTTTTGAGCAAAATTTCAACATGTAAGCTTAAGATGCTCGTGGCTCAATAACTACTGCAGCTACAACTGAAACGCTGTTCTAAGTCAACTTGAGCAACAATCAAAAATAAATCTTAATAATTAAAGACTTATAGGTCTGTGTAAGGTTCCAGTAAAATGGGCTTCAGGAAACATTGCTGCTTTTAAAAATGAAGTTTTAAAAAACAATTCATTAATATACTACTAAGATTTTTCAAGGTTTCCTAATTAAAATCCATCTTTAGTAAAGACGGCTACTTAAATGGACAACTGAACCTTTCGTAAAATCATAAGTGCTCAGTATAATAAACCACAAGACAGATCAGTGTAAGCTACTGTATTATTTCAAGGAGTTCTGCTATTCTTACATTAAGAGAAAGGACCCACTGCTTGGGTTCATTGCTGAAATAAAAACCTGTGGCGTACCTCTGCAGTTACTCACTTTCCAAAGTAAGCCGATAAGCATCATAATTGTGAGAGGATTTTTTCCAGTCAGAACTGGATGCATTTCCAATTACACATTATAAATCCATGAACTGATTCCTACCAGAGGGCTGAAAGCCGAGATAAATTGTACAAATATTTCAAAATGAGAAGCATCAGAATGGCTACATTTCTGTCTCTCAGCAGGTATTGGAAATAGGAAGCTCTTAAAAAAGCCCTCTAGCTGTAAAAGATGACAGAGCAGAAAGCACACTTGCCTTCAAACTGCATTAAAACAGAAAATGAAAGGGACACAAGTGCACCACTCTTTATGCCTGTACACCAGACCCACCAGGCCAGACTTCTGCCCACCGCTGCAGCTGGTGGCTGTCTCCAGTTCCTCTGCACAGGCAGATCAACATTGCAAGTGAATAGAGCCTTTTATTGCGGCTACACACTTTTTCAGAATTTACCCCCAAAGAAAATTTTCAGAGGGTGATTAAGTTAGACATGACAAGTTAGTGTGGCCTGAAAGGATGAATTTCAATCCAGGCTAAAAGTCATAATTAAAACACAGTTCCACAGCCTTATCATCACACTATTTTCATGCTCCAGTATACCAACATACTTTTTTTTTAATGACTGTCAACTTTCACTTCATGGGAGAGCTTGGCCTGGAATCACTGATCTAGACAAAGGGTTTGAAAAGTCTACTGGGTAGAAATCCATAGTGCTAAATAGGAAAAGTAATATGTAGCAGAAATAATTCTGAAGAAGAAAAAAGTGTAAGATATTTGATT
Organism: Pseudotriccus pelzelni; assembly: GCA_035584735.1. Taxonomy (NCBI): domain Eukaryota; kingdom Metazoa; phylum Chordata; class Aves; order Passeriformes; family Tyrannidae; genus Pseudotriccus; species Pseudotriccus pelzelni. The sequence goes on from JAWMRA010000016.1 coordinate 12,834,485, forward strand.
TTGTTCTGCTTGCTCAGACTGTCAGACTTCAGAACGTCAACCACTGCTGAGTTTCCAAGTGCTGCAGTGAAAGCACTAGGTCTGCACATACAGGCTTTGGTTCCTACAAAAATGCAGGCAAAAAATCTGCAAAGTGCAGGAGGACAGAGTATATCCATCATTCCTCCTTTGTTTCCAACTGCAGTCTCCAGAACATCCCGAGAGCAGCTGCACAGAGTCTGGTTTCAGGCAGTGCTTTGTAAGTCATTTAAGGAAGACTGAGTGGATATTTTATAAAGTGAAAGGCATTATCAGCAGTGTTGTATTATGAAACAGGTATTTACATTTTTGCTACTAAACACTGCATTTTTAGGAGTAACTCAGACTGCTTTTCATGTTGCAAGCTATTCTGGTGAAAAGGTATGTGTGAAGCAGTCTTCTCTACCTTGATCCTTAGTTTGGCTTTTGTCCATACAACATCCACACTCACTATTTCCTGTAGCCTCAAAAAAAGCGCATGGATTCAGCCAGAACAATATCTCCACTGCTAAGAAAAGATTTAAGCTTTATAAAGCTGTACAAAATACTTCAACGCCAAGGGAGAGCTTTATATTCTATGTTAACTTTGTTTCTACCAAGCAGAATTCAAATTCTTCCTTTACCGTCTAGCTTACAGACCGAGTTAAAAGCATTCCTTTTTTTCAAGTAAGTCTGTATACAGAAAGGCTGGCTGGGAAAGGAATTATGAATTAAATTTTGGCAGGTACTTGTTTTTTGTGGGTTTGTTTAGTTGGTTTTGTGTTGGGTTTGTTGGGGTTTTTTTTGTTTTGTTTAACTCCAAGGAGCTTACCTCAAATGTATGAGGTAGCGTAGTAGCCTTTCTTCAGTCTGGTGACTATTTTCTTTATTGACAGTTCTCTTGATTTCTCGTCTCACAGGAACAGAAAAAGTTCTTTGCCGTAGGAATGTTTGATGATTAGCTGGCATTTCTCTCAAGTCATAGATCACCACAAACATCTTCACCACAGTTTTGTTAGGGTTAAATAAGGTCTGAAAAGACAAACAGTTCAATTAAATACTCTTTAGAGACGACAAATTTTTAAAAAATCCCAACAAACCTAACCCAAACTCTATCTGCCAAGGTAGTTCTCCATGCATTTGGTTCCCCTGCCACACAGAATCTTCTATGGAAAAAGATTGTGAAGTTTTCCTGTTAATCAACACTTCAACTACTTGCAATTTCCATTTTTAAATATAATGCTAAACACAATTTATTCTGAATGAAACACTAGTATATGACTAATCTTACTTCTGCTAATCTGCATCCCCATTTTTGTGTATTTTTTCCAGTCAGCTTTTTGTCTACACTGTTTTCCAAACACAACACACTTGCAGAAAGCACAGGGCTGAGCTCCGCTCTTAAACCTGAAATTATGAATGTGTTACCTTGGATTGGGTTCTTAAAAGAAAGAGTCAGTTCACTGATTGTAAGCAATGACTGTGATTTACCTTCTGTTTTTATTACAAAAAAAGGGTGGTGTTACAAAATGTAGATACAAATTATTCAATCTTAATCGCTTCAGAAGAATTTCAGGATTTGGACTGTGGCTTAATTACTTCCCCATCACTTCTTCAAAGCCACAGTGTCCCCAAGTATTCTGAATCCCCTGTAACTGATTTTAAACCTCTTCAGAGCATAGATGGGTTCAAAGGTTGGGAGTCTTTTTTATGCCACACACATATTTCTCTTTTGAATAACTACAGTACCTACAGAGATGCACATTTCCACTGCTAGCTGCATGCTCATCTCCAATAACCTCATCTCCTCTGCATGACTTCCTTGATATTAGTGGTTTCAAGGCACCCTTATCTGCTGAGTACGTACCACTTGTATTGTTCCTGAAGGCGGTACCCGATAACCCCTTTTACCAAGGGATTCTAAAGTAATTACACCCTAGAAAAACAAAACAAAATACACATTTAGTTCACAGAGAGATAAACAAATCAAAATGTTCTATTCATGTAATTGTATTTATCTGAAATGCAATCAGTAATGTATAAAAACTAAAAATAGAGAAGACAATGCATTTAAGATGCAGTTAAAAATGAACAGTAAAGGCCTTACAGATACTTTTGCAGACCATTAAAAGCTGTGCAATAAGGGCACATTCTCCTCTTGAAACCAGATCCAAGTTTCCACATCTTCTCCACATCAGGGAGCTAAGGGGAAACAGAGCTTTCTTCTCAAAGCAGCTGGTACGTTAAAACAAAAGATTTGTCTCCGCCTTTCCGTTTCTGTATCATCTGGTATCGCACCAATAATACTCCAAAACTCACAGAACTGATTTCTGCTTTTCAAAGGCGGCAGATGCACTTAATCTTCCATTCTAATCCAAACTTCTGGAACAATGACAACTGGTTTTGTACCAGCTGTGATCCCGAGTGCCTCACATGCCACTAGAATGCTGCTGAGACCTCCCTCAGGTACTGCCCCAGAGCAACTCGGGTCTGATCAATCTGCAGGGCACCACTGCTGTACCCCACTGCTCTGGACTTAAAAAAACCCACCAAACAGCCAACCAACCACAAAAAAAGACCCCAAAGCAGAGAAACTAGCTATACAAACAGGAACAATGTTTCTGATGATGGAGGCACTACCCAAATGCTGTATTAATCCTGGGAGACTCAGCCATAATAGCATATTTAGAGCATGTGGGAAAGCCTGAAACAATGAAACTCAGCTAGGAAAATGAGCAATGCTACTTTAACTATTTGAGGAACATCAGAATCCCTTCACCTCCTGGAAAATCATGTGAAATAATCTAGAAAGATGAAAGCAAAACAACAGATACTTCTTTGCAGTGGTTAAGACATACAGAAGTTTATTCAAAGCCATTACTTCAACTCTAAGCAATTTAATTTTCTGAATACTTTTCAAGACCGAAGGTCAGAAATATGGTAAGTGCTATCAATTTAAAATCTAAATATTGGGATAATCAGGTGTTCGTTACTGTATATAACATGTTTAAACAGACCCTTTACTATATATTAGACAGATATACACATATGAAAACCTCTGAAAATTGGATCTGTCACCTAGGTAAAACTGAGATTCCTTAATGGGCATTCAGAACAAATCTAGCCTCTAATTCAATGCTAGCATGCAAGACACTGCTTTTTACACATGCAAAACTTGTGCCATCACTGTAGAAATGTGGAACAGAATTAGCACCCAGAGACAGAGAACACAAATATCATGTTGGTGCAAACATCAGCAAACCATGCAGCTTGTGGGGGTGCCATGTTTCGTGACAGCTCAGACAGTATTTGCCTTAAAAGAAAGGGCTGAATAACTTTCCGAAGTCTAAGGTCTCCCTCAGCAATTGTACCTAGGGCTGCACCTAGGCCACTCGGGCAGAGGGGTCAGTTGCCCCAGGCAGCTGCTTGTTGGCACAAGGTGTATCCCATTCAGTCCACCTATTGCCTCATGGCCTATTTTAAGTTAGATGGATAAAAGGAAATGGTGGCGAAATGGTTGATCGCTGCAGTGCAGAGGAAGACAAATACGTTCAATATCCCAAGATGAGAACAGTTGAATGGAGGGGCAGAGAAACAGAGGAAAAGTACTAGTTAAGGAAAGGAAAGAAAAACAAGAGAACTCCATCATAGGCAGTTGAAAATAATCCAGGTCCCTGCACATCTTCACTTCTTGAACCTTTTACTCACCAAGCTTTTGTTCTTCACCTCCACATATCAGAATTTATTTAAAATAAATCCAACCACACACTTACCATGTAAGGAGAGGGCGCATTGTCATCTGAAACACTGTAGAATGACACTTCAACTGGCAGAGTCATGTGCGTGGGACAAAAGACTCCACTTGCTCCCACTTCTGCTGTGAAACCCTCCACAACGCCAAGTGGGTCCAAGCGAAAATTCAGGACAGACTCCTGAAAAACAAAACACATACATCTTAGCTTGGGAATGCCTCAAATAAAACACAGCAAAAATAAGCAGCCAACAAGGAAACAAATCTATAGAAGAGTTTGGGTCTTTCATGACCTGCCAAAAATCAACACTAAGGGAAAAATCATGAACAGCGGAACGTTCAGTATGATGATGGTGGTGTAAGAGAAAGCATCATCCAAATCCTGGCTTCATCCTACTGAAACTGGTGCAAAAGCCCACAGAGAACTTTACTGCAGCAGGATCTATGCACGATTTTTGACATATACTAACTGGAAAAAAAACAAAACACAAAACCACCTAGAATCTGTAACCTTCCTCAATGTCTTCAACTCCATATTTCACAAAACAGTAAAATAAAACCCATTAATGCACTAGCTGTTAGTTGCTGTTAATTTGATATGCTACATGAAGTGAAGAGCTGGAGACTACACTTCAAAAACATTCTGTTCACTACACTCAAATATTTAACACAGCTTTTGTGATATATTAAGTAGACTTTAAGACGAAAAATGTAAATCCTTTTTTCTAGTTAAGTACATTATAACCATGAACAATTACAGGTTATTAAATCTCATTTAAGGCAACAGAATATCTTCTAACTTGACCACAGTGGGAAATAAAAGCTTAAGCAACTCATTGTATGTGATTCTCTGAAACAGAAGATGTCTGAGGCATAAATGCCTTTACAGCTGGAAATTAAAACAAATTTTATTCAATTTAGTTAGGAACTTTTACATTCTAATAAGGTTGGAATTATTCAAAGCAATGTACTTTTTAAAGCAGTACAGAAGAATACTAAAAATACCACAAGAATTCTAGAGAATATGCAATACCTCAAAGTTTCCCAGAAGGCTAAGACTTGTGACTGGTGGAGCACTAGAACTTAGAAATGGTTTCCCATGGCTGTCTGGATCACCGTCTCTGTTTATACATTGTTGTGGGCTATTAAAAAAAGACAGAATAAATATAAAGGATAAACACATTTGCTTTTGTCTTCTGGGTATACACAGCTCTAGAAAAAATAATTCACTTATGTATTACACAATGCTGTCCTAAAGAAGTAACAGTTGAACACAGCTTGTTAATACTTGAGCAAAAGATTTTCTAGTTAACTGAAAAAAAAAATGTTTTCACCAGTTTTACATTACAAGGGATAAGCACAATAAAAATGTAGGTTGTTCATTAACTCCATTAGCTGGAACCAAAGTATAAGATTATTTTCTCTTGTATGCAGATACTTTTTTCTCATATCCTGAAGTTTCCAACATCAAACTACTGTACAAAAACTGCTTATGTTACATGTAGTAACATACAGAGGGTCATGGTTGGCTCCTTTTAAAAGTTTAGTTCTCTGAACAATTTAAAGCAAAATGCTTAACATGTTCAACATTAAGAACAAAATATAACACACAAATAACACTGATTTGAAGAAGAATCAAAAATTACTTTCTTTTCTGTTTGAAAATTCAAGTTTATCTCTCAGCATACCTACCCCTGCAGAGGACAGAATTCATTCTGGCAGCAGCTTTCATACCATGGTCATGCACCAGAGTTGTGCTAACCTGGAAACTCCCAGGACAACTCAGCTGCCAAGCCTTGTGCCAAGGATTCTTTTGAACAGCATTTTTTTGTCTTTGCTAATGTGCTTTGTTGTTGCATATAGGTATGAACATACATTATGCCTCCCTCAAAATTCTTAATGTTTCTGGTAAATAAACATACCTTCTTGCAGACAGACATTTCAAGTGCAGCAGTGATGAATCCAGATCAAAGCACCCAGACTGTGTTTTCCTTTGAGGAACCTCAAGAAGGAAAGAAGATGCTAATTTGAAAACTGAACCGCTAGTACAAGCAATTTTGCCAAGTAAGCACATTTTGTCAGGAATTTTCATGACATTACAAAATTATAAAAACAGAGCAGAAAAGAGTAATTCCTGTACATTTTAAACTTAGTAAAGAAAATTCTAGACTTATTAACGATGAGACTGTAAATTCTGATTAAGAGGAAGTACCTAAATAAAGACATTCAGGAGGCTGATGTCTCTTGGAATAGTACAGAACATTACTAATAAACAGGCTGTAACAATTTCCATCCAATTTTCCTGAAAATAGGACAGCCTTTACAGGCATTACAGAATAAAGCATATTATGTGTTGATTACAGAATGACACTACTTTGGTAATTTTAACTGGGACTGCCTGTTTCTTTAAAACTCCCAACAACCCACCAAGAACTGTAACAGTTCCCCAATGTCTGTCTTGTCACAGCAGCTTTGTATCACTAAGTCATTCAATGACATCTCTGGTTGCTGAAAAATGTACAGTACAAACTGTTCACAGAAACAAAAGCTTTGGAATAATAGGCAATCAGGTATTAAAAACTCACACAAAAACTCTTAAATGACAAAACGTTAACTTACACTTAAAATACAAATCTTAAAAATGCTTTCCTTTGTGCTCTAAAATAGCATTAAAGCATTTTGTCCATACATTTTTCTAATGCCACCTTTTGTTAATCTTCATCGTATCTCAACAACTACCTCTTTAATATTTTCTTTTCCAAAATTATTGTTCTGCTTCATTTAACTCCCGCTTAAGTGTTAATTTCCACTCAAAAGAATATTATTCACTGTGACACAAAGTAAGCACACACACTTCACCTAGGTATTTTGTCAAATTTTATATCACATACAGACATTATAATAACAAAATACTCCCTTTCTCAGTTAAAAGATAACTTCAGCAATAACTTACAGGACTTGAAAGCAGAGGCAGTCCAGTTCTGGGATGAAAAGCCTTGGTTGAAGTTCCATCCAGGGATCGAAAATTATGCTTCCGCCACGTATTTGTGTGTTTTAGAGATGGTGCCTTCTGTCAGCAAAACAAATTTACTCAGGTTATCAGTGGGATATTTCAATGGCCCATCATGATAACGCTTGCTGTAGCAGAGAAGACTCCTGCCCCAGGTGGACCTGCACCACACCAGCATGTTACAAAACATGCAGTATAAATTCCCCTTGACTCAATCTACAATTACACAGGCTGCTCACTAAAGATCACATACCATACTGAGACACTGGTGTGTTTACAAAAAACCAGGATGCCAAACAACCTACCCTGTTCTTCTCAATGTTACACTTATGAAGGTGAGGGGAGGGGGCACTACCGACCAGGCTACACAATCACACAAAATCGGTCAGGTTGGCAAAGACCTCGAAGAGGTCTTTTTTTTTGAGTCCAACCTCTGACCGAGCACCTTGTCAACCAGACCATGGCACTGAGTGCCACATCCAGTCTTCTTGAGCACCTCCAGGGACAGCGACTCCTCAGCCTCCCTGGGGAGTCCATTCCAACGCTTAACCCTTCCTGTGAAGGAATTCTTCCTGAGTTACTTCAGACCAAGAAAACAACAGAAACACACTGCTTCCTACAAGATCAGGCTTAAATCCCTCTTCATATTGGTCCTTAGCAGATATAGGGTACAAGCTATCTGACTAAGAGCAGCTACAGGAATTAGTTTGTTCCCCCATATATTTACCTGCATGTCCGGGTTCTTCTGCCGCTCGCACTTTACTACATTGTCTTCCGTAGGTTTCTTCTGAGAAGTGCTTTGAAAATCGAGGCCTGTTGGGTCTTCATTCTCATCGTGTGCAGTTTTTGTTTTGTCTTGTTTGGTTTTGTTTTTGAAACTGTCCTGGTCTTTACTTAAATAATTTTCAATACTAATAAGCTGAGTATTTTGCTCATAAATATTTGATTTTTTTGAGTCTTTATCTAAACACTTGAGATCATTTTTGTGCAAAGAGTCAGATACCGGCATCACATTTGCTTTTTTTGTACCTTCAAGTATTCTGCATTTATCTATCTGTAAATTGTTAAAACTGTCTGTGCCATTGTTCTCACAAACAACTGTTCTTTCTTTAAGTTTATTTGTGCAAATCTGTTCATCAATGCTGTTGGAATTTGAGCCCTGTTTAACTCTATTGGTTATCTGGTCTTTCTGTGCATAACCAGGATGTATTGTTTCCAATTTATCTGGGAATTCAGATTTACTTTCTTTAATACATGATGATGATGTGTAAATGTTACTAAATGCATGAGAAGTTTTATTTGGAATCTGATGAAATGCATTTTGGACAGCTTCACTGGGTTTTGCTAAAACCAATTTTCTTCTTGCTTGGAGTTTCAGAGAAGTCTTCAATTCTGCATCAAACCTAGAAGGACTGATGGGAGTATCAGGTGTCTTTGTCCCTGATTTACTGCTATCTTCTAATAAAGAAAAATTGGATTTAGCAAAAGAAACAGAAGATGGCTCCTTGCCTTTCTTCAGCAAATTTTCATCTTCGTACGTACTTCGGAAAATTTTTGAAGTAACTGGACTCGCCTCGTGCGCTTTGAATGGACGTCCAGCAACATGAGAAGTAGCTGGATCACAATGAATCAAGTGTTGGGCAATCCTTGCTATCACCTCCTGCCGCTCCTGGAGCAGAGAATCGATCAGGGGATTACTCTCTCCTGCTGACTGACGGCCACAGTGGTTCACTGGAACACGGGCATCGAGCCGTGGGACCTCTGGTACTGCTCTAGTTTTGCCTTCACCACCATCTTCTTGTACTGCATTGTCTAAGTTGGCAGTAGGAACATGGGAGCTCTCCCTGCCTTTCCTTGGCAAGTTCTCATCTTCGTAAGTACTCCGAAAAGCTTTTGGTGTAGCCGAGATGTTCTCATGGGTGTTGAATGGACGTCCACCAACAACTGGTGAAGTAGCTGGATCACAGTGAATCAAGTGCTGAGCAATCCTCGCAATGACTTCTTGTCGCTCTTGAAGTAAAGAGCCTATCAAAGGATTGGCTTCTCCTGTGGGCTGATGAGAGCAATGACTATTTGAAACACGGGAATCTACTAGAGAAAAGGATTTCAAAGTTCTGACCGGTGTTTCATGAGATTGTGTCTTACTGTCTGCCGTAGCATTATAGCACTGAACTTTAGACTGCGACGCCCCGAAGTCAGATCTAAGTCTGGTAGATGGATAAAGTTTTAAATTTCTGATAGATGTAGTAAATTCAGGCATCTTTTTTCCATTAAGTAGGCCTTCAGATGTCCTTGTCCACGTCTGTTTCCCACGGAAACACTGCGGACTGGAAGTACTGCCTTGCTGTGCAGCACTGGAGTCGCTGTGCTGATGTAACTTGCGCTCCTGCATTCGCTTGTCGTAAAAGCTGAGGTTGGTGTGAATACTGCAGGTCAAAACTGGGTAGTTCGATTGTCTGGGCAAGGACTGGACGCTGACTCTCAAGGCCACGTTGTGAGAAACATTAGGAACAGGAAAGACATGCTCAGTGGGTGTCTGGGAGAACGTCCATTGCAAGTCCACATCTGCAGCGCTCACCCTGAAACCATACAGAAACTGCTAAATGAAGAGTCTTTAATTATCTACTTCATGACACAGATGTCTAAGAAAAAGCACTGGAGACATCAGCAACTGCTGTACTTTGCAAAGTATATGAATCCTATAAAACTGCCAAAGTACCAGACCAACAACGTGGCACCTTCTAAAAACAAACAGGAAAAGAGGAGAGAAAAGTGATTTTAAGGCAAGCTGCAACAATCTGCAAACAGCAAACGAGTCTTTTTCCGTTCTGGGCATACCTGTACAGGATGTTTCGGGGAACAGCACCATGTGAAACACTCAGCCACGCACTCAGCTGAGAGAAGAAAACAAAGGAGCGAACGGCCAGCAAAAGGGTTTTCTCCTCAATAAATCGATCTCCGCTCCTAAGACATTTAAAAAGAAATACATGGATGTTGGTCAGAATATTCAGAGAGCTATTAGAACCAGAACACTGTCAGATCTTCAGTCAGAAAATGAGACACAGCTGAATCAAGCAACATAATGAAAATTTGGAGATTTCAGAGCCTGATTTATTTTTATCCACAATAGAATTTACAATCATTTAACATAACAAAAGTTAAAGGTATTGAAAGGACAGTTTTCAGCTAGGAGCTTTTCATACTCTGCATTGCACAATGTGCACTGCAGAAAGTTTGAGCACACAAAGACTCAAGCTGAAGTGCTTAGATTCACTGGTAAACAGTTGCTTTCTTAGATCAGTCCTCATGGCAAAGGCCAGTTCAAAACCACTAACCCATTACTTTAAGAACTTTAATATGACAAGATTCTTGCAACTATCAGCTAATCCTAATATCCAACTTACTGTCGAGGAACTGGCTCCAAAATCCACCTTTCTAAGAGCAATGCATCTTGTTTGATTGCAGGATCATTTAAATCATTCCCCTCAGTGGTGGGCCCTTCATCACTATAGCAACAGTCTGGAAGTAGCATCACTTCTACCATGATTGGAATATTGTTCTTCCACAGTAGCATAACCTCTGATCTGGTTCGCCGGGCCTGACGACACTGAGGGAAAGAAAAATGTCAACATATACAAGCCATAAAAATACTAGCCAGATTTAAATCTAATTTAAAAGCATATTCCAAAGTACTAGAAAAGGGTGAGGGTTGAATTGTGTAAATCAGGCTCCACCAAATCAGAGATAGGATGCCAGAGCTATTAAATGAAAAATAATTAACAAATCCTTCATGGCTGCCATTTGAGCAATTTCTGCAGAAAATGAAAAAAGCTCATAAAAATACATTTTCCCAACCATTACACTTTGCTACCTTGTAGCTTTCTCTCCTCAAGGGATTTTCTCGGGTAGACACACTCAAGCAGTACCTTTAAAAATTCTGTGTCTTGGAGCAGGCTAATTTCTGCATGAATATACCTCAAATTCCCACAGGACTTAAGAACTTTTACTTGAGAGATGGGATGCTCCAAACTTACTCCCAAACTGGCTAGATTTGATGTGCTTGTGTTTTTTGGATCACTAACTTTTCAAGAACACCTAGAAAAGCAAAAAGTTAGGCAAGTAAGCCTACATTTTCTCTAAAGAAACCCCAGACCAAGAATGCTAAGTATAGCACTTGTCATTTGCATAATAAAGACTCAAATAGGTACTGCATTCAGGTAGTCGTGCAGAATTTCATGTTCAAGGATAAAAGGCTTAATGATCTCTCATTTTAAGGACAGATCTATTATTAGTAGGATACTGAATTACATACTCTTTAAATGCGGGACTGACAGAAAGCAGTTGTTGCTCACGCTTAACTGTGAATGCACTCTGGGGTTCTGGCTGACTTTAATCAAGGATGCACACCAGGACATTTGAGATGGGTCCCACCATACCTGGGCCAGTTTGTCGCTGCATTCATGCTTAGTTGTTGGTGGCTGACTCGACTGTGCCGGGGGACAGTGAAAGCCCTCTGTCCTGCCCTTGATGGAATACTCCGGTGTCCGACCTTCTGTGATCAGCAGGGCCAAGGACACCAGGAACTCCTCAGCTTCATACTCAAAATATTCATCCAAAGTATCTGCCATTTCAAAAAGACAAAAATTAATGACATCTGCTGTATAACAAGCTTTCAGCTGTTGGCTGACCCTGCAGTTTGTTTCAATTTACACTTAAAACGAGAGAGAGGGAAATGGATCTTTGTATCAGACTGGCTTAACTCCCCATAAAGCCCACTACTCCCCACTCTATCACCACAAAACAACTTTCTTCATCTCATAACATTGTCACTACAAGTGGACAAAGTTCAAAATACTCTGAAGAAAGCTTTATGTAGTAACTGGTCAATGCATCACATTTCAGCAGGGCTCAGAAACAACCATTTGTGTTTCCACAGCTTCTCTAGAAGACAAAAGGTTTCCTGGGCTCTAGTGGGAGACATCTGATGAGAGCAATGAATTGGCATTGTTAGTATCATGTGACAGATGGAAGGAGAAGGCACAATATATAATAAAATAGATTAAAAATTTAAGAACAAAGAAAAGAAATATTTACTTCTATTAGAGAAAAAGTGGGACACAGTGTTCTTTAAGATTTTTATTGCAAGTCCCTCCTGCTGAGAGCAAGGCTTACTTCAGAGGTCCATTTTTAGCTACCATTAACACACAGGAAATGTTCCCAAGAAACATACAGGGGTATTCATTGTTTTGTACCACGGTCAGTGTAAACTTGTGCAAAGAATTAAAAACTCAACAAGTCTCTGTAGACAAAGCAGCAGCTGGCACTGCTCTTCGTGAAGAACCCTGGCACACTCAGTTCCTGCAGTTAGGATGCACCATTTTATGAGTGAAGGGTGTTTTGTAGAGCACCCTTCTCCTCCTCCTCCCTCATCACGAGGATGTCACACATCATTCAAACACATTTAAGTACAACCAGATCATGTCATTCCCATCTCTGCTTTGAAACACTTCAAGCTTTAAAATTATTTAATTACTGAAGAGGTTACAGAAAGCTCTCTTTTCCATGAAAGCTCAAATACATTAACTTCAAAGTCTATTTTAAGAGCAGCAAAGAAAAGCAGGTGGAGGCAAGGCTGCCAGCAATTCTTTACCTTTATTTTTCTGCTTTAGGGGGACAAAAGCACATGACATCTTCACAACTTCAGCTTAAATGTCCTGTGTCATTCACCAAAACAAAACTGCCACAGGGACAGAGTTAATTTCTATTCATGTTTCAATTGCCACGCACAAAATACCTTTCAGAAGTGTTTTTTATATTTGTTCCCTAATAGCAGAGCATTTGGCAAACATTGCAAGGCAGACGTGAGAGATCCATACAAGAATGGACGCATGAAACAAAAGCTCCAATTAAATGTGCAATTATCTGCATATGCAAATTGTAAAGTGTGTAAAACCAGATTTTGCGTGTACATATTTACCTAGCCCAGGCTTGTACGGCATGGACCCCAGGGCTTACAGCCTATTTTGAGGGATCTACTTAAGGTAAATCAAAGAAATCAGCCCACTGCCAAGGAACCCTGCTCATGGCACAGGAACCTTCATCTCTACTGACTCTTTTTCCCCCTGCTTTCTACAGGAACGCACTTACAGAGCTGCTCTGGGTGGCAGGGACAGTCTGTAACTAGAGACAGCTGAGGGTAGGGCGCTCCTGACCCACACTGCACATGCCACATCCATGAAAAGGTGCCAGGTGCTGAAGAACAGGGTGATTCCAGGACAATTCATCTGGATACCACCTGGCCTCAGGCAGAAGAAAAGCCAAGGGACAGGCAAATTATCCTGGAGGACCCCATAAGGCACGTTAACAACACATGAATTCATCTGGCATAAGTTAAAATGGTCATTCCCCGATGGATGGCAGAAAATGACTAATAAAGGGTGCATGAAAGATTAAAGGAATGGTAAATAACAGAGATGAGGACACTTAGGCAATGATATGAGTCACCTACAAAATTAGGCACCTCCATATTTTTTTTTCAGCTGAAAGTCTGGCGAACAATAGGCAAGTCATACCTGGGAATAGGAAAAAGGAATTTGGGAAGACTCTGAAGAAGATTTGGATATACAATAGACATAGTAATTGAAGCATTATCTTGCTGCTAAGCTCATCTTTTTATGTCCCAAGGCCATGACAATTTCAAGAAAGCCACAGCAGGAAGGATCACTACTAGAGTGTTTTGCAGACTCTGACACAGAAATTCTAAAAATCTAGAAAGTGTTCAACAGGACTGAAATTCATTTAAACAAGAATTGTCTTACGCTTAGCAGACTAAACAAAGCTAATTCCTCCTTAAGGAAATGTGCAAGCAGAATTCTTTCTAGTTAAAATATGCAAAAACATCTATGGTTTGTAAGAAAAAAGTATCGAGTGTGATCAAGATCAGCATGTGCACAGTAAGATGTAGTACCTGAAATTTTACACTGAAGAATTTTAAATGGCAAATAACAGTAAAATAAACACGTCTTTTAATTAACAGCAGTTTACCATGAGAAGCAGCAGACCTTCTATTATTTAGCTCTCTTTTTAAAAAGATAATCCATATGTTATCAAAATCTTCTGGACTTGGCACAAATTGACAGATAAATCCTATGGCCCGAGTGTTTGTGCTGAGCAGGTTAGATTTAGGTAAAAAACCCACTCCTTTTTTTGCATTAAAAACCATCTGATACCGAAGGTTATATTGCATACTTGAAGTGCTCAGTGTCTTCACAGATCTGTATCACAAGTTGGTACAACAAGCCATAGACACTTTAAGCATGTCCAAATGCAAGTTCCAGTGAATGCTAAATAAGCAAAATCTAATGAATAAAGCAGGGTATATAAATCTGAAGTGATCATAGCTCTGGATTCAGATTACATATACAATATTACTTTATGGAAACAGATAAAACCTGCTTCTAACTTTAATTTGCAAATACTGCCTCTGTTCCTGAATCAGATCTATTATTTCAGAAGCAACCAGTTTCTTGCCTTAAGGACGGAAGACCCAACTAGAGAGACATTTATATATTTATATTGGCTACAGTTACAAAAACACCACATTGTTTCAAAATAAAAACTGCATCACTTTAAAGAGTGATAAACAGCAAGTACTGAACTAGTAAAAGCTACTGTTTTCATAACAGCATTATAAAGACAGGGCCAGCACTTTAAAATTATGTCAGCAATGTAACAGACCAGTTATTTGATCTGGATTAAAAAAAAAAAATTAAAGCACAAACAGCAATAGATATTCAAGAAATATATTTTCCTATAAAGGTGACGTGGCATTTTTTTTAACTCCACTAGATCTCTACATCATCTAGCAACTTCTAAGAGTTTTCATAAATAAAAACCCCTGTGACTATTGAGAAGCCTGGAAACTGTTCCTATACAACAGACACAGATGATGCAAGTTGATGTAATTGAGGACAAGGGTGGAAAGACATTTATAGAAACAGCAAACTCAGTGTTCAGTTAAAAAAGTCTTGTGTGTGCTGTAACTGTTTGGTTTTGTGTATGAATCAGCCCCAAGACACACCATATATTGTGTATCGAATAACCTCAATCCTATAGCCTGACTACAAAATAGGAGTTACTCTGCTTCATCTCTAGCAATGGAACGTACAAGTATATAGCATAAAATATGCATCCCAACAGTGTCGGGGGTTTATTCCCCTTAAAATAGAAAAAAATCCAATTACTAGTCACAAGTACACAGGAAATAAAGTAATAAGGCACTACAGCCTTTTAATCAACACATTAAAACTAAAGTTTATTGACCAGGTGGTCACATGAGATAGCAGCAGATCTCAGAGTACTCTAGGAGGAAAAAAGAGAAAACTATACATTTAGACTGAAGCTACTAAGCACAGACCAAAGTGTAGAACACTGGAGAACTAAAACCTAAAGGCACATCATTTTGTCTTCCTTTGCCTCTTCACGTACCAGCCTCAACAAAGACTAATTTTCTAAACCTTCTGGACAAACAGAGAAGTCCATTTAACCAGAAATGTCAAAGAGAGTCTTCAATCCCTGACCTCCCCCATTCACAACACACAGGTACATGGAGCACAGGAATAAAGACGACTCACGATTCACTCCCACCCTCCCCCAAATATTAGATTGGCTCACATCCTGAAACATCAATTAGTTATGTGGTAGTAGGGATTCACAAATCCACTTAACTGTAACTCGAGGACTCTCCCAAAACTTCAGTTAATCCAGTTATGCCCAGCTGACTCCTTTCCCAGCTAGGTCACACCAGTGCAGACCAACTCCCTTCCCTTTCCTATTACAGCATTTTCTGTAGTAATTACAGAAAATGTTTTCCTGAAATATGTGTATTGGAAGAGCATTTAATCTTCTCTAGGCTTAGGCAGGAAACAAAGGCATTTGGTATCATGTAACCCATTGTGCTCCAGGTGCCACCAGAAGACACATTTGGAAACTGCTGCCTTGTCCTGCCTGGGGCCAGCAAGGCACTGAATGGCCCCAGCAGAGCCTCCCCTGCCCTGTGTCACCCTCCCATCTTAGTCCATGCTTATTTTATTGTCCCAGCACCTTTCATACTGCACTGCTGACCACAACTCATCCTCTCCTGAGAAAAAGAGCTCATTTTCGTAAAGTGCCTTTCTTCAAACAAAGGCAAATTTGTTCAACTTGAAGTATCTATTAGTCCTCACCTTCCCCAGTTGAGGGCTAATTTCTTCAAGAGTCCATGAAACAACTAATAATTTCCTTTGAATATGTTCTGTAACAGTCCAGACCTTTTCTAAAAAAATTTAGGCACCCATAATAAATTTTGAAGGCCACCAATTTAAAGTAATAACATTTTTATTTCACTTCTTAGAAAGCTGAAACGTAGTAAGCAAAACAAAATATGGAGTGCACGGTGTAGGCTGTTGGGATTCCCAGCTGATACAAGCCTTGCTCCTGCTCTACCCAGGCTGCCCAGTGGGCTCTGCGGCACAGCTGCCTACATCTGCTCTCTGGTTCCTTTTTGAGACACTAAAAGCATGGCTTAAGTACTTGGACCTTATTTTCTGCATTTGTAGCACAGGCAGTCCATAATGAGACACTTCAGTCTGAGAGTCCCACGGCAGGACAGTCAGGTACACTGGAGAAAAAGGGGCTGCACTGTCAGCAGCCAGAACCCATCACAACCTAGCAAAGGCACTGGTCTGCACTGAAAAAATTACAGCAGAAGCTCTTCTCCCAAAACAGTCAACTCTGAACGAGTTTTAGTATCTCCCTATTCCAAGAAACAGGTTAAAGGTAGTTCCACATTTTAAGAGTAAGGCAGGGATTCAAGAAACTACTGTAAAGGAAATGAAACACAATGTAAACGTTTGACTAACAGCTTCTCTTCTGGAATTAGAAACACCTACGGATGCTTTGGTTAACTAATTCCATGTTGTGCTTCACTTCAAAAGAAAGTTGCCCTTGAATCCCCCAAATTCATGATTCTCTAAATGAGCAGTCGTGTTGTGTCTGCATATTACAAACCCATAATTATATCTGAAGTCACACGCTTCAAAAGCTTTGCAATATTAACAGTTTAGGTTTAATTTAAGCTATCAAGAGTTAAAGTCATGAGATGGCCTACTTGTTTCAAGAAGCAAGCTATTAGCTACTTAAACTCAAGCAATGAACTCAAATGCAATGAACTGGCTACTCACCTTAACTTCGGAAAAATCCTATATAATCCTACAGATGGTTTTTTTTTACCCACGTTGACAGCTGTCTCACATTCCTATAGCTCAAGATCTTTCAGCTAGGGGACAGTCATTGTGAAAACATGAGGAAAGCAGCACAGTACTTCATCTTACTGTCTCCTTGCTTTTTTCAGGGTACCAAACTGAACCACTACCTGATTATCGAAGCATTTCAGCTGTAGGCAGAAAACAGCAGCACAGGAATTTGTATTAGAACAGATGCAGTATAAACTATAAAAAGTTGCTGGGTCTACACTCTTTTCTGTAGAACAGGAAGAAATTCACCCGCTTTTGTGCCGTTATGCCAGTTTATAACTGGAAAAACAAAACAAAGCACACCATCTTATAAATCAGGGGGGACTTTTAAAAATCAAGACATTGTGGCAGCTGATGAAGTTACTCCAGAGTTCCAGAGCAGTAAAAATCAATCAGTGCCATCAGCTGCACTCCAGGGTGCAGCGCTGCAGTAACTCCCCTGCTACGCGTGTATCGCTTCCTATCTACCACACGTTCCTGCTGGACGCCTCTCACAGCATCCAGAGCTAATCTCCAGGCAGCTTCACTGTAAAGAAAGAGAGGCTGGTCTTAAGAATGGACTGGGAAAAAAAAATAAAAGTACAATTCACATTTCACTAAAACTCATTCAAGTTCAAACAGCTTAGTAAGTAAATCCAGTTAAATTCGTTTAAAGCTTAAGTTTCCTGCAGTCACCTCAGAAACTACCGCTCTCCTGAGAGTGTAAAAGGCAGACTGTTAAACTGATCTGGGTGTTCCCATCTTGCTTCCTGCGTTTTGGCTGACATCCTATTTTGCCATCACCATACTGCTTACTGAGTCACTTCTCTTCTTCCAACTGTAGCTTTCTATTTTTACCTAAGCAACAACAGTTTAACGTGCTTCTTTTGAATTGTGGGCATTAAACCAGATTCTAAATCCAATATTTGCATTTTGATCAGGGAAACTGGTTTTATTTTCTCCTAACTGGACAAAGAAAAGGAGTATGTAAGAATCACAAATTGTGAAGTAGGTCAATCATTACAATTTCAACATCTGTATTTAGTACAAGGAAAGCAATACCTGAAAACATGAACTTTGAGGCTTATTGCATACCTCAGGTGACCAGAAGTCAGAAGAGAACATGTATATTCTGAAATACAACTGTCCCACTTTATCCTGACATGGGTATATAAGTGCTGAAATGTTGGTATGCAGCAGTGATAATCCTACAGCTTTAATATTTAGCATTTTAAATAGAATAGAAATATTTAAATAGAATAGAAATATAGAAATGTTCTGTTGGGGGAACAGAACATTTGCTTTTTGCTGATCTCTAAACTAAAGGCTGTATTTGTACCAACGTGCTATAAGTAGATAGGCCCTGAAAGCAAAGAGACTTGGCTCAGCTAATGCCCTTACTTAACCAATTTTCTGTTTTCCTTTATATTACAGTTTCCTACATTGTGATTACGTTAAATGTGACTACACACAAAAAAAATCTTAAGTTCTGCTATAATGAAACAAAGATGCCTATCAGGAGCAGACCAAGTAATTTGCATTCAAAGCTATTTACATTTTCCTTTACTTAGCTGATGCCTCTGCCTAAATTAGACTGTTTGAACAAACTGCATGACTTGATAAACCTACTTGAACAAAAACAAAAAAAAAAAATTAAATCCCAACAAAGCAATAGCATTTCTAATTCTGCTACTCAAAACTATTTTTTAGGTATTTCTTTTAATTTCCAAAAGAAAATAATTAGAGAAAACATCTCTTTTTGAATTAGTATGTGGCTCTAAGTATAGAACAGACACTCAGCTGTAACTGGAAGGAAATAAAGGGTTTATATTTGGACTTCACTCACCACCAATGAAATGATTTACCACCCTTGCAAATATGCTGATATAAATTTTGCAGAATTATATTGAAAACAAGTTACTGAAATGCTCCTGTTTTAAATCCCAGCCCAGTTCACAGCAGGGAGCAAGGGCAAGGTGGAGCTCAGCCCTAGGGCAGCTTCTCAGGCACTGGCACCACAGTGCGAAACCACATCCAACGTGCTCAGTTTGGGGGCTGGAGGAGCCCTGTGCCACCCTGGAACAGAAAGCAGAGCTTACAGAATACGTGAACACTTCTTCCTAAGGTGTCTTCTGGGAAAGCTACTAAGAACTTTTATATTAAAAATTTTCCAGTATGAAATTCCTAGATATATATGTTTGATTATGTTTTTTCCATACTTTCTTCACTGATGTTGAGGACTTTCATAAAGGCTTCTCCAGCCAAAGAAACTTTGGAGATGAGAATGATGACCATCTCGGCTGAGGCTACTCATTAACTCAAGAACAAGCTTAGCAGCAAAACTACATGGCTAAGACACGCAGCCTGAAGGCTTTCATCATCTCACTAAACTTTATGTTTGCTGTAAATATCATACTGCAGTGGCTCCAAAGCTGCTGCTTTCTTTTCAAAGGAAACCAAACATGAATTAACAATGAAAAAGCACAAGTATTTAGCTAAGCCTCATCTCCTTCTAAAGGCATATCATCCATGTGACAGTTGCGGCACTGAGTTAGGAAGTATAACTCTATTTGGAAGCCAAGGCATTCCTCCCATTAAACAGGTTGATGGCAGCTCTGCATTAAATTCCAGCTGTGATAGCATTTTTATAATACATAAATGAAAGTGTGTGCCAGAAATTTTATTTGAGGCCCTAAACACAATACAATTCAGGATGACAGACATACGTTTCCGCTTTAATTTGTTTAACAATCCAGCTTGACAAAGATTCAACTATTTGCAGACTTCTGTATATTTTATACAAAGATTGGTTTAAAGATGGAAAGCCGTAATTTGTGATAATAAATCGCTTTCAGACGTTACTAGAAAACAACACAGACATATTTAAAAATCCTACGGTAGGTATTTCAATGCTTATGACAGCAGCCCTCTACTTAAAACACAACACGTTTTCACCTTTTGCTGACCAGATTTTTGCTAAAGTGTTACTCATTTTATCCCTCTGTAGCTTATCATTTTCACAACAGACCCAAGTACCTTTGGGAAGAGCATTCATAGGAATGTAGGGTTATACATGCCAAAAAACACCGGTTTCTAAAATTTCCGCACTAACACCAAAAATTTTTCTCTTTGGGGTATTTCATGCTTTATCTCCTCACCTTAAATATTTATTGTGCTTAGAAACTTTGACAATATCCTTTCAAGTGTTCTTGTGATTATTTTTCCATTAATACCGATAAAATAACACTTCTGAGGAGGAATGTGAAGTAGACTTCAGCTGTCGAAAGGATTTTCAGCAAATGATTTTGGAAGAGTCATTAAGGGCCTGACAAAACTCCAGTGGGAGCACAACAAACTTCCTGGGAAAAGCCAGCTACGCTGTGTGTGCACAGGTTCCACTCTGGTTTACAACCACCAGGCACAAACTGGAATTCTTCTTCCATATGACTGTTGCAAGAAAAATAACTGTTACATCATGTGCTCTTTGCTTCAGACCATAGATGGATTTCTTGGAAAATAAACCAGAGAGAATCTGAAAAGTGCTATGTGAGAACACTGACTCATTTTTGGGTGAAATCAGCAGGGATGCCATATCTGCTGGAGTCAAGGAAACCCCCTAAAAAAAGTACCACGTTTACTTACAGGATCGCCCCTTATGGAAACCTTTCACTAAGCACTCAGCCCTCAACACAGTACTGTTGTCAAGGCAAGAGAGGTTTTGCAAGCACCAAAATGCTCGGCCTTCCACACACTCCAAAAACTTCCAAGGACAGTAGTCAAACACTCTTATCTTCCCACTGTGGTCATGTGCCCAGCGGTTTATGATAACCATGCTACTGAGGAAGCTCTTGTATGTTGAAAATCTACTCAAAGATACCTATCTATTATAGCATATAATACTATACCTATCTATAGTATCTATTTTTAACAGATATTGCAATTTCTCAGTTCTACTGTGGTTACAAAAAAAATCACTAAAAAAACCAAACTACAACAAAAACCAAAACAACACACACACACATAAAAAAACAACAAAACAAACCAATCAACCAACCAACCAAACAAAAACATGAAACCCCAACCAAACAACAGTAAGCCAGAGAAGACTGTGGGATATGGGTGGGCAGAAGTCTAGGTGTTTTTGGAAAAAAAAGCCCCAACATTCTATGACCAAATCCCATTTTTGGTGAAAGTAATATACACTATTAAAAGACTAAAAAAAAACCCAGACAAACAACTGAGGCCTCTCCTATGCATGATTAGAATGTAATTTCTTCATGGGCAAGAATTTTGATCAAAATCTATACAGCATGTTTTTAAAAAGTTTTGTTTTTTTTACTTGCATTACAAATTTGGTAAGAGTGCAAAAAAGGTGCTATCAGCAACTCACCAGTGCAGCAGTAAGCCCTGCACCCACCCAAAAAGCAACCCTTCTCCCTCAAGGACACATCACAGTCAATTTCAAATATTCTGTTGTCTTAGAGGAGCCTGTAAAGACTATAAAGCTATGAATGAATACCAGCACTGTTACTCAGGTCAGCCAATGGCCCTGATCCAGAAAAATGAAGGTTAATTTGCTTTATTTTTAAATTCTATAGAAGATGACAGTCTCTGCAGTTTTCCACAGGGCTGAAAAGACCTCACTGGCCAGGAATAAAAAATCTGCAACTGCCTGGGCAGTAATGAACTTTTAGTTCAATCCAAATCATCAAGATAGTAATTTTACATGTCTAGACCTATTTCATCTGTGCAGGTACTGAATACCTTGATGTATTGCGTGCAGGTTTTGTTGTTTTCACACAATTTGAAGAATTGACAGGATCTAGCTGAGTGGCATTTATCTTGTTACAGTTCAGATTTACTTTAAGATTTAAAAAACCCCAAAACAATCAGACTAATCAAACTCATACATGTACCTTGGAAAGCACCTTTTTAAAAACTGGGCCCACTTGAACACTGAAATTTCAAATAGCATACTTGCTTGCTTACAAAATTCAAGTGTCTGCTTTCCCTCTCCCCTTCATTCAACCATCCTGCCAGGCTTGCTTTGCAGCTTTGAAGGCTACCAGAAACAGCCAGCCACCAGGCACCTCACAGAACAAAACAAGTTTATGACAATCCTAGATGCAAGACACTCGTGCAAAGTGCCAAAATTAACAAGAGCAAGAATAATAACGTGCATTCATAACGTATCTGTTCAAAACAATTCTCCCTTCAAGAGGAAAAAGTGAGTTCACGGATGACTGCGCCGCTGCTGGCACGGAGCGAGGGCAGGCACGGTGAGGCCAGCAGGCAAAAGTCTCCCTGCACAGCACTGACCTCGAGTCACCCACCATCCCCGGCCTCCTCTCCAAGTTTATTGGCTGCACGTGTGTTTTGTAACACCCTGTACTGCGTATTCTTAGAACGCACTTTCCAGAGAACCGAGGGGACAGGGCTCACCCCTCCACGAGCACCTCCAACCCAATCTCACCAGCAGCAGCAGCATCCTGCTCCTCAAGATAAACTATCAGTTCGTAGGACAGTAAAGGATCCAAAACCCAACATTCGCGTGCTCTACAATCAGGTGACCTGTGAGTCAAGAGGCAGGGCAATAAATTATTAGGAAAAACAAAACACTGCACTAAAAATAGTGTACACAAGCAGCGTCTGAAGAACAACAGTTTTTACCCAGCCAAAGCTCAAGGCCCTCCCCAGCCTCTTCTGTATCTGTACAAAAACAACTCACATAAGCAAAGACAGATAAACAAATAAAACCTAACTTTACTTGCTCCTTGATAATTTGAAAATATATATTTTAATTAAAAGTACATACCAGGGGTGGAAAAAGAAAGCTGAATTTTGGACCAGAAGAAGAAGAAGTAATAATATCCAAAGTAAATATTCAATGAAAGTTCAATCAGAGGATGTCAGAATTACTTTATTTCAGCGAAAATTGCTCCAAGCTGACTTCAGCTCAGATATGCCAAAAAGTCACTATCTGCTACACAGCAGATACTAACATAGTTCAGGCAACATTAAGGATTTGCCCACTTGTCAGGTTTAATAGATTTAATAAATTATTGTGAATGCTCAAGTTAAGCATCAGGTTTAAAAAAAAAAAAGACCCTCACAGACATTCCAGAATCCATAAGAATGATAAGAATCCTACTTACTTTGTCAACCCTCTCATTACCAAAAACATTATATGAAGATTTTCTACTAGAAATCAATAAAGAAAATAAACTTTATTACTATCAAGTGACAACAATGCATCATTTTGCTGGAGGAAGGTGATCCTAAGAGATAACAAAGCAGTAAGAACAGAAGAGTACAGTCAAAAAGATTTAAAATTTCCATTTAGAAATATATGACTACATTGGCTACTACTGTAAACAGCTGGTTTTTTGCAATCACTTATCTTCAAGGACTAATAAAAAACATCTGAGAAATTTTTAGCACAGAACATTTTATTCTTACCATCTGAATTAGTGATTGATCTTGAAAGGATCAGAATCTGGCATGGGAATCCAGACAACAAGCAACCTGCCCTCTTTATCCCCAGAAAAACAGGCAAACTGGGTTCACTACACTCTTCTTTCTAGGCTGGATCCCTAGGAAATAGCACTTACAGAATTGCTTTCAGCATGAGTTGGTTTTCCTCCTGACTATGGAAAAACACTGTCTGAAATCCAAAGATTTTCCTCAGAGACAAATTCTTTACAGTGCAAGCTGTGATGAAGCTGGAAACAAGCCCTGCCAGTGGGGACCTCTGGGCCGGGCACAGCCCACGTGAATGCCACCCGGGCTTTGGCTAACAGATGGCAGTGCCTTATCTGCCTGCTTGGGAAGTGCCAGCAGAGCCCGCAGATTTCTCATGGAATTCATCACCAAAAACCAGTGTGAAAAAGACACAGACCAGTTAGTGCCTCACCACTATCTAGCCTCTTCAGGAAGGTACGTCTGGTCTGTGTCTAACAGGAAACCCTATCTTCCTGTTGTCTTTTTTGTCTCTTTTATCTTTTTTTTTTTTTTAGCTTTCAAGATTCTCCATGGCTTACCACCATTCCTGTTGTCACCCACTCATTACTGCAGTAAACTGGCCTCTGATTACTTTAATCACCAGTACTTACTCCTCCTGTATTGTCCTGCAGTGGGGAAGAACACTCTTGATTAAAATGACTCTGCTTTCCAGCTTCTGGGTTGTAGTGATAAAGGCTTGTTAGCCTGTATGCTGGGAGCACAGTTTATCTGTCTCATCAGTATTATCCCTTTGTTTCCTCACAGCCCTCTGTTGGAAGCCATTGATTTTACATTTGATACTTGCATAAGGTCTGAGGTGAGGGTAGTCTTTTGTTGCATGCTTGTATAATACCCAGCAAAACATGATACTCAAGTGTGACTCTTAATTTGTATCACAGATAACGAATAATAATCTTCAGGAATTTGCTTCCCTTCTCTTTAAGTGCCATTATGACTGAGTTACACACCTGGAGGCTGAAGAAGTCCTTGATCCATCTAATACAGCAATATGATACACTCTGGAAACACAGTTTGAGAATACAGGTGGCTTGGTATGCATTTACGTGAAATACTTCCTTAATTCTGTAAAGAAGCCACTGGTATAATGCAAGACCACAAGCATAGAGGTACCTCACAAACACAGCAAAAGCTGAGGAAACTACAAGTTCTTCAACAGCTTTGATAAAACAGACTTACAAAGGGCTGTTTATGCTTTATGAGAAGTGTATTCGGTAACATACACAAGTCTTGTTCATGACTTTCCAGATCAAAACCTGCCCTCCCATAGTTTCGGTTCCATGAAGTTTAGTCTGTACCAACAATCCTTCAGGTGCTCTACCCTAAAAAGAGTTATTGACACTTTAGATTGAATTGAACTACAGTAGGTACAGAACTTGTAAGAGTATCTTTGCTACAAAAACAAGAAAGAGAGCACTTGGAGTCCTTCTAGCATCCTGCTCACATAGCCAAAGGTAAGCACCTCAGCAAAACGGGCACAGAAAAGCAGGACTGTAGCAACATATCTCCAGAATACTCACCCACTCTTCAACAGCTGAGCCAAAGGTGCAGAGAAGGTCCTACCCTGTCCAGCAGCAGCTTCAAGCCCCTCCATGGCCGCTCCTAGACTGCTACAGTGCTACAGTGACATTCCCCAGCTCTCCCAAGGAGGACAAATGCCTGGCTGCATGTGTAAGTCAGATGGAAAGCCACATCCATCCCGCCAGATATAGGCTCTTCCACACCCCTCTGTACCATACCCAGGTCAAATGCACAGAGCTTCCTACCTCCTTCTCCCTTTCCCCCTTGCAAAGCTGTTCAAGTTAAATGAATGTTATAAGTTAAATGAAAAGGATTCAGAGAGATCTGGTCAGACTATAAACTTTTGTATTTAAACTAATGCTTTAACTGCCAGGCATTTTAAAGTATACAGTACTTCAAACATCTTTTAGAAAGAAGTTATAGGAACTAAAATACACAAGGCCTCTAGGAATTCATATCCACTTTCTCTTAGTTTACTTTTTCTCTTTCTCCAGCTGGTTTGCTTTGCCTTTTAAAATTTATTTTAAAGTCATAAAACCAACAAGTTATCTTCAGTTTCATAAACTTTGCTAAAACTGAGGAGAAAAAAGTGTTAGTTGCCATGGCAGCAGTGAGGAGTCCCTGGGTCAGGATGCAGAGAACTTCTCTTGTTCTGTCTCATCATTTGCATCAGAAGTTCAGCCATCTGTTATTAACTATTTAACAACAGTCTTGCTTGTTAGCACTGGTGCTTGCTATTTAAGTCTCCCCACCTTCAGCCCTTTTGTAAATCTCCTAATTAATGTGGAAATTCATCTGAGGGCTCAGTTATCTTTCAGGTAGGATGACCACCATTACTTCAACTTGGCCAATATCCTCCTTCCTCACCAAGGAAAAAGCATACACTTAGGCAGACACCAACCTCCAGAAGCAGCAGCTTTATTGTTAGACATCAATTTGAAAAGAATTTCATCAGACAGTAGATGATGTGGCTGAATTCCAAGACAGGCTATAGCCCTCCTATTTAAGCATACTCCACTACACATGATCTTCTCAAGTTCCACAGCATCTCTCAATCTTCTTTATCCCATCTCCTTGATATTACAAAAGAAAACAGTTTTGCAATTTTATTTCAGGGGATAAATAGCACACTCAACTATGTGTTGCTATCAAGCAAATATTGTCTTTTATCCTCTGAGATAATCTGAAATGTATTTATCTACTAGCTGTATACGCTAAGAAAACAAAAACTTGGTTATATATTTCTAAGCTTAGAATGTTGGAGTTAAAAATATTTTACCTTATATTGACTTCACTATCTTCATTTAAATCTGCATGACCTAAAACAATATACTGGCTCTTTCTTAATCTAGTCTTAGGAAAGCAGGCCAGTCTTGTTGCTCCTCACTCATCACACCCTCAGAAGAAAGTGAGAGGCTTACAATGACAAAACGGGAACAACATGACTGTTTCTTTTACTGTTCCTAAAACTACTTCAGAAAAAAAAAAAAAAAGTACTATTAGGAGCAAGCAAGAGGCCTTCAGCAGGAAGTCCTTGTTTCACTCACTTAACACCCTGACATATGCTAAGAGCACTCTGTTCACAGGTACAGCCAGTAAAACTCAGATCCTCAAAACCTAAAAGTGGAAGAAAAATTTGAAAAATACTTATGTGGGAATATGAAAAGAGAGTTGCAGAGCATCATAAGACAAACTCACACGCCCAAATAACCAGACAGGATTTTCCAGGCTGGTCTTCCATTCAGGTGACAAGCAGGCCAGCAGCCTGTTATGTATACCAGCAATCTCAGTGCAGCATGACATGGTGCAGACAGCACTGGCCAAGATGCCTTCTCGGACTACAGAGATGAGAGATTTGATAGATACAACCATACATACATAGGATAGATCTGATACAATGAAATGGTTTAGAGACCCAGAACAAGAACACAGTGTCATTACTTCTGGGTCCAATGAAAATTATTCAACTGAACAGTCTAGAACTGCCTGAAAAGGTTTTCCTTTCAGCACATTCAGGGAAATTCTCCACTACAAATACTCAACTTCTCCTGTGAAGGCTTGGTAAATTACATCCAGGGCACCTTTCTGGCTATCAAACCGCGTCAACTCGAGAGACTTGGTCCAGCTCCAAGAAGCTATGTGAACACTGATGGCATACCTAAGCCCGAGAAAAATACAGTCATGGGGAAGAACTGTTCAGCACATTTTGTACCTACATACAAGGCA
Source organism: Pseudotriccus pelzelni (assembly GCA_035584735.1). NCBI lineage: Eukaryota > Metazoa > Chordata > Aves > Passeriformes > Tyrannidae > Pseudotriccus > Pseudotriccus pelzelni. The sequence continues at coordinate 12,861,780 of JAWMRA010000016.1, forward strand.
CCTACTAATGCCACTGAGCCGCAATATTTTTTTCTCCTATGGAGCAACTGAAAAACAAGAAAATGAGAAACAAACCAAAGAGTGCAAATGCACTGATAATAATAAAGCTTTTAAAGAGAATTCACAAGCAGAAGAGAAACACTCAAAAATTCAATAATTTTATTTTAACGGACAACACATTAAACATTATAGCAGATTAAGTAGGAGCTGATACTCCTATAACTTTATTACAACGATTTGTCAGAATTCACACCTACAAGCTGGAAACTTCTGCAGCACTGCTGCAAGAACACAACTAGCTATCAGGGTAATTAAAAAAGCACATAGGAGAAAAAGCACAGGACTTCTTAGAAAGTATCCTCAGGTGAGGAATGTAGATTAAGAATTCCATTATTTTATCTGAAATACAGAAAAAGACAAAACAAAAAGCCCAGAGCAAACTCTTTTCATTACATCTGACCTCTTCTACTGCAGTTTCCTTTTGTATTCGTCTTCTCTTTGTGCTACTTGATCTCCCAAAACTTTGATGTTACCAACCATTCATTGTCATCTAAGTGGTGGGTAATTTATCTTGTGGAACTTTGTCAGAACATGTTTGACCACCCAAAATCCTCCTTCTAGCTAGTGAGGCTACCTCCAGCTCCAGTAGGTTTGTTTCAGTATTTGTAGTCCAGACTATTAGAGGGTGGGGTGGAGGGAAAGGCATAAGCCTAGCAGACCCAAGGGAGAGGCTGTGCTTCTTCATGAGAAACGCAAGGAGCTCTGAGAGGTGAAACTGCCGACGGCGGAGCAGCATGAAGCTCCTCAGGTAATTTTTCCAGTGCTATTAACCTTCACCTAACAACGCCTGCCCTTAAGCGGTTAAACAGTAACCTGCAAAAGTAAAAAAGTTACAAAAAAGACAATGTATGCTTCCCATCTGAAAAAATTCTGGGAGAGTGGCCAGGCCCGCAAAATTGTTTTTAAATTTTATTTGGGAGGATAAATGAGAACATTACAACTCTCAAGCTGTGTAAAAGACTGCACGTTTTAAAATGGACACCAGAGCCTACAATGGAATTTTGAATGCATAAGACAAAAGAACATTTTTGATCGTTTTAGAATTTAACTGTGTCACACAGCACAATTCAGCTATTTACAAGTTTCCACATTATAAGTCATGTTATTAAGCCTTAATAGTCTTCTGATACTCCAAAGAATAAAACATTAGATAGGGTCAAAATTGAAAGGCCTAACAGAATTTCAGCCAAGAATTTAGTTTGCCTCCCTCTTTCCTAATACATGGTAATTTCCCACATAGCAAAATGGCAGACTCACTTATTTAAAATTTAATATATTCAATTATGAAATTTCACTCTGTCCTCTCAGAAATTCCTTACTACTTTATAAAATAATGCTTCAGTGATTCAAAGCCAATATTCCCATACAAAACACAAGAGTACAGCAGTGGAATCGTTCCTCCTTCTGTGTCAGGAGGTGGATATCTAATGTCAGCAGGCTCACTTAAACTAGAACTCTGGTGCTTTTCAGGGGAATATCAACAAGGTCTATACACGGGATGAAAATATATGCAAGTACTTGATCCGAGCAACATTCACGTTTTTAGATAACAAGTTTGCATAAGAAGTAATGGACAATGCTCAAGTCTATATTAAGTTCAGTATGCTATTTAATTAGCTTTAAACATGCCATAAAGTTGAACAACCAGTAAGCTGCTAATTAAAAATACATGTTTTTATTGCCCCCAAAGCTGACATATTTGCATCAGCTTCATTTGCCAGGAGACAAACAAGTAGTGGCAAAGAGCTGATAATGTTTCATGTATTGTTTCTAGCAGAAATCAAAATACTGTAATAGTTTCCTCCTGCTGGAGGAAAAAAAAAATAAAAGAGAGAGAAACTTGACCTACATAACAAGGCACAGAAGAAACTCAGTTAAGCTTCAGGGTGTTTTGGGGAGGGGGGAGAGGTGGGTTTTTTCTCCGTAACAATGAAGAGTCAAACAGTTACATATGGCTACACTAACTACAACTGTTAGCACATCTGACACTTAACTACACGGCTCACTTCTAGGGCTTAGAAGTCCTCCCCTCCTGTTCCAGGACGTTTAATACTCTTGCCCTAACAACGTAGTGAATAAATCGATTTAATTTCTAGGCTGTCCATTACTTTCCTTTAAAGAGGTTAAAAGAGGGGAAAAAAAAAAAAAGAAAAGAAAACGAAAACAAACCCCACAACTCACAGAAATCCAGCCTTTCACGGGCTCAGTATACGAAAGGAAAGGAAGAATGTCTGGTTTGGATTTCTAAAGGAACTGTTTACAGACTTAACCGGAGAGGCAAACTTTTAGTATTGGGTGGGTTTTAAACCACCTTCCGCAGACAACCAACACCACCAACGGCTGCCGATTACTCTTTAGTTACACAGCTGGAACTTGTTCCACGCCCGGGAAAGCCCGTCCGGGCCGGTGCCACGGGCCCTGCCGCCTCCCCCCGCCCGTCCCCGCACGGCCCCCGTCCCCGGGGTGGGTGACACCTCGGCGCGGGGACCCCGCGGGGCTCCCCGCCGTACACACCTTGTCGGCGCGGCCCGGCGCTCCCGCAGCGAGCCCCGCAGCGCCGGCGCGGGTGGGAGGGTGCCCACGGCATCCTCCACAAAGGAGGCAGAGTAGGGGCGCGCATAGCAACAGGCCCGGCCGCCGATTGGCCCCGCCGGGCGAGCGCCGGCCCCCTCGGCCCGGCCCGGCCCCGCCCGCACGGCCGCGCAGGTGAGCGGTGCGGGGGGCTCGGGCGGTGCGGGGCCGCTCGGCACCACCCGGGGAATGTTCCCGCACCGCACCGGCTCGAGGAGCCAGCCCGAGCCGCAGTGTGTGCGTGTGTGTGTGTGTGCGGTGATGAATATTCACATCTGGAGTGGAAAAAGCCGCCAGCCCGCCCTCCTGCCAGCCAGCGCCAGCTAACTTCCCACTGCGCTTTTTTCCACTGCTCAGCCCACTCGGGAGTGGCTCGGCTGCCTCATTCCTCTGACCCTCACGGCACACACAGTGCCGAGGAGATCCCGTCCCCAGCTCTCCTTGCGCTACCGTAGTTCTTACTTCAGTATTTTTAATGGGTAAATTTGAGGACTAATTTACGAGGTTGTTTCACAAGAGCAGTCTCAAAACAGCATGTACTATTCTAATTGCAGTCTAAACAACATGCTGTCCACATTAAACAATTTCATCCAGTTCTTACCTATTTACAAGCACTAAAGTCAGATGACATTCACCATATCAACATAATCATCACAAAAACCCTATCTTACTCTCAGCCTAACCTCATCACAAAACAACACTCTTGTTCTGTAATTAGATACCATGTAACTACAAGAAGTCCAGATCAAACCAGACTTCACAACCACATTCAAAATCCAGTACCACTCACTAACCCATTCCAGAGCATGGAAAATGTGCCACTTCACAGAATTACTTTTCCCCACTCCCATTTTATATACAGCAACGTTTAGCTGTGGTTACGAGAAAACATAGTCTTTACAAGATTTCTAAGTAGAAATTTTATCTGAGGAAGGTCGGATACCTTTTAATAGTTGGCCCATTTAAAGATCGCAGATACAGATAGTGCCTTACAGAAAGTTATATGCAAAACATACCATTTCATTAGTCACTGACATTCAAGCTTCCTGTACATTTTATCTCAGTTTGCTTTCCAAGTATTTTTCTTTCACAGAACATTTACTTCTACAAAAACACCGGAGTTTACACAGCTGCCTGAAAAAGCAATTTTAAGTTTTCTTATTCAAGCAACTACCTAGCTCTTGAGAAAAGTACTCAGACGATTTTCTACGAAACAGTTATTGAATATCTACAGGAGGAATGGGAAGGGCAAGAGGAATATTTACCACACTGGTAAACACAGTATGTTTAAAAGTTTTGCTAACAGAGGCAGAAGCAACACCACCCAGGTCAATTCCCACAGGGACCAGCAGAGACAGCATTCAGGAACCACCAATTGTTTTTACAGGCCAACTAACAATGCTTTAGCGATGAGCAGCTGCCTCTAGATGACAGGCATACCTACACACCGTACTGCTCTAGAACAGTCTCCCCACACTGGGCTACTGGAGTGCAACTGCAAAGATCCTCTTCACACCAGATATTCTTCAAATACAATAAAAGTAGGACAGCACGTTGACATTACAGCTTTTAAGTCCTCAATCAGCCATAGGTATGCAGAGCTGAGCTCTGTGCCTGTGGAAGAACACCCCAGAAATGAATGCATCTGGCCTAATAAAATGCTAAATTTAGAAAATGCAATAATAGAAATTCCACCAAAAAACTCCACCTCGAAGCGTGCTACTCATTTATCAGTTGGATCTCCTACTCTTCCACAAATTTCAGAGGCACGAGGTACTTAACGTGACTGAACACAGAGAATACAGTAGCACAGAGATATACACAGGACTTTATCCTAAGCTGCAGATTTCATCATCATAAAGTCGCTGCACTTAAAGTACTATTTGCAGTTTTAATACCGCGCAAAGCGATGAGAAATAATTAAGATAAACAGACTGTATTTTGACCCACCTTCTGCCACAAACACGATAACACTTCTAAAAATAAAAAAAGATGAGGTCTTCATAACAGTGGGTTTTATCCCAAGACAAACTTTGAGAGTAAGCAGTTCTACATATCTCACAAAGCAGGAAATCAGAGCCAAGTGTGCTTCATCTCAGTATCAACTGAACTACACATCGATTCAGCAGCACTTGCCAGTAGACATAACTGGCACCATGCCTACATTACAAGAAACACTCAATCTCAGCCTTTGAAGGGCCATGCCAAAGCACAGGATGTCTAGTAACCAGACAGTTCAGAAAAACACTCTAGTTCAGATTCCAGCCCTGCCTTTCGCAGGAAAAGCAAGGTGTACACATGACCCCTAAGGAGCAAAGCCTAAGTGACTTCATGGTACCTTATGCTTACACAGCCTAGTTGTAGAGACAAGCTAAAAATAAAAATACACTTCTACTAACACATCCCTTCCACGAAACAAACATTTTGGATTAAGTTATTAATCTGCAGAACACAAAACCATCAAGCGTCTCATGTAGACAGCCTATTCCCCTTCTCCCACTGCAGACCCACAGATGCTCAATTGCTCAGAACAAAGCTGAGGTCAGTTCTTGATGGTTGCAGTTAAAGAGATGATTAGATATCACCTTCTTAATTTATGTATATTTTCCTTTTACTGATGTTTAAACTCCAGATTTCTTGAGCAAGAAAGACTACATAGCACATCTAGAGAAGCTGAAAGCATCAGATGCTAATAGTTCCACTATGATTTTAAAACAAACAAAAAATTTTAAAAAATCAGTACATATCATAAAGCTGCTCAAAATTTCATAGTAAAAACCAAAACAAGAATGAATACCACCAGCTTACAAAAAGTGTCCTAAAACATTTATAAAAGGCCATTACATATTCTTAACATGAAGATGAGATGAAAGAACATACCATGCACATCAAGCATCATCACTTCACTTTTTCTCTAGTGGATCCAGAACACTTTCTCATAGAAACTTGTTAATTCAGCGAGGCTATAATAGGAAACATCCAAAAGCCGTACAGTAACAGCCAGTTACGGCTGTCTTAAGCTAAGTGAACTCAACCCCTCCATGTAAGGTGAGGCAGGTGTGTATTCTAGCAGTTTGACATTGATCTTTGCCTTCAACTTTTCTATTATTATCAACTTTATTAACAACTTATGATTATCTCATTTCACGTGCATAAACCAGCTACATGGTTTCACTCCTTCACTTTTTAACAGACTCCTGAAAGGGGTCCTCCACACCTTGCCTGGGTCATCCTGTTGTAAAGCACTTACACTGAGAGTACTGCTGTTAGTATAGTTATGGTAGGTACCCAGCTCTCTCCTCCAATTCTAGCCCTCCAGATACTTTGTTTCTCATGTCTCCTCCACAATAAACAAAACTCCTTGGGCCATTCAAACAGCGTGTGCTCCAAAAGGAAGAAGCTGCTTCCCCCTCAAAATAAAACAAAACAGAATCGTACTTTTCAGTAAAAGGCAATTGAGGTGGGAAAAACTTGCATAGAAAATATGCTTGAAGACTTATTTTTAAAGAATGTTATAGCAGAGAAAAAAGGATTTACCTTTCAGCAGCTTCAGTGTTGATATCTCCCTCTTTGACCCACCTGTGCATTCCCAATCCATGCTGATCTTGATAATTTTGTTCCTGATCAGTTCCTACCAGTAGGAAACTCCTCTTTTACTTCACATCACTGTAACATTTACTAAAGTTGTTCTCTTCTAGATGCACCTATTCTCTTCCTTCTGCTCTCAGATACAAGTACTTTACCAAAATTAAAAGCTCAAATGAAAAAAGAGCAAGTCAATAGGAGTCTTACTGGGCTGTGTTTTAAAGATTAAGATCTAACCTGTGAAGGAAATGCACCAATAGTTGTAGCTTTCAAGAAAACTGCACAGAAAAAAAAGCATTAGCCCAACATACCAAAACTTCAGTCTCTGCTAACACAGAAGTTATGCCTTCAGTGTCACCGCAGACATTTACACAGATACTGCTCTTACACACCCTCTCTGCCCCCACTAAGTCTGCAAACAAAGCCTTCTACCAAACTCGCTGTCCCGCCTGGACGTGTGAATTTGAGCCATGGTTTGTTTCACTTGCGTGCTGGGCTAGTGCCCTGGCAGGGAATCAAGGAGAACAATACCTGGCAGGGGAGAAGGGCTTCCCATTGCTCTGAAAAAAGAACGTGCTGACCACAGCAGCTCTTCCTGCACCTCTTTCTCCTTCCCTTGTCCCTCAGAAGAAACCAGCTACCGCCCTACCACCTTCCACTGAGGTACCGACTGTACTGAGGATACGGGATAATACTTGCCATCTTCAATTCTACCAAAATTCTCTTTCTACCTTTTGCTCCCCCATTACACCCAACAACAAGATGATACTTGCACAGCACCCTGAGAAAGAAGCTTAATTTGTTGCAGCACAGAGAAGTGTGAAATATGCCCTAGAAATCCTGAAGGCTCATCAGTGGGCAAAAGGAATCTGTGCATACACAGCAAGCATCATTAAGAGGTTAAACTAGCACAAGCAGTCAACTGCTTATGGACTCGCTAAAGTAGTTCACAATCCAAAATGGACTTACTTACCAACCCGGTTCCCAGGGATCCTAATGGAAAAAAAAAAAATCACTAACTTGTGTAATGTAAAACAGATGACATGGTTCATGTGCAACCAGAGAGTCCTTAGTTCAGATACATTCTCCTTTTTTTATATCTCCGAAGAAAAAACAATTATTTTTTTTTCCCTAGGAGAAGCCAACAGTTTTGGGAAGTGCATTGATCATTGCTCAGAGGGAAGTCCAAGTGTCCCACAGTTACTGGGTACTACATACCTGGACAGAGAGAAGACTGCATGCCTGCCCACAAAAAGAAAAGTGGTCAAATCAAAATAAATGTCTATGAGGGGAGAAAAACTCTCCTTACTGCTCTTAAACAAAGTTGTTCAGAAGATTTCTCAGTAAGACTACTTTGTTTACCTTTTTCCATTACAAGGATTCTTACAATCAGCACAGACATGAAAGTATCCTTAGTATTTCATGTCCGTGGAGTGCTTCCTTCCTGGTGTGTTCAGCTGCCTCCATTGATTCACACACAGCTCTCCTTTCCAAATTATCCCCAAGAACATCCTCATACTATCCTATTACATCTTTGCATTTTGAGTCAAGGTAATGTAGTAATACTATCCCAGATAGCACCTTTAAATAGCTCTGGTCGCAAAGCTAGCATTAAAAATCACTAGCCAAAAGAACCAGTCAGGCCCATTAACAAGAAGAAAAGGTATTAATACAAGGGAGTTAGAGCTGATTTGGTCAGCATACTTCTGAATTGTTAAGAAAAGCTGAAGAATTTTCATGATTTACAACTCAATTATATTGTTTACAAGTAGCCTTTACAAAAAAAAAAAAAAATATCTCTCTTCCAATCCCAGTACAGTTATGCGTGGAGAGCAAGAATAGCTCACACGGCTTTGGCCACGTGCTTGTAGCTATAGTCATCCCACCCTGCATGGGACCAGCAGAAAAAGGAATATGTAAAGAAAGTGAAGTCTTCCAAAGTCCAACTACCTATGCAGGTCCAAGAGGCACCCTTCTGTATTTGCATTCATCCTTAATTGCCTACTTATACCCAGAGTTTCAGTACTCGGTAGTACAAAGGTAACCATGCAATTGTACATGCACTTCTAAACCAATTTTAACTTAAAAACTGGCTTCTGCCTAAACATTAAATATAAATGACCTGCAAAGACTGAACAATTTACTATCTCCTTGTAAAACAATGATGTGGAACACTGAAAAATCTAAAAAACTTGGTTTATCACAAGTATCACGTCAGAACAGAGACAGTAATTACAGCTATATTTACAGTTAAACTGCAAGACCTCATTGACTAAAAGCATATAGTAACTGCTGGACTGTTATGCTAAACTTGTTGCTGAGAAGATAAAAGGCTATGGCTATTGCACCGTTAGTAAACAGCTGCTATTAGTAGAAGTTTGTCAAAATAACAAAGAAACATTTTGTAAACAGTGAGGCAGACAGAGCAAGTTCTTTTAACAAATGTCATATAGCTGGTTTGTTCTCGTCAGTTACTCTGTTTTCACAGAAGATTTCTAATTTTAATAAGCAGAATTTCATTTGGCAACAAACTCTTGTCTCTCATGAGAATCTGTATTTATAAATGTTAGCTTATTTTTAAAAACATTTAGGAGCTGGCAGACCTCAGATCCAATAATAGTTTCAACACTGCCCTTAACAATAAATCCAATCCAATACACTCGGGTCCAGGGATCTGAATTGGCACGCCAAAGTTTCTCACTTCAGCAAGTAAAGAATATGGTCAGAAGGGTCAGTTTATATAGCCCAGGCCTATGGGCTTGGCACATCCACAACCCCCAAAATATCCACCTAAATGCCACTCCAGCAGCGTCTGTTGTAGCAACAAGAGCCCCTCCGAAGGCAAGTATGGACAACACCAGGAAAACAAAAAGAAAAAGGCCAAGTTGTTACCAGTGTGGTTCTCTCTGGAAAACAGGTATGCCATGGAGAACTCTCACTGCTGAACAGCAATGAAAGCACCCTTCCAAAGCAAGAAATACTTCTACTCACTGTCAATAGTGAGGTACAAGTTGCAGAACAGGTAAGAAAACTACCATAACTGGCATTTCAAACTAAAATTTGATATTTTCCATGCTACAAATTAATATACTTAGATTTTTTTTCTGGGGGTGGGAGGGGGTGGGGTGCCTAACTTGTTCAAAAAGCACTTAAAAGCTAAGAATTCTTCTAAGTTAATTTCTTTATGTAGAAATTTATTAAAAGAATTTATATTGTCATTTCTTGGGTGCAAAGAAAGAGTTGTATTGAAAGCATCTAGACTCCACCCTCAATTAAAAAAAAAAAGGCTTATGTTCCTGTTCACTCATACTTACACACTGCATCTATATATTACGTGTTATCAGGGCAAATCTGCTCTCCCCAAAGATCAGAGCTCGACGGCTTCACACCTTATGAAAGGAATCTGAGCGCAATATCCTGACCACCCGTCCATTTGGTTGGGTTGGTTGGGTTCTTTCATCCTGAACAGTTTTAGCTTCCCTTTCTTTCAGAGAATAGGCTGGGTTTATTTGAAAGCAATCCACGTGGGAAAAGCGGAGCCCCCCAGCCCTTCCTGCCTGTCAGAGGGAGCCTCCCTCCCCTCACGTGCAGAGCGTGTTTGCCCACACGGCTCCCCCCGGGCCAGGCAGCAGCGTCACCTCCAGCTCATCAGCACCCAACCTGCACTTACCTGTGGCAACCAAGCCCCAAGCATTGCCCAAACGCTTTTGGAGTGACAACTCCACTAAGCAGGAAGCAGCTCATTTCCAGTTTATTACTTTGTTTACTGGCTACACCATTCCGCCATGGAAAAGTTTAAGTGCTTGGTGACATTTCACTGGCAAGATACTATAAAATTAAAGTGTCTGTATCACCGTGCAATACAGGACACTAAAACAACACTCACTCTTTTTCAATATATATTTTCAGTGCCTAATCTGCATACTCTGTAACACATTATCTTTGCTGAAAAGTTTTCCACAAAATCTTCCATGAGTAATATAGGGCATAAAACCAATGTTTTTAAAACCAAGGGCCTTATCCAGATCTCCTAACTTAACAACCAACTCCTCAACTCAACACACTGGTTCAACTCATTTTCCCCCCAATCCCATGCCTCCTCATCCCTCCTCCTAAGAATCTGAAGAAAAGCATTCCTTCAACTCTCCATTAATCTTTCCTCCACCTTTCCCCACAGATACATGCAGGAATCCTTCAGCTATGTTTCCAATAGGAGGTAGTAAATAGACTTTTGCTGAAACAAGAGTTAGCTCTTTCCATACCAAATCACCAAGTAATATGGAAGAAAGTCTCTTAATCCAGTTACTACAAACAGACCCAGAGGCACATTTCAGAGTTTGAGTTGCAAGGAAGGACAAGAGAAAAAGCAATCTTCAGAATGATTGTTCCGCTCTTGTAGACAGAAAGCCATTTCTGTAAATTAGGATAATCTCAAAGAGGGAATTAATGCTTCAGAAAGTAAGAGACAACTGCTTTTTGCTTAATTTGTAAGTGAAAATAAAATAGCCTCTATATAGAGGACATGCAATAAGGAATAAACAAAGCAAGGTAATAAAAAAGTAAGAAAAGACTAGAATATGGTGATAAAAACCAGCCAGAATGCATTTAGAGACAAACAAGCCTGTCTTCCTCCTTTAACTGATCATTCATGCAGTGAGGGAGAGGGAGGAGGAAGGAGCAGTAACTTCGAGCTATTTAGACTATAGTAAGGCTTTTGATGTCTTGTAACATTCCCACAGTAAAATATGACTATACTGTAGATTCATCTAAACCACATGATTTTTTCCAGTTGTGCACCAAGTGTACTCTAAGAGTACATAACAAGCCTTCTGAGTTTGGCAGCAAGCTATCACCCTGACATTATGCAATGTTTTCATTAACTCTGATGGTGAAACAGTGTGTTTATACAGTTTATGAACAAAGCCGAGCTGGAAGAGTCTGCAAGCCCTCTGCTACGAAGTCTAGTTCTGTCTTCCAAACTCAATAAACTGGCGAAGCCATCAGAAGTCATTAGAACGAAGTTCAGTAGAAGCAAGAGCAAAGCTCTGTACTTTAGAAAGGAAACAGCAGTCCAAATATGCAGTGCGAAGCAGCTGACTAGGCAGCTGTACTGCAGAAACTAAATCGTGGTGATATCATGGACCAAAGCCAGGTAACCTGATATGTTGTTACTGCAGAAAGACAAAAAAAAAAACAAACCCAAAACTCAAACATCACTCCAGAAACACTGTATGTAAGAAAGGGAGATAAATCACTCTTCTCCCTGGCACCAGTGAAGCCTCAGCTGAAGTAACATGACCGCTGTATTTTAAGATGCTTCGATACTTTGCTTTAAGAATGGCAGCACAGGAAAGGTAAAGTCACAAGCAGCCATCAGCATTTGAGTTACTGCACTCTAGACACAGTACAGAGGTAGTTATGAGAATGTGCTCATGACTGTCCGTCCACACTCACACCCCACCTGATGGGTAAGTCTTGAGTGATGCTCATGAGATACATCCTGGGAATGCCAAAGGAATAAGTCCTCATTTTAACCTGCACTTTCAAACATCTCTTCCTGCTATGCCTCGCCTGCAAAACTGCTCCACAGGTTTGCTATGCAGAAATCCATGTTGCATCTCCTCCATGCTGCTCTCACATATTACATGTTTATATCTGCAATTTTCAAACCTTCCTTACTATAAAGGCAGGGAAGTACCTTAGGGCCAAATTCCCATGTTTTCTTCATTCCTTCTCATCCCTCTCACCTCCTTAAATTTAAACATTCTCTAACACTTTCCACTGATAAAAGTGGTTACACATTTAGATCTCCCCTTTCTTCTCTTGAACTACCCATCTTTGCTGGGGATAATAAGAATCTTACTGGTAGTATGACAAAGACTAAACCATACCTCTCCCAACATGCCTGGGCATTACAACCTAAAGTGTAGTGCTCAGCTCAATTCTAACAACATGAGCTGCATCCTCTGCTCCGAATTGATTCTGACATAATTATTTATAAGAATGACAAACCCCAAAACACGACAAGTCTTTTTAAGTCTGTTTCTTTATGCTTCACTTGGTCTGTGAATTTACACTCTTCTGGGGATTTTGAGGATCTGTAGAGAAGTGACAAACCCAGTGCTCTGCTTCTCCTGTGTCCTTTGCTGTTAATTTGCGACGATTGGAAGCAGGTGACTGCACACTTGACTGCTTGTATCCTGTGGTACAGCTGCTATGCAGAAATCAGCACATGTAAACGTTTCCCTGATTCGTGCCTCCTAAGAGCCTCTGTGGGCCGCATGTGGCATTTAGGCAGCACTTTCACAACCCCCTTTGTGCAGGGTATTGCTCTATCACATTAGCCCACAGTTAAGCTAAAGGGATCTACTGAAATGGTTGGAGGCACCCTCCAATGTTTGGCAAAACCCATGATTTATTTCAAGATTTTTGGTAATTATCTTAAAAATATTTCAAGACATTACTTCTGAAGGATTTTACCTAGCTTGTGCTAAACATGTTAGAATGGATAAGAATCACAATTTATTAACTGCCAGCTGGGGGGGAGGAGGGGAAACCACAAAAAAATACCTCAGCAACCTAATAACTTGCTTTCTGGACAAATTTGGTTCCCTCTACACCAGACTGGGTAAAAAAAGGCATCTGATCACTTATCATACACCAACTAAAAATGTCTCTAATGTTCTAACTCCTTCTGCCTAAAAATTAAAGACAGGAATAGACAAAGGTCATATAGATGTTCTGAACTGCTAGAGCAGATAGATTCAAAGCTACAAAACTTGGGTTTTTACCTGGCTATTTTGAAATGTAATTTAACCTTATCAGTAAACAGTTTTCAAATTTTAGGTTCTGGCATTAAAATCTAAAGAGGTTCTAAAAACAACCATCCCTGCTGCAATCGATCATGTGAAAGTCTGAGCAGTTGAGAAACCAGGAGAAAAGCAATGAGAAAAGTCCATTTCAAATCCCTAATACTTAAATCCCATTAATTTATGATCATTTCTCTACTATCTGTGCTATCATCACATCATATAATCCTTGCACCATATACTGACAAGAAATCCACCTAAGAGTGGTCATTTATGTGGTGTTGTTATTAGCAAACATGTCATTAACAAACCTAATTAACATGCGTATGTCATGTAAGTGTATTTCGTACACAGATACCTGAGCTATATTAAAGTGTTTCTCAAAACACCAAAATTATTCTAACACAAATAGAATGTATTTCTAAACTGAAAGTAACTAGGTAAACAATAGAATCATCAAAACTTTAAGAAAGACAGATTATTGTTTTTATTTAACACTATGATGAGCATTCATCAGATTTGCTTAAAAAACCAGTCTTGCTCTAAGACGAATCAATAATCACTGTTCCTGTGGATCAAAATAGAAGTCATGACATATTTCCAACTCTAGGGGCATCAGCAGCTGTTGCTATACGGCAAAAGAGCTCAAGTGTTATAAACATATACGTAGACTGCCGACTTTATTTTTCTGTAAAACCAGATGTCAGTAATCCAGATGAGATGCAACCAAATGATCGCAAAAAATTCGTATTTCAGCATGCTCGTTATGCTATATCTCTATTAAAACCGAGGGGGAAAAAGCACTGTCAATTTATAAAACAAGACAGATGTAAGTTATGGTTATTTTCAGGGTGGTTTTCAGCTATATTTGGACATTTCTGTACATCTGCTGGCATTGTCTGTCGATGCCCGATTTGCCTTTGACCGACTCTCGGCTCAGCACTGCAGGTCTGTGCTAACGAGCCGGCTGTGTCTGACACACAAACTGCAGCATTCCCACAGCTAAAGCAGTTCGCTACAGCGCTTGTCTCCCTTCCAACCAGCCAAGACAATGGAATACCGAAGGGCAGGCAGGACACGGGGCTGTAACCCCCTTCGCGGGGCACCTCCCGCATCCCACTCCAAGTGGCATTTCCCGAGTTGAGCCCGACTACCTGGATTCTTTCCCAGCCCTCAAAACGACAGAGGAGGGGGATAAGGAAACAGAGCGATAACACCGAAACAAAACACCGGGCTACTTCTAATCCTAGAGACAAAACCAACAAGAAATATACTGATAAGCCGTTTACCTCGCTCCGGCTTCATCTTGCCTGCTGCCTCGGCGAGGTCCGGCAGGGCCGGGGTGCTGTGTCCCCGCGGGGCCGGGCTGTGGCTGCCCGGGCTGGCGGTGTGAATCGCGCTCGGGGAGCGGGGACAGCGGGCGGGAGGCGGCCCTGCCACGGCAGCTGGGCCCGCCCGGCCGGGGGAGGCTGCGCGCCGGCGGCCTCTGCCCGCGCCCGGCCAGGGTGTCCTTCCGTGACACGGCGCCGAGCGGGGCTATTTATAACCTGCCGGGGAAAAAATCCCACAACAACAGACCTCGGCTCACCCCCGGCCGCGCCGGCTCTGAGTCACCGCGGCCCCGGGCGACGGCAGCCCCCGCCGGAGTCCCCTCCCTCCCAGCCCGCCCGCCCCGAGGAAGGCAGCGAGCGGCCCCCCACCCGCCCCGTCGGGGCCGCGGCCCCCGCCCCGTCACGGGCCGTGGGCTGGCGGCGGGGGGCGGCGCGGCTGCTCCATCCCCGGCCCCGCCGCTGCCGCCCGGGCTGCCGGGCCGTGTCCCCGCGCTGCGCCCCGGTCAGACAGCCCGCCCCGTCCGCCCCGCGCCGCTCTCCATGGCTCTGCCTCCGGCCCTGCCTCCTCCTCCTCGCTGACTAACTCCCCTCCTTTCCGCCAGGCACTCTCCGCCTCCCACCGCGCGGGGCACACACATCACAGCCCGGCGGCGGGCAAAGCACGGCAGGGTTGAGCAGGGCAGCTCGGCCGGGAACACCCGCGCCGGGCCGCCGACAGGGGGTAACGCGGCTCTCGCCCCCCAGGACCGCGGGCCCCGCTGCGCGCCCGCCCCGCGCTGCGCTCATCCCGCCCCGGGGCGGGCCCGCTCGGCCCCCGCCCGCCACACGTGCCCACGGCGGCCAATGCCCCGCGCCCGCCGGGCAGCGCCGTTGTCACGGCAACGGAGCACGGCCCGGCCCGGCCCGGGAGCGCCCCGTGCCCTGCGCCCGAAAGGTGCCGCTGGGTCTGTTGGTTCGCCCGAACAGCCTCCTCCCGTCCCCCCTGAGTGCCCCCCCCGCCGCCAAGTGCTTGGGCTGTCGCGCCCCGTGGAGGGGAGCGGCCCCTCACTCGCTGCCCCAGCTGCTCACCCGCACCTCTCCCGCACTGCCGTCAGCCGCTGCCCGGCTCCCCCTCTCCGCTCCGCACAGCTACACTGTGTGTCCTGCCACGCCGGCCCTCCGTCTGCCCAAGGGAGCCCGCGCCCATGCCCGCAGGGGTTTATATGCGCGCCTATATGGGCGATTCCAGGTGCGAAGCGCCCGAGCCGCGGGAGGCCGATGTCCCGCCCGCCCACACCCGCGGCAGGACCGGGGAGAAGGGCTGTGAGCGTCCCTGGCCCCGGGGCAGCCCCTGCCCGCCCTGCCCGGCAGCGCCGTGCTCGGCGCTCACTTCACACTGATAACTACATTGTGCGGAGGAACAATGGAGTCAGCTGGGCTGCGGTTACACAACCGCCTTAATCCGGCAGAAATTCAGGTTTCCCCGAAACGTCAGGCCTGCGCGGCTGCCTGGCAAAGCAGGGCAGGGCCGGGGCTGCGGATCTCCCCCATCGTCAGTGCCCCGCGCCCCTCCACCGCAGCAGGAGCGCTGCTGATGCGCCACGAGCAAGCTGCTGTGCTGATGGGGATCCCTATTTCAGCAAGGGCCCAGATGCAGGCCGGCTAAAGTGGCCTCTAGACAGCAGAAGGAACTGCCTGAGACGGGAAGTTGTACTGCCAAAGAGCTGGACTGTTCACGGCTCACCTGGAGAGCTGTGGCACGGCCAGCTCTGCCGTGCTCCAAACTCATTACTTGAATTTGGACTCGGTCAGAAAGACAGATGATCTAGGCTTCTCGTGCTTTAATGTGGTCCCCTAGTTCGGACGCAGACACTGCCACACCTCCAGTCGTTAAGCTGGCAATTCCCTCCAGTGTGACTGTTGTTTACAAACGTCCCCATCTTATAGCCTTGAGCCCTACGGGAGGCACTCGCTCCCTATAGCAAGGTAATTGATAAATACGTATGTCTTTTGCCCCCTATGCATGGACTAATCAATTCCCCATCCTTTCTGGTATGCCAGGATCTCTACAGATGTGGGTACACGTAGGCTCTGGGTAGCCACTCTCTCACAGCTAGCTGAGCAGCCACTGAAGGTATTGCAAAGATTGTAAAATTCCAGAACAACTCAATTCTACGCTGTTCAGCTTGTATGAACTGCACCTATTTCCCTGTCTCATTTATCAGTTGTATATCATTACACTGGGAGGGTGTTTCACAGAATAAGCTGTGCAGTAAACACCTCTCAGTTCAGTCATAGGCAGGTAGGAGGGTATCACATGCGGTGCTTTGATTTTACACCCGTAAGTACATGAGTGTCACTTCTGTTGCTGTGTGACTGCTGTAAACGTGTTTGGTAATTACAGATCTCAGAGCTCTCTGCCGGATGCAATGTAATTGCAAATGTGGCAATCCAGAATTATAAAAGGAAGAATTTGACTGAGCAATAAATACTGTGGGTACATGTATATGGAGTTCAGCATAACTACAGTGGGCATGATTCAGCCACCTGTCAGATCCTCCTAGTCATCCTAATGAAAAGTCACATCCTTTAGGACACTAATTGCTGCTGTAAGACACTGCAAATTAGTTTGTACCTTGTTCTAATATTGGTTTTACAGCCAAAACCAAATCTGCCTTTCTACTATTTAGCTTACGATTGTAGCTATTTAGCTGTTATGCTTCACGTAGTATTTTTAAAATAATTTTAGAAGTTTTAATCTCACTTTGACACTTTTTAAAAAATGGCTCACTAGACAAAAATAGACACAGCTTCCAAGAAAATGCTCCCTCAAAGCATTTTTTCCCATGGTGTTTTCTTAATTAATGAGCCAACTAGCTTCTCGTTACCACATAGTTTTTAGGAGTTTAAGCCATTGGGAAATTAGGTACCAGCCTGAAAATCAGTTATTATTTTAAAAGTTCTAGGGGATATAAAAGAGAAAGCCAAGCCTGGGATGCAGTCCTACTCTACTGACCATGTAGGAGATTTCAGGTTCAGCTTCCCTCCTTGAGTCGGAGCATTCCAAGATCCGTGAGTATATCTGTGATACGTCTTTCAGGTCCTGCTTCACTTCAGATGAAGAATGACTGGTTCTCTTTTGACCACGTAGACACATAACTGATATGAAAAAAAGCAGAATATAAAATTTAAAATTAACAAAAATATCTCATTATACATATTTCATGTATAATAATAAAAGCAAAATAAAGATAAGCATCCCAAACAAATTTGTGGAATTAGTTCGGGTAAAATAGCTAAAAACAGCCTTGACCTCCCAGTCACCAAAAAAATGATGAGCACTGCATGAATACACAGAGAAAATATGGGATAAGTGGCTTCAGCCATGGGAATTTGCTTACACATACTTGGAAATCTTATGAGAACAATGGCAATACTGAAATGCGTTTTTGACCTCAGAGGTTTAACATCAATTTAAAACATCTGAAAAGCACATGGCTACATCACGCATGACGCAAAAGCAGGATTAGGTTAGAAACACAATCAGAACTTTAACTGCCCTCCCGCTGCCAAGTCTAGACCAACACACACTTGTGGAAGTGCAAGCAGGGGCAAACCCAGGTTTCCTATCAAATTGTGTCTCATAGTTGATTAACTTCAGTGTGTAGACAGGTGAGAGCTTAGGCTGCAGCATCCATGCAGACCAAGTGGTTCTGGCACAAACAGCACATGAGTTTTGGTGGCAGCCTCTTCCTTGCTGCAGACTTTAACAGGGCCACCCTACGTCCCTTTCCTGAAATGTGTCAGACCCTTATTTCTCTTCTGAACAGTGAACATGTCTGAAACTTGCTTGTCTGAAACTGGCCATTGGATTTAAAAATATCCTCACTTGGGACAGTGTGGCACAATGTTGTCATATAAGCCTTGTTCATACAGAAATGAAGTTTAAAAAAACCCAAGATAAACGTATGGTTGTGTTTTCTTCAGCAGTTCACACTTTTGGCACAGCCCCTGCAACTTGGAACAGAGTGTATTTTAGGTTACATCCCAAGTGCATTTTCAGCATTAGCTGTCAAAGAAGTAATGTCTGATGCAACAGATCAAGATTCCTGTGATTCCTGGAGACAAATACTGCCTGTTAAGTGATGTGGCACAACTGCTTTTGACATGGCTGCCTCCTCTGTGATATGAAGCCACTGCACTTGGGAGAATATTATTGTACAAGAATGAAGACAATCAGAAATAGACTGGAAGGTAAAGCACGCAGTGGAACGAATTTGAAGTGTGCTAAAAAAAAAACCACCCATGAAGAATCAACTATCATTTAATTCTCACCAGCAGCAACCACTTTGGAAAGAAATGTTATGTGCTTATAGGAATTTATTAGTCCACAAGAACTAATAAATTACTACAAGTTGTTACAGAAACCGAAAGAATTTAAAACCAAATGTAATTAAAATATCAGTATGTTCTAAAAAATTTTTTTTTAGGCATTATAGCCATTCTGAGTTTGGCTTTTAATTCAGCAATATATATAGTTAAGTGGATCTAGTTCAATGGAAGAGAGTTTGTCATAATTCATTCTCAAGATACCTATAAGCAGCTTGATTTAAGTAATTTGAATAGCATCAATGCAGTGAGATTGAAAAACACCTAAAAGATGGTGAAACTGCGTTTCCCACCCTTGGAATTTTCAGGTGATACGGCTCATTACGTCATGCAGAGATATATCAGTGGCATGAAAGCAGTGCTTCCAGAGCTCCCCAGCTTGCTTTGTTTCAGGCAGCTCTCGGAGGCAGGAAGACCTTGTCGGTGGGTGCTTCAGAGGAGGTTTTGTTCTGTATTAATCTCCAGCCCAAGCAGAAGTTCCTCCACAAAACTTCTCACCAGCATCCTTTGGAACAGCTCTTAGGCCTCTTTTACATTTGTGTCTTGCCTCAGGATCAAAGAGAGGAAGGTGTATCCATCTAATCTTTCTGTTTTGAGTCCCCAAACACTGATTCATACCAGAATGCCTGCCAAGATGGGACATACTCATATTCTAGAGTACTACATGATGAGAGCTCCACGCACTGGGTACATGCTGATCCAGTTATACATTGGGATGGGAAATTAAAACCTTCAACCCAGGATGTCCGACATGCCCATAACAACATCCAGGCACAGCCTGACTTTCAAAGGAAAACTCATCTCCAACTGACTTCAGCAGACTTTGTCAGCCCACAGTGTTTTTAAAAACCGGTCCAACTCCACTCAGGTTCCCAATGATGGAATTAGGCATCTAATTTTAGACACTTATTTTTGAAAATTTTGGCCTATGGGCTGGATTATCATCTTGCTACATCAGCTCTCCCTGGTGCAAATGGGTCAATTAAGTCAGTGGAGTTACTTCTACAGGAAGCCTGTCCCATGATTGGAAAATCAGGATCTGTGACAGAGTAGGAACAGCAACATTTTAGTTTCATTCTTAGAAATACACAGATTTTGGAAATAGTGCTAAATGTTTTGAAAAGAGTTAGCAAACATGGAAACTGTAAACCAGCAGGTGCTCTACTGTTAGACCCTGTTGCTTTTTACCTTACAGGGATTTTTCTTTCCATACAGTTCTCACCAAAACCCTCCATTGCTTAATTTCCCTTTCAAAGTAAAATCATATAGCTATTATCATGTTCTTACGGGCTAAATTCACTGTTTGAAATTAGTAAAATGACATCTTCGATTTTTTTGTTTTCCTCTCTGTGCTCTCTCAAAGTCCTTTATTTTCCAAGTAGTACTTTCTCATTGGAGGCACAGCCAAGTTAAGTTGGGAAGGAACTAGGAGAACAATAGAGAAGTAATTGCACTTCTCTCAAAAGGAAAGCTTATCCTGCTCACCAGAAATACTTTCCTGGACTCAACATGTTGTTACTAAACCTTGTTTACATACAGAAGATTCCTTTAGTTGGAAGCAGCCTGGTCCATGTCCTGTGCTGCTCCTCAAGTTTCCCATGTCACATGGGATGCCTTGTGCCTTCTTTACTCTTCTGGCAGTAGCAACAGGAGCTTAACACCTCTCAGGATGGAATCTCTTCTTCTGCAGCTCTTCCAGGCGCTAAGGTCTAGCAGTCAGGCCTTCCTGCCCACAGAAATGATACCCTTCCATCCTGTCTATAATTCACCTTGGGAAAAGTAACTTGCATAATCTGTTCTCTGTTTGGAGCAACTCCTAAACTGATATTTCATAGACTTTGCATGCTTCTTAAGTAGCTAATCTGTGGTGTGCAATCTCATCTGAAGTGGTGACTTCAGATGGCAATGGAAATATGGAAGTGTGATGATAAAACCAAAGAAAGGTTCTGCTTTACAAAAGTGCTAACTACCCATCCTTTTAAAATGCCAATCTAAGCAGACTCAGTAAGATCATTAAGCTTAATTGCATCAGCACTTGACTAATCAGGCAATAATGCACTGAAAAGTAAATGATTGCCTTGTGAATAGATCATTAATTTCTGAAAGAGAGGGAAACTGTTCTCTTTTACATAGATCTTTTCTGTGGCTGTAATATTCATTCTAGACTGAAAGCAGGTTTTGGGGATTTTTTTTTTGATGTTTTTTCAAGGGGATTGTGCAAGTTCGCTGAATGCTAATGTTACACAATGTTTACCCAGGACTAAGCTTGATGGAAACATTAATCAGAAAATATATAGGTTTCCATGCTAAAGCTGAAGTTTTTGAAGCAACTGCAAGGCCTGACATCCCCTGACCAGAAGCTGGAGAGGTATGTTTGCCAAAAGAAACAGCAAGATGATGCCAACAGTAGAAGGTTTTGGGAAAATAGAAGCATAAGAACTGTTTCTAGTCTAGATCATCACTCTCTACTTTTGAGCAGCTACATCCAGAAGCTGTACCCTAATTACTCAGTGCAGTGATTTTTCAGGAATTCAGGCACCCCATTTGTGTTATTTCCATTAATTTCAGTGGAAAGTGAGAGCATAACACTTGGAAGGAGGTGTTTGGAGTTTTGCAATGCTGTTTTCCTATTGCTAATGACTTGATCTATCTTGCAATAATTTCCAAAGCAGTTCTGTGCCAGTAATTGCACCAAATTAATTGCTGGTGTAACTCCATCTAGTAGGAGTTCACAAAGTTCAACTTGTGATGCCTCTGCCGGCCCTGTTTACTTTCCCTGCCCTGCTGCAGCAGCTGGGTCGTGGTTTAGCACTGTATCAACAAGTTGGTGGCACATCCCAGCCAGCTTCTCCTGCTCGGGCAGCTCCCTCATCATCCACAGCAGGACTCAGGTCCACAGCCTTTGCCCTCAAGTGCCTCCACTGCTACCGGCTGCTTACCTGGAGCTTGTACCACAACCACAGTTTGCCAGGTTTTTCTGCATGGCTCTCTGCAGACTTCCCATCCCGTTCAGCCTGTCAGGAAGGCCTTTGGGCTTTCCATTTTCAGGAATGCTCACTTTCCATCACGTTAGTACCCACTTTGTGAAAGAGGCCAGCAGTGAGTAGAGCCAGCATCCCTGCAGAGAGCCAGCTTCTTGTACAGCTCACCCTGCAAGCACACCTGGGACAAAACCAGCACAGTGAGCATGTTCACAGCATAGTAAAGAATTGCTACAGCTACACCTAGGAGCACATTGAAATTGCACACAACTTTCCATGGGCCCTATAAATGAAAAGGATAATTCATTTATGTAGAGAAGCAATTACCTTGCTGGAACAACAAGGCCAGCCTATGGCTCCACCCAAGCTAAATTAAGGCCACAACTCCTACTAGACTTATGAGAGTAGGGCAGGAAAGTAGCACGTTGTTAAATACAGGGCAATATTTCATGTAACCCCATGCCAGCTTTACAAGAGAAGTTGTGTATCATTTACTAAAGCAGTCAGTGAGTTGGGGCTTATTAGGTAAATGCCAGAGCTATTGCACAACTGCCATGGCCTTGTTCTAAAAATTTTAATTGCATAGTTACTAGCCATAGCCTTTCTAATATATTCATGGCTATTTAGTGGCATATACTATGTGTGAATAGTAAAGAGTGAATGGAAATGGCACTGAATAGAGTGGGTTGCACGTAGTCCCCAGGACTGATTTTTTTCAATACAGAGATATGAAATTTACCCATATTCCAGTTTAGCTGGTTCCAAATTTTTGTGGGCTTCTTTTCTTTTTTTTTTTTTTTTAGATAAAAAGTGTTCCCTAATATTCCACTCATTAGCTGCTGTCCTGTAATCGGATGTAACCAGTGAATAATGCTGTAGCTTACCTCACTTGTTGGCAAGGTCAGTTGTATCAGTCCTGGGCCCAGCTCCTCTCTCTTCATACACCAAAATTCACTTGACACAGGCCAAGCCTATATCCCTTACCCCAAGCGCAGTGTTTGTAAGCTTTACTGTAACTAAAGCAAAACAGTTGCTCTTTTCAAGAGTTTGACATCCTCTGAAAGTGAGAGCATGATAGCAATTACAGCAACAATAAATGAGCATTAAAGATGAATACTGAAAGGCCTGATTGTACTTCACTCTGTAATAAATAAATAAATAAATAATAATATGTTTATCTCCATGCTTGCCAAATGTCATCAGTGGTGAAATCCTCGGCCCATATACAAAGGTCAACTCCCCTTCCTACAGAAGGAGCTAGGTTTTCAACTCAGGCTATGTTGGGTAGTACTTTCTTTGCTACTTTCACTACATCAATTATAATTTTAATCCTTCTGGTTGATTTATTCTCATGTTGTATAACACTAATTGAGTAGGAAGGGAAGCTTGCATTTGTTCAAGGATCTCAAAGGCAATAAAGTACGGTATGTACACTAAAAAATAAACAAAATTGCAGAAAGTTATTAAATTGGTCACCTTTGCAGGTCAATTAAAACTTGAAAATTAAAGAGATCAGTGTACATATTTATGGCAGA
Organism: Pseudotriccus pelzelni; assembly: GCA_035584735.1. NCBI lineage: Eukaryota > Metazoa > Chordata > Aves > Passeriformes > Tyrannidae > Pseudotriccus > Pseudotriccus pelzelni. The sequence goes on from JAWMRA010000016.1 coordinate 12,885,020, forward strand.
GTCAATCTTCCCTTAATTAGGCTTGGCATTTTTTTTCAAAGTAGCAATACAGTTGGAATATTGTAGCTGTATCTGTGCTTATATTGCTTTTGGCTCCTTCTGAGTTTCGTGGTTAATTTATTTCCCTTTAAGTTGTTTAACTGAGTTTCTTTCTTTACGCAAAACATAAGTAGCTTTGCTGCATGGAAAACACAGAGCCCATTTGTTCTTCTGCTTACACCAGTGCCAATCAGCAATGATCCCACCAGTCTATAGAATTACATTGATTTAAAGCTGACGTCAGAGATATAGCAATCAAAGCCTTGTTTCAAAATTAATTGTTTCTGCTTAAAAAAAAAAAAAAGAGAGAGAAGAAAATATTAGTACAGAACACATTTGTCCTTCTTCTCAACTGAAATGTCAAAGAACACTGCAGTTTTGATATCTGATCTGTGTGGGATTTGCACACATGGGTCACGTTTCAAAAATAGGGCCCTGGTCACAACCTATCATGCTAAGGGTCCATTTCCCTGATCCAGTTTTAAGGAAGTGAAGGGTTTTTTTCCTTGTTTGTTTGCTGTCATTGAGACTGCTTATTCCACTGTCCAGAGCTGGTTGCAAACTGCCATCAGCTATCAGCAATAAAGCTCCAGTGAGGAATATGTGGTCCATTTAAAGTCATTCCTCAGCTTTGTTTCACTAAGGCAAGCACTCTGCGCGTTTAACGCTTCATAATTTTCCTCAGCAAAGGAAAGAAACATCATAAGACTTGCAGTCGTTTCCTTGCTTTAAATACATAGGTATGTTGCTTGTGAAAGAGACTGAATAGGGATTCTGGGAAGAGGATCCATTCAGAGAGCTCCTGGGCTCTGGTCTGCTTTAGGAGACTGCTATAGACCACAGCACCTTTGGGTACCTTCCTGCCACAAACTAGGTGAAGCTGCTTTTCTCTGCGTCCTCCATGGCTCTGGTCACTGTAGCACTGAATCTTCATCCCTGCTTTGTTATCAGCCTTCTGGATTCACCTCCCTTACCTTTAAAAATCTGGAACGCAGGTCGCTGTAGCAGTGGAGACTTGCCCTGGTGACAGCTGTCCATTGCCAGAGCACATGGGGTCACACAGGGCAGAGGGGAGCTGGGCTGGCACGGACACTGTGGCAGCTCAGGCACAGAGGGTGCTGCCAAGGCGCCTGTGAACCCCCACCAGCACCACTCACACTGTGCCACGCACCCACTGGCTGCCTCCTGCCTCTGCCGAATTCCAGCGCTGAGCAGGGGCGCCGGGGAACTTCCCCTTCTGAGAACAGACTCCTCCAGCTGCACAATAGGCACCCAAAAGCTTTACCTGGCAGCAGTTCCAGGTGGTTGTATAACAGTCTCGACAATGCTTGTCGGGCATTAGCAGAGATTAAGCCTGCACTTATTACACAAGTCGGAGCCCCACAACCTAATTGACATACCCTGCCCCTCCATCAGCTTTCATTTGAAACTTCTGATGGAGTGCTCTAGAAATTACACCCAAATCGAGGTGTTGGCCTGATTTGCATAATTACCCAAACATCAAAAGTACTTGGGTGCTGTTACATACATGTTATGTAGCAAAGCAGTAACTTGAAATTTATTTATAAAATACAGTGCTTGAGCTGTCACATCACATGGAGAAGACACAGCATATGTTAAAGAAAAAAACCCAAAGATTGCATCACACTTCTTCAGAGTGAGGGAAGACATATTTTCAGTAGTATGGTTAGAAAGAGAAAAATTAGCAAACCAGAAGTGAAGAAAACAAGGAGGAAACACACTAAGTTACAGATGAGAAGAAGCTGCAAGAGCAGGAATGGTCAACTCTGATCAGACAGTGGTGGTCCTCAGTGGCCCTCCAAATTCTGTTCTTACCCACAGCTGCTAGGAATTGCCAGTGCAGCACTGCCAGCATTGACCTCAGAACTGTGGAGCTGGAGAAGCCCAGGTAGGCAGGAATACATTTCTTCTCTTTTTCAATGGAAACTTAACAGCATTTCATCCTTCTAGAGTATTTGTGTGGAACTCCAGGCCATGTACCACGCCAGCTATCCTAAAACCAATCTTTGTTGAGCTAGAGGAAAAACAGGAATGAACACCTGCCTAGCACATATAGAAGCTGCAGGTTTGGGAGGGTCCCTGAGCACATTTACGTGTACAAACATGTAGTTTTGTTGTAAACTTCTTCCACCTTCATCTCCAGCCCAGCAGCCAGAGTAGGTGATGGGCACCTGCACCCACATCCCAACTGACCCCCCACCCTTTGCCCCAGGACAGTCCTGGGGGTGACACTCAGTGTGTCAGCACATTAAGGTTTCATGCCAGAGGACTTTGAGAAGGCTGAATTCCCAGAAGAGATCAGTGCCAGGTATGGAACACTGGCTGCTTTATGCACAGGGGTGAGGAAGGCAGTATTTACCTACTGAAATAGCTTGAGTTCAGTTATTTATTTTTCATGGCACATAGAGTCTCTGTTGAGTAATGAGACTCCATTGTGTGTCACTTGCAGAAGGCATGGAAGAGGAAATACTGTTTCCATAAAGAGGTTGTATCCTGGAAAGGCAGAGCAGAAACACATACACAAACAGAGAAAGTTGCCAATGGTCATCCTTAAAAAATAAAATAAAATTTAAAAAAAATATCACTCATTCATGACTTGCTATTATTGCCTTGTCATGTACTCTAGAAATTTTTTAAAACTAGTTTTCATTGTAAGAATTTTACAATTAATTAAACACACAGTAAACATAAACAATGCCAAAGGAGGATCTATGATTCTCAATGTCTCCTTTGTGGTAGTTTAAGTGTCATTTGTCATTGAAAGAAGACAAAAACAGGAAAAAAACAAAATAGGAAAAAAACATTAAGTTTAGCCAGAAGATATAATTCAGAAATATAGGCAGGAAATGAGGATTCACAGCAACTACCTGTGAAGAACTTTATGTTTTCAGTAATTTATTTTTATCAGGGGAGACAGTTTGGAGCAACACTTTTCCACTCACTTTTGCAAGTGTGTGTTTTTGCAGACATTGCAGTATACTTGTATTTCAATGCATGAAAAGGCAGAGGTTAAAAATACATAAAATACTGGTGGTTAGCTATAGTGATATCACTGACCCTTAAGGACAAGTATGTGTTGCCTCCAATACTCTGTCCTGAACAGCACTTTCAACATGTTTAAATTCAGAAGAACAATTAGAGGGTTTAAAAAAAAAAAAAAATCCACCCTACCATAACCTCTCCCATTCTGGCTTCACTTGGTGGCCTCTCCTTGGCAGCAGTTCCCTTGTCTTCAGTTAACTCTGGCTGCCTCTGAGGTCAGATGCAGATTCTTCCCAATCCAGTGAAGAAAATTTGAAATAAGAGAGCAGTGTCAGAGTACAGTTTGCTAACTTACAAAAGACCAGAAGAACTGAAAAGTGATCAGTAAAGGCCATAAAAAACAATGAGACATAAAAAATACATTACTGGAGAAACAGCCCTTTTCCTGTCACTGCTCTGAAGTCACATGCACGAGTGTTTTTGCACTAGAATGCCTTAAAACCTCTGACCTTTCCACCTTTTCAGGTTTGGATTTGTCATCAGGTGTTAGCAGATTACACGGACCACAAGCCTCCTAAACAGCCTTCTTTGGTTTATATACATTAATTGCTCCTGCTGTCAGCCAGAGGGAGATGCATCACCAGTAGGACAATATATAAAGCTAAGTGCTGTCTTGCTAGGGAGTGTAGAATAATATTCTGATTTTTATAGCACCTTTTCCCTAAGGCCCTCGAGGCACTTTACAAGTAAGATTGAATTAAGCTTGTCAGCGCTCTGTATGGGAAGTAAATATTTCTTTTCTATGTTGGAGAAGGGAAACTGAGGCATTAATATTAAGTCCCCAGCAAAGCATTTAGCTGCACGCTTTCAAGCCCTTTAAAATTCTCACATGATTTAATTAAGCACATACTCAAGTGTTTTGCTGGAATAGTGCCTAAGAAAGATGCTACAGCCACGCTGCCAATTCAGACTGCAGCTGGGAAAACAGCACGGGTTCCCCATCACTCACTCTGCAACAAGGGCTTTTTTTTAATCTCCCAGTTTTCCCTTCAAGTCCCACCTATGGTGTGTTGTTGCCTGGGCCTGGATGAGTCCTGGGATGTGACTTCCCAGCAGGAAACCTGGTCTCCAGGGCTAATGAAGCACCGATCTCTGACACTGCTGTCTGTCTGTGGGCTGCAGTGGAGAAATGCACTTTACCCTGGGACAGTTTGGTGTCCATAATGCCAGGCTGTGCTGATTTGATTAAGCTCACAGATACGAAATTCTTCAACACTTTAGTACACAGTAGCATTTCTGGCCTGTGAACATTTTTGATGATTCAGGTTTCTGACTCTGGTTAAAACCCCGTGCAGCAGGACACTAAGCACAGGTCAGCTCTGTTCAGATATAACCACAAACCTTCCCTGAGTTCCCACAGCAGCTCAGAGGAGACCACTGTGTCTCAAACCTGCTCTTTGGTGTCTCTCTTCAATCGTGGTTCTCCCAGGTCTGCCTAGCTTGCCTCTGTTCAGACAGACATGTCTTTCTTCATCCAGTTTGGCTGTTGAAGGTAAAAACGAGATCTAAAGTTCTTCTTAAGGCTGCTACTCAGCTGGAGGGCCTGTGGCATCTCCTTGAGGAGTGACAAACCCACTATGTGCCCCACCACACAGTGCTTCTGGGCTGAAACCCTTAAAAGCCTGGCAGTAAATCTACACCCAAATGCCATATGTGTTCTATCTGTTCTCACTTCCCAGAAGGTCTAACAGCTATTTACAGGCAGCCTGGTGAGACTGTGGAGATGCAGAGTTTACAGCTGTGTATTAATGAAGACTGGAATTAGCCCTGTTTTTTTGTTACTGCACCAGGCCATGAAGAGCAGAGACTCAGGAGCAGCTACACTTGCGTGAGAAGGACATAACTGCTGATCCATTTAGGTCACTCCGAACGTGAGTGGGAGTCCCAAGGCTCCCACACTGGGGGACATGGTAACCACCAGTGTCGCCACTCCTGCAGTTCAGTCAGTGCCCAGAGGGTTCTCATTAGACACTGGATGTCAGACCCTCCTCTGGATGTGCCCTTGAACTCACCACATTATTGCAGTTCTGAACATATGTGCCCAGGCCTCCTCTCAGGGCATGGCAGACCGCAGACCGCTCTGGAGTGCCCAGCAGTGTCAGTGCAGGCAGCAAGGGAACACTTTGCACACCCTTCCTACACACTCAGACTGGGAACACTTCCTGGAGAGCCCAGAAAGGATGGATTTTCAGCCAGGTTTTCTGGAGCCAGCCAGCATCAGTCTCCAGCTTAACATTGTTCTTGTCCTAGAAACGCCTCAAAACCTCTGCCCAAGCTGGGGTTTTGTTCTGCTGGCACAGGTGGAGCTGTGCCAGCCCCAAAGTACCACCTGCCAGGGATGCACCTCCTAAAGGATCTGCACTCCCTCAGCAGTGCCTGCCCGGACCAGAGAGCATTTGCTTCAAGATGTGGTGAGAGTGCAGCAAGCAATGTGTGAGCAACCCCAGCCTCCAAATGAATACTGAGGTTGAGAAAAAACACATCAAATGCTGAAGTGATCCTAGCTGAGGAACAGCTAGGCACATGTTCCTGAACTGAGGGAGCTCATCCTCAGCTGAAGGCTGAGGGTCCCCTCCAGCATTTCAGGTGCTGTCACTCTCTTCCTCGTCATGCCAATGACCACACTAACAGCCAAATAAAGTGACCTTGTTTCTGTCCCTTATTGCACACCACTTCCTGCAATTTAGTGTTTGCCAAGTGAGGCGCAATGTAAAAATAAGTAAACATAAGAAAGGAGCAACCTAAAGCACTTCTAAGGTCAAGTGCTTTGAAAAAAACAGGGCTGTATAACTCTTTGAGGATTTTAAATCTCTTCTTAATGCATATCCTCATACTGATGACCCTACATAAGCAAACCTGACACCAAAACAACCCTATTAAATTAATACATAGATAGTACATCATCACTAACATTATATATACTCTAATTAAAGAGATAAGGAACATATAATTTCTCTTAGATGTGAATGACACTCCTTGTGAGCTAATCGCTCTAGGTAAGCCTCCTTTAGAAGCGAGTGGTGCTGAAAAAGCTGCCAACACCCAGCTGATGTAAAGCCCACTAAAGTTAGTTGAAAGCCTCATGTGTCACAATCAGCCTTGCACTGGCCACTAATTTCTCAGAGGTGAATGGAAACCTCCACCAACTTGAGAAAACTATTATTAATCCCAGATGTTAATACCATTAAATAAGCTTTAAAAGCTCACTGCATTGATTTTCAGTGAGAGAGAATTGCAGCTGATAGAATTTGGCATGTCTTATGTGCCTTCTGGTTCTGAAGCTTTTCTGATTTTCACAAACACAGCAACTCAGAGCATCATCCCAAGAGAAACTTACAGTATTCATTGGTCTGCTTCTAGCCCGTGAGACTTCTGATAAAACTGGGAGCAGGCACTCATAAATCTAAAGGCAACTCTTCCTGGGAGCATTCAAAAAGGACTTCAGGGGAGCAGGACAGATTTGGGAACAGATCACAGCCTGGGGTCAGCCAGCACCTCATGGGATTGCTCTTCAGCCAGGCTTGTATTTTACAGTCTTTAAAAACCCTTTAAATAGAATACAAGTCATCATTAGGGATGTAAACTCGTTGCAAAATGTTCCATAACTGAATCAGAGCAGTTTGGACCATACCAGCTGTACTCTGCAAGAGAAGCTGCTAAAATGTCTGGTGCACATCCAACCCCTTTTCTGAACTTGCTGGCAGAGCTGTGGCTGTGATTACAGCCCATCCCTTGCATCTCCCACTTGTGAATCACCACCTATTTGAGCTGTGCCCAGAGGGATGGCTGCCCTAGCTGCACTGCTGGCTTGGCAGAGCCATCTCCTCCACGCAGCCCTTTGCTTTCCTGGAAGAAGTAGGCATTGAACTGGGAAGTAAGGCTGGGAAGCAAACACCTAGTTGCCTTCCAAATGGGGGCCTGGCTCCCACACAGCTCCCAGCACGCTTATTGACTTCACTGAGAAATGGCTTTAAATTTAGTCACCTCCAGCCTGGCTGCAAGGGGCAGACAGGAGCCTGGCACTTGTGTACCTTTTCCCATGTGCCAAGGGCCTGATCCACAGCTTGGCATGGGAGCTCCTCTGTGGGCACAGAGACCCAACTCATTCTGCAGTCACTCTGCCTAACTCCATGAATCAGGCCCCAGAGTATCTCATTTCTCCTCTAAATATTTGTGCCTTCCCTGCTTCTCTCTCCATCATTACCTGCACCTCACCATCTGCAGGTTCCTATTCAAAATGAGCACGCAGAGTTTCCTTGCAGCTTCACAAAGCACAGGGGTGAGGGGCTGCACAGAAAGGAGAGATGATGGCTTTAGGCTTTCATTCAGAAGATTGTCTAAACAGATTTCTTGTCTCGTTTACTTGCTCTGGGACTCCAGTGATCCAGACAAGCTGGGTAACTGGCAAAGTGAATCACGCTAGTAACTCCACACTGCCTTGCCACAGCATGTAATCCTCCAAGGACACAGAGACAGATCACCAGAAACCACTTGTACATCAGGCAACCCAAGCCTGACTCTCAACAGAGCTCCTAAAGAATACCCCAGGGTGTAATGACCAGAGGATGAACTAAAGTTTGAAGTGTTGATTCTATACATTTTTCTTTGTGACACTAAACCCTCATGCACATTATTTGGGAGCCATGCTTTTCTACAAAAATCTATTTACTTTTACTTTCTATATCCACCCTTTCCCAGGAGTGCCTGGGCCCCACAGTTCAGGTGTGTGCTGTGCAGAGCAGCACAGACACATCTGCCAAGGGTTGCTCCCATGCACCTCAAGCCCTCACCAGCAGAGCATCTGTGTGTGCCCCAGGGTGCCTGCCCACTCCCAGCACTGCCAGGTTCCACTGGGAGTTGGCCCTTTCCAGGCTGCTGAGCTCAGCAGTGGAAATGGTTGGTGTTGTCCAATGCAAATCATAACAGCTCATTTTCTATTTTCAGTGATTGCTAAGAATATGACAAATTTTCTCTCCTATTCCTACAAATCCAGCAACCACACAGTCTTTCACTACCATAAACAGTAAAAAAATGTCTAGTCCAGGATTTAAATTAAATCCAGGAAACCTCTGCTGTCTTTTCCTGTATAAGAGAGGGTTTTAAAATAAAAAGCAGTTTGAATGTGGCTTTACAGTCCCAAACTGCAGCCCTAGATCTGTCATTACAAGAAGTGTCAAATTTCACAGAGGTTTGTTTAAAAGGGGAGTCACTGAAGTTACTTGTATTTTTAGTAATACACCTACAGGGAGCCAGGGTTTGTCCAGGTGGGTGGCAGTGGGAGGGTTGCAGCGAGCAGGATGGCCGTGGGCTGCAGGCAGAGCTCTGCCCCTGCCCGAGGGACCAGCGGGGAGAACCAACCTCAGCAGCTGCGTGACACGAAAACCATTTGTGGGCACAGCTCTGTGTGGTGCCCAGTCATGTCATCTGGGAAGGAGACAGCCGTGGGACACCAAGTCAGTTCTGCTGGCTGGCTGCTACTGCATCATCCTCCTTTTCACATTTCATTTCTTTTCCTTGGTGATGTATGAATATTTTTCTCAGATGAAATTAGGATATGGTCAGCAAGGTGGGGAACCTTCAAGACTTCTCTCTCCCAGTACACCCACAAACTCCTTCACTGTTCACTTGGCAAAAAAAAAAAATCTGCTTTGCCTAAATAGATGATACTTTACTTCAGCTTGAAAAATTGGGGACTTCTGCAAACTTACCCTTGCTAAACCTGAGCCTGAAATAACACTGCAGCCTGTTCTGCCTGCTTTTTGTTCCTTCAAATGATTTAATGTTTTGCCAACACAGTAAATCAGAAAGCCTTCCTATTGTGCATGTTCATCTGAACTGGCGCTCACCTGACAGCAGCACTTATTCTCATTCTTAGACCTTTGCAAACCAATGATTTGCTTATAACATTTTTCCAATACACTCTTAGATATTTTAATTACTTTATTTGATACTAAATCTGTTTTACAAGTGATTGGGAAAGAAGAATTAAGCAACAGTATCTAAAATCCATATTAAAATTGCAAACTCCCTTGTAATCTCTAAAGCACTTGGAGGCAACCGAAGGTTTTCAGAGTCTGCATAGCAGCATGTGCTTGTTCCTACATGGAATTTCCCTAATTCCTCAATCAATTACCTGGGAAAAGCAGCCATTTTAATCAAAACCCTAAGGGTAGATGAAATCATGAGAAAACACCAGCTTTATTGCAATGGATATTGACTGTAACTCATTAAGATGTTAAAGTATTGACATCCCGTTTGATGAGAAAAATGTCTGATAGCGAGTGTACATAACTGTGTTACAGAGAATGCCGGCATCAACACATCATAATGAGTAACTAATGATGTCTGTGGCCTAACGAGGTGATTAAAGCAGTATCCTTTGATCTATGTCACTGACTTGATTTAATGCCATGCCGAGATTGAATCTCCGTGCACCACTGGGGAGATTCAAGTAATTTGAGTAATTCACTCACCTTGTCCCTGCATCACCAGGGATATTTGTGATGAACACAATTGCTTCTGTGGCTAGGTCACCCCAGGCAGCACACACTGCCAGGGGAGAGGCCACTGCTCCCTGCCTGCTGGTGGCCCCTTGCAGGACTCTCTCACTGCTGCAGAGCAGGGGCCTCACACAGCCTCCTGCCATGGCCACACACTTTCCTTTTGCTTCACAGTGCCCTCACACCACTGGCAAATTTTGGAAGCATACTCCACCAAGAGAAACTCATAGTAAGATTCTTTGTTACCTTTTACCCAATCCTGTTGTGCCCAGAACAGCAGGGGAGAGTCACGCCACACTGAAACGCGGGGCTTTGTGCCTGCCACATGCAAAGCATCCTGTTCAAACCACCGAGCTTGTCCAGCAGGAGAAAAGCTTAAGCACCTCTTCTTTGGGACAACAACCAGAGCGCCAGGCCCCCAAACCTGCAGGTGACACCAGGGATGTAAAAGCTTTGTCCATGCTCACCAAGTGATGCAGCCTGACTGCCAGCACCAGTTTAAAGCCTGCTTCCACTTTCAAACAGTGGAAAATCTTCATTCCCTTGTTGCAGAAAGGAGGGAAAAGGACTTGTTAACCATGCCATTTGTACCACAGCAGCCCTTCCAAGCAGCCCTGACTACCTGTGTGGACAGACCTTGGCTGAGCAGTGTTGTCTCGGGGAGACAGTTGCCAAGTTTGGGGTTATACTTTGCTCACGAGGCTACCAAAACAAAAGTGTGGCCACCCTCAATCAGATCAAAAGTCTGTTTGTGTGACAGAGGGGAAAACTGGGTACCCAGGGCAGAGCACATGGACTGGGTGGGCAGGCGGCAATGGCACTACTTGATACTTTCCCCACTGCCAACCATTTTCAGTAGATGTTCTGAGCTCTGCATAGTTTATGTATTAGCAGCCACTGTGAATTCACTGACATTGTCTATATTTTGCATTGCAGTACTTCTTCCTAATGAAGCTGATAACAAGGATTAACTTTCCCTCCCAATCATCTCTAACCTTAATAAATAATTAGTACCAAAAGCATAACAGAGACTCAAATTCCGGGCACCTCCCTTGGGCAGGAAATTATTTTTCTTGATGAATAGACCATTTTTAACAAAGGGCTTTTTCCTGTACATAAATAACTGTGCTGGCTCCCAGATGTGTGGGTGTGATACTGCCATCCCCATCCAAGCAGCAATTGTCACCCAGGGAGAAAAATGGCCCCACAGCCCCAGCACAGGGGCCAGGCAGTGCACAGCTCCCCCTTCCCCCAGCTGTGCCCTAAAAGGAAGATTTCTCAGGATTCATCCAGATGCTGTGCCAGATTTTAGGCAGCCCCACCACAGCACCCCTCCATGCCTGCTGGGGACCTCCCTACCCCTGCCACAGAGACATGCCCTGCTGCAGGCCCCAGCCCTGCAGGCAGCACATCCTTCCAGCTCTGTCCCCTGCCTCATTACCCACCTCCCCTCTGTGACCCTGCTTTAGGCTTTTAGTGCTTATTGCTAATTTATAACGTTGACAGCAGCACTGCCCTATCCCACACAGGGCACCTGAACCACCCCCACCTAAACACAAAACCCTAAGGAGCTCAAATCTGAGCACAGATCAGCCCGTATTTCCCCCCAAACATTCCAAGCCCCCTTACCATGAACAACTCCTCTGGTTAGGAAGTAGGGCCCAGCTCAGACAGCCTTTATTGGCCTGGGACCGTCACATACAAATGGGCTGCAGCTGCTGCATCACCTGTGCTGCCAGTGCTGCCACCAAGAGTGGCCTCATGCCATGGTGAGTGAAAGCAGCACTCAGCTGCTGTTGTTGTCTTTGTCCTTGGGAAGGTCTGGGCGCAACTGAGGCAAGAGCAACTCCTCTCCCAGTTCTGGGGAGCTGGTTTCCTCTGCTTTGCTCCACTGCCTGTGTTCCTTGTTTTCTGCCAGCGCTCAGGAAATAAAGTCTGTGATGCTCATTTTGGTGTTTGGGTTGTGGGCACCTGCGGTAAGCCCAGCTGGCTCCCCTGCGCATGCTGACATAAATGGTGCACAGAGTTAAATGTCTCTCAGATATAAGAATAAAGTTCTAATACGATGAAGTAACTGGGAGACTGTGCACCAGGGGCACCCCAGCTGTCCCTGCCTGCAACAGGCCTGTTCCTACAGCACAGGCTGGGTGGCCAGGGGTGCCCAAGGACATGGGTTCCTGGTACCTTTGTGCTTGCCCTGGCCATGGGTTCCTGGTGATGCTTTGGCTTCTGACATTGTCTTGGGACACCAAGCCTGAGGGGAGCCCTCCAAAGGGGTGTGCTCACTGCCTCTCTCAGCTTAGCAGTAAAAAGAAATTGCACATCAGGGCACAGGCTGCAGGCACTTCCAGAGATAAAATATTGTCAGCAGAGCCCAGACCATCCATCAGAATAAATGTAGCTGATGCCATGATTTATGGGACAAAGATGAAGGTTTAATCCTCCTCTCAGCAGTGCAACCTGATTTGCTACAAAACCCTGTTAAATTTTGTGGCACACGCTTCATCACTTCATTAGGAGATAGAGAGAAAACGGTTCAATGCATTGCTGAATCTTTTATGGCTGGGACTCTCCTCCCACCACTCCCGAGTG
>JAWMRA010000016.1:12898493-13197261 GCA_035584735.1 Pseudotriccus pelzelni
TTTTGTTTCCGTTCTTTTTGTTTTTGTCCTCTTTTTTTTTGTTTTTTTTTTTTTTTGGTTTTGTTCCGTTGCTCTGGAAGAACTCCCGCTTGCTCTGGGAAGGTTTCCTACCCCTGCGGAGCTGGGACCTGTGATTGTCTCTGTCGCCCCCTCCGCGGCGAGAGCCGGGGAGGGGTCCGGGGGGTCCCGGGGGTCCCGGGCTGCGGGCGGGGGTGCGCAGACCCGAGCGAGTCAAAGACAAGGCTGTACCCTACATTCCCTGTTGTTCAGTTCAGGCTGCAAAACTAACGCGGCCCCACAGTGAGGATGCTGTAAATGCAGTAAATGCAGAACATTCCGTGAAATACCAAACTACCGGAACAGGACAGGAAACCGCGGTTCCCTAAGCACAGTTTGTCCAGGGCTCGATGGCTCATGCTGGATTCACAGACTAATACTTTGCCTCCCCCTCCACATGAAGCATAACTCATTGCACAGCATTAGCTCCTGTATTAAAAACAGATACTGAGCCAATGCACAACAGACCATTTAATGATCCTGCATTTCAGAGCGTCTTTATTGCCCCATTTCAATACTTGAAGTATAAAAAATGTATCTAGAAAGTGTAACTTCTGACCAAAAGCTTAGACCCTGCCCTTGTCCTTCCCTCCTCCCTCAACCCCTTCACTATCCCCTCAAAGGAAAATGAGGTACACCTGGGGCTCACCTACTGCACGGGAAAGGAAATATTTACAGCCATCACAAACTGTGTCAGCACACACCACTCAGCTGAAACAGAACCTATTCTTTATGCAAAACAAAACACAGGCGAGTGGCATCCTATTCTCTGTGCCATGATGCCGTCATCAGCTTTGCAGAATTATCACTGTCACTACCCTTTTCTTTTTGCTTTTCGACTCAAAACCGCCTTGTCGCCCCTCGAGCTGTGGGTGTACCGGGGCAGGGGCTGTGCCTGGGCCCCTGGGAGGGACACAGCACTGGTCCCCCCGTGCTCACCTGCACCCGAGGCACCACAGTTCTACCCGGATGAAGCTGCAGCTTCTTGGGGGACTCAGCTGTGCCCCACGGACCCTGTCCCGTCCCCTGCGGGCCCTGGCTGGAGAGCAGGTGACCCGGTGGTGTCCCACAGGTGGCCCCAGCCCTGGAGAGCTCTCCAAGCCCGCGCCATCCCATCGCCCGCCGCAAAGGCCTTCCCGTGAGCAAGAATTCCAGAGTCAAGTCAGCTCTTCTCCCAAGGCCTGCGCCCGCCGCTTGCTTGCGCTACCCGTGCGAATGGCGAAGGAAAACAAAAACTCAGCAAAATCTCTCACAAATGCCAGTGCTTTTTAAACATTAAACGACTTTTAAATTCTTTGGATGTGTGGGTCTCACCCACAAAGCAACCTTTCTAGAAAAAAGACAAATAAATTAAAGGAAAAACACACTAATAATGCCTTTCTGCTTTCTAAGTGACGAAAGTACTACCTTGAAACACTCATTTTGGCATGTACAAGTTGGGGGGAAGGGAGGCCTGGAGGGGGTAACCTGGCAGTGTTTGTAACACAGGTGGAAGTGCATGCCAAGACAAGGCTGAAGATACACCCTGCAGTCAAGAGAAGCACTCTCCTTCAGTTCATCTCGGCATCAAGAATGAAAAGATTGTAACATAAAGCTTTGGCCATTTTTGAATCTACTATATACAATTTTTTTTTTTAAACTACATAGTCATAAATTAAAGCAGTGATTAAATAAGTGTATACAAAATGTAATTAAATTAAAAGTCACAGCACATTATAGAGAAAAAATAGGAACCATTTATCACAGCAGAGAATATTTTTTTTTTTTACCCTGTGAAAAGAACATCAACTAGCAAACACAAAGCATCCTAGTTGAAACAAAAGTAATCAAAGCCATGTTTCCCTTTCTTGCATTCATTGCAAACAGCGATCTTTACCCACTTTGAAACATTCCCAGGAATAAGATCTTCCTTGAGTATAACAGAGAAGTTCTGCCAAAAAAAAAAGGAAAAAAGAAGAAACCCGAACCAAACAATATAAAAGGAATATACAAACAAAACAACCCCTACAAAATAAATAAGAATTATAAAGCTTTTTTTTAAGTAACCTTAACAATTATCAAACTAGTAAGTTCTGCCTTATCACATAGACTCTCTATACAACATAACCCTAAAGATTTATTACTATGAGGTATTTGGAGGAATTGGTAAAAGAGATGCACGGCCTGTCTGGGCTGAGGGACTCAAGCTGCTTTGGGGGAAAGAAGAGGGAACCTTTGGTTTGTCAGCAAGAAAGTGGAAAAAAAACATTTTCCTTTGGTATCAAAGAAAGTTTCATTGCATGGTTGCACGGCAAAAAGCACCACGGTGAAGAATTATTCCTTTTTTTCATTAGTGGCCTTTCTAACAGGCTGAGGTATTCAAAGAGTATAAGGTGAGAGATAAAGAGGTCAACAGCGGTTTAACACTTTGGTTCAAGCAAGGCACTCGTCCTATGAGTTTACAAAGTTTGCAACATGTTTGCCTAGAGTTTTATTATTATTATTATTATTATTATTATTATCCTTATCATCGTCAGTAGTAGCAGTTGTAGCAAGAGAAGTATTCGTAAGGTTATTAGCATTACCACTAAGAATGAAGACAAGGTTACACACTGAGTGAAGGTGGGGAAGGGGGATCAGGGGAATGGGGGTAAGAAGGAGAATGAGTTCCCTTTCCAGACCAAGGCCGTGCATGAAAAATCTTTGGTATTCTTTGGTATCATCAATGTGATTAAAATCACCAATGGAAATCGAGTGAGGTAGCGTCTTTGGTTCACACTATAAATAGTAGATCTTTACACACTTTTTTTTCTTTTTTTTTTCTTTTTTTTTTTTTTAACACGTGGAAGTAGCTATTCCTTACCTTTTGCTTCTTTGTCTTTAGCAAATAGTTACCAAATGTATTGTAAAGCTAACCACACCACAATAATAAACCAGGAGGCTAAGCAAAGTCTCAAAATTAGCCCCTGGGCCTTTGAATGCACCCAAACGCAGTGAGATAGAAAAGGGTAAGTGCTTTCTCTTTGTTTGCTAAATGCATAGTTTTCATCCCTATGTACAAAGGAGGAGGAAGAGGAGGAGGATAGGAGGAAGAGTAGTAGAAAGAAGGACTGTTTCTTGGGGTAAAAATGTCTTGTTTACAACTCAGGTGAGGAGAGGTGTCCTAAGACTCTTTGGTATAAGCTCAGCAGTGTTTCCAAGCCCTCTGGGCAGCAGCAGCCCCTGGGGCAGCGCCCACCACCATCATGTCCTTATCCCGATACCTCAGGAGAAGAACAGTGCCCATGGGCAGCCCTGGGGCTGGTCTTGTGCCAGGGCACCCCTGGCCACTCAGCTGCTTGGGAATTTGCTCCTGGCACTGGTTGTGCGGGAGCAACTTCTCAAGGGAAAGCCCCGTTGCTGGCTGGCTCGCTCTGGTTGGGTTTGCTTTACCTGAGTAAGGAGAGGAGGCTGCGGCCCTGGGAAGCCATGCAGGGCTAACGGAGGGGCGTGGGTCAGTCTGAATGGGAATTTTTTTGTTTGGGTTTTGGTGGGTTTTTTTTGGTTTTTTTTTGGTTTTGGTTTTTTTGTTTTCCTGAAAATCTAATAATGCCATTTACAATGGGAATGGATGCGGACAGTTCACCTCTTGGCCAGCCTCCCCTTGTGGGTCACTGCGGTCAGTTTTGGATGCAGCCTGTGAGCTGAATGCATGTTCCTAATGCCCTCTTGCCCGTGGGGTCACCTTTGACTGAAGCCCCATCTCCTGATGCTCCCAAACTGTTTCAGGTTCTGCTCCCTCTCCTAACCCTTCCTGGCAGAGTTTTAGATGCCTTTTGTTGCATTTGAAACTGATTTCCACTTAGTCAGGAATGAAATGAACCAAAAGACTGACACTAATAGGACAGAGACGGGTTTCCTGTGTAACATTAAACGCAGCATTAGGAGAAGCTCCCCTTCAAGGGTGCCCTGTTGAGTAATGGCACCACTCAGAGCCAGGGAGCACCAGGTAACCTGTGCATGCTTCAGTCGGTGCAGCTGGGCAGTCTGCTCAGAGGTAACACAGCTTTACAGGTAGAATGAGCAGTTCCATAGTTATTTGCTTCATGTTTCGAAAGGAATCAAAGAAAAATGTGTCCTTTGCCTATTCAGAGTATGAGGCGCATATTGCTTATGGGAAGAGTGGTTTGTTCCTAATGGCTTATAGAAAACCAAAAGGTTTATATATACTTAAACAGACAAGTAAAAAACCCAAAACACTTAAAATCTATAACTTGTGCATCAGTTTTAGTGTGTGGACATGTGTGTGCACATGTATACATACATACACCCCACAAAAACGTGTGTGCATGTACATATACACAGTCCTACTTAGGGGCTTGCATGTGTGTGTATCAGAGATCCTGAAATTGCATATTGGGTGCAAATTTAATGCTGGTATGAAAGTTCTCTTTGGTTTCAGCAAGTAGTCTATAAAGACAATACAATGAAAATACTAAAAAATGCGGCAATGTACTTTGAATTTCCCTGCATTTTTAAATTCTCAAGTTTTAAATAAATAAGGCTTTCTTTTCTAAACAATAGGTACGTTACAAAGCAGCGTTTGCTGGAAAAAACTAAACCGTTAGTTATCACTGTCCTTTATTAACCTTACACTAGTGAGACTGCATTCATAAGGTACTTTATATGTGAGCTTGCTAATGTTTCCATGTCAATGTCTCCGTGGGGATGGAACACTTCAAAAGAAAGCTTGCTAAAATTTAAGGTAAGCTAGAGACTCAAAAATCTCCCAGATCAGATTCTGTTTTCCTAGACAATTGCTTTGTCGGTCTTAAAGTGGGTTTAACATACTGAAATATGGAGAAATATTTGATGTCAAAAATCTTGGTTTTATTTTACTTTATTTTAATAAAGAGATATTTCGTCTCTATTCTAAACACTTAGTGGAAATTACCTGTACACGCTGAACCTTGACTACACCCTGTCCTCTTGGGAAGTAACTGGTGCTACAGAATTCTCAGCTTTGGTGTCACTGATATTTTGAGTGGGCTTCATCCCCTAAACCAGTATCTGCTACGGCTGGTAGTGTTTGGATTCTAGTTTACCTTGAATTTTCCTTTTTCTTTTTTTAATTAAAAAAAAAGGTTGTAATTAAGATTACCTATTTCTAGTCCTTGCATTGGGCCTGTGACTGCATATTTGGTTACTTTGGAATTTAATATACCTAGCATAATTACTACAGTAATTTGAAACACCAGTTAGAAATCTAACAGGCACATGTATGGTTTTTAAAGTGTATTTTCCCCTTACACTAAAATTTAATATGCAGATGTTCCACGCTTTTCTTTTTAATTTTATCGGAGTAGGAACGGGATGATTTTTCTCCTATGGGTCTGTTAGCAACAGAGCATATAAAGCTTTTCAGCTACAAACGTTGAACTATTTCATGCATTATCCTGACTAATAGATGAGCAAGAAAGAATGCATGGGACAGAAGCTCAGCCTGCTATACAGATACAAAGCCACAAAACATCAGGCTGTATCTCGGTATCATGGGAATTTTGATCTTGACTTCAGAGGGATCACAATTTTTCCTTCCAAAAGCACTACTAGAGCTCCTCTTGGAGCTCTTCCCACCAACGTTAACTGATGTTGTACCACTGTTTTCAATAGGAAAAGACCACAAGCCTTCAAAGCTATTATTATTCCTTTGCCTTTGGTAAAGTCAATAGGTAAAAAAAAGCTCACTAATGTCAATGAGTATTGATCAGACACTGAGCCCTGTGGTTTTGCATCTCTCAATTCGTTTCATTTTTGCATACTGAGTGCCTCAGGTCTCCTGTTCGCAGGCTAGATGGCAGAGCTGAGCCACATTGAAATACAGCGCCTGGTCCGCGCCGGGCTTCCCGCACTGCCAGCCTGGGAGAGCGCCTAGCGATGCAGCACGGCGGCTCCCACAGCCTCACACATGGCTGGAACACGTGGCTCCTTTTTGTTTTGGCTCCCGTTGAAGTCAGTGACAAAAGGGCCCACTGAGTTCGACGGAAGCAGCATCCCATCCTCAGTACCCGTGCTCTGCCAGGGGCTGCGATCTCCTCGGGTGACATTCTTTCTTGCCAATCATGGAAAAAAACGATAATGTGGTCTTACTAATTGCAAATAACAGTCTTGATTACAAGTTTTATGTGTTATACAGTTAGATTAGTTTATACCTATAACTCTACATAGTATTTTGTGTAAAAATAGCTTTGGAATATTAAAATCATTGCAATAAAATACCTGCAATATAATTATTAAATGTGTTCTTTGGTAGCTAGTCGATTTTTTTTTTTAATGGATGGAATAGTTTTCCTTTTTTAAATCTGAACATTCCTTAACAAACAAAGAGAATGCACTGGTTTAGGTACCATTCAAAATTTCTTTGCCTAGTTTGAACTTGTTCCCGGGCGTTGCACCGGTTGAAGTTCAAACTGTGAAACAGCAAAAATCACACTACCGTTCAAAGGAATTCAGACGACTCCACGCTCTGTCAGCTGCGCCAGGGCACAGCCCTCTCTGAAGACCAGCCCTGACTAAGTCCCTAACCACCGGTGTGTATGCAGTACAGATACACTATACACCTTCATGGCGATTGCTGCGGAAATGAAGAGCTGTATCCAAAGAGATGTCCGTTCAATGACAGGAAATCACTATGCTCCAAACCACTAAACAGCCAAGTACGGTGAAGATGATAATGGGCAAAGGTGTAAGACCAGTGGTCTGTTTCTCTTCTCTTTGCATTCTGTTTCGTTCCCTCCATTTCGCTTTTCTTCTTCCTCTCTGTTTTTTCGCAAGTCGTCATCCTACTAAAGTGTGTGTCTTAGAACAAAGTCATAATGCAGGTGAAATAAGTCTTTGGTTTCTTTGGACTTATAAATATTTTTTTTTTTTCAAATAGTTCTAAGTATAAACCTGCTATTTTGAGGTCCTGGTCTGTCTTTATTTATTTATTTATTTATTTATTTTTAAAGCTTTTCCACCGAGGTTTAGTTCGTGGTTATTCCTTCATGCTTTGGTACAAGTGCTTGATGAAGAAGATGAGTTGCCTGAATTGGAGCTGCCCTCGTCTTGCCACTTATCCAGACTCCTCCTCCGTGCATTCATGAAAAAGTTGCTGACGGTGCTCAGCTCCAACCCAAGCTGCTGGGAAATGGTGATTTGTAATTCTTTGGATGGACGCTTATTTTCCTTGAATATTGCATGTAGAGTTCGACGCTGGACATCAGTGAAGACCAACCGAGGCTTTTTGGGTGTATTCCCTCTATCCTTCCCGTGCTCTTGTTCTTTCCTCTTGCACGCTGCAAGAAAGGGAAGGACAGTTAGAGAAGGCTGGCAGAGGAGCACACGAGCACATGGCACAGGACAAACTAGGGAAAAAGGACCAGCTTCCAAATTTGAAGAGGATGTGAGACACTGAATTTTCTAACTCATTACAAACTATAAAAAATATGAGAAATAAAAGTTAGAAAATACCTTTGTTGTTGTCTGTTAAAACTCAGCAAGTTCTGTTACTGAGAGCTTACATTTTGAAAGCACCCACTAGTGCTGGAAATTTAACTATTTAATATCTCTATGAGGTGGAGTGGAAATTCGCTGAACTCTAAAGTCAACCTTGTCCACATTTTTTACCTTCATTAGTTGCTTTCAATCCATTTCTGTAGCTTTTTGCTGACTAAGGAATAAAGAACTGTGGGAAACCAGGGTAGTACAGGCCAGATGTATTCTGAACAAAATAAACATATTTTGACATGAAAAACAATGGTACAGTAAATCTTCTTTATAGAATTGCACCTTATTTCATCTCTCATCCCTCCTTTCCATTTCAGAATGTTACTTTGCTCAACATTATTGAAGGCTGCTTGCAATTTGAAATCTGCCTCACAGATCACCTGCCAGGCAGGATCTGATGGGATGTGAGGAAGACTCCCAGATCCCCCTGTCAGCCTTTGACTGTCTGCCAGCTCATCTTGTTAGTATTTTGCCAGAAAAAGGCTTCCTTGGGAGAACAGACTCCTCTGTCTCACTTTCAGAAGTGTCTGAAGTTGCCTGTTTCCCCCTTTTTTTCTCTAACAATGTCCTTTAATAACGGCCGAGAGATGCATTTCTGGAGGTAATTTGAATGTTCTGTCTCTGTGCTTGTCTAGTCCTGGTTTCTGTGGAGAACAGTGCTGATCGTGTGAAGAATTTTGTGCAGTATCTCCACCTATTCCATGGTTATTGGAATGCAAACAGCAAATTACTTTACAAAGGTTCTTCCTATAAATCCTATTGTTACCAAGTGCCAGCCTCCTCCGGGTAACAAAACTGCTCCAGGGAAGTGTAAAAATACTCATCCACCTTTTGTACTTGAGAAACAGGAACTGCACAGAGCAGGATCCAAGAGCTGCAAAGGCTCCTTCTGCTGGCCCAAGAAGACCAAGGGGCCAAGACACCAGTGGCTCAGCCCCCTCTCAGGAGAAGCTTTTGAAGAGCTGCCTAACAATATATATTCCAGCTACACGTTCTTTCATAAGCAATGACACATCAATCAAATAGACTGGGATGGCAAACTCATATCTTCAAGAGTTATTTTTATCTGAAAACCTTTGAAGAATGCTTTGAAGTTACATCCTGACCTCTAAAACTGTGGAGTTTCTGGGCTGAAAAACAGGTTTCCTCATGCACGCAAGCCCCCTGCTGAAGTCAAACTGCTGAATTCACGGTGGGGATTGGTGCCTACTGAAATAATCTGCATCCCCACTGGAAGTGAACACTGGCAAATCAAGAGTTAAAAATAGTTTTGCAAGAATAGTCTGTCATTTACTGACAAATATTAAGAATGAGGAGCAAAGAAGATACCAACAGCATCTCAGTCTTTTGTATACCTCTAACAATTTGGCAATCAGAAATTCCAGGGGAAAGCAGCTGCAGAAGCTTGGCTCTGTAAAGCTTGGAGCCTCAGCCTCCAGCTTTGACTGCCCCTTCTAACAAGCCTAGTGCTTAATTTCTGCTCATTCTGGTTTACACCTTCCTTTTTCAAAGACTGAACAAATTACATCTTCCACCTAGATCCTCTGTTCAGATCATAATTTGTCACAAAATCCTAATGGCACAAATAGCGTGATCCGAGTCAGCGCTGTGCAGTCCTTCAGACTGAATCATCACATCCCAAATGACAGCCACAGCAGTAGGTACAAAACCAGCTCAATTAGCCATGGGAGCCTCTGCGGCTTCAAGCACAAACTAGTACATGAGTTCTCTGAAATAGCACAGAATAACAACAAAACAACCATCTGTTGTGAAACTAGCTTTCATAACACATTGTCTTCCTGAACTTGTGCTCATTTCCTGAAATATATTATTCCTGAACAATTATTTCCTTAGGAAATGTCCCAAGAGTTACAATATACCTTGTTTATCAACTTAAGTTGTATCAGAGACATCATGATTACTGCTATCTGAGACACAGAGACCCACATGGAATGGGTTCAGTCCTCGTGGGACACAACACACCCACCCCAGTGGGTGAAGTTGGGGCTGCTAAGCAGAGACCTCCAGCTGAGCCCAGCTTAAGCCTTGATCCTCCCATCCCCTTGGTGCCTGCTGAGCCACATGCTGCACCTGTCCCTGCCCAGCACTGCTTGCAGAGCCCTCTTCCACCTCGGGGAGACTCGTAACACCTTTGGTGTCTGGATCATTTTTAGGCAATGCAAAAGTCTTTTCCTTTTCAGCTCTACTCCCATTAGCATTTGCCAGAGGCAGATTGAGGGCAAAAACTTTCCAATATGCTCAATTGTTCCAAAAGCCCTTGCAGACAGCACTGCCAGGCCTCGGGTTGTGAGCAGCAGGGGTGGATACCACCTCTCATCTTCTGCCTTGTCCAGACTCAGGAATATTAATAGCACTTAAAAATAAATAATGGCGATAATGAAAAACCGTAATAGGGTTTCCTTGCGATCGTTTTCCCTGCACTGGAGCCAATCAATTTTAATAATAAATTGTAGCTTCCAGCTTGCCAGAGAACAAATGTACACCATGGGATAAAATCTGCTCCAACATGAGAGTGTATCCAGAGCAGGCACGGAGACCAGCCAGCTCACACTGCGAGGGTGTCCAGTAGCCTGCGCCAGGTCACACTCAGGCACAGCAGCTATGCCTGCTCTGTCCAGGTTGTCCCCTCATGCCAGTGTCTGCTGAGGGCAGACATCAACTGAAACACTTTTTTGGAAAAGCACCAGAGGCTTGTCTTCACAACAGTTTATCACACACTTCATCTTGGTTTTACTTTATGTAGGAGAAGATAATAATGGTAATTGGCACTGATGTCCTTCTCTTGCCCCTGCCCTTAAGCACTGTGAACAGACCCTCTCCCACAGCACAGACACTGAATTTGGGCGCTTTGTGGGGTGCTGTGCTCCCCAGAGGGGTGCACCTCTCCCGCAGCAACACCTGCTCGCAGGCTGCCCTCGCTCCCTGCTGCAGACAGCCCGGCTTTGTCTCTGGGCTGCCCTGCCTGAGCGATGCTCCATGTGATGCCTTTTGAAAAAGCCTTTAAGACAATCTTGTTAGGAAAAAAGCAAAGCGGAGGATAAAGAAAGAGTCACCCTGACTCTGGCAACACACGTGCAGATATGACAATGTAATATTATCAGTGCCAGAAGGAGCCTTATAAATCCACTCCTGAACTCTGGCCTCTTCGAGTCACTTCCATCTTCCTCTGCCCTGAGCAACAGAAATTTTTGACACTTGCAATTCTCCTGACACAGTCCATCAATCTATTTTTGTCTCCCTTTGTTCCTTCTAAGTCACCCGAGGGATTTGGTCAAGTAAACTTGCCAAACCTTGTAAGGTCTGTACATCTCATTGAGGCCCAGCTGCCTGTGCTTGGTACAGATTTGTTGTCTCACCTCTGCAGTCTATTGATGGTCTTCTGCAGCACCTGGCTGTGTGCAGCACAGTGGGATCAGTCCTGCTCTGTCAGAGATGTGAGCAGGACTGTGTCCCCTATGAAAATGCACTATTTGCATCTTTAGGTTGAGATACTGAAGGGGATATTTTGCCCACCTGTGATGCAAAAAACACTGTTCAGTCAGTCTAAAAGTCAAAACTGCAGTAAGCTCAGGTGTTAACCCTGATACTTGATCTAGTCTTTCATCCCTAGAGGGTGGATTTCTTTTTAAAATCTGAGGCAAAACCCCTGATTACCATAAATCAATTCCCAGGAGCACTTGGTGTGTACACGTGGACCTCGCTGTTTCTGGCAAACACAAATTTTCCTTCCTAAAAACCAAAAGCAAAGAATGAAACTGGTAATACTCTCAATAAAACTGATATCTGCTGTTTTGGTTTGGGCATGTAATAAGCTATCACCACAAGTTCTGCTGGCTGCTTTTCTGGAAAACTGGCACTGGAGCAGGGGGAACAACAAAAGGAAATTCTACTTGGGCAAGCCCCAAGCCCTGTGGCTAGTTTTGATGGCAGAGGGCAATTCTCCCTGTGAGAGGCATTGCTCAGCTGGTGGCCCACCATGGTGCCATCACTGACTGTGCAGACACTGAAGAAGAAGGTGGATTTGGGTGGCTCCAGACCTGGCACTGGTAGAGCTGTGCCCTTACAAGCACACCGGCAGGCACTCCGGGGGTCACAGTGCTCACCAGCTGCCTGCAGCAGTTCTGGTAGCTCCAGGACAGGCACATACAATGGCCACGGATGGGTTTTGCCTGTACAACGTGGCTGGAAGAGGAGCAGGGATGCAGCACAACAGGAGGGGAGTGTGCCTGCCTGAGTGAACCACAGCATGGCATCACAGCTGCTTTTGGAAGGGAAGGGTACAGACCCACTGGTGCCTTAGCATGAGTCTTCTCACCCTGTGGAGGAGGAAGCCAATCCACACAGTGGGTCTCTGCTTTCAGGGAGCCCTTTTCCCCTCTGCACAGTGTGCAGACTGGGTCCAGACCAGCAAGGTATCCCAATAATGTCTCCAGCCATGCTGAATTCAGAGCCTGTTGACATGGAGAGGAGCCGTGTGCTGGCCACCAACAAGGGATACAGGACCTTTCACCCTGAGGGGAGGGGCCACATTTCCAGCTCTGGCCTAGGTCACTGCTGACCACAAGCCATTATTACTCGATGGCCATCGAGTGCCCTGTATGAGATGATGCAGTGGTCTTGCTTCAGCTCCCTGTGAACAGGTTCACACCATGCTAATTTCCATCACATTTCACGCTGCTTGACACCAATTAGTGCTGTGGCTGGAAGGTTGAGCTGGACACTATAGGCAGAAGGAGTCTGTAGGAACCCATTTTGTAGCTGAAATTTTGGGGAACAAAGAGAATTGAGGATTTCTCATGACTGTAGTCTCAGCTCTGTCTTGCCTGAGGATGCACTTTCTGGTTGCTTCACATCAGAAGGTAAACTTAACACTGAGCTCTGGGGTCTTCACCACCACCCTCACTTGACTGGTTTAGCTTTGAGGACTATCTCATCCTTAGTCTTCACGAGCATTATACTTGCTTCAGACAGGTAGGAATAAAAAAACAACTGCTTTATCCTTCTCTCAAAGATTCCAGTGCAAGGTTCCTAGAAAGCAATGGGGAGCTTACAAGCCAACAGCTTCATTACCGTGGGTTCAGAGCACTCATCCTTCCCGTGAGTGGGAAAACCCCAAGAAATGATGCAGTTCAGCTCAAAGAATTGCCAACAAAAGCCCTGCATTTCTACATGTGCCATGGGAGAGACAAGGAGACATATTTTAGACTGACTTGAGAGAGTTCTCAGAAGTTTTGTAATGATCATCTTTTCTCCCTCTTCTTGTAAAGCCTAGTTTTTGAGTTATCCAAACTTCATGTGTACAGGACTGTCTTAAAGATGTAAAAGGCCCTTCTAGAAGTCTCTCCATATGTGTATTTTCTAATATCTCCGGTATCAGGTCCATAAAGGCTGAGACTTGACTCAGCTACAGTCTGAACTGTGTCCACATGGGAATCTCTAAATCATCTGCTTCCAGTTTTGAAACACCACACAATATCCAATAACATTTTTAGAGAGTGAAAATTCTTCACTGGTACAAACTAGAGGGTATGATGGAGAATATTCTTCTGAAGTAGGTTCTACCTTCAGGTGGAAAAGGCACCAGTACTTCCATAGGAGGCTGAAACTGCTTAAGGACTTTGACCACCAAAGATAGTCCTAATCACACTGGTTACAACAGCTCAGTGGAAACAAGTAGCCAAAAGTTTATGGTAAATTCATGGTGGCAAGTGTGCTAAGTTCCATCCTTATCATGTGAATAACACCTCTGGAGCGTGCAGAGAGACACACAAATGACAGGTAGATGAGGGTAGATGTCACCACATGAACTAAATCCAAGCAAATCTGTTTGACCTGAATGAATAACTGCAGCTGCTGGGTGACATTCACTCTGATACGTCACCATTTGGTGGCCCCCTGCACTGCCCCATCCTTCTTGTCACTGCCCCGGGGCTTTCCAAGGTGTCTGGGAAATGGAATCCCTCTGAAAAGGTGCTACACGAGACAATCTCCACACGTGGGGGCAACTTGTGGCCATGTGCCCCTGCTGTAGCAGGTAGCAGACAGCTTTGACGCTTCAAAGAGCGTTCCCAAAAGCTTCAGCCCACCATGGGATAAGGCCTTTCCCACCTTTTTAGTGATGAAAGCCCACATGGGTGACACAGGTCATTGGTTGCTCCCCAACCGACTGCCTTCCCCTTTCAACTCGAGAGAGTATTGTCTATTCTGAAATATCTGAGCCCACATTAAATGATTTCTTTTTACCCCAGCATCATTCAGCATTTTGCACTTGTTTCTCTAGTAAGTTATATTTATGCCTAGTAAGAGCACAGGTGTTTCCACGCACTCAGAGATCTTTTGATTTGTGCCTCAGTTCTCTGCCATCAAATCCAGGGAATACTCTTGTTTTTTCATAACATAAAGAGAAAGGAACACATGTTCCTACATGGGAAGCTCACAGAATGACATCAGCCTGCCAACACACAGATCCCAGCTGAGCCAGAATGGCAAACATCTCACTCCTGTGCACTGTATTAAAATGAGCGACCTTAATTTGCTGCCCCTGGAATAATGAAGTGAATCTAACTGAGGAGCGCTGACTCAGCATTGGGGATTGAGGGGTTTACACAAACTTGGTGTTGATGGATCCGTAACCACTTCATCGAGCTGACATTACTGTTACAGAATATGTTGCTAAGTGGATCAATCACGGGAAAGCACCCGATTTTCCTGCGGTATCATCTGAAGTAAACGTTAAATTTCTTTAGCTGGGTCTTTAGTTAACCATATTACTGTGACAAATATTTCTTTGTCTAGCATAAGTAATTAGAATTTAATCACTTAAACTGCATCTTAATTACCCCAAATGAATTGAAAGGACATTTAATAGCAAAGATTAAATTGCCTTAATGAACGATTTTTGTGACTACATCAATATTTTAATCGCGTCAGCCGGGTCCGGCCCCCCCCCCACCACGCCGCAGCGGCACAGGCAGCCCCCGGCCGCTGGATGGCCCCCGCTCCCCGCCGCCCGCGGGAGGGGGCGCGCACCGCGCTGTGCGCTCTGTACCGCATCGAACCGCTTCGTGCGCTCCGCACCGCACCGCACCACGCCGCATCCCATCGCACCGCTCCGTGAGCTCCGCACCGCTCAGCACCGCTCCGTCCCATGCGCTCGGCACCGCATCGCTCTGCACCTCACCTCTCTGCGCGCTCCGCATCGCCCCGCACCCCAACGCTCCTCTCCGAGCCGTGGGCTGCGCAGTGCACCGCATCGCACCGCGCCATGGGCTCCGCACCTCATCTCACCGCACCGCATCGTATCGCATGGCTCTGCGCGCTCCGCACCTCTCTATAGGCTCCACACCGCGCCGGGAGGTCTGCATCTCACCGCACCGTGCACTCCGCACCGCGCCGTGCGCTCTGCAGCCGCGCTGCCGCTCCGTGCCGCCCCACTCCGCGCCGCCTCGCCGGAGAGCGCCAGCCACTCCGCTCCGCACACCTCAAGCTGGAACACGCTGCCGGGCCCGCCCCGTCCGCCCTGCACCTGCCCGCTCCGCTCCTCAGCCCGCTCCGTGCCGCTTCACACCGCCCCGCGCCGTCAGGGAGCGGCTGCCCCGCCCCGCACCTCCCCCGCGGAGCCCCCGCAGCCCCGCCCCGCCCATCTCCCGCCTGCGCGGCTTCGCGGGACAGACCCGGGCGCGGACGGCTCCGAGCCGCGGGACTGATTTCGCCCGCAGGCCTCCGAGGCGCCCGGCTGCGGACTCGGCGTCAAGTCGGGTTATTCCCTCCCTTCCCGAGGTCCCAGCCTGGGGTTCTGCTGCAGGCGCCGAAAATGGAGTTTCTAAGCGGCTGCAAATCTGTTGCAAAGCCTTCACTGGAATACTGAGGGTTGAACATACCGAAAAACCTCGGCTTCTTGCCTGGTTCCGTTCCTAAGGACCTGACTGCCGGCTCCCGCTTCCCCGGTTTTTAAGTTCTCGGTTAATTCCAATATATTCAAAACAACGAAATATGTCTCCAATGAAAGATAAATCTGTCAGTGATGACATAAAGGAGTTCCTCCGTTTTGGGGGGCATCGGGGCAGCCGTATGGCAGCCTGTGCCAGAGAGGGGTTGGAAAGGGGGCTGCGGGAAACCCGCCCGCATTAACTGTACCACCTGTGGGTCTCTTCTTACTGACGGGTTTGTAATGCATGCGACAACGTGTGCATTCTTCTGTATCCCAAAAATATCCAAAATCTGAGCGCGGGCTCACTTCAGCGGCTTCTGTACCCAAGCACTAAGGAAGAGCGCCCTGTTCCATCTAATATTTCCCGCTATCTGAAGCAGCAGCATTTCTAGCTCCACCAGTCAGCACCCGCACACGCCAGAGTCCCGCTCCGCATTCCGCAGCAGCTCGTGGTGCTGCCGCGGACACCAGCGGAACAGCATCCATCTATCGCGCTTTAATTGCCGTTTAGGCTGTACAGAAAATGTCACCACTGAGACTTCCTATCGCCCTAAAATGGGAAAAAATGAAAGTTACTGTTGAGCTAATAAATTGTTGCTATAAATTAATCTTTCAGCATCATAAAACTGACTTCTTCTTAAGCAAAACGGCTCAAGTCAGCTGCGTTTCCAAAGACAGTCCACAAGCATCGGTCACGTCTCTGTCCGTGTATGATTAATCCAGATAGATTTATGTTTGAAACGAGAATCAACATTTATCGATTTGATCACGGAAGCACCCGACACACTGCTATGCTGGATCCCGCTCAGTCCTCAGGAAAAACTCCCCTGTAGTCTTCAGGTGAAAGTCACCAGCACATCAGCAACAGCTCCTGCGCTTCAGCCACCTTAGGACTCCCTCGAAACTAACTTCTCCCTTGTGTGGAGCTTATGCGAACCCTTTGGCTACACAGACAGGTGAAGGCTGCCTGAGGCAAAGCAGAACCTATGGTTTAGTGCCAGTACAGGCAAACCCAGACGCATACCTGGCCTGCGCGTTTCCAGATGATTTTGTCTCAATCCGACCACCGCGCTCCTTTCCGGCTGTGTAAAATGCAGATCGCACACGCCAGCACCCAGCTACAGCACTGGCAGCGCCCGTGATCCCCACCGGTGGCACCTGCGGCGGGCACAGTCCTTGCGCCACGCACCCCTCCTCCCCTCCTGGGGCATCCCGAGCCCTCTGTCTTGCAAACTACCGTGCTGGGGGAGCTCGCTTCTCCTCTGGCCACGCACCCGTTCGAAAGGACCCATCCCCAAACAGATCCCCTCGAGCCGCCCCCGCCGCCGCAGCGCGGCCGCCCCCGCGGGCAGCCCGCCCGCTCAATCCACCGCGCCCCGCGGCACTAATTGCCGGCTGCCGCTGCGTACAATCGATGCGATGCTGCTCCCCATCGGGGCCGGCAGCCGCGGGGCAGCTCACCAAGCACCTGCGCCTGGGCTGCGGGCGGCTCCGTCCATGTACCGGGAGCGGGGGCTGGCCTGGCCCCGGCCCGCCCCAGGCTCGCCCGGGAGCGTGGCCGCCGGGGCGGAGGCGGGGCCGGTCCGTGCCAGAGATCGCTGTCCGCGGTGCTGAAGTCAGGCCGGGCCGCACTCCCGGGAAACCCACGGACGTAGTCAGCAGCGGACCCTCTGCCCGCAGCGCTCCCCATCGCCTCCCGGCCCGGGGAGCCACCGCCGCTGCCCGGTGCAGGAGGGGTGCCCGGTCCGGCGGGGCCGCTCCCGCCCGCCGGCGGTCAGTAGATGGCGCAGAGGCCCCGGGAACCGAGGGGCGACGAGCGAGGGCTGCGGGGGACGCGGTGTCCCCGGCCGGTCGGGGTGGGCATCGCGCCCACAGCTCTGCTGTGTGACCCCCGGGGCGGCCTCGGCGGTGCCCACGGGCGGGAGCGGCCCTGCCTTGAGCCTGTTTCATCCAAATGGCAGCGAGGGTGGGAGCGGGACACGGCCCCCCGGTGCCGCCCCACCACGCGGCGGGTAATTAAAACAAACAAACAAACGAACGAACGAACGCAGGAACGAACAAACAAGCAGCGGCCGAGCCGCGCTACGGAGGCGGGGGCTGCGTGGGGAAAGGGCTCGGGGCGGGCCCGGCCCAGTGCGGAGGAACGCGGCTCGCCCGGCCCCACTCCTCCTCCTCCCGCTGGGCAAACATTAACGAAGGGCAAACGCGGCTGTAAATCAATCCCGCCGAAGGACACGGCCGGCAAACAAGTGCGTCCCAGACTCCCCCGAGCGCGCACCGGGCGCTGCGGCGGCGGGCATGACGGCGCCGGGGACAGCACGGGACTGTCCTCCTGCCCTCCGATCTCACCGGGACGGGGCATCTTGCTTCGGCCCAGGCACCGCGCCGGCAGCGGCGGAGCTGCCGCTGTCACCGCTCACGGTGCACGGGGCCAGGCTCGGGCCGTCCAAGCGGCCTCCAGGCGGTCCGCAGGGCAGGGAGGGGCAGGGTCTGTCCCCCGGCCCCGGGCGCGCTCGGAGTGTCGCCAGTGAAGGCGCCGGTCGATGCCCTCCGCCTCCCTGATGCAAATGCGTTTATGCAAAGTCTCCGCCGGGTAAATATTAAACAGCCCCTAATGAGGCCACAGGGGCCGGGGCGGCCCCGACCTTCCCGGAGAGCGCGGGGGCAGCGGCGGGCGAGAGGTGCAAACGGCGTCATTAGATTTCATATTTAATGTGGAAAACGCTCTGATTACTCCATCGATTTCTTTACAGTTAATTTGGCGAGAATTTCTCGCCGGCTTCCCAAGGCTTCAGCTTAGCCAGGATTCACATCGTGAGGGAGAAAGGATAAGAGCAGAGGAGGAAAGGAGGTGCAGCTACGAAAAATACCAGTCAGGTCGCAGGCAAAGATTGAGCAGCTTTGGACGGACAGGCCAGCCCCCGCCTGAGCGCGGGTCCCCCACGACCCCTTTCCCGCTAACACCAGCTCGGGGAGCCACCACGGAGGGGCCCTTTGGGACGAGATCGCTCAGAGGTCTCATCTCAGCAAAGCGGCCACCCCATGCAGCAAATCCTAGGGAGCCCTGGGGTCCCTTATACCCCTCTCGTCCGCTCCCGAAACGTGTCTTTGCCGCATTTCTCCCTGGCCGCGGCCCTCCCTCCCGATCTGCGGGGCCGGCGGGCAGACGCGGTTCTAACAATAAATGGCTCGAAGAAGATTATTTTTCCTGACCAAGACGAGTCAGTTTTTTTTCCTTCTTTATCCCCTCTTGTTTCCTCTCTCTCTCACACACACACTAAAATAACCTGAAATAAATTCACCCTTATATCCCGACAGGCTGCACAAGTGATTACTTTTTCTTTTAATTGTATTTATTTTTTTCGGCGGCCTTTCACTGCCCTTCCAAATGTCAGTGAAAGTGGGAGGAGGGAGGGAAGACTAAGAGAGAAACGGTCAAACAGATAAATATTCAGTGATAGAGAGGAGAGAGAGAGTGGGACAGACAAAGGAAAAGAGAACAGAGAAGAGAAGGGAGATGGGATGAATAAGATGGAGGCTGGAAGAGGTCAGCTTTGCAATTAGCAGTTCTGCTTACATTTCAAGAGACAGCCCAGGAAGTGTCAAGACCTCAATCCTGCTTCCATGTAACTACCAATTTTTCCTCTATTTGTCGGAGCTTCTGTAATCTGGGAGGTAGGAATCCCCCAGGGATGGCTGGAAGGGGCAAATACTCAAGATAAAGTGCTAGGCGAGACCTCGAGGCCTAAAATAAGCAGGATCCATCCCCCGCACTGTCTGCCGGTTGTTGTCTGCAGGAAATCAGAAAAGGAAGAAATGAGGGCGGCTCTGAGTATTTATCTACCTGATAATTCTGTAAACGCCCTGAAGTGAGTTATAATTTGGACAGTGAAATTTAATTTGCGCCGGCCGCAGTAATTTATGTTATTTTGAATTGATGTTCACACATCAATAACAATCGGGGCAGACTTTTTTTTTTTTTTTACCACTTAGTAAGATCATCGCACATTTAAAACCTGCACGAAAAATAAAATCGATACTTTATGCATTTACATACAGCGGGTCTCCGGCAGCGCGGGGGCGCGCAGGCTGCGCGGGGAGGGGCGGGGCGGGGGGCTCCCGGGCCGCCCCCATTGGCTGGGACGCAGCGTTATGCAAATGCCCACGTGCTGCCTGCGCCCGGGTGGGCAGCGCCGGGCGAGGCCGCGGAGCCCCCGGTACGCGGGGACAGCCCTGCGGGGCCCGGCTGCGAGCGTCCTTTCCCTCCCCCAACCCCCGCCCGGGTTGAGAGCCCCGTTTCGCCCCGGGGAAGCCGTTTCTGCAAGGTGCCAGCTTTCGGGTTTCATCGGAAAGGGAAGGCGGAATAATGAGGCTTTGTCTCTCTAACGGGATTACCCGGATCCGTTTATGCTGAAGTGGCTGGAGGAAGGGGAGGTTTGGGGGCAGAAGCGAACAATGGGACCCTTCGGACCCGGCAGCTGGGCAGAGCACGGCCACCTCCCTCCTGCCCGGCCCTGTAGCAGCTGGGGCTGGCAATGCTTCCCGTCCGGCAGCGCCAGGGAAGGGATGCCAGCAGGCTCCGAAGCGAGGGGTTGTTTCCAGTATCGATCTATGCAAATGAGATTCAGGTCGACCGAATTGTCGTAAAAATACACTCCAAATCGAAGAAAGTTCGCCTTAGCAATCGTTACGGGGATAGTGGAAACACGAACTCCATCCTCCTCTCCGGGGTAGCACCAGCAAAACGAGGGTTTTCTCCTGGTGGGGTGGCTGCTGAGGAGGGAAGGCGGAAAGGGCATTTTCTGAGAGCTCAGACCTTTGAAACCGACTCGCAGGAGTGGAAGCCGAAGAGTGCAACGTCCTCCCACCGGCGGGCACCGGGGACGGTGGCCCTGCCCCGGGCCCTTACTAGCTCTGCTTTAGGTTTCAGGAACGAGGAGGTTAGCTGAAAATAGGCACAGAGCACACTGGTGGCCCAGCCGCATCCACGCACGCTCGGGAAACGGTTCCAAATTCCCACCGTCGTGGTAGTCGAAAGCACAAGACAAGTTGTGCTTTTGAAAGGAGAAAGATTTGGCCCTTCCCTTATTTTTGTCTGTGAAATGGATCAGTGACCTCGGCTCCAACTCGGATTGACTGTCTCGCGTTCTCCAGGGACAAATTAATGGAGACCTATCACTTAATTAACAAACCCTCACTCACGGTATATTAAACGCGGGCTCTGCACCGGGAGCGCAGACGGGCGGGTTTGGGACGGCGGAGCACAGGGACGGCCATGTCCGAGCAGACAATACGGGACCTGCTCGGAACTACACCGGGCAGCAAGTGCCGAGAGCAGGGTGAGGCTCTGGAGCAGCGAAGCCTCGACACGGACGGCTTGTCTCACGCAGAGACATCCACGCGAAACTCAAACTCCGCGGCCTAATGATTATTACAAACAGTTAAAAAAAAATTTAAAAATCTAACGATTTTAGCCAAGAGCGGTTCTCAGCCACCGCTCACCCGCCAGGCTCGACTCATTCGTGCGAAACCGCTGTCCCAGCTCACCCAACCCGAGCGGGACGCTGGCCCCGAGCCCTGCCAGCCGCTGCGACCGGAGCCCACCTCCCCTGACACAAAGCAGACACCCCGAACGACTCCTCTCGGCGGGGCATTACCGGGGCTTCCCCGCACCCCGTCCGTGGGCCCGGTGCGGCCCGGCTCAGCCGCCAATTCAAGCATTTCCGCCTCACCCTCCGCGCTCCGGGCAGCGCTCCCGCCGGTGCGGCTTTCGGCGGCGCCCCATTACCGGCGGCGGGCGAGCCTGGCGGGTGCGCCCCGGCCGGAGAACGGGCAGAGCAGGGACGCCGCAGTGCGCAGCCCGAGCCCGATCTCGGCTTTGTCTGGCAGGCGGGAGCGCGGCGTGCAGGATCCGGACAGTGCCGGTGCGCGGAGCCGGCAGAGGGAGAGGGGAGAGGACAGAAACGGAGCGGCGGAAGGGGGGGTCGGGGCTGCTCTTCAGGGACAGGCAGGGACTGGGGCGGCCTGCCCAGGCCCGGGACCCCGACGCCGCCGCCGCCGTGCCCCGACCACCCCGCAGCGGGCTCACCTGCAAGCCGCAGAGCAGACATCCGCTGGAACTCCGGCTCCTGGAGCCACTTCCACATCCTGCGGAAGGTCTCCCGGCCAGATTTGAGCTTGCTCCAGGGCTTGGGGTTCCTCAGCAGGTCTGAGAGCGTCCCTTGAGAGCGGCACAGCACCCTCTGGGCGAAGATAGCCTGGGGGATGCTGTACCGTTTGAGCTCGGTGGTGATCCTCTGAGCTACTTCTTTGGTATTGATTTCTTCCATTTGCCCTGAATTACTTCCACTGTTGACCTGCGAACCAGTTACAGAAGGGTTTTGCTCCCTGGCAGAGCCCAGGATCTGCCCGTGGCTCTGGGCATTCAAGTGGGCATGGGGATGATGTGGGATCCCGTTGATAGGCACCATGCCAGCGGAGGTGGGGGTGAGATGTTGGTCGCCATGCCTGGCTAACATGGCAGGGTGGTGGGCTTCAAATCCATTTGGGGTGAGCATTTTCTCGGCGGGCATGGTGGCACTGGGGTGAGCATAGTGGGGCAGCCCTTGCTGGGAGTTGTGGATGCTCCCCAGGCCCGATCCAGACAACGGAGAGAGGCTCTGCCCCATGCCGGTAACATCCTTGTGGTACGGGGTGTAGAGATTGTTCATGGACGCCAGACCCCTCTCGTCCCGCATGAGCGTGAAGCTGCCGCTCACGTTGCCCGGAATCCGCTGGTGGGGATGGTGGTGGTGGTGATGGTGGTGGTGGTGGTGAGGAAACTTGTCCGAGACCGTCGAGATGGGAGGTAGAGGCTGCAGAGGGGTTAACGTGGTGTAGGTGCTGCTCATGCTCATGCCGGGGGGTGTCTCGCAGGCCATGGTCATGGTGGGGTGCAGGGGGCCCGTCAGCGCGTGCTCGGGCGGCCGGTGGTGGTGGTGGTAGTCGCCGCCGTCGAGGATGGACGCCATGCCCATGGAGCGCGGGTGGGCCGGCAGGTGGCTGCCGCGGTGGGCCACCGCGCTCCGGTGGTGCGGGCTGCCGCTCATCAGGTCGGCGGCGGCGGGCACCGGCTCATGGCTCACCCCGTGCAGATCGCCGATGTTCTCCATCGCCAGCTGCGCGTTCATCGTCGGCCGTGCGGGCGGCGGGACCGCACATCTATCTGGTGGGCGGCGGGGCGTCCCGGAGCTCTTGGCGGCGGCCGGTTGTTCCCGCGGGCGGGCGGGCGGGCAGGCAGGCAGGCGCTGCGGGCTGGTGGCGGTGCTGCTGCTGCTGCTGTTGTCGGGCTGGCTGGCTTTCCCTTTTTATTATTATTATATATTTTTTTTAAAATTTCGTGGCAATGTATTTATTTGGGGTTTTTTGGATTTTGGTTGGTTTTTCCCCACCCCCCTCCCCCGCTGCTGGCTGGCGCCGCCGGGCCGGTCCTAGGGCCGCCGCTCCCTCAGGCCGGGCCCCGCAGCCGCGGCCGCGGCGGGTGTGTGTCCGCGTCCCTCGCCATCCCCAGCCATGGCTCTCTGTGCGCGCCGCGCTCCCGCTCCGCTCCTGCTGCTGCAGCGCCGCCGCCGCCCGCACCGCGCCTGCGCGCCGCCCGGCACCGCCCCCGTGACGTCACCGCCCCTTTTAACCGCGCGGGCCGCGCGCGGCGGCGCCCAGAGCTGTGGGTGCCGCTTCCCCGCGCGGTCCGGGCGGGCCCCGCAGCCCCCGCCCCGGGCACAAAGGGGCCGCCCCGCCTCCCGCCGGGCTCGCGGGGAGCGGGGACACCCGCCCCGCCCCGCCCCTTCGGTGACTCCGCGTTTTTCCGTGATCGCGGAGCCTCCTCACCTCACCCGTGAGCTTCCGGCCGCCCTGCCCCGGGGCGCCCGCGGGGGTCGTGCCCGCCGCGTCCGCCCGCGCTCCCCGCCGCGTCCGCCCGCGCTGTCCCAGGTGTCGCTCCTGTCAGGTGCCCCGCCGGGAAACTTCCCGCTGCCCGGCCTGGGGACGGGAGCCCCGTGGCGCTGCGCCCCGGTTCCGACCGGGGTCACCCCTGCGGCTCAGCCCCCGCGCCCCCCGTCCCCGGGGATCCCGCGGGGCCGGCCAGGCGATGCGATGGGGGGGACGCCCCCCTGCAGCCCCCGCCGGGGACCCCGAGCGTGCCCGGCGGTGCAAGGCGAGCATATGCCCCGAGGCGCCCAGCAGCCGGACATGCCGCTGGTTTTCTTTTATTTTTTCACCCAAAAAAGAAAGAAAAGGAGGCGGAGGAGAATGAACAAGCGAGCCCACCCGCCGGCCCCCCTCGTTAGCTAAGGTGCCTTTATGCTGGAAGAAAGGGCAGATGTGCCTATTGTTCGCCCATTAACAATAACGAACCACGCCGGGCAGAGTGCGGCGTGTGCGCGGCGCTGAGCGGCGGGAGGGACGGGCCGAGTCGAGCCGCGGGGCCGCAGCCGGGCGGCACCGGGCCGGCGGTGCACAAAGGCCGCTGCCGCTCCGCCCCGCTTCGTCGACGGGGCCCGCGGTTGCTCCCGGCGCCCCCGCGGAGCCGCCTGCCCACTCCCCCCCCCGTCGCCCCACTGAGGCCCCGGGACAGCAAGCGGGTCCCCGCAGCGCTGGGGCTCAGCTCGGGACGTGGATATCTTTTCCACGGAGAGAGGGATAGGGCTTGAGCACCTGCCCTGGCAAAGCCCCGGAGCGAGGGCAAACCGCTTCGCTCCGCGGGACCCTGTCCGTGATGGGGGCTGTCACCGTCCTGGCGCTCCGCCGAAAGCTCCAAGGCCCCTTCCCCGGTGAGGGGTACGAGTCCGCTGCCAGTGGGCCACCAGCCTCACGGGGAATGCAGGCGGCAGGAATAGGGACCGGAGTTGGTCCTAGGGCAGAGTCCCCATGGGGTAGAGCTGAAATCAAACCCTGGGGTTATTTTTTCTCGGAGCTATTGCCCTAACTTTATGGACAAGGCCTGTGGAGGTTCCTCTCAGTACGAGGGGGAGGGCACTGCTCGGGAGCCCGTGGGGCCTCGCCGTTCACCGGTTCCTCGAGGCAGCGAGACCCCTCACCCCGCGTTGTGAGCCCAAAGCACCGCAGCAGGGGCTCAAACGGGGGCCGCAGAGGGGCCTCGTCGCAGACCCCGGTCTCCGAGCCAGGTCTGGCCCCGCTCCTGCCCTGCTGCCCCTTCACAGCGCCCGCGGGACGAGATGTGTGGGGGGGGACCGTGCCGCAGCTCAAAATGTCCTGCCCGTCCTCCTCGCACCCCTGTCTCGCAGCCCAGCAGACCCAGAGGTGAGTCGAGGCACCCTCTGCCTCTTCGCCGCTGCCTCTCGCCCAAGCACCGGGTACGTACCCTGATGGGCTGCTCACGGGTGATCGTGCCCGGGGAAACCAGCGTGGGGGCTGGAGCCGGGCCCGGCCATGTGCTTGGCTGCGTGTGCACAATCTGCGTGTGCCTGTGGTCGGTGAGCTAAAAAAACCCACCAGACGCCGGGCAAGCTGGCAGGAAACTTCTAAAGTCACAACTGTTTCTGTGTTGTACAAGTGTGTTGCGTGTACGGCCCGAGAAAAGAGTATACTTTTTCCTTGTATAAACTCAGAATTTCCACAGCGGGTTTATACATTTCCCCCAACTAACACACACACTTGTAAGAATTCAGAGTCACTGAAGCCCGTTTCCGAAATAAATCCATTGCTCAGAGCTGTTCAGGGTGCTCCTTCTTATTTTATTTTTTGCTAAAAAAACTCCCCACATACAGATCCCGCACAGTTCCTAGCGCTCCAGCCACCCACATCCTAAACGCTTTCACAGTTCTCTGAATTTTCGTAACGTTAACAGTGCCTCCATTTCTGATAGCGAGGGATGGATAAGGAAAGGTGTATCTCCGAAAGAAGAAAAAATAGACCTGAAACAAAGTCAGTGATCTCGGAAAATGTTTAGGATAAAATAAAATTATCGAGAGCATTTCCAGACCGAAATGGACGGCTATGATTGTTTCCCAAGCCAACACGAGTTGATGTCACCGATCTAATCGAAGCGTTGTCAGCTTCTTCATTATCAATATCTGTATACAATTTACCGTTTAATTAAAAATATTTCATCTCTGCGCCTTTAGCGATTAGTTATCAAAGCAAACATCATAGCGAATATGTTACTCCCTCGAGTTTGTAGGAAATTGCAGCATAAAATTTTTCTTCAAGAAAGGAATACAAACCCAACCCCAAACAATTTGGAGAGTCCTGTGACACGCCGGCCCCCCGTTGGGGTTCAATCTCTAACCTTAGAAAAGGGTGGCCGTAGAAACGCACACATCCCTCCCCAGCCCTAAACCCATCTTTTATTTTTAAAACATTTTTTCCGGTTACTTTGGAGGGACCCCACGACGAAGCGGCCCTGGTGCGCAAAAGCCACAGGCGCGGAGGACAGCGCAGGAGCCCGGGTCCGACGGCGCCCGGTCCTGTCTCGGCTGCAGAGCGCCTCTGGACCCCGCGATGGGCTTGCAGGGGCCCGGGGCCGGGAAGGAGAGGCCGGTACACCGCTCCGCAGCCTCGGCTCCCCGCCGTCGGGGGTGCCTGTCCGTGGGCTCCCCTCGGCGCGGACCCCGGCACGGTTCCCTCGCGGAGCCTCCCGCCCCACCGGCGGAGGGGGAGCGCCGGAGAGAGCTCATTTCGGTGCGCTAATCAATTACTGCTTGTGCAGTCAAGTACCATATATTTAACAGAATAATCGTTACCGCCCTTAAGTCTTTATTTGATCAGCAGATACTCGGAGCGGACTTAAAACGCAACTTTGCTTGTTTGAATTGCGTGGCGTGTGTGTGCTTTTTAAATCCGAGCTAATGACACCATGAAACGGCCGTAATCTCCCGCCTGACGCCAGCAAACACCGCTCGAGCACCGGGGCCCGCCCGACGGGGCGGCCCGGCCCGGGGCAGCGATCACAGTGCGCTGCACCTGACCGGACAGAGTTGGTTTTCTTTTAAATTATTTATTTATATTATATTTTTCCATTTTAATCTTTTTTTTTTAAACGGCGTGTGAGGCGGCTGCCGCCGCCCGCGCCCTTCCGCGCCTCCTGCACGGTGACAGCTTGCGGCACCAGGTCCCCTCGCACGGGGAGCGTGTCAAAGGTGACGCTCGAAGGCTCCCAAAGCCAACAGCTGCCGGGGGGGATTAACTTTTCCAGACTTTCCCCTGTCGAGCTTCTTGGAAACTTGCTTGGCGACAAAAACATATACATCTGTCGGGGGCAGGCAGAGAACAGAGGGCTGCGCCTGCCGGGGCAGGCGGGGGAGGGCCCAGCTTTCAGGGGAAGCTGCAGCGCGGCGGGGGCTCGCTGCGGGTGCCCGCCCGGGGGGGTCCTGGCTTTCCCCCTCCCGCAGCCCTCGCCCTCGGACCCGGACTTCTGCCCGACGGGAGCCGCGTGGTGCCCGGGGGTCGGCAGCACGGTCGCTGGACTTGGTCTGTGGTGGCCCCCACCACCTGCCCAAGGGCTCTGAGCTCCCCGCTTTTTCCCTCTGGAGCTCCCCAGGGCGGGGGTCTGGCCGGCTGGGGGACGCGGGGCTGGGAGCGGGCACCGAGCGAGCCCCACGGGCTGCAGGGCGCTGCCCGGCCGAGTCGCCGCGGTCCCTCTGCAGCCGCGTTCTCCCGCACCCCCCGGTGCAAACCGCAGCGCTTGTTAATGAAGGAACTTATGGAAGATTGCAAAACACCGTAAATAATTTAGCATTGTATTTCAGGAAAAAAATAGCTTTCTTAAATCATCTCCTCAATATAACTTGCAGACTTACAGTATGGCCCTGGTAAGTCTAAATTTTTAAAGTAGCAATATTCAAAGAGACAGAGATGTCTGTATTAATTATTTATCCGCTGGTGCCTTCCTTCGTTTCTAACTTATTATTAATTAGGCGCCTCTAGTCTTTCGCAGAGAGCTCCACAGAGCCAGTTGCAGCTTTAAATATGAATTAAAAGCAAATCCAAGCTACTGTAATGCGAAAATTATTCCGTGTCTTCTATGGCAGAGATGAATAGCTGCGCAGATCAATACTGTGAAGCTATGCTCCAAACGACAGGGTTATTGATAGCTTATATTAATGATGTTAATGATGGAAAAAGGAAAACAAGAACCCGACCAACTTATAAACTTTTTATCTGCTGAAACCCCGCAATCAAGCGGACAGGAGCATGAATTAAGGGGGCTGGAGATAATAAGAACATTATTTATGAAACCGGATAAATGACTTCTGATAGTTTGATGCGTTTGAACTCTACACTGCCGCCTTCTCGGAGGCAAGCTGGGACCTGTCGGGCGCTGCCCCCCGCCGGGGCGGCCCCTCGGCCCCAGGGGCGTGTGTGGTCCACGCACAATCCACGCGTGACCCATGCGGTGATGGCCGCATGGGTCTGCAACCCCAGGGTTGCTTTGGGTTCTGGGAAACCCTCAGGAAAACACTCCCGGGGGGCGAATGACGTGCTCCTCCCGGGCACCACGGCCATCCCAGCCCGGCTGGGGGCCCGCGGAAACCTTCCCCGAGACAGGGATGGCCCCGCTCCTCGGCCGGGCAGAGTTTGGGGTAACGGTACGGAGGAGAAAGGGAAAAGAGCCGCGCTCCTCCTCGCCGGGCAGGCGCCGCCCGCGACGTGACCGGACACGCGGGGCCGGGCCGAGCCTTCCCGCCCGTGGAGCGTGTGTGTGCGGGCAGTACCTGCTGCCGTCGGGGGCCGAGGCCCTTCCCGCGTCAGGACGCGGCTGCCCTGGCACTCCCTCCGCTCATCGGCCCTGCCCCAGGAGGGCTGCGGGGCCTCCTGTTCTCTCCGCTGCCCCTCGCCCGCACGGACACGCCTTGGTACCCCGAGACAGAAATAATCCTGGAGGTCACAGCGGCTCGGGCTGTTCAAACCCACGGACGGTAACATAATAGGGATCAAAAGCGCTTTGGTGAACACTATTCGTCTGGGTTATTATTTAGGGAAAGGTGCTATTAAATCCCCGCCGGGTGCCCAGAGGTGATGCTCTGCCAGCGCCCCGGGAAGGGCACCTGCCCGCGCAGGCAGCACGTGGCCCTGAGTTAGCAATTAAGGCAGGGACACGTTTTAATCTGGCAGCGCTGCTCACGGCGACCTGGGTTCCTCGGCTGAGGTCTTTATTAGTTACGTGTATGAGCGAATATACTCGCTCACTTATTTATTTTTTTTTATTTTTTTTTTCCTTTTTCCCCTTCCCCGGATGACAGACCGAGGGCTCTGTAAACTGTTCCTCTCTGTAATTATTCGTATTCGACATTTAGCTATGCGATGTTCTCTCTGTGCCTTTCTTAGCACATTTTATAAAAGTCTTTGTCTAGATGCGGTCTCGGATATACATGATCAATCCCATAGATAATTTTTTTTCATATTTTAAAAACTGCTGCTATAAAAAGTACTTTTAAAAATATTTTGTAATTATTATTTTAAAAAACAGCTTCCGCCAGGAGAAAGTCGCACTCGTTTCCAAAAACAATTCACAGCAGATAGTGTAGATATCACTTAATTCCTACAGAAATCAATGTGAAAATTAGATTTATTTGCTACTTACATTGTTAAAAATGACAAAGTGCTCCCTTTTATTTTCATAAAACCACAGAAGACCGAAATCATTTAATAAAGAATCCACCTAGTTTAATTTCACTGTAGGTCTCTTGCATTGAAACCAATTCTTCGAGCCTTTCCCTCATAAACCTGCCTTCCATTCTAGTATTAAGGGCAAAAATAATATTCTCAAAGAGAGTTAAAATAGTAGCATTTGTTTGCTCACTGGAAAACCTTTCACGCCGTTAGTCGAAAGAGATCGTGTAAATGAAACAGGATCCCCGGTTTTAAAGCGTTCGGTGTTCTCTCTTAGCCCCAAAGGTTTGGTGATTTCTATTTTTATTAAAAAAAAAAAACCAAACCCAAAACCAAAACAAAACGCCCCTTAAAAAATATTTATATAGTGTATTTTTTAAAAAAACGGAAGACAGAAGACGAGAGCGAAGGACCGCCTGGCCGCCGGCGCTGCCGGGGTAGGTGGCGGCCGAGGCGGTGCGGGGCCGGCGGCGCGGCCGCTTCTCCTCACTCTACTTGTTGGGTTTCGCTGCGAGGGAACGAAAGCGGCGGGCAGGGCCGGCGGGCAGCCCCCACACCGCGGGCAGCCCCCACACCGCGGCCCGGGCACGGCCCGGTGCGCCCCGTCGGGCGCGGGGCAAACTGGGGGTGCGCTGCCTTCCCCCCAAGGCTCACCGACCTCTGCTCGCCAGGGCCAGTGCGGGGACAGCGCTGCTGGCCTCGCCAGCGGGCCAGGCAGGGGCCGGGCCGGAGGGCAGGAGCCGCGGCCGGGCAGGGCCCGCGGGGCCCGCGCAGTGCCTGCCCTCCCGCGCTGCCCGCTACGCGGCCGCGCAGCACCGCACCTAAAGCCGCCGGGATTTAGGATCCGCGCCCCGGCCTGGGAGAGAGCGTCGATAAAATTCTGCGTATCAAATGAGCAATCATTTGTTGTGGTTACGTGTTGGGTAATGAAAGATGTTAGCAGGATCAATAAAAATGAAAACACTTTTACTTACATCTTGAATTACTGTTTTAAGGAGTGAGCTGTGGTGATGCAACAAACCAGAGAAAGATCTACAACCATCAAATGTCCTCAAATGAAATCAAAATGAACTCGTATCACCCTGGGCTCACCCCCGGCCCCCGCCCGAAAGCTCTCCCTTCTAGTGAACCCCCCGAGAGGGCTGAGGGCCCCCCCGGCCGGCTCGGGGCCGGGCCCAGCTCCGCTCGGCGGAGTCATCCCACCACGTCGGTTTATTTCTATTTCGAAAGAAAAACTCTGCCATCTTCGGGGGTGTCTAAAGGTCAAATAACAGGTCGTAGCCCGAGGCAAATGGGAATTTTAGAGGGACGAGGAGCCAGCCAGCTCCACGGCATCCTAAAAGCTTTCCCTCGACTGCCGCTAAATAATAAAATATCTACGCATCTCCATGGTTTATTCCCGCGTACAGCGACCCGGCAGGCACACGCTCGTGAATTCGTGCGACTGGGCTCTGCAGCGCCCGAACCTGCGGAGGAACCTGCTCGAAATCGATCCCCCAACCCACCATGGCCGTCGTACCGCTGACTTATCCCAACCGAAATAAGAGCGGGGCCCTCAGTAGCAGAAAATTATCGGGGAGATCGATTTCGGGGTGAACTTGCGGTGAATTTAGCAACCAACAGCCCCAAACATGGAGGCTGGCAGAGCTCCGGGGACCGCTCCCGCTGCAGCGGCCGCGATCCCGCGCCGGGGCTGCGCGGCAGCGGTGCGGGCGCGGGGCTGGCGGGG
Source organism: Pseudotriccus pelzelni (assembly GCA_035584735.1). Classification (NCBI taxonomy): domain Eukaryota; kingdom Metazoa; phylum Chordata; class Aves; order Passeriformes; family Tyrannidae; genus Pseudotriccus; species Pseudotriccus pelzelni. Next base: position 12,929,345 of record JAWMRA010000016.1, read on the forward strand.
CGGGCGGCGAGGCGGCTCCGCACGGCCCCTACGCGCGGCCGTTGCTCCGCGGGCGCGGAGGCGCCGGACGAAGTCTCTCCCTCCCCCGCCTTGCGCGCACCCCGCTCCGCGGGCGCGGGGGAGGCCGCACGGCCCCCGCTCCCCGCCACCGCCGCCGCTCCGCGCCCCGCCCCGCCCCGCCCGCCGGCCCCTCCGCCCGCGCCGTGCCCCGCTGGGCACGCTTACCCCCGCCGTCCGCCGCACGCCGCCGGGACGGGCATCCGCTGCCTCCTAGATTTGCCCCCTAGGAGGAGAAAACTCAAAAGAACAATAATAAAAAAATCGTCTATCTGCATGATTTCAGATGAGAACGAGGGGAAGAAAAAGAGGAAGAAGAAAAAAAAAAGAAAAAGAAAAAGGCAACGGACGCGGCTGCCACGCCAGTCCCATTAAAAAAAAATAAAGCACCAAACCCTCATAAGGTGTAGGAGAGATCTTTTATTGGACCAACTTAAACGCAAGAATTTACAGCCAGAATTACACGATCTTCATCAGCCCAACAGGCACCAGAGGCAGAGGCACAGGCAGCAATTTGTGTATTCCCTGGGTCTGCAGGAGATGAGACGGTTTTGGTGGAGGAACGGGGTGGGAGAGAGGACAGACCCTCTTTCCCCCCAAAGAGCCTCAGTTTGTGGCTCAGGTAAAAATAAAAATAGGAAAAAAAAACCACAACGAAAAATCTCTTCAGCGCCCCATTTTGCTCCATCTTTAAGTCCAGTCCAGGATCAATTCTTTCCCTTACATCCCCAGTCATAAACCAACAGCTTCCAGCTAAATCTTTTAAAGGTTAAAAGGAACAAAAATAGAAATAATAATCAAGGGTTTTTTCTTCTCCTCCTGCTTGTAGGACAGCGCATTTTGGTCAGTCTAGCCTTGCATTTAGGGATGCTACTTGCATTTGAATAGCTGCCTGGCTGGTTATGGATCGGGAGGCTATGAGAGGAATCAGTATGCAAATTGTTTCAGTTACAATCGAAGGGTTCGATCTGGAGAAGGTGCCTGAGCGGAAGTCGCTGTCAGCCAGCGGTGCATTAGGCTGCCATTGCCTCCGCCGTCTGGGCCTGCTCTCCCTTTCCCTCACCCTTTTTTATGCTTGTGTACAGGTTTCTCCGGCGGTAATTAAAACATACACACAAATCAGAGGCTGCTGCATATCACGTTGGTGCCTTTTGCAGGCTGCGGGCACAGGGAGAGGGGGAGTGGAGAGAATATATCGCCATGCTGCTGGGGTTATTATTATGCAGCAAGGGTGAGGCGATCAGTGAAATAAAACATTTATAAATGGTTTCGTGCTTACAGTAGGAGAGGTGGGCCGGGGGGGCCGCCTGGGCGCTGATCACACAGTGCAGGCTGCAAATCGATAACCCTTTCCTTGTAATCCCAGTAATTGTGGGAATCACGGCTCTCTGTTAAAGGGACAGCGGGCTGCAGTGGGGGGTGTGGGGGCTGCAGTTGCAAAGCCCCTGTCCCCCAAGGGCCCACCCCGGCCTCCCCAGCTCTGCCTGGAAGGCAGCTGGCAGGGCTGCGGGCAGGGGGCAGGGGCAGGCTCTGGCCTCACCGAATGCCATTTCCACAGCCCCCTTTACAGTTGCAGTAAGGCCCCTTCTGTCACCTGTGGCATCCTCCACCCAGGATAGGACATGTCCAGCACCCATGGCCGAAGGCATGGAGTGGAGAGAGAGCATTCCCCGGGGCGCAGGCAGAGAAGGGGGCTACCCACAGCCTTGCATCCCATGAAAGCCCAGGCTTCCCATGGCAGCTCCATGTCCCCATTGAGCCTCGGCATCTCGGCACAGCTCCTTCCCTTCCTCGGTTTTGGCACTGCCAGGAGCAGTGGGAGGCCTTGGGTGCTCTGTACCGGTCAGATATAAGTGAACCCAGTGATGTTTTGTGGTGTGGCAGAGAAATGAGATGGACTGGTAAAGTCCTGGCTGGAACCAGACTGGTGTGGGCCACCGCTGGCCCTGGGGTGCCCTGGGGGCAGCACCCCCAAGCCCAGCCCTGCCACTGCTCCGTGTCCCCCAGGTGTGTGGCTGCAGGGCCGAGGTGCCCGGCCGCCTCCAGGGCAGCCAGCGAGGGGGGTGCATGGGCAGGAGCGCCGGGGGCATGGGGCCCTACTCCTGCCCTCTCCCTGCCGCTGACCATCTGTCATTCAATTAGGGCTGGGAGGCAGCTGAGGGGCTGGGGGGAGTGGGGCTGGGGGTCAGCGACCCCGCACACAACGGCCTGCTGCCTCGCAGACGAGAAGAAGTTCAAATGTTAAACGCTCTCCGGCCCCGGCTCATCCAGGGCACTCGCCTTTGGAGGCAGCGCAGGGGTGAAGGGCATCAGTCATTAGCACTTAGATTTCAGCTCCGAGGCTGACCCTGCCTTCTGTTGGGGGATTTTGGCCTGAAAAGCCTTAACCCTTCCAGGGCAGCGCACACTCCTCTCCGGCCCCCACGTGGGTAGCCCCGGGCTGGCGCTGCCTGGCCAGGCTGCTCCCGCAGCCTCCCCTGTAGCCTGGGGCTGCCCCCCGGTCAGGTGGGTTTGGGGGAGAGGAGGGATCCCCGCAGCCCTGCCCACAGCCGGCCTCTTCCCTGACCCCGCTGAAGGGGTGAGCCAGGGCAACAAGTCAGTGCCAGCAGGGAGCCACGCTGTGGCCCCACGCTGGACGCAGCACACACGCCCTGCCCACCCATGGCTGCATTTCCTGCAGGCTGCCTGACACCCCCTCTCCTTCTTACAAACAGACCAGAACAAATTGATGAATTGAGCTTCCACTATGCTAATTTGGACATTATAAATATTTAACTATCAACCCTAGCAGCCAGCCAGAGAGGGCTGCTCTCTCCTTTACATGCCACTTAATCTAAAGTAAATGTTTGCCCCAGAAGCAGCTAGGGCAATCTGAGCATCTCATTCCCTGCCCCTTCCTCCCTCAGGGGAGCCATGAGGGTCCAAAAGGGGATCTTGTCACGTTTGACTCATTTCACAGAGTCTCCCTGCTGTCCTGCCTCCTACTTTTGGGTTTGTTAAGAAGCCAGCCTGAGGCAGAGATTGAATTGAGGCACTATTCTGGCTAGGAAGATTCTGACACTGTGCCTCAAATCAGAGAGGTCTCTGGCCACATCACCCAACATTGGGGCTGCTCTGCCTGCAGCAGATTTCACATATGTCTGGAGATGGAGAGACTCCTGATTCAGGATCAAGGCAAGGAAGAATGAGTTTTCATGTTCTTTCAAATGGAAATACTCCTCTGTGCCATGTAAACCCACAACATCCATAATTTCAGTAGGATGACACCTATGAAGAGAAACCCCATGGCCTTCATTTTGAGGACAGGTTATATACCTCTCATGACATCATCATTTCATATGTTTGATAGATTTTCACATTTGATATGCTTACTGTTTGCTGCTGAAGGGGAGTAATTTTCTGTTTCAACATGGGAGCACATCACAAGTGTTTGTTAATGATTTCAGAGCTTTGTTTTTCTGAAGGGCTTGAGCAGCTGTTTGAAACCCTTGGCTGTAACAGTTTTGCAAGTTATTCACCTTAGAGGCAAAAGAAAATGTCTCTCAGAGTGGTGCAGGGGTCTGTGGGGCTTCAAACAGCTCAGCTGGGGCTTGGTTTGGTATTTTTACAGCATTTGTGTGGCAGCTGTGCCACTCACATGAAGCAGCAGGTCTTGGGAAGTTGCCTTTCTGTTTCTGAGCTCTGTCAATTTGCTAATGAGAAGCTTATGATATCTGTTACTTATGCTGACTGTCTCTCACCTGCTGGCAAAAGGTGAAGTTTTGCTCTAAGGAAGAGTGCCCTGGTTCTTTGGTGGATACCATGTGCCACTGCACAGCCAGGGCTCACAGTCCCTCGTGACAACCCCTGACCAAGCACAGAGCATGGCATGATAAAATGAAGGCTCAAACTGTGCCAAGTGTGTCAATAAAATATGGGAATTTGGGTTGTCATTAACTGAGCACACGCAGTGATTTAACATCAACCCCTACATTAAAATACACACAAAATCAGGAAACAATATCTTGCCTGTAAATTTGAGTGGCTTCCCTCACACCCTTATCTCCGAATTGTTTAGAAACACAGGGAATGTTGGTGTTTTTTCATGCTGTCTTGCTCTCCCTTGCCTGGGACAAGCTGGCAGCAGGCTGGTAAGGTCCTGGTAGAAGGGAGGGTCCAGCCCATCAGGCTGTAAAGGCAGGGTAGGTGCTGCACTGGAGATGTGAAAAACTAGTTACTTTGCTATAGGGTTAGATATTGGATTATCAGCAAAAGTTGATCCCAGTCACATGGCAGATCTTACATTTGCTGTCATAAAATCTATCATTATTTAATAGGCATGGAAATCAAATTCTTCTCTGGACTATGAAGCAAGAATCTTTTAAAAATGTCTGTTTACCACAACAGACAACATACTGATCATCAGTTTTGAGATCTCTCAGACAATACAGAGATATGTGTGAATACAAGCTGGCAGCTTCCTTTGCTGTGTTCACTGCCCAAAATCAGACCCCACCAAATGCCACACAGCTTTCCAATCAGGTAGATTTTAAATTCTTTAAAGTCTGCTGTTTTGTTAAAGACAAATAATAAGGAAATTACACAATATCAACCTGCCTCTAGTGATGCTGCTGTTTACAGTGATACTCACAGGTACACACTGTGAGGAGATACACTCCTGTCTTTTGCCACAGGAGAAAAACTGCCCTGTCTGGATGAAGCTGACCTGGTATTTACCACTGTGAACAGCCTCATCTATTTTGGCAGCAGAAAGGGGCTGATCTTGTCCTGACTTGAGTCAATGCAAATTTCTCCCCTGGTATTAGGGCCACTGGGATGGTTAGAAGGTGGACCAGGTTGCTTTTTCTTTGCAAAGTCTACAAGTACTGTATCCATCCCTCAGTGTCCCCATTTCTGCCTTGTGATCCCTTGTGGGATAAAACTGAAAGGAAAAGTTGCAATGCTGATGTGGGGCACGTAGGAGTTCCAGAGGGTTACAGCACCATCCGAGAACCCGGGCTCCTCCATCTGGTGACAGAGGTGTGCTCTTCCCTCCTCTGTGCCATGGTGACGTAGTTCAAGTCATGGCAAAGGGCTCTCCTGGGTAAGGACTATTAACTGCAGGTGACTTGTGATTGGCACCAGATTTCCTGACAGAGACAATAAACCATTTCACATGGCTTGCAGTAGAGTATTTGTAGATGTGCTTTTCCAAGTCCTTGTTTGTGGACACTCCATGAGCTGCCACAGCTTCACGGTCCTGAGGCTGAGCCTGCTCTGTCCCTGCCAGCCAGTGGCACATCTGTGGCACCCAGCACTGAGGAGAGAGGAGGGGGAGCGAGCACCCTAAAGCCCTTTCGCTTTAGAGCTAGCACGGTCTTTAATCTGTGCATATTTTAAGGTGTGGGGATCCCATAAATCCTTCCACATCTGGGATCGCTTGTAATGGCCAGTGTCAGGAGTTTACAGAAGAGCTTTCCTAAGATCTAGCGCCCAGAATCAATAGCAGCTGCAATTCCAGGCAGGGGGATAGGCCAAATCCCCGATTTGATTCTCAGGTGTTTTCAATTGTATTTCCAGCAAAAAATTATTGTTGTTAAGTGATTCCTCTGGTCTGGTTGTGCCTTTTGAAGTTGCCTTTATTTCTTTGAGCTCAGATTCTTTGAGATCCTCTAGGTGCTCCGTCCCCAAACCCTCATGTATCTAATCAACCTGACAGCTTCCCAGCAGATGTCTCCATCTTCTCCATTTTCTCCTTTATTGAGGAGACACACTTCACTGGAGAGTGCATCTTAGCCAGTGTGGCCAAGCCAAGCTCTTTGGAGAGCTCGCAGAGGCCCAAGTCATCTAGTCCAGCCATGCAGGAGCAAGGGGACCTTGCCTGGCAAGGCAGGGTTTGAAACACCCTGCAGCTCACACTCCATTCTCCATTTTCTGCCTTGCCCTTGCTTTGTGCATCTGACACCATCAGCTCCCATCTGACTGGAAGCATTCATGCTGCTTTGGGGTGAATTTTTTGAGGTTTCAGCCACTCCACCTTGCCATGGGGAATGCCTCTCCCCATTAACATCGTTACCATTCCTGTTTGTGCAAGCGCTGCCTGGGAGCACCAGGAAAACGGAGTCTGGAGAAAAGAGCTCTGTTGTACGGTGTTTGTAATGGGTCACAGCATGCTGGCCAGGATTGCTGGCTGGACTCTGTCCTCTCTGTGAAGCCCTTCTGGGTCTGTGCTAAATCACAAGCAAGTTGAGGCCAGACTTCCCTTGACTGTCCCAATTTGCTCTGAAGTGCCTACATCTGAATTCCTTGTGGGTGGAAGAAAGGAACATGGAGGTGATGGGCAGCATCTGTAATAGGAAATTGCTGTCTGCAGATGTGTGTGTGAAGGAAAGCCTGTGTCAGACAACGGTATCAAGGGATAAATTCCACAAGTGAGTGAATCCATCTGAGTGTAAGACACAGGTTGTGCATTTTCCTCAAGAAGGAGCTGAACAGCTTCAAGGATATCAATCCACTTTATGAATGATGTGGTTTCCCTACCACCGCCCATGCTTACTCAGTAGGAGAGAAGACAATAGGCAAATAAACAGCTGTTTGGCTCATCTTGGACTAGGTTTTGACCTTACTCCCTTTGCATTTAGGTGGAGCTATGCTGGCAGTTTTGCTTGAGCAAAGAGTTCGATTACATTCCTCTTTTGAAGGAGCAATGTGAGAGTGTCCAAGTTGAAACACCTTCTAGAAAATGCAGGCTTCTCTCCTGGCTGGCTCTGCAGGTGGGTGGTGTGCAATGGGAGATGCTCCAGCAGTTTTAAAAGAATCCTTTGCCCATTGAATACAATGGGGAGAAGCTTGTTACCACCTCTAAGTATAGAAATTTCTCCCGCCTTTGCTTTGCACAAATGGAAATCTGACTGCTCCTTCTTATCTTCCCCTGTACACCTGGTGTTGCAGTGACCAGTGACAACGTGGCCCTGATAAAGACTTCAAGAGTGGACCTATTATCTATATCCCAGAAACGCTCCGATCATGTGGGAATAGTTAAAGGTAAGAAAATATATAACAGGTCATCTGTCTTTCAGCTCTAGTCAGCTCAGAGGTGGAAACAGATTGACACAGCTGGGTGCAGCCATCCCGCTGGAGCCTCCAAATGTCGGCCAGCAGAGCTGCAGCAGGCACGGAGCACAGCCTGTGCAGTTCCCTGGGAAGCTGTTTGTCCGCAGGGGGTTGGCCGCCAGCTTTTGGGGCAGCTAAGGCAGTGAAGCTGCTTTCTTGCCTAGCCCCCTCTGATGAGACAGTGAGACTCAAAGCTGGGTTTGGTTCTCTGTCCTGTAGGCACATGGGGTGACTTGACCTTCTGTTGATCCGGCAGCCCCTGCAGCCCCAGCACTGTGCTGAGGCCAGTGCTTGCTGGCAGAGGCAGGGAGCTGGCTGGCGCCTGGGAGCAAGGGATCTTGGGCACATGAGGCAATGCAGACCCTCCCTGCCACCTGGCCCTGATGCTGGGGAAGCAGCTGGATGCTGAGAGCTGCAAGCCTGCACACTGCTCTCTGGGTATTTGCTCGTACACACTATTGTTGCGGGCAGGGTGTAACCTCTGGCCTCCAGTGCAGATGGTTGCATGAAAACAATTAATCTTTTGGAGAGCAGTGAATGGAAACATTAGTGCCTCGACCCCTAACACAGGTGAGCATCACTGCCCAACGTGAAGGCCTGTGTGCACAAGGCGCTTTTGCTGACTGCGAGCTTTCAAAGGCTTGTGAATCTGTAAAAAATGCAGAGAAGGATGGAGAAATGGAGTCAGGATGCAGAGAAGCACTGCGCTCTCCTGGACAAGCACTGGGGCGGGAGACTCGAGGAAAGCCAGTGAGCTCCGATGGGTGTGGGCTGGCCAAAGGGCTGGGAAGGGTGGGCAGCAAATACCCCTTGCTCTTATTTCTGCAACTGAAAAGGCAGCATGACATGGCTCTTTGCTCCTGGCAGATAACTTGGAAGCCATCTAACAAATACCCCAGCTTCACCTATTTCTTATCCCAGGGGGAATCAACCATCTGCAGTTTTGCTGGCTGTGCTGGACAGGAAGGCATAGTTCATTAGCAATTTATACGTTCAGTTTGTCTCCTAAAATGGATCTTTCCAGCAGCAGGGATGTGTCATTTCCCTGTTGAGATGCTCCTGTTTTCACAGTGGTGACTCCCAAGCCAATCACTCTCAGTTTGAGCTGGAGTTACCAGCATATGTAAATGACATAAATAAGCTGCAGGAGCAGGGTCACGTAACTGTTTTGTTAGGTCCTGCCCTGTCAGTCCTATGTCATGGATCCTGACAGAATATTAACATGTTTGCATATGTAAATGTGTTAAAGAGAGCATCAGCTGAGGGAATACATTAAACCCAGTAGTCCTTCCAAGTTGATTTAATCTGACAGCACCTCCATTAAAAAAATAAAAAGCATCAGTTTTCCCTTTGTGACTTGATGTACAGTAATTAGCTTGTTAGAGCAGGAAACACCTCCTTTCATAATTGATTTTGCACCCCTTTTACTTGGATATCTCTGACAAGCTGTTTCTTTTTCCCCAAGGACACCATCAGTACTTCCCATGTGTTTGGAATTTCATGAATGTGAATAATGAATATGATTTATCCCTCCCACACTCCCGTGCACGGATAATATATGTAGCCAATTTGTGAACTGGACCTCGCATCAGAAGGATCGGTGTCAAAGTATTAATAGTGCAGTGACCAACCGTGCACAGGAATTGGGACCCAGCTAAGCAGTGATTTTTCTGGGCATCAGCGAGGTGGGAACAGGTTGCGCCACGTGTTTGTCACCGGGGGAGGAAGAAAAAAAAAGAATGAAGATTTTCTGAATGGTCCTGTGTATCTAAGTTAGCATGCCAAATTGGTTGCTTATTACAGCTGGCACAGTGCCTTAGCAGGCTAATGTGTTAATAATGTGTAATGTTTCTCTTAGGCAATGGCACCACTCTTCATTAGCCCGTCTCAAGCCCTGTCACTGTTGCTTAGCTCGACATTTTGTTTCTGATGTTCGAGTGAGGGTATTTGAAATCAGGGTTTCAGATCTGCTAATACATGTCACACACTCTTTAAAAATGGATTTTAAAAGGGCCTCAATAATTTTATGGCTACTAATAACATTTGTAGCTATGTGAGCTAAGCTAATGATAAGAGTAATCAAATTTCATGTTTCACGGCATAAAATGAGCAACTGTAGGGGTCAGGAAGGTATTCACTCCCTGCCCTCCTCCCCTGGGAACCACTGTCTTTTCCGGTTGGCTCAGTAGATGAGCAGTGTTTGGGATGTGAAATAGCACAGTGCTGCAGGGAAGTTTGGGGTCTCTCACTACACGGCAAGGATCTTCTTTATAAGCATCGGAATTTCAGCTGGCAAACGGAGCAAAACATTCAAATGAATCATTTGTTTTACACTAATTATATTCCATGTTGGCGTCAAATACGTGAGTATCCCCATTTTTGTGGCTGTTTGCTCAAGTCCCCTGAATTGGATATAAGCCTCATATTTCTGAGTGGCCCCAGCACGGCCACATAACCCACATCCTAATTTTTCAATCAATGAGGGTGCTCGTTTCGGCGTTCTTCTATGTTTTCACTCTCTGTATTAGCAAGTTCGTTTAGAGCATTTCTTTAACACTGAGAATAACTGTGAGAAGCATCCGAGAGAGCCTGGAGTCACCAGCAAACACCTTCCTTGGCAGGTACCACCAGAAGACCACAGTGGGATTTGGCAAAGCAAGAAGCTGTTTAACTAATGTCTGGTTTTGATAAAGACTTTCAGTCCCTTGTTTTGCAAATAGTGCCTAGAGCACTTTCCAGCACCCATACTTTTAGTATGATGTGTTTTCTAAAACCTTTTAGTGCATTGTGCCAGCGATGCAGTGATGAGCCTAAAAGGCCTCACTTAACACAACGTGTAATAAACCAGATAGGGATGTGCTGAATAAAAAAATCCAGTAGGGACAGTCAAAAAGCTCTCTGTTTTTAAAGCAGAAAAACTGCTTTAATAAAAAAAAAATAATTCCAGAAAACCTTGTAATCCAGCTTTGCCAAAGAGCATTTTTTTGAGGCTTGGAGTAGATTGCCATGAGGAGGGGGTTTCCTGATACATCAGGGAACATAATGGGAAAGGCTGAAGTTAAAGACCCTTTAATTGAGGCCTTCAGAATGGTAAGTATAACACTTCATCGCTCTGTTTAGGGGATTTTGAGTATCTCTACCATCAAGGCTACATTTGTCTGTAGGATTAATCACTTTTTGATCCAGAGGGTTTAAGACAGACAGCTTACTAGGAATGTGCTGCATGGCTCTCCCAGGCTGGCAATTAGCTTTGTTTCTTCATATTGTCTTGTTTATTATGCCCTTCTCCATTTCTCCATTTCTTTTTTTTTTTTTCTTTGACCATCATGTTAATATACTAATTAATTTTTATTCCATTTGTAGCTGTGCTTTTGGGGGATTTTTTAACAGAGGACTTTTATTAAAATCTCTGTGTCAAATACAGAACAAGAAAAACTCCTGCTGCTGAGCAGAGAAAAGGTTTGTATATAGATGACACTGTAAAGAAATCCTTGGAGAAACTCAAAGACATAATTTTGCTCTATTTTAGAGCTTTATCTCAAGAGTTTCTGAGGTTCTCCTACTTGCTGGAAAATCATCAAGAATCCGAACAATGCCCGTTATCACTTAACTTGAACACAAACAGGTTTCTCTGGGACACTGTACCTCACATGAAAGAAAAAATAAGTCACTGGAGCTGTGTGTGTGTGTGTGTGTGTGTCCACTCAGGAAGCTGTTCCCTGCTCTCGACAGGCTGTTTTCTCCTACATATCACTGGCCCAGAATGGCAGAGCAAACACATGCCCCTATGCCCATACTCCTACTCCTCTATGGGGTAGCACAGAAGATGGAGGGTGTCTTTATTTCCTTCTCATGTGTGCTGTTTGAATGGAGGGGTCAAGCATGGAGGCGTTCCTGAGCTCTAGACCAAAAATATCCATCAAGACCGGGCTGGGAGGTATCCATGTGCAGTTCTCACATGGGTTTACACATGTATGGGACCTGTGAGCTGTCAGCAAATAACACAGCACTTGACAAAGCCCCCCCAGACCTGGCAGCTTGCTCTGTGGCTGGAACCAACCCGAATGTCCTTGAACGCTACCTAAGGGCTCGGATCTTTTCTGTTTGCAGATGAGACTTTGCCCTGAATCTGCTGGGTCGCCTTGGTTAAGCAAGTTCACTGCTCTGCATCCATTTCCCGCTTGGGAACCCACAGGAATGATGCTAACCACTTTTATACAGCATTTTTTTATACCCTGAGGACAAGCACAATCTCAGGGCTGCATATTGTTGTGTAGAACAGTGCTCAGTTCATGTAACTACAGCATACCAAGCCAAAGCTTATTGAAATACATGGGACTGCAATGAAATGACTTCAGTCAGGTTTGGATCAGATGCTCAAAGCTGTAAAAATTTTTTTTGACCTTCTGACATCCCCAGTGTGAAGTTACTAGCACAGTCAGAGCTGGATGCAGCACGAGCCACGCATTTCTGTCACAGGCAGTTTGTCTTCCTTTTTCCTGGCTCTTCTTTTAATAAATGTAACTTTTTCTCCTATGGCTCAGGCATTGTGTTGAAACACCCCGACAAATGTTCTCAGGTTTTTAAAATATTCAGTATTAAAGAGATCAGGCCAGATGTGTTCTGCTGCCTTCATCACTCTAGGTTGTGTACTGTGTGTTGAAATGATTATTGTCATCACCCGGTGAAAGGCAGCTGATGAAAGACTCTCTCTCCCTCTGATGAGCTATCTATCCGCCCCTGCCCAGTGCAGAGTGCACAGGGTTTGTTTTTGAATGATATATTGCTGTGTCAAAGTGGCTTATGTGCTGCTTAAACTTACACTGTGAATGATAGAGAGTACGTATTAAACAATCTCACTGCAACGGGAGCTGTATTTTCTCATCTCCATCTTTGGGGGCACCAGAGCCAACCCCCGCTCCGCGAGCCTGGCAGGGACTCCCGGACAGGATGTCTGGGTACATCTGCCTTCACATGGGACATTTTCAAAGGAATACAACTGGATACCAACCATTTTAAGTCTTTCTAGAAGACACGATTGTCCTTTTTTGCCCACCCTATTCTGCTGATGAAGGAAACTGTTCTACACGACACATTTTGAAATGTTTTGGGTTTGGGTACCTTTCCCATAAAACCTTTTCTGTTCTCAAGTAGTGTAGCTTTTGTTTTCCCACTTGTCCCCCTTTTACTCCACTTTATTCCTATTTTTTTCCAATTCTTTGCAAGGTTCAGCAACAATAGCTAAGAAGAGATAGAACAAGGGGAAGTTGTAATGTTTCTGTTTTGGGTCTATTGCCAGACTCCCAAATCATCTCCCGAGGAAATGTTTGATGAACAAAACATATTAAAAACACCACTTTGCCTTGATAATCTTTTGAATGGAAAACCCAGTTCTCAAAGCCTTCCACCCTTCCAGAGTCCTCCAGTGTTTCTGGTAAATTCCAGCTTTGCTGAGCAGAGCCCATAACATGAATAAGACCTTTCCAAACAACTGAGAATAATTAAAAAACCCAAAGCGCAGACATTTTCCCCGTGTAGTGACACAATCAAATACTTAACCAAAAATAATGTAATGAAAAGTCTAGGTCACAAAATGGAGTACTGCAGCCCGGAAAAATAGTTTTCTGACCTTCTGGATTTCCTCTATTAGAGCACTACCATGCAGCGAGCAAACCCTATTTCTTACAACAAAGAAATTTAGCAATCTGCGAGGCTGTGTCACCTTGCTGGCAGAAACACTGAGCGGCAATAGCGCTGAAAGTCAACACTAATAGCTGACACCAAATTAAACTGCCAGAGTTTGTGTGATGTAGTTCTGTCACCCTTTGACACATTTGATGTGAATTCAGAGGCTTCTGCTGTAAACTCATCAGCAGAGCTCATGACGCATCATCTTTACATATCTGTCCATCCACATTTGTCAGCAAACCGGGAGCCTCAAATGACTCCAGCCATTGGGATATAGATTGCTTTACCTTCACGTATAGTAAATAGAGTGTTTTAACACTTGTGATACCCTCAGCTCCGGCTTTTAACTGACACAGTCTTGTTAGCTGCACTTCAGCCTTTCTGTGTCCACGCTGAACGTGGTGATTGATGAGGGCTGATTATGGCAGTGGGGTGGCCCATCCCTTCTTAACCTGTGGCTCAAATCATCTCCCGTTTGCCCATGCAGAAGAGCAGCAGGCACACTCCTAAGTGTCTTCATGAAGTGTCTGATTGAAAGGCCACAGCCAATTAGGTTGAGCTGAAATGGACACCTGCAGGATGTCTTTGCCTCTCAATTTGCTGCGTGGTGCCTGCAGAGAGCAGGAACTAAAAAAGTGCTGATAGCCCTCACGTCTGCTTCACCCAACAGCTCTCAAACCTGGGGCTGGTGTTTCAGCCCCAGGAAACATGGCAGGGTGGCTGTGCCCTCACTTCACAGCCTTGGACTAGGAATAGCCCCAGCAATCTGGGGGTCAGGTCCTGATGGAGCACAAATGCACATCATGCTGTTGGGCAGCTGTTCACTAATGACAAATAAATAACCTCCCCTCAAAATAACATTGCATTTCAAAACACAAACAACCCCCTATGTGTGTTTCTCCCTGGGCAATCTGGAAGGGATTTCTAATGTTTATTTTTCTGTAAACAAGTTAGTCCTACTGTAGTTTCAGACTGATGTCTTTTGGTTAAGAGTTCTAGTTTTTCCACTAATTTTGGGCTTACTGAGGTCTCCTCAGAAGACAGCAGGGGTCTCAGATGCTGAGGTGTATGTGAGCACTGGACTTGAAGTGATGGTCTGAGCAAATGCTGAAGAGACTCATCACACCTGTGCCATGCTTGTGCCTCCCCTGTGGACCAGCAAAGAAAAGGAACTGCCCTTTCTGTTTATGTCTGCATGGTATTTAACATACTTGCAAGCTTCAATAGCATCTTATTTACCACATATTGCCCCAGCATGTTTAATATCATGAGTAATTTTCTTCCACTGACTAGCGTTGCTATCAGTGTGAATTACTGTGGTGAGAAAACTGTAATCAAACTCACAGGAGGAACAAACAGACTAAGAACAATAAATCTGATTTTTCTTTTCATAAGTCTATTTTAACATACAGTTTAAAATACTAGCTTCATAAGGTAGTATGCATGCAATCACTCTTATTCAAGTATGAGCTATAACAGAATGGGAATAGATACATGATACCCTACAAGAAAAACCACTCTATTTTCACCCTGTGTCTCTAAATCTCCTGCTGGTGTAAAAACATCGCATAGTGCCCCATGTCCCAATAACCCTTTGCACCACTAAAATCATTTCCAAAATATGGTAATAGAAGATTACACTTGCTCTGGAAAATTCTAAGCTCCACAAATGTGTAAAAAAATTGGGAAACAAGTATAAGCTTTAAAAATACTTCCCACCAACTGCTATTGCTTCTTTGTGACCTGCTCCATTTGGAAACTGCCATGGAGTGCCACTCGGCTTGGGCGGGGGAAGCAGTCTGAGGTCTCAGACCCAGCACCTGAGATTTAATTTGACACCCTGAACATCATACTCTTGTCCTCTGGAAACGTCTTTCCTTGTTAGGATTCGTCTGCAAGAACTGAGTACGGCATTAAAACCCAATTTGGAAACAGACAGTTCTTTCCTTGGTGTGGAGCTGCTCCCATTCCAGGGGCCTCAGGAATACCTGGGTGGTCAGGAAGGGCCTGAGTGGCCAAACTGATGCAGCTGAGAGATGGAGCTGCAACCGGCACAAGCTGTGTCTTGGGGCATCTGGGGCTCACTCCACACCCAAAGGGGATTGCAATGGAAATGCTGACAGCTCTTCATAATTATATCACCTAGACACTTCTGTAATTACTGTACAGAGGCTTCTGGCATGCAAACAATATTAGGGTGCCTGACTTCTTTGATCTGCCTGTATGGCAAAGCTGCCGAGGACAGGAAATCATTGCTTCTCCTCACGCATTTTAAAACAACTAGTTGTGCTCTTAGCAGTTTGCAGTTACTTACTAACAGCAGTGCCAATTGGACTACTTCAGCACTTATTTTAATTTCCAGATTTCCTGTTTATAGACTGTAGAGTCCTGATGCCCAGTGCAAGGTGCTCGATGGACTAGAGCTGTCTCTGCAGTGTCCCAGGGAGGAGAAACATTAAACCTTCACCTACAGAAACTATTTATAAATGTACCTGACTTTGGCTTTTGTGTCATGTCATCACCGGGACCAGGGCTGTTTGTCCTTTCTTGCACCTTCCAGGTTGCCAGCAGGGAAATGTAATTCCCTGTCTGCAAAGGGGCTTGTCCCACCTGCTGCATTTGTCATCTTCTGAAGTAACAACAGTGTAAGTCTTGTAAGTACATTTATGGCACTCTTGATCAGGTGAAGGTTTAAATCAGATGAGTTAAAATGGATCACGAGATGCAAAGCAGCCATCTCTGACATTAGCTGGACTACGGCCAGTACACCACAGCATTCCTGCAACTGCATTGCTTGTATGAGCAATAACTACCTGGAGATAACGCTACATGACAAGCAAAAATACAGCAACTAAAACCAGTCCCCGCCTCCCCCTAAACCTCATCTCCAAATGCTAAACCATGGGTGCACAACTTTAGGGCACAACCTTTAGGGCACAACTCATGTGAGACAGGCAGTGGTGACCAGGGAAGTGATGAGGCCCAGGGAGGTGTTCTCCACTCAGCCTTCAGCTCTCAGTGTGGTAACTTTATCCTGCATGTTTTCCTCCTTGGATGCAGTTTCCAACCCAGACTGCAGCAGCCCAGTAACGTCTCACACCAAGCCACGAGGTAACTGAGTTCGGGGTGGTTGCCCAGCCAGGACCCAGTTGGGTTGTGTGCATGGCAGATGGAGGACTTCACAGGCTCGTCAGAGAAATATTTACACAAAGTAATTTAAATAAGTTCTCTGGAAAATTAGATATTGTAGCACCCTCTTCTGGCTTTCTGCATTCCCTGGTTTGTGGCCGCCTCTCTCCTTTGAGACCATTTGGCTTACACGGGTTTGCTGTTCACGGTTTTGGAGTTGCAGCCATCCTAGTCCTCTCCCAGTTTCTATAACCACGTGACTTTCTAGGAGAACCACTCCTCAAAATTGTGTTTCTCACACTGAGTCCCTTCACAATTAACCTTTTTGTGCAACTTTTTTAGAGCAAAATCTCCTTTCTTACTTTTTTCAGTTGGTGACCATGGCAAAAAACCCCCTGACTTTGCACATTTTGTACAGTTCTGACTGTACTGCTGTGGAGAGAGTTACTGCAAACCCACGAAACCAGAGGGAGGGATCCTGTGTGAGGATCAGGGACTGCCACAGCTGGCAGAGTGGCCTCGGGGAGCAGCAGAGTGGGGAGGGCCCCCCCACCCTCAGTGCTGCCACTAAGGCAGTCGGGGGCCCTCATGCTGGTTTTCGGGGGTGCTTCTCCCTCTCCTGTGTCCTCACTGTGAACCCAGAAACAAGCAATTATAATTCATAATATGGGTGTGCAAACTTTTCTCTAAGAGCTAATTAACTGTGAGGGCTAACATTTCTGGTTTAGGGTCCACAAATGACATTATACCATTATAAAATAAACTCTAGGAAAATAATGTACTTTTAAAATAAAGCATGGCTTTCCTTTTACCCAGTAGGTTAAAGTACTTTGTTCCATGGTACCAGCTTTAAATTTTTCATGTCAGGGTGAAAAGGAATTTTTTAATTATAATTTTAATGCATTTGACCATATTTCGTTATGATACATTTTGAAACCAACTTGTAAAGGTGTCACAAGAAAATATGTCTATTCCATAGAAATATCTGAACTATAAGAACACAGTTGAAATAACATAGTGCTTTTAAAAGAGCCAATTATTTATTTCAACCGCGATATTGCATCTGTCATTAGCACGTGTGAAATATTTGTTGTATTATTAGGAAAGTTCCAAATTCACCAGTTTCAAAGCTCTCAGAATTTACAGAAACATAAGGTACAAGGTTATGGCTTCTCTGCTGAAGGTCTGGTGGTAAAAATCATCCTTAAATCCATTTTAACTACTTCCCCTTGCTTTCCCCCTTCAGGTGGCAAAGCCACCCCCCCTGCCCTGCACCACCCCACATCCTTCACTTTATTCCCTCGGGGCACTGGGCAGGTCAAACACTGTGTAAGTGGAAAGGGGATTATCTTTGCTTTGCAGGATTAGCAGATGAAGAGCAGAAATCATCACCACATCCTGCTAGCAGCCAGCTGGGAGAGGGGCTGGGAGGTGCAGGCGGAAGGTGCCATCAGCACCCAGGGTAGCAGAGGGGCTGGCTGAGGGTCCCTGCTTGCATGGGGGCATCGTGGCCTCCCTGGGACACAGGCAGCAGCTGTTTGCCTGGGTGCTGCTGCTGTGGCTTCCTGTGCTCTGAGCCCAGCCAGGTCACAGAAGCTGGGCCTTGGGTTCATGGACTGTCATCTGACTATCCTTTTTAGTGCCAAGATTGTGTGTGGGCAGAGAACACAGCAGCCAGGCTGAGGAGTTTTCCAAAGACCGCTCTGGTGACTGGATGCTCTGCAGCACTGCCCCTGCCAGCATGCACCTTTCATGATCATGGGCTGCAGGTTGGGCTGCCTACTTGGAGCTGAAAACACTTGGCAGATGTTACCTGTACTAAACTCTGGATTTGCTGAGGCTGCAGCTTTGCTTTGCCTGTCCTGGCCTCAATCCTATAGAATGACCCATATCTCTCCTCACTCTCTCCTTGCAAAGGCAGCAGAACTGTTGAAGTTATTTTTTTCCATTTTGGCTGCCTGGCTCAATCTATGGGGCTGAAAAACCCGCTTAAATCACAGCATACTCATAGATCAGTGACAGCAGCACCGCTGCTCTGACAGCAACAGGAGATCACAGTGAGTGTACCGAGGGGACATGCACGCAGCACCCAAGAAAAATGTTTGTCTACCGGGGGATGCTCTGAAGCTGTGAATGAAAACACAGCTTCATCACCCTCCTGAGCACAGAGTTAGTGGGAAAAACTGCTTAGGTGCTTGGCAGTCGGACAGGAGTGCCTCTTGGAGAGCAAAAGAAGAAAGGACCGGGATGGATATGGTGAGGTTTTGATCAGCACAAGTAAAGCATTATCAGTAGCTTCTTCAGCTATGAGAAAAAAGAGGATTGCAGAGGATATTACAGATTTAGATCTTCCTTTGTTATTTATACCATGAAACTCGGACCTCCCTCAACCCTAAGCCAAATAAGAAGTCTCTGACACGTTGTATTTCCTTAACACTTTCCGTGCCAAGCTCCTCAAGACCCTTAAAAACATCTCTTCGAGGCAGGACTCAGAGGTAGTACTCACTCAGACCTTTGGCTTCGTATGGATGCTCACTCGCCCCAAATCACTCCTCAGCCCTTTTTGGTGACTGATTTTGGCATATCTTGCTAATTACTCAGTATAGCTTGTACACCTAATATGTCTAATCAGGGTGCTTTTCTCAACTGTCTCCCTTTAAAATGGCTTCGTGCAGGCACTTTTTGATATTTCTGCCTCAAATTTTCCCCTCCACCTTTATACCGCTCAGTTTACCTCCCTGCTGGGTGTGTGAGCCCCAGAAGCCAGTGCTGGAGGAGCACAGCTGGCAGGAGGCTGCTGCCTTAATAAAATCAGCAACAGCCCCCAGAAGCACGACACTTTCTCCCTTGCAGACAAACATCTCTTTCCCCATTTATGGTGGACCAAAGGTCGAAGATAGCAGCTCTGCCGCTTCCAGGGCGCTGCTGAAATTTTATGCCCTGGAATTGCTGTCAAGTTTAATGTTCGCATTTTTATATAATGAAAGAGCAATTGTTCCAGCTCTGCCACCTGCATGAATTCACACTGAAAAGATCGAAAATTTCAGGTGAATTTTCACAAACTGCTCAGACCTTCAGCCAGTGGCCTTACACTGGATTAAAAGCAGAGGTAAGCAGTATTTACTCGGGAAACTGAGCACTAGACATACCTGGAGAATTCTTTCTGAACCTAATATCAATGTATTTGAGAGGAAACCATCAGAATATTTACCCTTTTGTACAGCTTCATCGACCTTTTCTTACAACCTCTTGTTAGCTTTTCCCTTTACAGGTTTTTGGTATAGATCCTTGGGTTATAAGTCTGCGGTTCTCTGACACGTTACTGCTTTGTAGAAAGGAAGGTCTCTCTGTTTTACACTTTTAAAATACAAAACCTCAAAATGATTGCCTCTTCAGTTGTATTTTTACATAATCATGGTCTCATCAACAAAACTCCCATTGGCTTTGATGGTTACAAAAACCATGTTTGAACTTTGAGGGGAAAACATTATTATGCTTAAAAGTGACACTCTGATGTTCCCAGTACTTTCAAATCTAGTAGAGCCAGTGGTTTACCTAAATGTCAGACATATGTCCTTACAACTTGGGGCTCCCTGGATGCCCCTCTGAAACACCTGAGGAAAATTTCCAGCATTTACAAAGCCAACTGAGAGCTGATGGGTTGCTTCACAGTTTTTACGCATAGTTCATTTTATAACTGCTATGAGCAGTCCCAGAGGAGCCTGCTCTTCACTCTGGTGGGGGAAGCTGCACCCTAAGGTCTAGTTACATTTGCAGATCTTAACATTCTAATTCGTTGCTCTCCTAGCAAGTGGAAACTGGGATAAGCCTAAAGACACAGGGTGTAGCTGTGATGCTGAAGCAGAGAAGATGAGCAGAAGATGCAGAGCCCCAGAGTTACCTTTGGTCCCTCTGAATTCACTTGCATGCCCACAGCAGCGCTGGGGGTCACAGGTTCACCAAACCCACTGCAGAGCTGTGCCTAAGCCCGTCCCTGGGGTGTCAAAGTAGCTTATGCTGCACTAGGAAGAGAGGAAGAAAAATGTCTCCGTGACTAGTAAGTCTAAAATCTGTATTATTGTCAGAGAAACAATAGCAGCATCAGCTGCTGCTGCTGCCCAGGAGCAGAGCAGTGTCATTAGTGGTGCAGGGCAGGGCACCTCCAGGGCAGGCAGTGCTGCTGCAGGCACCACCTCCCTTCTCCACAGCCCTGGGGGGCGGTGGCAGCAGCAGCTGAGCTTGGGAGCAGAGGCATGGGAGAAATTTTCCAGTGGGGAATGCTTTTCTTCTCCAAAGGACGTTATGAACTAACTTGTAACTGGCCACTCTGGAAAACACAGAATGCTGTGGTGCTCCTCTAGTTCTTATTTCGCTGGCAATTTGCCTTATGCTTTTCAAAGGACTGTTAGCGGCCATATTTCCAAGTAGCCCTGTGCTGCTGATTGCTGCTGCCATGTTTCAGACATGTTTGAAATGCCCTTATTTGAATTATGACTCGCAACAGCTGTATTTAAAATCATATACTTCACCTTCACTTTCCACAATCAATATTGTTAACAGGGATAAAGCTAGGGAGGGATAATAGAAAATATTTACTCATGTCTCTCTGTTCAGTCTTCCCCAGCCCTCCAGTACTACATTCCTGATCTCACTCACCCTCCAGCAAGGGGTGCATCTCAGTGCTGGATGTGGGCAGTGTGTTGGTGCTGCCTCTGGCACCATGAGCACAGCAGCAGAAGGATGTGCTTCCAAAGCAACCGGGAGAGGTGTTTCCAAATCTTCCCTGCGCACTCAGCCCCTGGCCATGGGGCCTCACAGAGTCCTTTGTGCTGTACAGGGGATCTCGCCAGACAGGACCACTGATCTTCCTGCACGTCTGGGTGCCAGTGGACGTTGCTGCAGGTGCCAAGGGGCGGGCAGGGGCTCACCCATGGAGAGGTGCTGCTCACCAGGCTGATGCTTGTGTCACCTTCTCTCCCAGCTGCCAGGGACTGCTCTGCCCACTGCATTTCTGGCTGCACCAGGGACCACTCTGCCCATTTCATGTCCCACTGCACCGCCCCGTAAAACTATGCTGTGCAAAGATCATTCGAGTCCTTTCCAGATATTCTGGTAAGGCTTTTAATACCGGACTTATCTGATGTAAACTGATGCAGTTCCATCAATTCAATGGAGTGATGTTGTTGTATAGTAGCTAAAGCCTTCATTTGTTAGTTTTTATAATTGAATATACAACTCTTCCAATTTCAGGTAACAGACACCTTCATTTCCACATTGGCAAGGGGTTGATTTACTCCAATAAATATTGACCTGCTGTGATGAAGCGTTCTTATTATCAGGATGTATTGGTATAGCACAGATATATCGATAGATTTTCAGGTCAATGTTGTATAAACATTTTACAATGACATATTTTGAACTTATGCTGACATGCTTCTGAAAATATTTGTGCTGGCAAGGAAGCTGTGAGCTCACTCACTTATCTCTGACATGGTGAGGGCTAGGAGTATGACCAAAGATTCATCAGGGCCGGGAGGATGACCAAAGATTTACTCGTTTCGGGCTCTTATCAGTTGTTTTGCATGTACAAGCCCAAGCACAGGTCAGGAGTCTGTTTGCAGTGGGGACCCACTTTCAAAATTTGCCCCATAAATCATCCTTTGTTCTATCCATCAATAAATAAAGAATTCCCGAAGTCCAAAATTTTCACAGTGATATGTACAGAAATGTTGGTTAATTTGCTTTTCAGAAATTTCCGTATTTGCATTTTGCTCCTCCCAAGGGCTGTGTGGTGGAGCTGGGGACCCACACTCCCTGCCCACGAGCAGTCTGGTAATTCAGTTCCAAAGCATGCTGCCTTCTTCCCCTGGTATTTGTGAAACAAAATCCATGAAGCTGCAGTGCAAAAGCACTCTGAGATGACAAGCAGAATGGTGTGTGGAGTAAAATACGGCACCTAAATTGTTTTAAGCATTTTTTTCCCCCAGAGTAAGACACACTTCCTTTTCTCTTGAAGTGACCAACTGAGCAGGGGAGCTTTCACAGGAGTTCCCAGCCAGGGCAAGGTTGAATCTCTTGCTCTGTCTGTCCCACTATGCAAGTGCACTGAACACTGGAGGAGGAACAGCCTATTTTTAATCGCTGTAATGGGTGAATTTCAGCTGCTCATTGGTGAGAGGCAGTTCTCTAATCCCAGAAGAACCAGTATCATTTGAGCTGTCAGCAACTGGCAGGGGGGATGGATTGTGCCTCTGGCTGTCAGGCAGCACCGCAAACCTCGCGCTGGACTTTGCTCCGTGACGCCGCGTTGGCATGCGGGATCCCCAAACTTTGCTGGAATTGTTTGGTTTATCTTGATGAATAAGCTGAAGTATTCGTAAAGCTGAGGCCTGCCATTAAGGAGGCGATAAGCCATAATTTGTAATAAAAGAGCTACCTTTTCCAATTGTCTTCAGCTGAAGCGGAGAGTCCCCCGTAATGATTTATTGCCTTACTGCCAGACTCTTGATAAGTGGACACCAAATGGCTCCTCATTACTCAAAAGCTCCTCTGATTTCTTGAACCAAAGTCCTTTCCAAGCTCCGCTTAGTCCACTTTCTTTCTGAAGAAAACGAATCAAGGCCCTTCCCTCAGTAGCCTACAAACTATTTTAGCATAAAAAAATATCATAAATGAGAAAGGAGAAAATCTTGTTTGCTAAAGGGCTGCTGGATGAACTGCCTCTTGCCCTTTTGATAGCATCTTTGAAATGGAAATGGCCAGCTGCCTGACCTTCTGTTCAATGACCCTTTTTGTACAAAGTCAAATTGCAGTGGCTTCACAGCAGCAATTCACCTATGGACATAAACTAGATTTCAGGGGGGGTATGGAAGAGGAGGCTGCTATCTGCAGTTTCTTTGGAATATTTCTTCCATGTTAGTATTTTCTATGTACACATCAAGAATCAAGCTTATTAAATAAATTACTGGTCATAAAAGGTATTTAGAATTATATGCCAGTAGCTTACATCTCTCTACTTTTTTTTACATTATGGATGTAACAAGCTTTCTTTAAAAATCATTAATCAAAAAGATTTAGTATGTGAACAGTGCTACATGTAATTTTGAAAAAAATTCTATAATCAGTTATTGGATTGTGGCATTAATTATTTAACTCATTTTATGAGAACTCAAGGAAAAATATAATTCTAAGTAGAATGAAAGATCAGCAAAAAAAAAAAAAAAACAAACCCCGAAAAAATATCATATTTTTAAATGTGTTCAGACTTAGGTGCCCAAATTTAGAAACTGGCTGCCAATGTGAGATGTCCAAGTACTGTGAGAACCACAGTCACTGTCCAATTTATGCCCTCACAGCTTAGTTTATCCTGTGATACAATTGCTTTTTAAGAGCAGTCATTCGTTGTTAAATATATTCGCCAAATTCAAACCCATTCTTCCAGCTGGGGTGGATCACTCATGCTCCATTATACCAGCTGAGAAGTTGTCCAAGGAGGTTTCTCAGATATTCCTAGAAACATCAGAGTCGGGGTGCAGGTTGGCAGGAGCCAGGGCTGGCGTGGGACACGGCGGGGTTTCCCCAGCTGGAAATCTGGTCTTTGCCTCGAACCACCCTCACAGCAACGCATCCTTTATCTCCCAGCCCCACGTCTGTCTCTCTGCCAACTGCCAAACATCACCCAGCCAAAAAGAGTGGGATGTGTTTGTTTTTTTAAGCAGTACATTTAACAGCATTTCAATTTCATCTAAAATTATGCCTGGATCATGTAAGCATAAGAAATCACTCAGAGCTGTCAAAAAAAATTAGACCCTTAAGGTAGCTAGTACATTTTCTGATTAAAGAGCAACCCCGATTGTTGTTTTAAAGCTAACAGCTGGTATGTTAAAGCTAAAATCTGAGTGTCAATTAATTCTGTATCAGATCAGCTGAGAAAGACAACTGTGTGCAAGCATATGGTCATTGCGGGAATAAAGCTGCTGAAAGCGGAGGGTGTTTGATGGTTTCAGCCTGTCGCTCTTCACTTATGATATTGTAAATGAGGATAAAACAGTTTAATTCGTGTAACTGGCAGTCAGAAGGAGTGTTTAATTGAGGGAGAGGGAAGGGCTGGCAGCACTGTCAGGTTCTCCTGCGGTTGCTTGATGCACAGCGGATTGTGCCCAGTGGCAAGCTGCCCAGTCCTGTAGCACACACAAAAACAGTTCATAATTACACCATAATTCAATCTGAAGTCTTGTTTCCAATAAATTCCTCATGAAATTAGTATTCTACCCAGTGTCAGCCCAGGCAGCTGCCAGCCCTGCCACCCTGGGATGGGGCATGGAGGGTCCCTCCAGCCTGAAGGAGTACCCATCACTCCTGGCAAGGGCATGGTGGTGGCCAAGGTTCCTTTTGGCCACTGGCTGAAACCCTGATATGTTGCCGCTGTGCTCTCTCCGCCTGCTCCTTGGCAATGTGTAGACATGGCTTCCCTGTTTAGGATGCAGTAATGGCTTGGAAATTTTCTAGTTGATTGGACACAATGCAACCTCAAAGGAGTAGGAAAACATCACTCAAAATGAATAGAGAGAATGCAGCATAAGAGATGACCCTCCTTCTGTTCCTGCTGGCACAGGTCAAGCCAGGGGAAGTTTCAAGATGTACTCATGGGCCCCCAGGTTCAAAGGAGCACCTGTGCACTTGCTTAAGTTTTAAACATGTACTTATGTCCATTCCTACACAACAGTGCTCTCAAATATTATGGAAACTCCATCAAATCATAAAAAATTAATTTTATCACATTTTGTAGAAACTGTCAAAGGCTTGATCCAAAGAGAGGTTTAGGTGAATTTCAGGTTCCTGATTTCAGAAATACTATCCTCAGAAATACCTCCTGGCTGTATTTTGATTTCTGAGGTACTTAAACATCATTTTCGAAGCTGAAAGTTCAAGTGTGCACAGGTCCATGGTGCCAGGAGGTCCTCCAGCACGACCAGGCTCAGTGGGTTGGTGCCTCTTGAGGTCCAAGAAAGGGATGATCCTACACCTGCTGTGCTTCTCTTCATATCTCCCAGCCTTTTCTGTGCTCTCTGGTGTCTCCTTTTCACAGAGCTGGGGGAAGAGGTGCTGTTGTTCCTTTTTTTTTTTTTTTTTTCTCACCAAGAAACCCTATGGTTAAGGGAGTGGGAGACCCGGGTTTCTCCTCTTCTGCCTGAGAGGTTTGCGCACAGGGTGTTGTGGCTACTGAACTGTACTCTGCTACAGCAAAAGCTTGTGAGGAGACCAGGAGAGAAACTGCTCTTCACCCCTCCTGTTGAGAAATGCAATTTGGAAAGGTCCCTGGAGGCAGTGAGAGCAGCCACGAGCCTGACCATGTCTCTGAGAGAGTAAGGCACTCACCTAGCAGGCAGGACGGGCCCTGCTGGCTGTGTGCTTCATTCAAGGACTGATGTAATTAAAAAAGACACAAGCAAATAGTCATCTGATGTCACTCCTTGTATAAAAGCATCTGAAATACTACCGACAGAGAAGGAAGTGTCTTTTCAAGTCCCATATGTGAAGGACTCTAAAATGGCCAAGAAGTATTTCACAGATGTTTAGAGGAAAATAAAAATCCCTCTCTGAGCCGAGAACAAGGATGAAACATTTAGACCAAAGGTTAGTGTCCTCCCATATATATAAACCTCCCGGGTCACTGGCTGTTAAGATAAAAATGGTTCCTCTGTATTGGAGCCCCATGAAGCTGTAGGACTGCTGCATTTACAGGAGAAATAGCAAAGTACTACTGAATGAGTCAAAACACAGAGACGTGGAGACCAGAACATGAACCCAGGCTCAGGTGTGTGTGCATGGTGTGGCCGGCTCGGAGTGGCCCCAGGAAGGGGTCCATTGTTCCAAGTCAAAAAGAATGTTTAGAAATTTTTCCAGAGAGAGATATTGATTTTTTCCCCCTGTCTGGAGTTTGTCCCTATAACCATTGCATGTGAGCAGCAACAAGGAAGTGCCCAGCACCCCACCTTATGTGACCTACACAGATGTGGGGAGCCTCCCTGAAGGGACAGTCCCCCCTCGAGCTGTCCCCATGATCCAGAATCCAAGGACAGGCTTGCCAGGAGCTACCAACCATTACCTCTAGAGCTACAAAACAAAATGCTTATGCTTCCTTTTCATCCGTACTGTACCAGTGAACATGAAACCAAAATAACCACAGCGGTGCCTTGTTTGAAATGAAAATGGCAGCACTTTTTCCATCGGGAAAGTCTTTTATCATCTCCTCTTTCACCAGTGGCACTGTGACAGTGAGAATCAGTTAATGCAATCCTCACAAATCAGCACTAACCCCACAGATGCTGGGAACCTTTGACAGAAGAACTTCATACCCTGGAGGAAGTTACCTAATTCCTAAAGGTCTTTGCAAGTTCGGTGCTCCCTGTTGTTTCTGCACAGTAGCGGAGCAGGATTAGGGGCATGACACAGACACCACTGCAGATAGAAGTGCTGTGCTAATACCCCTCTGAAAATTATCTGTTTGGCTCTGCTTAAAATCCAGGGCTCCCAGGTTAAGGAGTGAATGCTGTTGTACACAGATTAAATTTCTTTATCTCCCCAAAAGAAATAATTATGGAATACCAGATTAATTAAATTATTTTACTTAAAATAACAAGTTGAATCCTGCAGTGCAGTTTAACCAGGCTAATGAGCACAACAGTGAGGCTGAGCAGAACGCTAGCTAGGAGAAGGGAAAAAGTGGTTCAAAAACCAGTGTGAGAACACGCAAATAAAAAACCTCCCAGGTTTTATGCCTTGCCCTTATAATCACTGCCTTTGCTTTGAAAGACTCTGCAAAGCACAACTGCTTATGTACCCTCATTTTCTCCTAAACAGTGGATTATTTATTTTTAATGGCAGAAGTATCATGCAGATCACAGTATATGAATTCAAGATGCTATACCTGTATCTGCTTGTTGCTATTATTCCTGGCTTGTGAATATTTTAAAGCACATGCCAACTCTTTGCCTCTGAAAATCAATGGGATTTTGGCCGTTGACTTTAACAGAGCTGGATCAGAACTGAAGGTCTGTACTCCCGCCCCCTTTTTAAATAAGTGGGCATTTTATAGGATAATGGTCCTGGAGCGTATTGATTGGCCTCAGCCAGGCTGTACATCGCCCTCACTGGAAACTGTAAAACCTGTAATGTGCTGCACACAATGGGGATGTGACTGATGTGTGCCGAGGGCGTTTTGGGGCTCAGGGCTGCACTCTGCTCGGGGTGCTGCAGTGGGGGGTGGCACGGGAGACACCTGCCAGGCCTGGCACGACAGCGCTGCGTGGAGCACAAACACCCACAAACCTGCACCTGCTCTGAGGGGATGGAACCTCAGTGCCACGGGGCTTTGTGCCGCTCCGCGAGGGTGGCACAAGAGGCTGCCTGTCCCTGCCTGCGCTGAGGGAACCCTGCCTGCGCCAGGGGGACAGACAGTGCACTGCACACAATGCTGCAGCATGCAGCAAAGTGGTGATGTGGAGCAATGTCAACACCATTTTGTCTTACTACCTTCTTTATGTGTCGGTAACACAGAATAAGGAAAGCATAGAGAGACCTTTGGGGTTATGCAGAGATGGTGTGAGCCCTAGGAAGTGCTGATGAATATGTCAGCCATGTGCCAGCCTCATCACCACCTTAAATGAGCCCCTGCCTCATTTGGTGGCTGGGTATCTGTATTTGTTGCTCTGTGCAAAGAACATTCAAATCAGAACCACTGCCCTGGAAAAAAATTTTTTCCGATATAACAACTGATGATGTGAGCCCACGTCAGTGGTAGCCTCTTATTGACCGGTGGGGGTTTTGGATCAGGCCCTCCCCTGTGGTCATTTCCAGAGGCAATTATTCTGATAGCTCCTGCTTTGCCTTCTGTCACGTAGTGTGATTGCTCTGGGGCTGGCCAGGCTACTGTGCTCTCCTGGAAGCCATTTCCCTTCACTGAACTTTGATTGTGAGGAATAGGTTATTGTCTGGGGTTTGAAAAGGAGACTGTGCAGAACCCTCACCGGACTGAGGCAGCCACTCTTTTCACAGTCAAAATCAAAACACGCCGCAGTTTTCTCCCGACATCCACACATGATTGCAAAACAATCTACACGTGTGCCTGCTCTTCTGAATATGGGAATATCCTGTGCACGACTATTCACTGAAAAAACATCATGTGTTGTCTGCTGCTTGCAAGATTTCAGGATCCACACAGAGGAAACAAAATCTTAGTTTTGCAAAAATCAGAGGATCTTTACTTTTGTTTTTAGCCTGACTTCACCCCACTTAAAATAATGTTTTAGGTATGGTACCAATGAAAAGCCACTGTGATATAAAAGCAGGAACACGGGTATCAGCCAGCGCAATAAAGGTAATGTAAAAATCATAGAAAGTTGATGTGGGACATGTACTAGCCCTATTACACAGGCTGTGCACGCACGTGCATGATATTCAGGACACCCTCTTATCAGGTTTAATTATATTAGTACCTGCTGCTCATCTATATCCTGTGTAAAAGCAGCAAGGCAATCATTAGAAATAAGCATTGCAAGGTAGAGCAGAGAATGGAGCACAGCAGCGGCGTCTCTCTTGCGGTTTGATTTGACATGCTTGCATAAACACATACAGGATGACTCCTCATTGTTTTATTTTCGGTAACAAACAAACAAAAAAACTCCAAACCTGAAGTAATTTGAGGACAGTTTTCCATAAAGGAAGAAGCTGGACTACTTATGGCTACAAAGACAGAGGAGATTGTATTAAAGGACTGTGAATCTAGACCTCTTTGTTGTGTTCGCAGGGATTTTCAGGGTGATTTAGTGTGGATTGATTTGCAGTTTATTCTGCAGCCATTGTTTGTAATGTGCTTTGCAAGCTCATGTACTCTGAACCTTAATTGTTCTAAATTAAACTATGGGGACCAGACAGAACACATTTCAATCAGAATTACAAAATATTGCACCAAATTCCTTTGGGATACATAATCTCTCGCTATGTCTGCAGCGCTTGTATACATGAAGGAGGAGTGAGAAAGCATATTTAGGAAGACATTTTACTATAATTTAATTTACCCCTTTCCATTGGAAAGCAAACAAGGACAGAGATATTGGCAGAAACAAGAAAGAGAAGTCCTTCTGAAGCTTCCTCATGGTGGTATTTTTCACACCCTGTGGCAGCAGCTGCTTGTGCACAATGCTCTCTGTACAGGGCACGGCAGAGGGGAAAATGCTGCCAGCAGCGAGCAGCTGGGCACTGGCTGGGATCACAGAGATTTTGGCAGGGTAAAGAAGGTAATAAAAGCTTACTTGGGCTGGCATGGGAGAAAGGAGCGATATAACTTGCATTGATTTGAGTGATTCTGGGTGAAAGAAGCTCAGATATCAGTAGGGTTGGAGGGAGCCCTTTTAAGCCAATATGCCTTTACTGAAAGAGCTCTGTAATATTTGCTTGAAAAATGCCTTTGTGTATTCCTGCTAGGACTGCCCTGGCTCCTGGAAATTTGGCAGACAAGGAAAAGCCCTTTTTTCCCCCCTCTCTTACTTTTCTTCAGATAATTGCTTCTACAGCTAAAGCTTTTCTGATAAAGAAGTTATAAAAGAAAATAAAATTTGTGAGGAAAACACTTGGTGAGAAGGAGAAAGAGTGTGAGAATGCAGGAGGGGTGGCAAAAGCCAGAAGGGATTCTGGGGGAGATCAGGTGGGGCCAACGTAAAACCCATGGCCAGAGGGAAATGAGGGCTCAGGACAGCTGATGTCTGACCTGCACAAAACTCTTCCGCTCAGAGTATCAAAGCTCTAAGAGAAGTTTCTTGCCCTATTCAGCAATAGAGTGGGTTAAAATTATAAAAGAACATTATTTTTGGAGTTTACTATAATAAAATTCTTTCTATGCCCCTGTCCCAGCAAGGCAGAGAGTGGCTGCTCTGGAGCCCCATAGGTACCACAGCATCCCATGCCTGGAATGTGGTCCTCACAATTTTAGGCTGCATTCTGCACTGCTATTTGGGTGGTTTGAGCTGGGACCTCCCAGCAGTGGTCTATCTCAGCAGCTTTGGGGGCAGAAACGATGTCAGCATGCTAATCTGCCAGAGCCTGCACTTCAAGGAGATCACCTGAGCAGCCCTGGGGTGGGCAGAGGGGGAAAGAGGGGTCTCCCCAGCTCATGGGGCAGATGGTGCAAGGTCTGCTGAGATGGTCCCTGAACAACAGCAAACTTTTGTGGCAGAAGCAAGGAAGGAGATGTGATGAAGGACAGAGGCCAACAAGCCTTGGCCTCAGCTGAGGGGTCAGGAGCTGTTTACACGTCCAGTCCTCGGAAGGTACCATGATTTTGGGACAGGAATTGAAGTCTTTTTCAAGCTCACAGGTATCAGTGCCTCCTCCTGTCACTTCCAGTCTAGAGAAATACGGATCAACTGAACAGCAGCTCGACAAGCTCTGGAAAGTCACAAGTGATTTGTCAGAGCTTTTTTGCTGGGAGGTCACAACGAGAGAGAGAGTATTTAGGCACCGTATGTGTCCCTATTTATCGACTGCACCTGTGCTTCCATGCCGAGCCTGAAACAAACCCGCTCATACTCAATTTAGCATAGCAGTCTGAATTAGTTAATTTTAGTCAGTCGGTGATTGTTACTGCCAAGATCCACCACTGTTCTGCATTGCACCAGCATTAAAATTAGTGTGGAGATTGACAGCCTTTTTCCAGAAAGAATAAAAGTATCCGCACGTTCATGATGAATATAAACAGAAAGGTCAAGACTCAAAACCCAGCAGTCACCTATATAGTCTCCAAACAGTAGACTGTCTCATAAGGTCACAACTCATTTAAGCCCAATGCTTCCTATGAATGCTCTGGCAGATGTACGTAAGTGAATGGCTTATTTGTCATCAAAGACTGGGCTCAAATATAACTTTATTGACAATACTAAATTTTTACTCCTGTTTTAATTTAGACTACCAAATGAGCTTCAATAGTATTAGAAGAATGGACTGAGGTAACACTGACTGAATATACTGTTTTCAGTGCCTGCAAGGGTCTCTGTACGTTAGTGATTTGCAATCTCTTCGATGTTTATGCACCTAAACTCTTCTGTTGGAGGTAGGGACCCTTACATTGAAAATTTAAGCCAGCTGACAAGGGACTTGTATCTTGCGTTATCTTTTATAGTACTCTCATTCACAGCCCATGGACCCCAGGTAAAAAACCACTGACTGAGGTATTTACATAGCTCTCTTTCCCTCAGCACCTGAATACCCACCTCACCAGGGATTTATTTTTACTGCAACAATGTGAATTAGTAGAACACTGTTTTTCTCATTCCACCTGCACAAATGGCAGAGACATCAACAGAAAGATTTTAAAAAAATCCAGCAATGACTTTTTTTTTGCAATATTCGTGGGCTGGTCAGGACTCTCAGCCCCATTTATCCTTTGCACCTGTGATTAGATCTGCTAGATCCTTATTTACATGTTATTATTTGGCCAGATTTGAGATTTGGTTTCTCAGCATTTCAGACTGCGAATGAAGACAGACAAGAAGTGAATTGTAGGAGCAAAAATGAGGTAAGAGCAGTCATCTATAGCAGTAATAAGGTTATCTCATCCAGAGATTTTAGGTTTGGTGCTAAGTTAAAAAATAAAACTATATGTTTAAAAGTCTTTGTTTACAACTATTGAATATGAGTGTTTAGAATACATTATTTGGAGCCCAGTGTTAGTTACTGCTTTTTATAAAATATAATAATGGTTTCAAGATTTCGGTGTTAGCTTACAACTAAGAGCACCCGATGCATCCACCTAGCTGGTCTTCATGGGATCTCTATTGCAACGCTGCTTCAAAAACATTAACTCCTTTTTGTTACCAGTGGCTTATTTAAAGGGAGACATGAATAAAGCCAACTGCACTGAGAGACCTGCTGGTAACCAAATGAGGTGGTGATTTGGTAACTTAAAAAAAAAGAGATTTCAGTGGGTCCATCACAGTGTACCTCCTATGTGAAAACTCCCTCCCCAGTATCACAACTGGCAGCCTTGGCACAAGGGAAAAGACCTGGTAAGCACAGACATGGATCTACACGTTCTAAATGCTGCTAAAATCCCACTTTCAAAGGACATTCCTTGTGTTCAGAGTGTCAGTCCCACCCCCACTGCAAGATGCACTGGACAATCTGTGGGTAAATAAAATATATGCTGATTACAGAACTGCTCCCTTTTCTTTCCTCTAGTATTGCCATTAGGACAAAAAGTGAAAAATATTTTTGTGGAGAGGAACTCGGCAGCTACAGTTTCTAAGTAAAGCTTATTATTTGTACAGCAAAAACCAAAACAACCTTTTATTTGTCACTGCAGGGAGAAGAAGAAATATGATTCCTGTCTCCTGGCCCTGTAATGTCCTCTTCTTCAGCTGTGCATTTTGTCCAGTTGTGCCTTATCATGTTAGTGAAAGGAAGGTTTCTGCTTCTTTCTTTTTCCTTTCTTTCTTTCTTCCCTTTCCCCAATCTTTCTTTCTTTCTCTCTCTCTACCTCTTTTTTTTTAATACCTCCCTGTTCTTGACCTGACCTCTTGCTCACGTAATGTCTCAGTTTTAAAATGGTCATTCACTATCGCCATTTCTTTTGGGAAACACGTTTCTAAGCCTAAGCATACAAGATTATAGCAGATTTCTTAGCTTACTGTGTAGTGTGTTTCCCATGTGATAGCTTCTCCTCAGGAAAGCTATTCTTTCATGCAGCCATAGCACCAGCATTGATCAGTGGAAAAGTTCAAGGCAGCAACTCATCAAGCACAGCTTCAATACTAGATTCCAGACAAGGTCTGCAATAAATAAGACCAGTAACAAAGCATCATATTTCCTCCTTACACAGAAAACCAACAGTGACACAGTTCTAAATTTCAGAATATAAGGACAATTTCTTCTCTGCATTGGAGCAAGATGAAAGCTGGAGGTATACTCCCTTATAACATAAACTATCCTTAAGTAATCATGAATTTTTAGGATGCTAGTCTTTGATGTGTGCTAGCATATCATTTTAAATGCACAGGTTCTTACTGTAGGAGATTTTTTAGTGCCTTCATTGACTAGGACTTTGCTGTCTGAACACCGTGATATTACTGAATATAAGTGTTTAGAATATATTATTTTGACCCCAGTGCTCGTTACTGCTTTTTATAAAATATAATAATGGCTCCAAGATTTCAATGTTAGCTAACAAGAAAAGAACAATCTAGTGCTGTAAGCAGATAGGAAAAAAATTCCAAATAGCAGTGCGATAAAAAAATATACACCCTATGAGGCCCTCACAGATTATTGCTATTGATTTCTTTCCTGGAGACGTGGAAATGTTACCAGATGGGGTGTTAGGCAGTAAGTGTGTGGGTGCAAACGCAGTTTATTGCTTGCTGTCTAGAAATCACTGAAAACCTTCACAATTCTGTTTGGCTGTGTCACATAAAAAGGTAAATTTTTTGCCCTACACCAGTCCTTACAAAAAGCTACATGACATGCTATAACAATGAGCATACAGTAAATTTGTCTCTAAGGAAAGAAAGATCAGCAAGGGAATTAAACACACACAGATACATGCACACACTTCCCAGGGACCGTAAAATACCTTGCACATATTTGAGTATTTGTCCCCATCTTGGTCGTATCCTTGCACTATGTTGATTTAAATTCATCTGAAAGACTAAATTGACTTATTTCATGGTTTTTTCTCTTTTACTTCTGCCTGGAACACTGGGCTCTGTCCTGTATTTTATGCTTGTGGAAGTGATAATAAGATTTGCTGTAGGTTTCTAAAAGTCAGGTACTGGAGCTGGAGTATAATGCACAACTGTGTCTGACCCCCTCGGGGATGCACCCATTAAAAAAAAAAAGGCTGACCTTCTGTCACTTTCTTCCTCCTCCCTTTTAATGATTCCTTCTATATCCTTTTGAGAAGATCTTTACAGCCCTTTGACCCCTGTTAGAACAGGAAGACTTAAACAGCTAAAAGTACCCTCAATATCAGCGGTTGCCAACAGGAGCTCAAGAGGCTTTTTAGGAAATGCCAGAAGACAATAACCTACATTTTCAATGCATTTAGAGACAGGCCCACATTCAATATCGTATAATTCCCCTTTCGTTTGCTTTAGCGCAGCACACGCTTGTGCTGAGCCGGGGCCTGACAGCACAAACAGACATTCCCCGGCAGCAAAGCTGCTGTTTTGGCAGCAAACCCACTTTTAATGACAAAGCAGCAAATCTGTGCTAATTCTACATGTTATGTCCCTTTTTACTTAGCCTTCAGAAAAACAAGATTGTGTGCTTTGGTAGGATCAGGTGGTTCTGGCTTTGCTCTGGCAGCGATGCCCACCTCCACCTCCCCTTTTTCACTGGTAAAATCCTCCAGCACCCCTGAGCCCAGCCCAGGTCACTGCGCACTGCGAAGGGAAGCAGCTCAGCAGAACCAGGTTATGCCAAACTAAAACCAGGCTTTGCCTGCTCTCTGTGGATATTTCTTAGGTGGTGGGGAGCAATCTGGCAACGTGCAGCAAAGCAGATCAGTGCTCACAGCTGGAGAACAGCTTGTTACTGAGCTCAGGCACCACGAGCATCCCGTGGGAGGAAGCCCGTACGGGCCGGCTAAAACAAGAGCAAGATGAACCCAAAAGGTGACAGTGCCTTTGCAAAGCACTGCTTAAGGAGACTGCATCAGAGAACGCAAAGGAGTCTTTGTGCCTTTCTGCACTATTGTAGATTCTTCTCTCCTCCTGGAAGAGCATCCTCTGATTCTGCTCTGAGCCTCTGCTCAAATCGAGTCAAGCAGGAGGACTCATCTGAGGAGGGCAGTGAGTGGCCAGTGCTGAGCTGAAGAGTCCTGAAGAGCAGTGAAATGATGGTGGAATGGAAACCACCTGGGAAGTTACATGGACTATTGCAATGGTATCACATGATATCAGGAACATCTCATGTGTGTCATCAAATAAAATATTATCAAAACACCAATTAAACAGCTGATGTAGCCCATCAGCTTTAAAATTTAGGGAAGAGTGTTTTGGGGTAACATAATTTAACAGAAAACAAATTGAACACACCCAAGTCTCCCATTCTTATGTGCATCTGTTCTTTGGGGACAGCAACCACAGGGGAAGAGCTGGAGCTGTGTTAAAATCAACCTGAGACATCTCATGAAGGATTTGTAAAATATTCCCTGATACAACCAAGCCCCTGGGCTGCCAATGCATTGAGATGAAGGAAGTCAAACCCGAGTTAAACTGAGCAAATTAACTGAGCAATGGGGGATGCGTCATAAAAAGGTATTTCAGGAAGGACAATTAAACACAGACTCCAAGGTTTCTTGCAGTATCTCCCAAGACTCTGGCTAATGTTCACTGCTCGCAGCGCATACTAACTTTGATAGCTTGAGGAGTTTTCCGCTGAAGTGCCTTAAAAGAATTTATCTTGATGCAAGTGTGCCTGTGTACTACAGCGGAGTTCAGCCCCCTTTGCTGCCGAGAGCGAAGATCCTGTTTTAAGCATACAAAACAGCTGTCTATGGTCTGTTAGGGTATTTACAATATGGACACTGAGCTGCCATGAATGACCTTATTGGGTCACTTGGAGACCTGCAGGCTTGGAAAATTGATGAAACCAGCCTTCGTGGTACAGATTTCAAAGACAGTAACAAGGAGATCCCCATATGAGTGATGTTCGAACCCTACCAAACGAATGGCCGTGAATATAATTGGGCAATATCCCACATAAGGCGTGATCCTCCAGACAATGAGACATTTTGTATACAGTTCACTCTAAAGGGAAGAAAGCCTTCTGTTACATGTTTGCATGGCCTAGTGGACAATGCAATAATAACCAGGTGGCCTTGGAGTCACACTGACAAAGGATGAAACTTAGTCTAATACTTTTCATAAGGGCAATAATTTTACGATTTCCAGTGAAAAAAGTAGCAGTCCCAAAGAAGTAGAAAAAAGAAAAAGGAAAATTTTTCCTGCAGGTTTCTTGCTGCAGATGAAAAATGAATCACAACGTGGGTCTGATAAGCCTCGTAGGCCAAAACAAAGCACAGCCGAGTCCCCAGCTCTTGCTTTGTCCTGTCTGAGGCACCGTGTCCCTGGGGGACCAATTGTGCAGCTCAGAGAGTCCCTTTGCCTGGTGGCCTGTCATGGAGTCTGTTAGACTATAACTCACAGCTGCTCTTTCAGAAACATTTATTTTTGTTTGTTTTAATTTATTTCGTACACACGCATGTGTGTGCGCACACATATGTACAAGAGCCTGGCCCTGCTTTTTCAAGAGGCCTGGAGTGCCCAGGCGTTTCATTGTTTTTCATGCATTAGCTTCAGAGGACTTCAGGAGCAGAGGAGTATTTATTTATGGATTAGACTGAGAGAGTGCTCCCTACAAGTGCTCCAGATTCAGCTCTATTGAACTCGGTGCACTTACTCCAAGGTCCTGATCCTGCAGAGCAAAGGGAACCCACCCCAGTGATGTTCTCCGTCCAGATGTTAAAGCTAAGAATATGTTTAAAGTGTTCAGGGACCGGAGCTCCAACCTCTAAATATCACATGAAAATAAATGGCCTATGATTCTCACCAGTTCCTGAAGCTGTAAATCTTTTAAGTTTATCATGAAATATTAAATAAGTAAGGCCAACACTACAGTCGGGAATGAATCTGACACTCAAGTCAGACCTTCCAGCTGGCAGTCTTCATGGGATGCATATTTACAAAACTATTATCAGAAATTATTAGATTTTAGGCATATTATAAAGCTCTTGACAGCATAAAAGGGCAAGATTGTTCTCTCAGTTTGCATCAGTGCTTAACTAAGAGCCACCAAATCTTAAATTTCTACTAAGTACATAAATTTTGCCTACCAGACAAAATAGGCCACGTGTTAGCAAAAAGCCCCCAGTAGAAGCAGTTGGTACCATGTAATAGCACTCGCTTATTAATGAAACCCGTCCTTTGAAGGAGTGGTTTTAGAATTCTGCAACAGCCAATGAAAATTACATGCAAACATTATGGTCATTTGTTATCATTATAAATTGTGATAATGTCATGGCTGACTTACAAAGATGATGACCTGAAAGGCCATGACATTATGACATTACATTTTATCAATAATGAAAAATTGCTTCTTTTGCATGATTGTACCGGAGGTGAGCCAGGACCTTGGAAGACTGCTGGCTCCTGCTGACCGGCCTCAGCTCCAGAGAGGAAAACAGAACAATAAAGAAATATGTGGGGAAAACAAACCAACCAACCAGCTATGGCAAGACTAGAGAATATATTTACCTCACAGTACTTAATTTGAATTTCTGAAGGCCTGCATGATCTGTGTCTTCAAGACAGCACAGAGGAGATTCACCCAGTGCAAGCAGCTCACAAAAGGCTCTTTCTAGTACTTGGTTGGCACACTGAAAGCCTTGGGGACCAATGAAGCCCTTAAAGAGGAGTTTAATGTTTTCAATGGCATTAACTGACTCTTCTGATTTAATTGTTTTCTGATCTAGCTTTTCTCTCCAATGCCTAGAATGCCTCTCTGCCATGTGGCTCTGACAATCAGCTTTAAGCTGGACCTTAGTGGTACTCAGGACCCTGAACTGTCTGCCAGGAAGAGCTGGAGTTAGCAGGGAGAATGGCTCAGCTCAACTATCACCACTGGTACAAGTGCTGTAATTTAGCAGCTACTCCAGCAGCTGAAAAACTGGAGTTCTGTAGGATGTGCAGTTCTGCCACGCACAGACACGTAATTTCTCCTAGCGGCACAGAATCCTCAACTCCCAGGTGCCTGAGCCTGGGTGGGTATTTACACCTGCAAGAATGTGTGAAGTCAAACCTCCAGTCTCATCATTGCTGGGGCAGGACAGAGCTAGACCCCCTGCAGAATTGCAGGAGATGTAGCGACTTCCCCTTACTTTCCAGCACACTGGGAGGCCCAAACCACTTATGGGTACAGCATGATCCCTTCTGCGTGCTTCCCCCACATCGTTTCCAGCCTCCACTCCTGCAGCACAACAAGTATCTATGCAGCGCTATACAGAATCTCTCCCCTCAGACACACCCAGCCTTGACACATTCTGAAAGGGGACAGCGCTGTGCAGCCTCAGCACAGCCATGTACTCCTTTCCAGGACCAGAGAACAAATTCGGGACACTCACATACTCACTAAGCTGCTAAAATCCTGCGTGCAACTGGCTCCTGCACTCCTGCCTGCTGTTGCTTCACTGTAAGAGCACTCAGTCCACAGCAGGATCGCCTACCAGCTACCCCATGTCCCACCACCGCTGCCCCAGGCAAAGCCCTGAGCAAACAGACGGGCTTTGCCCTGTGCCTGGTGCTCCTGCTGGTGTGGGTCCTGCAGCCAACAAAGGCAGAGGCTGCACGCTCCTCAGTTTGAAGTGAATCGGGGCTATAACCTGAGCTTAAGACCTAGCCCTAAATTCCTCAAGCTCCTGGAGTGACAGCAGGGAGCACATTTAACAAGCAGGGCTGCCTGCCTCGCAGCATCCCCTCTGCCAGCCCCACCGTGCCTACCAGGGGTCAGGGCTGTGCTCCGCTGTAGGCGGGGCACGTTAATGTCGCAGAGATGCTCATGTGTAAAAACGTGTGCTTGCTGTAATTGTTTTCAGAACATCAGCCAAAAAGCCATTGCCTATTTGTAGTAATATTTACGAGGACAGTTTTATGGTGAATATCAAAAGAAATGCCCACAGTGGTTCTCTTACATGCTACGATATGAAAATCAAAGAAAGGAAAGTTGATCATTTTTCTTGTTGGTTTGCCAGGACTGCACTGTTTCCAGCAGCTCTGTGAGGGGATGGTTTCTCAGTAAATCAACACATAGTATTTTTTGTTTTTTACTATTGTAGAACTTGAAAAATATAATTTAAAAAGTTGGAAGCACTGTGGCACCTTGCCTGTTCTCAGCTGCACTTATTCTCTCATATGGCAGTAAAGAGGCAAATACTGTCCTATAGGTATTTACCACAGGCTGAAATCCCCAAAATAAAGACTAGAAGTTATCTAAAATCTTGACATTTGGGCACAAAGTACATTTTGTTTTATCTTTTATGCAGGTATTTCATGGCATGTAAAAGACCTATTTATTTGATGCCATTACCTCTCAGTAAGGCCTCCTGTTCTCTTGATGACACCTTTTTGAGTGATCTACGTGGAAATTAAAAGCAGTAGCACCTTATACCTGAAAATTACAGAAACTGCCTTAATTCCAGCAGAAAGGATGGTGGCAGCAGCAGTGCAGGGCAGCTGCTTGCCAGCACACAGGGCAGAAACAGAGAAAGGCTTGACCAGTTTTCACCTAAGAGGTTCACTTTTTGTTGTGCATATGAGCTTCTGCTGGTGGTGTGAAATCCCAGGGCATCTGCCAAGATGTATTGCTTAATGTTCTCTGCTTTTCAAAGGTTCAGTAAGCAAAAGGGGTTATCCTGAGCAAGCTGCTATGACCATGACAGGAGCAAAACATCTCTGTGTATAAATTTGAAACCTTTAACCTCCTAACTGTCAAATTTCAATATTTCTGGTCACAGTGTTAAATGCACCCTAGCATTTTTATTGAAAGAGTTTTCAGTGTACCCGGATGGAAAAATCAAAGTTTCCTTTTATATTTACACACTGTTAGTAAGTTGTTAAAAGAAGAATAAAACAAGGTGACTGCCAGCAATATTTTGTATTAGTGTAAGCTTTATAGCCTCAGCATAATAAAATAGCATCCCTATTTTCTTTGTAACCTGTGACGTACACTCTAAATGACTTACTGTTATTGCTGCTCTAATATACACTACATCTCACTAATGATAAACAGACTGCTCTGTGGCGAGGCTGCAGTGCAAACTAGACAGAAAGTAATACAGGAAAAGATGAGATGGGATGAGATGGGGATGAGAAAACCCCACAACTTTAATCAAATCTAGTTTCCAAGTCCTTCAAATATCAGTGCTTATCTTACCCATTTATTTTTAGTTGGTATTTTTTGCCTCTGCACACACAAAGAGTGTGGCCACCACTGCCATCTTACACTGCCCTACCTAGAGATGCCCTTATATTTTAGTATTGTTTCCTGCTCTATTTCTGTGAGTGAATCCTCTATCATTCCATCATGAAGACCTTTATGACAGCAGATGGGAGAAAGAAAATAATGGCCTCAGAAAGCCATTTTCCTTTCAAACAGTAAGTAAATATTTTCAGAGATATGTGTGACAGTGATGGAGAAACCCGACATGGAGCTGTCCCTCCCAGGGGAATCACTTGGCTCCAACTCCCTTCAGCTCAGCCACCACCAGCTGCTTCAGCAGGGAGTGTCGAGGATGACATTTATGAAGCCCTGCAAAAGGTAAAACCTTCTGAAATGTCACCATTGGCAGTTCTGACTGCAGGTGCTGCTCCCCTGGCAGCAGCCCAGCCTGGTCCCCATGTGGGCCTTGGGATGGTTCCTGCCCAGACAGCCACGGAATGCGGAGCAGCCCTCCTGGGGCTGCCCGTCTCGTCCTCCTAAGCCGTGTTCAAGGCAGGATTGAACACTTATCATTAAGCTCTGCCTGCCAAGAAGAAAGTTTATTTTGGGGCAATGAGAGGATTACAACCCAGCTTCTGATCTGCCACGATCCCATTTTACACTGGGGTGACTGCTGGCTCGAGTTAAGTTACTGTGACTTATGTGGAGTAGATGTAATCAGAACAAGGCTTTAAGCACCTGTTTCTTCTGCAGAAGTGTCTCCGGCTCACAAGGACAACAGGGTGGCAGTACCAGCATCTCTCTTGGGATGGGAGGGCACAGACCTGTTGCTAAATGGCCTGGATTTTTCCGAGGTGGAAGCAGTGGCACTCAAGACTTTTGGAGGGGAATGTTTTCTTGGTTTGATGACACTAACATTTTGTGGGTAGGGGGTACAGGGAGAGTCCTGAGGGCCACAGTGGTTCACTGAGCTGCATACACAAGGTTGGGCACGCGTTCCTCCTCTCATCCTGACTAACCCATTGTGGGCACTCCTGCCTACAAGCTGCGAGAGGATCACCTGTATGCTTTGAGTGCCTAAAGCTTGGTCCTCTCCTCAGCTCTGTATGGTACAACACTGGCATGAGCAGTCAGGGTCTTCCTGCACCCTCACTTCAAAACTTATTCCCAGGAATCAGACTTTTAAATAAAAGGGCAGCACAGGACAGGAAAGCAGCTAACTCTCCTCTGCTAAACATAGAGGTACACATTACTCGGAGTGAGTCAATGCTCCCTTCCTCCTTGGTTGGGTGCAAGAGGGCTTCATCACCTCCTTCTGCTCTCCCGTGTCCTCCAGGACACTGTGGCCCTCCCTGAGACACACTGATGCAAGCTGGAGGAGCCTCTAAAGGCACAGGGTGTATTTACTGGTGAGCAGTTTTAGCTGCATGCATTTCTCAGGGCTGTCTCACGTGTCTTGAAGCTCAGCCCTGGCCAGGGACCATGGCACGGGAAGTCAGGCTTGGCACAGTGATGCTCAGGAGAGCCCCGAGCATGGGGATCTCTGACGATGAACAGGAGCCCTGCAAGGGCACAGCCAAGCCATCCTGCCCACATGGACACAAAAAAAGGCCCCACCCGCTTCTCTGGGGACAGGAGTTTTGATTTATTTCAAGGAGGCACATCTCTGGCAGCTGGGGAAAGGTGTCTTACTGCCCTTTGACCTGTGACTCAGCTTGAAGAAAATGGGATGTCAAAGTGCTCCTGGCTCTGAAGATGCAGACAGCAGCAACTACTGGAGCCAAGATG
This sequence comes from Pseudotriccus pelzelni, assembly GCA_035584735.1. Classification (NCBI taxonomy): domain Eukaryota; kingdom Metazoa; phylum Chordata; class Aves; order Passeriformes; family Tyrannidae; genus Pseudotriccus; species Pseudotriccus pelzelni. Next base: position 12,971,084 of record JAWMRA010000016.1, read on the forward strand.
TTCAAATTGACTTGTTAAACCGGTGATGATTTCCATTGCATTGATAGAAAAGGTAAAAATGTGGCAATTACACCTACATGCACCCTACATTAAAAACTCAGGTAGCTCCTGCCTGCTGGGGTGGGACCTCCTGCTTCAATTCTCTACCTGTCCCTGATGGTGCCCAGAGTTTTGCCAGGAAATACTTGTAGCCTTATTGGATTTCACACAGCTCAAAATGTAAACACAGCTTGAAAATCAACAATTCTGCCATTCTGATGAGAAAAAAAAGGATGGTGAGTTATGCCCTTTGTTTCATAAAATACAGAGAGGTCTCATACTAAAAAAAGTAAAACAAAGTGCAAAGAAAAGGTGATTCTAATCACATGATGCAGTAGGACCATTTAGTCCTAACAGTCCCTTGAAACATCTTATTCAAAAAGATATCTGGAGCTCTTACCACACTTAGGAACTCGTTTAAAACATTTCTGGATTTATCTAAAATCCATTGCTAATTGCGATTGGTTTAGTCTGTTGAAAAGCAGGAACCAGAGTGTGCAGAAAGTCCTTGGATTCAGCAACATTTTCTAAATATATTGTGACAATGAAAAATCAACTTCATAAATGGTCGTCCAGTACCTACTTATTTATTATGAGTCATAATGAAATCCAGGCTTTGGGACCTAAAAGTGTCTTCACCACAGAACACATCCCCTGGCTACAAGAAACGTTGCCAACAGAAACGAACATTTCCCAGACAGGAAAACGGGTGCCAGTAGTGAGGGCGCTGGCTGGGAGGAAGGATGCTTGAGATCTATCCCACTCTCTGCCATGATACATGGGGTGACATTGGAAAGGTCACTGAAGCTCTGTGTGCCTTCTGCTTGCTGTCTGGAAAGGGGCAGCACTGAGAAGGGCTTCTGCAGAGCGCTGCAGCATCACAGGAGAAGTAGGGCTGTTTAGCAATTCCTAACTTCGTACTTTTCTAGGGACACAACTTCTACTGTTGCTGCTCTTGTTTTCAAAACATACAATAATCTCAGTTTGGTCAAATAACAATCAAATACTATAATTTTAACCGTGAAATCAATAGTCGTGAAAATGGTCCTGGCTCATTATAGCTCTCTTGGGAAGTTTTCAAACAGATAAAGATAACAACAGAACATTGAAACTAGACTGGATCAAACACTAATTGCAAAAATGATAGAGGACAATTTTTGCATCTAAATGCAGGCATATTGCTGAGTTATGACTCTGAAGTTACAGTCTGTTTGCAAGTATTTAGGCAGATTCTTGTGTATTACTCAAACTGTTTCTTTATTTCAAAACAGGATTTAGCTCAAATAATTGCTTGATGTTCATTTGCTGTGTTGTGGCTAAAATCTTCTTTGTACAGTGGGAAGCAGGGGACAAAACCACGTTTGTGTTGTGTAACAAACACAGCCTAAGCCAAATCCCCATATCCAGCAGGCATTGGGGCAAAGCCATAACCAATAAAAGAACAACTGGAGCAAGCAACCCAGGGACATGCTGTGGCTGAAATTTATATAAACTATTAAGGAAACATTTAGAAATAATCACTCCTGATTTGTATATTTACAAAGATGCTGGTCAGCTCACAGTTTCCATAGCCGGGGAACACTATGTTAAAGAACATTACATGTTCCATACCATTAAAGCCACCTGAAATTTGAAGAGGAAGAGTGCCTGCCTTTGCAGAGGCCTCGTGACTGCTGGGAGTTCCTTCAGCATCCCCTTAAATTGCTGGCATTTGGCTCATTTGTGCTGCTTCTATTCAATTGTTGACTGTGTGATTCAATTTACCATTTAGAGCCATTACTGTGTGTCATGAACTTTCTTAATCTGAAATGCGAGAATCTTCTCTTAAATACGGGGCTGCTGAGAGGGAGGTGTCATGGGGGCAGGTCCCGCAGGACCCAGTGAGGGGAAGGAGGTGGAGAGACCTGAGGAGCTCTCTCAGCATCACTTCCTTCTCTTCCTCCTTCCCACCTTGCTGTTGTCTTCCATCTCCGCTGCTCCACTCTGTGTCATTCCTCTCCTGTCCACATATGGAGCTCAGTGACATCCAGCATAGAGGTGGGGACTTACAGGGTGTACAAACAGTTTTCCATACCAGGATGGATAAAAATGCTGTCTATCATCAGCCAGAGTATTCTGGCTTGCAGCTGGAATGTGGAAGAATGAAGAATATTATTTCACTCCTTCCATGATCTGTTTCCCTGCTCTGTAGCGACATTAGCAATAACCAACAAGAAAAGCATATCTGCAGAGGAAATTTCTGGGCTTGATTAATGCTGTTTGTCAGTTCAGCTGGGCAGAGCGGGGCTGTGTGGCAGCAAGTCTTGGAGCACAATCCTTCAGGCGAGGCTGAAGGGGCTGTAAACAAGCTATGAAAGTTTAATGACATTCAAATATCTGAATGACTCCTCAAATGGTATAGTGGTTAGGAATTGTCCTGTATGGCTTTTGTAAAGAATTCACAGGGTTAATGACTAAAGAATGGAGTTCTGGTAATCAATATAGTCCTCTGGCTCTATTGATTGGAATTGCCTGCTTATTTTGCAGCTAAGATTTTTTAGCCCATTCAGAACAAAGACACCCTAGGGGACTGTTAAGTAAATAGGCATTTAAGACTTTTTCATTGCTAAGAAAGTAGTTAATTATTATTAGTGCTTAAAAGTCTCAATTTGGGACAGAACATCCCACTGAACATCATAGTTTTGGTAGTTTTCTGTATGTTTTATGTAAATTCATGTGTATTGGCAGCTGTTTAGAAGTGTGCACCTATTGGGCTGGACAAGGTGCTGAGGGAAGTTTCAAACCAGGAAGGGCTGAAGGTACTGAATAGCTTTGCAGGGACCTTTACACAGGAAAGGATCAGATTGCCCAGACAGTTTCAGTGTTTGTAGGGCGAGGAACACTAAACATGAATATGCCAGAGAACCCTTGTTGATCTTCTGCTGAAAGGAGACTTTCACAGAGTTTGAGGAAGATGAGTGCCTCAAAAGGAAGCTGGGCTTTATGTATACAGTGTTCTTCCAAAGAGGAAGCGCTTCACAAAAAAACTTCCTATTTTGCCAAACACATAGAGAATTTCTGCTGCTGCCATGGGTTTTGCAGGCCAAATTTGCAGAGGACTATCGAGTCACCTAGGGCAGCTGCCAGTACAGCAGACACTGTGGCAGAGGTGGGCAAAACACAAGTGAATGCTCCTTACTTGGTGAGCAGCGTTGCCACAGCTTCTGAAAACAGCTGGGACCTGACTGCATTCCCCTTGGCACATTTCAAAGAATAGGGGAAATGAAAGTTACAGTCTAATGAAGGATATAAACTGTATGGACAAACTGGCCTCACCCCGGGTTTGCAGCATTGCCCTGCCCTGTACTCCAGCTCAGGTGCCTCCTGTAGAACCAGCTGCAAACAGCTCCACACTTGGCCCTCCAACCAACCAAAGCTGACAGCTCCTGCCAGGTCTCCAATATTTTTACAGTAGAGCTGGAATCATTATTACTAACATTCTTAGAGCCACACAGATCTTAAATCCTTTTTGACTTTTTGTCATTTTAAACCAGAAACTGCTCTTGCTGAGAGCAGGATGGTGGAGCTGCTTTGCATTTTGATGCCACCCCAGCTTCCCTTGCTCTTTGCTTGTTCAACCATTTTTGCTTGTTATGCTTAAAGCTGTGAACCCAGTGGATCAGGGAAAAGATATCCATTTGGGACTCAGGCATAGCTGATCTTTTTCATCCCCCTTAAAAATTAATTACCATAGCTGCTTGCTAGTTGGGCATTTGATAAAAACACAGAGATCAGGCACCAGTCAACAAGCACTTACGCACCAGCTGAGACATTAACATTACATTTCGTATATGATCCAATTAACAGCTTTTTTCCCCCCTGACAATTATTTCCTACATGCTTAGGCTATTATATACAATTTGGTAATATGTGGAAGTATTCATCATGCTTGCATTCCCTGACACTAATCCTGTTTGTAGATTCTCCTCGCTTTCCCCTTCCTAGAATTTAGAGGGGATATTCCTGACTACACCCTGTACAGAGCAGTGGCTGGATTTTAGCCATAAGTGATGTCACAAATCCATAAAGTGATAGAAAGAGGCAGAAGGGCAGCTGTGTTCCTAGTTTTACACACATCTTAATTTTGTTCCTACCTCATACAACTGCACCCCCAGTACCTTTGCAAGTGTGACTCTCCATCCATGGTCACCTGCTTACCAACACTTGGGAACCTCCACTCCTTATGTCATCCAGCTTCTAATGGAGGCACTGCCCAAAATAGAAGCCCTGAATCTGAATTTAAATATCCATGTAAATCTGCTGTCAAAAATCCTGGCAAGTGAATTTTGAACGTGGCAACACACCCAAGTAGCAGTCCCTCGTCTTGGTTACTGCTGAGATGTATCCTTCACCTGCATCAGGAACACCAGTGAGGAAAAGATTTGAGTTAATTTGTCTGGAAAAGGTTTACTTAAAAAGAAACAGTTACCGTACTTGTATAATGATACCCACAATGGGTGCAAGATGTGAAAATCCTTGCAGGTCTAATACAGAGGATCCTTAGACAGATCCACACTTGCCAGGATTTGAGCTGGTTTGCAGCTGATTTCAGATCAGCTTGCAGAGCCTTCCCTTTTTAGGTATAGTTTTACATATTACTGAACACCATGAGGCTGGAGTGGGACAAAATAGGAGGTTTTGGAACCTTTTGGGAGAATCAACTTGGGAAGACAAATGGGAGGGAGATGGCCCTGATTTTGTTTCATTGCGGAGCACTCTTAAAAACTACAAATGAAAGCCACATAGCACTTCATCACATAGCACAACAGTCTTTTGCAGTAACACAGATTCAGTCCCCCTGTAACCTTTTGAGAAATTTTGTAGAGCAAATTACTGCACAACTTGGGATAGAGAAAGGAATTCTTAGTAGTCTTTTGATTAAAAAAAAAAAAAGTTCAGAAACACTTATGGTTGAATAAGACACTGAATTTGACCCTTTTTTGTCTTTTTCTTTTTTTTAAAATTTTTTTGATCATCAGCGAAGAAAACTAGTCTGATTTGTTTTGCAGTGTAAAGATCTACTGTGCATTGCCAGGAACACGATGGTGAAGAAATATCAGTGCATATTGTTATCGAATGTGTAGTCATTAGGAAAGCAGAAAAAGGAAGGTCCAAAGCTAGGGAATTAATGCAATGTTGCCCCAGGGCTATGTTCAAATATATTTATTTTTTGAATTTGTAGTTTTAACTTTGCTGAATCCATCTGTTATTTTCACTTATAAATGCTCCTCTCCTCCACTCCTTCTATCCTCTTGGTACCCTTTCCTTCTCTCTCTCTCCCCCAGGTTTTTGTTTTGGTTTTTTTTTTCCCCCCACTAACTTCTCAGGGAAACATTTGGGATCTCCCTGAAATGTGGAGTCAGAGAACATTTTGGATTGCCAGGTAAGGTGACATTTACCCTGGGACCCTGTAGAAGTTGGGGCTTTACCTTTGCAGGGCCACAGAGGGAACTGTCCTGTGAAGGAGCGGACACAAGGAATCCTCTGCTCAGTTTTATTGCTCAACTTATGAACTTACAAAAATCTGAGGGATGTGTTCTGGAGTGCATGAAATGCATGGTAGCTGTAATTATCTAACCTGGCAAAAAAAGAAAAAAAAAAATCATGCTCCTTCTCACCACCATACTTAAAGGGCATCCTTGTTTTTTCAAGGATGGCAGTATTGACGTCCTCGATGGTGAGTTGGGTTAAATTTGTAATGGCCACATACACCAGATGTTGTCATGAGCCTTGATAACACAGCAAAACAAAGAAAGGGAAACCCCAAAAATATTAGGAAATCTTTACTACGTGGTTCTGTCTTCTGTTTTCCAAGATGACAGGTTTGGGTTGCTTAATTGGTTCTACGGAAATGACATTTGCCTAAAAATTAGTCAAGGTCCTCCCTTTCCATGGAAAGCTGAAGTCCTGTGCCAGCACAGCCAGCCACGCAGACTGGGGCCACCTCTGGTTTCTAACAGCCTGTGCTGGGAAGACTGTCACAGGGAATGACCCCTTCCCACAGATGTCATGAAAATTATGGCTATTTTTATTTTGCGTTAAAAATGGTGTTAAGCTTTTGAGGATCAAAGTTCTCTTGCAGGCCCTGCCAGATATTCACTGCATGACTTTACTCTGTCCCAACAGACTCTTTTTACTTCCAGATCTCCATCTGTGTAACAGGAACAACGACACCGTTCTATCTAAAAAACCCCCAAACCTTCAACATCCCTTCCAAAAAAGCAAAAATACTCATCATTGAGATGTAGGTGATACAGGGTGATTTTTTTTTTTTCCACCAGAAATATCTCCCTGCAGTAGATATGCAAAATGTATCTTTATGGTTTGGTTATTTACCATGTTGTGGATGAGTTATAGAGAAGTCATCCTGTACCTTGGTATTCAGAGTAGTACAACATACTTACTAGAAATCCACCTAAGCAATTACTTTTCTGATCTATTGCCAGATTCCTTTCATATCATCTGCAGCAGCTCACAAAACCTAACAAATAACATTTTACATAGGCTTGTAGTCTATATTCAGTTTTATCTGATTATTTTTAGCACAGTGATTCGAGAATCCAAATTACAGCTAAGAAAATGGAAAATTCATTTTCCAACAATGCCTTAAGCTTCACTAGCATTTTAGAGTAGAACATTTCTGTGATGGCCTTTGATTCAATCCAGGCTGAACGAAAGACATTTCATCACCACAGAATGCATTTCTTTATTTGCCTTGGATCTATGATTCTGTCAGTATTGAGAGAAAAGAAAAATCAATGCTGCACTATAAACCTCGGGCAGCCCCTGGCCAACGTGGTCAGCATGGTGTGAGCAAAGGAAATGGCAGGGGAAAAAAATTGACCGCTCAGCAATAGTGTGGCACAGTAACGGACAAAGCTCTGGGCTAATAACAGCTTGCAATTACACATGGAAAGCCAAAGCTTGTAGGGCATTCAGTACGAAGGGGATGTAATACAATTTATTGAACCACCGGTTAGAGTTCTGCAGCTTCTCAATAAAAAAAAAAAAAAAAGAAATAAAAAAAAAAAGAAGGGCTCTAGACCTGTACTGCTTAAAAGACAGACTTATATGTGGTGCCAGCAGGGGAAGGAGACCTGAAGAAAGCAGAAAGCCCTTCCTTTTTATGCCTTGGATAGCGAGCAAGTGGGAGAATGCAACCTATTTATGCTTTCTAAAAATACACCAGCCAGGTTTAAAGGGACAGCCCTCTCCGCCAGTGCCCCCGGCTGCTGCCACAGCCACCTGCACACACACACACACACACACACATGCACCCTGTGCACAGGAGTGGCCACACATACCCAGACACTGCATTTTAAGTCCTTACACATACTGCATCTACGCTGACAGCACACTGTATGTCCTGCTGCTCTGGAAGAGCAGCATGACAAAAATCTTTGCTTGGATACAGTTATTTATCTTAGAAAAGCAGGGTGTTCCCGCAGGAGAGAGCATAGCAGTAAAATACTGGTTAAGCAGAAGTAAAAATCTTGAACTGAAAGGAGATATCCTTGATAACCAGGTTCTTGAACAGACAGAAGTAAAACCTTTCAACTAAAAGCCCGTGTTTTATAGAGATCAGAGGTGGCAGCATTTTTGGGGAGGTCTGACTGCAGTAGTGAAGGTCAGCACTGCACAGTGAGGCCGAATCCCTCCTGCCCACCCACAGTGCCCTTTGCCAGGTGGGACAGCTGGGGACACTGTGGCCACAGGCAGGACACAGACTCAGTCCCAGCCACCCTCTCCAGTGGGGTTTGGGCACCCGCCAAGAAGGAGCAGGGTGTGTTAGGGTAAGGGGTTACGGAGCTGTCTTGGGGAAACACTGCAACCTGCACACCATGTGTTGGTATTTATTTGTGCTTTCAGGGATAAAATACGCTCTGCAGATGGTGATGAAAAGTTTTGTCACTTGATTGCACGAAGACAGGATTAATTCTAGAGCAGAAGCGCCAAAGCCCTGGTGCTGGCAGCGCTGGGCTCAGCAGAGAGCTTGCCTTGGGAAAACCTCTGCATTGTCCCAAACTTGGACCTCTTTCTGCCCATGTGTACAGGCACATTTACGAGATAACAGACTGGCTCTGAGCATCAGTTTTTGGCATTTGATGTAAGTGCTGCCAATTCCTGCCAAATCAAGAGCAGGCTGCTCAAAGCCCTGGTTTAGAGTTAGAATCTGTCTTTCCTCCAGAGTTAGAATGATACAGCATGAATTTTAATACTCAGCATCAGATCCTGCACTTCCTGGGGGACCCTGATCTTTGCAGGGCCACGCAGGTCTTGCAACAGCCTGACCTCATTTGCATGTATTGCTAAGAAACATTGTGTCTTAAATTTTTGGCAGATGTTGGATTCCTAAGTACTATGGTGATGTGGTGAAGGGTGCACTGAAAACAACTGAAACAATGTGTCTAGTTATTTTGTGTTCTTAATTGAAGACATCAAGTTCTCCTCACAATGCAATACACCTACAAGATTCCTTATCCTCAGTAGTAAATAACAGAGCCAGCTTTTCCTTTATTGTATTATTTCTTTATTGACCAGAGGAACCAGACAACCTGTACAACTGTGGGATGCCATCCCAGCCAGAATCTGGCCTAGAGATACTTTTGTTTATTCTGAAACGTAATCTCTAGAATCCCAGCCTAAATATTTCACCCCTTCATATTTCCTTATCAGCCTCGTCTCACGGTGCAATTTATTGCTGCAATGCCACACTGTGGGTTGCTCCTCTAGGCTTCCCTTGCACAGGAGGCAGTTTGCTGCCTGCACATCACCTTCAGCAACAAAACTCAAGAATTACTGCACGAGAGGATACAGTGCATCTCTTGTGACAATTATGGCAGGGTCCCCGGCAACTCCATTCCCTGTGCAATAAAAGCAGCCTCGCGCCAAGCGCTGCAGTCACTCAGCAAATCCCTCGCCCCTTATTGTAATTAAGTCCTTCTACATGACACGGCGCAAGAGATAAGGGATTAGTATTTGAGACGTGAGGAACTCGCCGGAGTGAGCTGACGCCGGGCGCGGGGGCTGCGGTGCAGGACCGGCATCCCCAGCACCGAGGGAGCCCCTCGTCAGGGACTGCTCTTTGCAGTCGCAGGGATGGGGGAGGAGGATGCGAGTGTTGACCATTCCCAATGTCACCTGCAGAGAGCCATTAGCCCGCTCAGCCCTCTATTCCTACATGCTGAATCAAATTAATCTAACAAAAACAGATGACCTGTGAGCTCAGCCTGCCTTACAGCAAAGTCAAACGGGAGCGAGGGGCAGCGGCAGCGAGAGAGGCAGGGAGGGACCGCGCTGTCCCTGCAGCCCCTCGCTGTGGCCTCCCGCAGATCTCCCTCCATCGCCGGCTGTCACGTCCACGCACCTCAGCACCTCTCCCTCTGCAGCCGCACTAACCCTCTCTTCTCTACCTTGGTCTGGCTCTGTGCTACCCCCTCCATTACACACACACACACACACACACACAGAGCTGCTGACCTAGAGGTGTTAGCCACTCCGCAGCTGCCGTTCTTCTCACATTAATCTATAGGAATCAATGGACATTTCATTAGAGTAATCAAGTGTGGATGCATCCCGCATTTATATCCCGCACCTCCCTCCTCCCCCCAGCTGCTTTCACAGGCTAATTGGTCCTACAGCAAAGACTATGTGGATGTTTTTCCCTGCAGATGAGTGTCAAGAGCAGTTTTTTACTGCTGGTTGAAATACCTATCAATAGAGAGGTAGTATAAAAGCCTTCACCCATCAGGCTGTGTTGCTGATGCTAATACATTATGCACTCTCTATTCTCACACAGTCAACTCCCTCCTTTATACCTTTTCCCCCATACAACTGAGTCATTTATGTTGACTTCCGTAAGAGAATGAATCTATTATGTTTTCAGTTTTTAAAAAAAAGATTTCAAGAATTAATTTTCCCTCAGTTCACAATAAATTGGGGGAATTTCTCATATATTCGTATTTCACCAGCAACCTCTTTAGTTTCAGTCAAATCTCTTTATCTTGCTTACTATGATATCTTATTTTTCTCCAGGTATTTTGTGGTCCATATGCATATTGGTATACGATGACCCCTCGTGAAAGGTACCAGCAACAGCACTGTGTTCAGCACACTTTGCTGCCTGGGAGGGGATGCTCTCGTCTCTGCTCACCTCTGCATAAACAGCAGAGCTTTAGCAGGGCTTAGAGGGTGCTGAGAAAGGTCCCTAAAATGTGAGAGGAGGCTGGTGACAGAGTGGTGTCCTTACAGCTGGGGGGCCAATGGCTCCATTCAGATCATCTTTTGGAGATCATGAGAAAAATACGATGATACTTGTTTCAACAAAAAGCTTGAAAGTGAAATTTTTCATAAAATCACAGACTTTTCATTCAAAAAAAATTTGAAGAGCTTTTGGAGGGCTCCTGGGGCATGGGGGGCAAGAGCACCTTCATGGGCACCCTCTTTTGGGGCAACCCTGCCGAGGGGCAGGGCCACCTGACAGCCCTTCTCCAGAACACACAGAACTGGCTGCAGGTCTTGACACTGGGCAAGGTGAAAGAGCACAACTTGATAAGGGAAAAATCAGTTTATTTCAGCCCTTTTGAGCTTTGTGGAAGAATGCAGTGGGTCAAAACTAGAAACCACTCACTGGTGGTCACAACAACACTGCAGCAAAGATGAGGGTTATGGGGAAATTATTCATCATGCCGCACCATCACCCTACACAATGCTTGGCCTGGGGAACCTCTAAGGAGGAGGACAAGAGCTCAGGAAGCAACAGGGATGGAGGCTTTGGCTTTCCTTGAAGTTGCAACTAAACCTTTTCTCTCTTGGTAAGAGTATTTGACCATCAGAAAGATGAGTGGAGTTAAAAAGAAATAAATCACTGACTTTGCAATAAAGTTGATAGTTCTTGTATGTTATTATTCATCTTTCAAGTCATGTCAGACCTGAAACCCCCCCCCACATTTTCTAGGCAGAAAGGCACTTGGGCACAAGAGTTTCAAGTAAAAGTTTTTCTGCTTTGTCCTGTTTTCAGAACTGCTAGCATGAGTTCCATGGGTTTACCCCAGGTGAAAGCATGGCCTGGCCCCATTGGACGCTGGTGCTACAGGACACTGTTTGCAATACGTTTGGATATACTGCAAGGATGTGGAATTACTTCTACCTTCCTGACTTTTCCAATATGGCATGCAATTCTCAGTTTTGTTTAATGAATACCACATAGAACTTTTTTTTCCAACTAAACCCTGCTTTTTTGCTTATGGCCAAATTCATGAAACTGCAATGAAGAAAAATGAACCCGCTGAAGGGGATTGACCCCAAATGCTCAAGACCAGGTCTTTCAAGACTAACGAGAGAGTTTGCATTTGCTCTTTCTGCCAGATCTCTTTCCTGAGGGCACGCTGCATAATGCAAAAAGAGCTATGTGAAGTTTGGCTCAGAGGATGAAAATAGGACCATTCGGCTGTTTTACAGAGATGAGGTTCTCTTCCCCTTCCCCCTCCACACATTTTTCACTGTAAGCGAAAATGAAACTTGTGCTTTTCAGAGGAAATGGCTGCTAAAGGTTAAAGGGTAAGTCTTCCTTGCTGCAAGCATACATTTTTTCAAGCTGAATCTTATCCATGTGGCCAGCAGCACTCACACCGCAGAGAGCTTGGAAGAAGAGTAGAGAAATAGAGGGCAAGAGCATCAAAAGAACATCCCCAAATCGATTCATCTGCTCTTTTTTATTCCTTCATTTGAGTTCTGGCCACCTCCTTCCCCATATTACACATTCCACTTTAGAAGCAAGATCACTATTTGGAGGTGGAGGGCATGCAGCTGCACCAAGACAGGGCAGCTGTGCAAGGAAGTAAGAGCATCTCTCCAGGGCTGCCATGTGGGCTTACCTATCACGAGGGCTGCTGAATTTTGGGGCAACAGGTAACTGAAGCCTTGACTCCTTGCCTTGGCATGCCCGCCAATGACCACATTCATGCAGCTGCTGTACTCACATAGAAATACAGTGTCACACATCACAAGTCACTGGGAAAAGAGCAGAGGGAGGAAGGAGGCAGCTGTTGCCCCCTTTAGCTCATCTCTCTGCTTGCTTTTGTGGTGAGAGTGCCCATCATTTGGCTCTTGTTTTTTTTTTTTTTTTCTGGTGAAGGAAGCCACAGTGACACAGTATCTGAATGGTCCTGAAAGTAACTTCTTGGGCATTTCGATATATTCTGTTTAATGCTATGCTCCTAGGAAGTCTTTGACTCCAAGCAAATACCCTCATTAGTATTCATGTGGAATTAAGAATATTCTTGGTAACAGTCTATTAAATACAAAATAGGATGAACAGAAGTCCAATCAAAAGCACACCTTCCAGCAGCATAGTTTGCAGAATGAAATGTGGGCAAGAGTGACTGTACTGACACAGGACATGAATGGAGAGCAATAGAGCACAAATGTATCCATAAAAAATTACAACAATTTAGCTTTAAATGAGGACATTTAAAGTTGTTATAAGATAGCAAATCCACACTTGGAGGGAGTCAGTATTTTCATCTTATTCCTTCTCTCCTACTTATCCCTTAAAACCAAATTGACTAAACACATGGGAAGGTGGTGATGGGGAGTGGTATATTTAACCAGAAAAGCTAAAGTCTCAGTGAAGCACTTTTCCAAAGGATGCAGGGTGGAACAGGAAGAGGGATGGCTGGGGAATGGCTATGGCCAAATTGCAGAAGGCTGCAGGTGCCACGTCTCCTCTGGAGAGGTCTCCCAGTGACCCAGGGCAACAAACTGTCCAGCAGTTGCACTTGCTCCTTTGGGGCTGGAGACCTGCCTCCCTGAGCAGCCCCCCCGCCTCAGAATTGTGCACAGAAATGAAACATCACAGGATTAGTTGTTGCTGGTTTGAGGTTACTCCTACCCAGGAAAGATAATTTTAAATTTCCTCCTAAGAAAGCTGAAATGGCCCAAGTTTAAGAAGCTCCCTGTGCTTGTTCTGTGAAGCACCTCTTTTTGAATGCCCCGGCAGATGAACCTTAGGATTAAAGGGTGGGCTCAGTTCCGCGCACACTGTGTCTCACCTAAAAAATCCAATGCGCAGGCTGGAAGGTGTAAAGACCTTCCCTGGATCTTCGTTCGCGAAGACTGGCCATTATTATTATTATTTTATATCAACAAGGCCAAGTCAAGGGAAAAAAAACCAACTAGAGGGTTTTTCTGAGTCTGGACTTTCTGTTACCCAAGTCAGCTAATGGGCTATGTGGGCCCAGGTTCAGCTTTCCCTGACACCGCTGTGCCTTTTTGCCTTTGACCTCGGTGGAGCTGGCTTCAATTTACCAGCCACTGCCAGGTGAGAATGAACCTGCAGATACACACATCAGCATTTCTCCACTTTGCTCTGGCCATAGGTGCATGAACACTTTCTCTTAGCATTGTAACATACGCTTTGAATCTGTTGTACGAATTTTCACTGAGCTTTACACCTCAACTGTCCCAGATGTGATTTCGAAGAGTACTGGAAAAGGTTCTGCAAAGATTTTAACAAGCAAAGAAAAAACCCCACCCAGGAGGAATATCAAGAATTTAAATTCTAACCTATCTCATGAAGCCAAGATACTTCTTATAAAGCCAGAAACATGTCTGAGTTAGTCTACATTAAAAATGAAGCTGTGTTTGATATTGGACATCCTTAACATGCACCATCTTGATGTAGCCTCCTGAACATTTTAGGTAAGTTTCTTATGTATGCTGAGACATCTGAAGGGGATACTAAGATCAGACCAAAGTCATTGGATGATGTGCCCTAAAGGGTCAGAAACAGGATTTTTTTTTTTTCTCCATGACAAAAGAAAGTATTGCATAGCTTTTTTTGATACTATAGATTCCCTTTCTTCCTACAAAGATGTAATGAAAGCCAGTTATTTGCATTCAGTTTGATGCATAAAAATTGCGTGTGGGATAAACAACTTTTCCACTTAAAAGTGACCAAACCAGTCAAAAGATGAGGACACAGAGAAATCAGTGGCACCAGTCACTAGTGGGACACCAAAATGTCCATGTTTCATCTGAAATTTCCATCCATGACAAATCTCTGCCTTTTTTGCTGCATATTTGTGTTTCTTCAATTTTTCTCAGAACAGAGCTTCTACCAAGCCAGTCCCAGACAGTATGCAGCCAGCAAGGTGGCTGAAGGCTGCCCAGACTTCTTACTCTTCTCTACTTGGTTTCTGGTTGTTTAGACTCAGTCTTGTCTCTCTATCTATTTGCTGTTTCTGTGCAAATTAAACTGACAGGCTTATCTTATAACTGCCCAGGTTAAGTTTTGCCTCTTTTTTAACAGTTTCCCTGCCTGATGAAGCCTCTGCTCACAGAAGTACCTTTTTCCAGAGCCCCTTTCCCACTGAGTAACATTAAGGGGCAGTGTACGTACTGCACCTGGAATAAATAAACACATTTCCAAGAATATATACACTTCCAAGAAAAGCATGAAGTTGTTGACAAAAATTTCATATAGAATATTAGAAAATATATATCAAGGTCTACTTCTATAAAGAAGAAAAATAAACGCACTATGAAAACTAAACTGAGATTTCTGCTGAGATCTCTAGCAATTCCCCCTTTTTTTCCTTTACCTGCAAAGGCAGATGAAGAGCCAGCCCAGGAAAAAGACATTCTAAGAAAGAACAGTTATGTCCAAAGGCCAGGGCTGTACATTATTTATATTGTGTAAAAAGCCTATACACTGGTTTATCACTAGAACCTGTCTGTCTGGAGATGGGGATTAGACAGCATCATCATCTCTGGCTTTATAAACTAACTGATGGTCTTCCTTGCATTTTAATAGTTGCAGCTGATGTATAACTGAAGGGATCACAAATGTCTTCATTCTCTGCCCTGTGAATCACCTGTACAGAGGAATAACAAAAAAATACCACTATGTGGTAGTCACAGACACCAACCAATGTAAAGGCTTGAAAGTAAGTACTGAAGTCTCTGTTAAGTCATATGCCACTCTTTACGTACAGAAGATATATCACAAAGCATTGTTTTTCAAAAACAAGAGCATAAAGCTCTATGTTACTCTTGCAGATCTTTTGTGACAGGAAAATGTAATCCTCTGGGAAAGAGCGAAGCCGTCCAGAACCTGTACGGGGAGTAAGGGGGTCAGGCTGACAGCAGAGGGTGGGAGCAGATAAGACTCCCTCCAGGAGAGGTTCTAGACTGGGCAGGGGAAGGGATTACATTAATCCCTGTCCCACTTACAGGCCCCACTGGCCTTCAAAAGGTATTCTTGAGCTGAAGAGATGAAAATACGCCTAGTGTTGAATCTGTTAAGAGGCTCTTCATAAAATGTCACAGAGCCGGTTTAGAGAAAATGGATCCACTTCCTTTCATCTGCCTCGAGCGTTTTGGCAGTTGTTGGGGCTTGAGAGTTTGCAAATGGCAAGAAGAAAGGCTCTAAAGTGGCAGAAGTGGGAAAGAAATCCTGCTGATGCTGCTATGCTTGCAGCCAGCCCTGCACTAAGGTTTCATTTCTGTGACAGAAGTCTTGCAAAGGCCAGCCAGTGAAAAGGAACAGAAAAGCCAAGACATTCCACTAGCTGTTCTCCTCAGTATCACAGACATCTTTAACCATAAACCATGATGAGCATCCACTGTGCAGAGCAATTTCCTTGTCTTCCCCTTTGCCCAGGGGTGACAGAACAATCCCTTGGTATGACATCTTGGTCAAACTTTATTCTGGCATTTCTAAACCTACATCCTTTAAAAAAAACCCTAAAAGTTTCAAAGTACAGACGTGGGTAACCATTTACTTAAGGGACCACATTTTAAGGCAGATCACCTTAAAAAAAACCCACCCAAAACCAAACAACACTTCAGACCTTGCAGTGTGGTTATTGCTTTACAAAGTGTTGCTGGCAGAAGTCATTTTAATTTGCAGCAATAAAGGAGAATGTGTGAGAACTATCGCACTATGATTTGCAGATGGCTGCTTGGCCACAGGCTGCTGCAGGGAAGGGGTTCTGTGAACAGCCTCCCCCTGGTTATTTGGAGCTGGGGCTGAGGGCAGTGCTTTGCCAGGCAGGCCCTGAGTTACAACAGAGCTCTGGGCCACATGGTATCATCTCTATTTACAGAAGTTGGTGGACTTTCCTCCACAGCTAAATAGGCTGACAGCCTCAGAGATTGGCTTTGAGTTTTTGGTTTGAACAAATCAATGAACTACAAGGAAAACTACAAAAACAACAACAAAAGAAATGGTTTCTGAATGTTACCTGAAAAACCACACAGTTTCAAAAGAAAAATCTCTAACAAAAAGAGTACCAGGAGCAAGACAAGGGAAGAAGTTCCTCCTGCAGTACACAGATCAGTGCAAAACCACAAAACACTCTGATAATGAGTTGCTATTTATTGCATACTGGCATATATCTATTCTGGACAAAAAGACAGACTTGCCGAGAGTCACTTTTAGGCTGTTTCAGTCCCTCAATAGAGCTGCCAAATAATTTCTAATGAAACTCAGAGAGACTGTGGTTTTTAAAGCTGGTTTGTGACCCACACATGCGCTAGCCCCAGAGGAAGAGGAGGATGGCCTGAGCACTTCCTGAGTGAAGTAAAATGTGAGTAGGAAGATGCAGAGGGAATTTTAGTCTTCACCATCAACCTTTCAGTCTAATTACATTTAACTCACATGTGACCAATCCTGCCCCATGGAGGGTTACTGCAGAGAGGGGGCAGAAGAGAAAAACGTGAAGGTGATTAAACATCAACAAACAAATGTTAATTACTAATGATAATGATTCCTACTTCTTACACTATACTGAAAACAGAGAGCACTGTACAGGCATTGACTCAGTGATCTAAGTAACGATTCAAGATCCCAAATCAACAACCAGAAGAAGGCAAGGACCCCACTGGAGCCTTGCTGCTGCAGAGGGGCCCTGTGAGCCCATCGGGCATTGCCTCCCGCACAGAGGCTTGGGGAGCAGCATCCAAACCTGTCCTGCCTACCAGCACTGGGCATTGCACGTGCACAGGGCCACCACATCCTTTGATAACATTTGGGTGGCAAGTTGATCAGACAGAACAGGTTCTGAGAAGCACCTTTGGTGGGTTTTCAAAGGGCAAAAGCGGCAAGTGGCGAAAACCACAAACAAAACAACTCTTATCTTAAGGATGCTAAATACACGTGTAAGACATTACTTAATAAGATAAATTCTCATTTATCTGGAAAGCTACTTCATGCTGCACTGGCACAGCTGCTCAGGGAACACTAGAGGTTCACAAACCAAGTAGACAGATGGAGTACAAACATCAGACGCTCAGCCATGTGTGCTGGGAGAAAGTTCTGTCAGGTCCCTGAAAGAGCATTTCTCTGCTTATCCCTGCCCAGCACTGATACCTGGAACTGAGGCCAGTGCTACCCCAGCGAGGGGGCCAGGGCTGATCGATGCAAAGGGAATTAACTTGCTGAGCTGATTACAGATCCTGCCACAGGTTTCTGAGGATTGTGGCCTAGATCCAGCCCAGTGAGAAATGCTTTGCCTAGTTTCACTTGGGTACAGCAGGTTTGAATCCAGGACGAGCTTTAGGCACTGCAGAAGGGGCTGTGAGACACAGGGCTGTAAAGCGGCTGCTGGTGGACTTGGTTCTCTATTGCCACAGCTGCAGGGAGGAAGGAGGTCAGCACAGCGCTGCCACGTGCAGCCCTGACACCCTCCTGCTTTCACCTCATGCCCAGGGCAGCTCCTTGCCCTGCAGCTGGCTGAGCCTGGCTCTTGGCTAAGCTTCCCAACTGCAAAGCGTTTGGCTGGTACAAAAGGTGATCCCGGATCACTTTGGTCGGGCCTCACAATGACAGAAGGGTCATCAGTTTGGCTGATTGACAGAGTATACAAATTAAAGCTATAAAAGAAAAAAGTTTCTTTATTTTACAATAATTAGAAAAGTTGTGGCGTTATATAACCTAACGCTGGACACCTTGACAAGTTAACACTTCCTACAGTAATATTATTTTAAAATATATTTTCATGTATTTTGAGATGGTTAAGTCTGGTTTGCATGGAGGTACAGGCACTTCACCTTTTTTGAAGGGTTTGTTGTGCATTTTCACATATTAAAAAACAGGCTAAGTTTGTATGTCAGAATGAAGTCATATACATCAAAGAGTATTTTGAGTTTTCAAGTCTGAGGTCAAATTCATTATTGGTGTAACTGCTGTAGAGGTAACCAATAATCTGACCCAGATTCTGGACTTTAGACAAAGTTTATCATCCCTGAGGATTATGTAGGGTTTACTTATCAGGAGGAAAACCCAATCACCTTTCTCTGCCCCTTGTCTAAGGAGTGGACTTTGCAGCCACATTTAGCAGTGGATACCTTGCCTGGGAAATGTCTCAGCATGACGTATAATAAATGGGACTTGCTAGATCTGAGTGCTGGGAAGCAATTGTGCTGCTCTGCTTCTGTGTGCAGAGGTATATATATGTGAACAGGCTGAGTGTCACTGAGATTTGTAGAAAACCAAAGCTTGAAACTGTATGGTTTATAGTTTACTGATGTGAGTTCCTGCTTTTCATTGATCTTCATTCACTAAATCTGGACATTTGACTACTAAAAGAACCAAATAGCTTTTAACCCCATCTTTCACCTCTCTCTCCAGTGCCTATGAAATACATTGTTTTGTTTTAAAGAAGTGATGCAACTGAAGGAGAACCCCTACTTTAAAAGCATCCCAAATATTTGGGGAATTTAAAAGCCAGGCTGAACTTGGGTTACATTTGTATCTTGGGCTCCCCTTTGTATTTTATAGCGATGTAATTGTTGCAGGTAAAGTGCTTCCATCTCATACTGAGTGGCAACGTGTAGCGTCTCAACATTTCCTATGAACAATTCCTGTTTTTAGTGTTCTATTAATGTTAACCTGAGCCATTGTGTGTTCCTGTCTCACTGATTAGCTGCAGTTACTTCTGCACAGAGCAGCTTTGGAAGAGAGATGAAGTAAGGGGTGGTTATTGTCCAAAATACAACTGGCTTTCACAGTGCAACCCTCCGAGTTTAGTTTCACATCTGAGAATTCAAATTGCTGATACGGCTGTTAGATGCCAATCACCCCTAAGTGAAGCCCACACTCCAGCTGCTGATTCCCTCACACAAAGCATCTGTTTGATTTAGGCAGGATTATCTGGTGCTTCTCAAGATCCAAAGCAGGACTGATACTATTATTTCCAAACACAAGGAAAGAGAAATAAAATATCTTCATTTAACCGCTAATAAAAACTATACTTTTGGGGTTCAAGAGATTTAGACCTTCTTTCAAGCTTAGACCTTCTCTCTCCACACAGAAAGTTCCAGACGTGAAATGAAAACAGCTTGTCTGTGCTGTGTTTCTGTGAAAGGATCTGGTCAATCTGCAATGGCATTTTTCTCTTATACTCAGGTATTTTATGTACATTATTCTATTTTTGGCTTAACAACTTTCCTGTTTAAAGCACTGAAACACAACAGCTAAGCAAAACTGCGTTTTGCAGATCCACGACCAAGCGTTAACATCTCGTGGTTGCAGAAAGCATAAAAAGACAGACTAGAGGAAAGGGAAGAATTTTCATTAAGGGATTAATTAGACAAAACAAGGCAATAAAAGAGACTCCAAAAGGCTTGCTCTTTAGAGATTTCCATAACTGTGCTCTTTACAAATGAGTTTAATCACCCAAAGGAAGAACCAACAGGCAGATGAGGAAGTGGTCAATAAGTAACAGTAACTGACCACTGCATTACTGGGGTATCTCAAACACATCAGGCCCAATATCCGGACTGCTAAAGTAATGCAATAATGAATCCTGACCCATGTTTCTGTCACTGTGGTGAGTTCCTGAGATCTTGTTCTATTCTGGGGAAAAACCAGTTCCGCTTAGATTTTTCCCTGCCATCTAGGGGCTGCTAACATATATATAGGATGTATATTTTGGAGGTCAAATAAATCAATAAAAATCAAAACAAATCAGAGATATGGTAAACAAACAGTCTAGCATTATTAACTGAGTGATTTTCCTTTTTTTCTTCAGCACCTATTCTTCAAAAGCTTTAGTGGCATAAACAATAGAAGAAAAGAAAATGAATATGTAAAGTATCTCATCTCTTTCCACATGTAATAAAATGAAAACAAATGTTCTCACTTCTACAAACTCTACCACATCAAATTAATAATGGAAAACATCGCATCAAAGCACTCTTTGTGCTCAATAGCCTGTGGCACATTTGGACTCATCAATAGATGTTCAACAATATTACAACTTGTTTAAATCTTGGTAAAGTAGTGTTATGTACTATTGTTATTGACTTTCTTTTTCTAATTATCACCCAAAGGTGACAGATGATACAGCACTAATGATCAGACTGTTTAAGAGCTGAATCAGCTTAGAATCCCAACTCATTAAACCTCAGCAGGACTAAAAGATTCCTTGTACTTTAAGGCTAAAAACCTTCACACTGTTAACAATATTTTGGTCAGCTATCCAGGGGACACAACAGGGGATTTAAGGTATTTTTCACTGGGAGCATGTTTGGAACTTTTAAGGATTCTAGTACACGTAAGTGCCTAAATACTTAAAAGTATCTAAAATGTATACAGCTATCTTGATAAAGCAAATATTTGCAGAACCTCTTTTGTTATGCTAAACTTCCCCTTGAATCTATTTAATCTAATAGTAAAACTGTTCTTGATTTTAATAGAAACTGAAGCCAGTAGGAGTTGCAGAGCCATGGCATTTATTTGAAGCCATTTCTCTCAGTCCACTCAGAGGTGGAGACGCCAGTGACATCTTTGTGGTGTGTACCAGTTTACCTAAACCTAGCATGAAACTCATTGCTTTTTTAGCCAGTTTGACAAAAAAAAAACACCAAACCCCAGTGGTATTCTGACACCTGTTTTAGGAATATACTAATTTAACCAAGTCTCCTTTCTGTTGCCTCATTTAATATAGGTTCAGAATGATATTCTTGATGTTGTCCTTAAGTATGAGAAAAGATGGCCGTGTCACTGGGAGGTGAACGAGATGCATCGTGACATCCATCTGCCTGTTTGCTCTGGCTTGTCTCAAGTAACTAGACTCTTCCAAGACCCATGGATATTTTTAACAGGCCCTGAGTGCAATAGTACAATCTTCAGTCTCCTACTGGTCTTCTACTCTACTATCGATATACCTGGACTAAAAACTCAAAGACCCACAAAACCTGACCCAACTTTCTCACAAACTGATCACCTAAGACAGCAATGAGCATCATTGTCAAATCACTATCACAAAAGCTTGTTCGCAGTTTAAGGGTGGTTTGGGTGGAAGAACATTAGCAGAAAACCATAAATGAGAATTAGTAAAATTCTGATGTCAGGACAGTGGCAAGATCTGTTTGTTTCTCACAAATGCTGTGGTACCTCTTGCTCAACAATTATCTGTGCTGGAGGTTTCAGAATGCTTGTGAGATCTTTATTCTCACTCTCACATGTTTTTATAGCCCGTCTGGGACCTTTGTAGACTTATGCTCATTAATCCCCTCATAAAAGGCTCGGGTATCAGGTGCCTCCATGACCAGCATTCAGACCATTTGTGCAATTAGAAATACCACAGATTACTCTTATTCTCTGTAAAGAGAAGTTGGACTATAAACCTGCAACTCTGACAGCCTATTTCAATAGTGAAGCCACAGTACAAGCACTCCACCCTACAAGTTTTCTACCAAGTCTTAGGCAAGGTATTGCAAAACTGAAGTCCAGCAGAACTTCAGTCCCAAGTGTCTGCATGGCAAAATACCACCCCTTTGTCTGTGAGGAGACTTTTTACCTCAGTTACACTTACTCAGAAACCATTTTGCAATACAGACTCTGCACATGAAAATACTCTCATGCAACTGAAAAATGAAAAAAAAAAATTTCAATGTTTTGCATTGCTTTAAGTTAACTTGGTAAGAATTAAACTAAGGCAAAAAGAGTGAGGAACTAACATGAGAAACAGAGCATCCAAATAAGGAACTCACACGAATTTCAGTCATAACAGAGCTACTTTCTTCTTGAGAAGAGGATCTAACAGTTCAAAAGTTTCCACTCCACAAATATTTATTGTGGTCTCTAACAGCAAGAGTTGAATCAGATTTCTGAAGTTAAAAGTAAAGTTAACAAGGTCAGACTAAGGGATGGGGACACTCTAAACTCACATCTTTTGTTACTGCCTTGAAGAATGAGCTGTAACACTCCCTGAGTGCTAGTTTGATACTGCTGTCTACTCTGCAGATGCTTGTCCAGAGCAGTGACCAGAACTGAAATCACTGGCTTCCATTCCTTGCACTAAAAGCCTAAACATTTTAGCTCAGTGTGCTCTCTCTCAATGATGATACATTTCCCAGTGAGCTGCATTACTTCTGCATGCAGAGGTACAGGAATTAACTTTTAAAATTGGGCAGTAGTTTGATCTCTGTATCTAATTTGTCCCATTTAATCCTCATGTTATAAGTCAGGTTATTAGTTACCCAATTTGCCAGCTCACATCCCATATGAACAAAGTAAATGAAACTATTAGGTGTTACTACAAGGGCAGGATTAGCAACTGAAAGCTTCCCCACAAACTGCTATCTAATAATTTACGACAGTTTTGATATTTCCTGGCAACTGAACAGATTAATAAGTCCATAGTCCGCCTCTGATATTCTCTTTTCCTCTGTCACAAACTTTTGGACCTTGCAACGTTTATTTTCACTTGGGTGAAATTCACTGTCAGAGAGTCAGTCCTGGACTGGCAGTGGTGCACCAGTTACAGCCCAGGAAAGATTTTACCCTAGAGTTAGACGAACCCCACGTGTCAGGGTGACAAAGCAATGAGGTGCAGGGGGAGTTCTCCTGCCTGATGTGCAGATAGAGTGAATATATAAGTTCACACTTGGAAAGAATCTTCCCATATTAACTGCTGTCATGGCATGAGCTTCCCCCCTCCTTTACTCAGAAGATGTCTTGAATCAACAAATGATGCCCTGTTAATTTTTCTACTTCTTCTCAGTACTACCCACACGATAATCTGGTGACAGACACACCACACTGCAAGACACTGTGCAGTTTGATGAATGTTGTAAATCCCAAATTACACAGGATTATATTTTGGGAAATTGCTTTTTCCTTTTTTCTCAGAGTTAATCAAGGCTGAACCTTCTGTTCATTTTGGGTGGGCTTGAGTCTAAGTCCAAATGATACATCTAGCTTTAGCTTTGGTAAGGGCAAAATTAAACCCCAGGCTGGATCCTTCAAGTCCTGGCCATACAGTCCCCAAAGGATGCCTGGAACACAGCTTCTGAACCTCCTGAGCAACCAGAGATATTTACTTTGGAGTCACAAAATATGAGGACTAACGATTCTTTTTCGATATTGACATTCAATGGAAAGGTTACTTATTTCTGACAGTCCTTCAAAACAGCTTCCCAACGATTCCCCCATTTCTCCTTCTCTGTGTGTCTCACCCCTGGAGCCTCCGGCTGCAAGCACCGTTCCTTTCTGCTGCCTGTCAACATGAGCAATTAATGGCTCCAAAGGGTTGCTTCGAATGACCTGTGTAGTCCCACCCACAGGAACTGGCTCCAAGATAGCAGTGCCAAGTAGTTTCATGGGAATCCATTGCAGAGCAATAGTTTTACCCAGAGGTCATAATGTTTTGGATAAAATTGTGAATCGGTTTTTAGCTGTGCGCAATGAGCTTCAGGCTACTTTTTAAATTCTCCCCCAAAGCTTACTGTTTTTTACATGAAGAGGCCATATGTCATAATAAACATCAGGCTTAGGAACAGCTCACACTCTAAATGTCAGGCTACAAAGCTACCTTTAAAGATTAAATCTCTGCCCTCTTCAAAAGGGAGGTTGAAGGGAGGGATGAAGAAATCCCAAATACAGAGAACCTTACAAATAAAGCTAAGTTTACTGCTAACAAAACATATCTTGCAAAAACAGACTTGGTGCTTTTCTGTTGGAGCTGCCCTCGATAAAATGTGGGTGTCATTTGAAAAGGACATAATTTCCAATGAATTCTGAAAGTGTCACACAGAGTATTGATCGATCGAGTCTTGCCGTCAGCGTGACCGGGGCCGGCAAAGAGCTATCCCTGTGATCCAATTTTCAGAGCTCACAGACACCTCCAGTCCCAGGCAAATGGCGTCAGCAAGTGGCAGGAGGGGTCTGGGGGAGGGGAAGTGGAGGGGAGAGGCGTTGCACTGCCGTCTGCTTGTCTAAGCATTAAATGTTATTAGCCACAAGGATGGCACCCCCATTGTGTGGGGAGCCCGCTGTATTTCTGGCTTTTGTGTTACCAGCAATGCCGAACCATTTGTACATCAAAAGTAGGTCCTTATCAGCAAGCTATGCCCTGATAAGATCACGGGTTTTTTTATGATTACATCAGTGTTCAGCCAGTTTCCTGCTTTTTTGCACAGAGCTGGCCAAGGACAGTGCGCGACCCAGAGCCATTGTTGGCCCAACAGTGTGCGAGCACCCACAGGCCCTGTGAACAACACAGAGCCAGTCTTGGGCTTCCACTCTGGGCCCACTGCTTACAGGGGCTCAGCTACCAAACCGATTAATCCTGGAGGAGAGCCTGGAGAGGGAAATTATTGACGTCCATTACGAAGCTGAGCAACCTCAAAAGGAAACCGTTGTCTCAGCCTGAATGACTCCTGGCTTGAATCTGAAAGCGCTGGCGAGGTGTGTGTTGGGGATGCCTCCTGCCACTGAAGAATTAGGGATGTGCCTTGGTTTTTCTCGTGTTAAGCAGGGGAAAATATTGTGTGGGATCCTAGCACAACAAATCCTTTGCTGGACTTGCAGACACCACACACGAGTAAAATAGCAGGAAAGATAAAAACATGAAACACAGCAATAAAAGGAGAGCTGCCAGGTAAGAGAAATAGGGTGATTTGCTGCTTGTATGAAGCTGGTGTGGAACTGCAGCAGGTGAGGAAAGAAAGATTAAGTGGAATGAGTGAATTACAAACACCTTCTTATTATACACCCGATAACTGTATGCTGACTCATTGTTACTCAATATGTGAAATATTTGCTCCTTCTGTATTGTTTCCTCTCTGTACTGACACAAAATCCCTTTCGTTACTTTTGCAAGAAAATTGCTTCCTTTGCTAAGAATTGTTTATATATTAAAATAAAACTAGCCACTGAAATGTTATATTAGTAATTTCTGGTGATGAAAAGATTGTTAATGGAAGTGTTTGACAGAAACTGACTTTTACCGAGTACACGAATAGCATTTTCAAATAGAAGCTCAAAAGAGTAAGCAGTAATTTAAACTAACCTACATGGCTTTCATTTTAACTAAAAAAAAAAAAAAAGGCACATCTAATGAGATTTTGCAGATGACTCCAACTCTGACATGAAACTATTTACTCTCAGTGGCACTCTACTTCTCAGGCTTATTTCCAAATCAGTGTCTAAACCCACAAATATTTCTGATAAATCCAAGGAACTCTCATATCTGAGTGAGTACAGCAAAGAAAAAACAGGGCTCTGCAACTAATAATTCAAATAATTTAATCCTGAATTTTTGTTTTTGTTGTTCCCTACAAATTAAATATTTTACTTTAAAAAGCACCCGCGGAACTGAAATTCTCACAAATCACCCATGCTGTACAGTTTGCACTGCAAAATCACCACACCTAATTAATACCAAGGACAGCAGATGCAGTGAAGATACATAGTAAAGCCTGCTACAGGATGAACTGTGTTTGCACAGAGAGCATAGCACCTCTTCAAGCCACAAACAAATCAATCAAAGTCAACATCTATTTCCAAGTGATTCGAAAACAGAAAAAAAATAACTAATTTAATGAATCTTTCATTACAAGTTCTGCACTTTACCACAGATGAACTAAAAAAATCTGCAAAACAATCACACAGTGCTTGAAAAAGACCAAATTCTCCTTACCTTAGAAACAGCTCCTGCCACCTCCTCAGAACTAGGTTAAACCAAGAAATGTGCCCAGGTTGAAAGATTCCCTTTAAACACCTCTGATTATTTTAGGCTGCCTGTGCAGGTGTGTGTGTGTCTCCTAACAGCTGCACCTGAACTTTCAGATGCCTGCCATTTGCCCAACAAGAGCCTTTCCACCCATGATTCATATCTTTAACAAGACATTTAATTGCAGTGGTCTGAATTTCTCTTTCTGTTACATGGGTTCTCATAACTGGCTGCAGCTGAATTTTGTTTCCAAAAACTGGTGGGAGTGTGCATATTTGAAAAAAAACCCCAAACTGATATCGGAGCTTAGCAACACACACAAAATCTGTCATGGTCCACTTCCTCAAATACATTTTTTTTGAACACAACCTTCTCTGTTTCTCAATATAATATCCAAGTGTTCAGTGGATGAGTACAGAACGAGCTCATATGAAGTGAAGGACTCCGAAGTTCAGTGCCCAAGGTATCACTAATTGCTGATACATCTGCTGCTGCTCCAGGTGGAAGGGATCAGTACTGAAGTGTCAGCGTGGACTGCACTGGCACTAGCAAAGGGAGAACGCTCAGATGGAAAATTCTGACTTTTCCCATCAGTGACATACTCTAGTCCAGAAGTATAAAATATATTTATAATAAAATGCATCTGTTATTCTGGGCGCTGATACATGAGTAGTAAAAAAGAACAACCCTGGAATTGGATTCTGAAGATACCAAGTCAAAGTCCATTCCTGGCTAAAGCTCCCGTTACCTTCAGTGGGGTTCAGTTATGGTCCAAATAGCGCAAACGATTTCTGCAGAGGTTCACCTGGGCAACCTACTCTGCTGCAACAGCAGCACTGGGCCATCCAACAGAGATTAAGCAGATTTTTCCCCTTGATTTAAGATGTTTTCTCATTTCCTACAGCAAGTGGGTATTTTACAGTGAATCACACAGCCTAAATCTGAGAACTAACAGGAAATTAAAGGAGAGCAAACCTCCATCCCTTCCACCACTGTAGGCACTATATATTAACTAACTTACTTTATTGTCTTTTATTTTAGCTCTTTTTAATTTTTAGTAGCAAGGTGAGGTATTTTATTTTCATGGTTCTCTAATAACCCTAACTAGTGCATCTAGATCTGCCTTTTTGGACCCCAAATTTCAAGCTCTGCTGGAGGAAGCGTACATGCACCTCCCGTACATGCACCTCCCATAAACAGTCCTGGAATAAATCACAGCATTTGTGGAGGCAGCTAGTCTGCCTGTAAACATAACCTGCAGCAGAGGGTAGTGCCAACACTTGTTTCTTCAGTGTCTTTTCCATTTCTTTGGTCCCATGTTGGGATGCTCCCAGTCTCTCCTCAAAAACAAGGCTCTGCGATGAAAACTTAGGTCAATGCAGCCTAAGATGACAGGTATTTAAGTCCAGAGTCATGATAGTGATTTTTCAGAATTTCTTGTTCCTCACTGTGTGGGCAAGTAGACAAAATCTATTCACAGTCAGTTTCCATTGTGCGAAACAAGCCCTGTTTTGGGCCCTGCCTACCTCCCCAAACAGCATCTCTCTGACTTTCCTATCCAAAATCATTCCCTACACTTTTTCTTGCACTCTGAGTGCCCAATTTCAGACTTGCTCAGGTTTGCCAATAGGAGTTTCACCGTAGGCCTTAGTGAGTCTGAATGAAATAAAGATTCAGAAAACAGTTTAGGAAAATGAATTCTTGATTACTTGACTGGCATTGCAAAAAATGTGACTATGTCTAACTTCATGGGAGCATTTAGACAATATACCACGTTTTGTTTTACCAGATTAGAGATTTTTATTCTATTACAGTGTATGTAGAATCCCCTGATATTTTCTTGCCTAAATTCTGCCTAAAAGTGAGCAGACTGAGTGAATAAAAGAAAAACCTCATAAAGTAAATTCACATTTGTTGTGTGCAGTTCCCCAAAGCGTTGTTAACATCAAAGCATACAACTCCAATATACATATTTAGTTGTCAACACTGTAGTGTGTGAACTTCAGCGACCAAAATGCAAGTAAAGAAATTGTCAGTCTTTAGACTTCAGCTGTGAATGCTGCATGAAGCTGAATGCTGTTCTGGAAAACCTGCAGATAAATGTAAGGGAGCAACCTTGGACAGTGCTGACTGGCCAGCGTGGCCCAGGCCCACCTTCGAGCAGAGCAGGGCATCAGCAACAGTAATTGTAACACATGGCTAGCAATGACAGCCTTGCAAAGTGGCTTATTTTGTGAGAGCAAGAAGCTAGCCCCAGATCTGCTGCTTCTGAGGACTATGAGAGGGAGAGCCTCGGTTACAAGAGGTTAAAAAGGTCCGTCTACCCTCAAAGAGCAGAGTGAGCAGCAGTTCATGGGGACTGAAAGAAATGTGAGTCCTGGAGTCTGTGGAAGCCTGAAGCCAGATTGCTTGTCTGGCTCTGCAGGAGCTGTACCACAGTGAAGATCATCTCTGCATTTGAAAAGTACTGATTGAAGAGTAGCCACTCTCTGAACCCGAATGGGCACACAGAGACACACAGCGAGGCTTCTGCAAGTCCATCTGTTCCACCTCTGACAAATACTTTTCCTTTAAAAGAAAAGAAGGATGCCAGCTTTCCCTAAGCATCTCTGGCACTGCCTCATGTCCCCCTGCTTGTCTCATTAAGGAAAGAATGTAGGTGCGATTCTCTGAATAAGAATCTCTGCCCACATTATGCCAAATCCTTCATAGAAAGGAAAAAAAAAAAATCCAACTGTGGGGTAGAAAACCCCTGCCCATCTTCAATCAATCCTCACTACCACCAGGCATCTAGTCAATTTTTATTCAGTCTTCTGTAGCCTCGACTTCAATGAAGTGGCACAGCAGGGCCAGCGCCAGCAGCTGCTCGTCCCCGGCTGCCAGCACACCGGTGCCGCCGCGGAGCAGAGCCAGCCAAGCCCAGGGAGCGCTGTGCGGGGGACACGGGAGTATTTCAATCTGTGCCCCAGCCCTTAATCATAAACTCGAGGTTCAAAGCCTTGCTGGGCTGCTGGCCGCTGATCCCATCTCAAGGTGATAGTCACCTCTAGCCTTTCTGCAAACTGCAAACCTACTGTCCATCCATCTTAGAGCAGCTTGACACTGGCTTCTCTACCCATTTTACAGCCAGCGAACATTTCCTATTGATTTATTGATTTCTGTCTGCCTGTGGAAGGAGCTCAGAACAGACTCTATGTGCTCTTGCAGCCTCCTGAATAGATTTTTTTCTCCCTTTTTCCCTTTTTATCCAAGCTGTGTTAGCAGTCTGTGGTGAAGCAGGAATTAGACCATGCGGGAGCCCAATTTGCTGCTGGCGAATGTGCCAGGCTTTTCTTCCTCTCCCTACCCGGCATGCACACCTCTACTCCCACTTTCTGCCTCCTGTCTCCTTTTTCCTCCAGGAAAGCTGGCAGATCCCTGCCTATTCAACCGGTTCATCTCAGCTAAAAACCTCTGCTGCTTGCCTTCAGATCTTTTCCCTATCATTAGGAGGTGTTTGATGTGCATGTAAACACCACTTGTAACTGCAATGCCTTGATTTCTACTGGGTCAGAGAAATTTCTTCTTTTCTGAGTCTATCAAGGAAGGGACTTTCCAGCTGCACATATATCTGCCTGAGTGCAAAGCCCTGCATGTTTTAATAGACATGTGTTTTATGAACTTCAAAATCCCGTGGGGGTCTGGATGGCTCCAAAGATTTGAATTAAGGAAGGGACGTAGTATGTTTTCTACTTCCGAGTTGCCAGACCAAATGCAGCTCAGGTCAACAGTGATTGAAAGTTATTCCTGGCTGATGGAGGATCAGAGCCTTACATGAAATTAGTATGGCTGCAAGACAGCTCCCAGTTGGACAGATGTCCACATCACAAAAAGCAATCTGGCTTATCATTCTTCACAGAGAGGCAAGCACTGGGTGAGAGAGGGGCTGCTCCTTCTCCCCGGTCTTCAAGGTGGTGCCTTTAAGTTCCATTTCAGCTGTAATGGTCGGAAACTTTTGCTCCTGGTGGCCACAGTCTTCCTCAGCTGGGGAGTGCTGCCTTACCCTGGCTCCAGGGCCAGCCCCAATGGGGAGTGATGCTCATGCTTAGCCCTGGTTCAGCCCCTTGGCCCATACTTCAGGTGAGTTTGGGTTCACCACCTCACTCCTCTTCACCCCCCTCATCCTCCTCTCACCTCAGGCTGCCAGAGTAGCAGTGGCACTCAGTCAAACACAGTGGCATGGCAGGTGAATAAAGGATGTTAGCAGGTACAGGACTGATGTCCATGAATACAATCTCACTTTCTCATGAATAAGGCTGACTGAGGTTTGACTGCAGGCAACTTTTGGGGAAAACACCTTTATGAGTTATTTGATACCTGCTTCTCAGCCTCCCCTCAAAGTGCACACACTTGAGCAGGAGAGACAAAATCAAAGAGCAGTCTACAAAGCTGGCAAGCAAAACATGCAGCCTTGCTGTCCTTTCAAGAGATCACAACATCTCAAATCCGTATCTCTGCATTCACGTGTGCAAACCTCCCCTTTGCCGCTCCCTGAGGGAATACATACAGGCAAATTCCCACTCAGACAAAAAGGGAGGAGGAGGAGTCCACTGGAAATCACTCCTCTCTGCCCTCAGAAGATCTGTGGGGGTTAATCATGTTTCCAGGCTGTGGGGGCTGACTCAGGCACAGAGACTGAACCAGCTCTGCCTGGACTGAGAAACTGCAATTTGTTTATATTCTCCTTATCCTCCTTTTACAACAGTCCTTTGGCTGAACTTGGATTCACAGGAATTTTTACTCCTTTATCTCCTTAGAGACTGGCCTGCTTTGTGGGAAAATGCCTTTTGCAGGCCCTAACCTGAGTCTCTGAGTACCCAGAGGATGGGTGGACTCAGCTGTCCTGGTTGGCCTCAAGCAAAAGTCTTCCTACACACCTCCTCTCCCCAGAGCACCCTTCACAGCCATTCCAGCTTAGTTACCATCCTTTAGCATTTGTTGTCTTGACTAGAATTTTTTTCATCACCGAAATTGCACAGAAATTATTCTCTGATATTATGAGCTTATATAGAGCGTCATGGACGTACTTTTGAGAGACAGTGAGAAGTGTCTGCACTGAAGCTGGATGTGCCTTCCTTTGAAGAAGATGGCTTTGTGGGTAGGGAGGTGATATTTTCTCCAGGATAACTAAGCAATGCTTTGTAAGAGACCTTGTGGACATGGGAGCTGAAAAATATATGAACGTTTGAAAACCAACTCCCACATTTGTATTGTCTATTCTAATTTGTTGGAAATACAGCCCTGATGAGCTATTGGGGCCTCAGAAGCGTAGATTTTTTCAAGCCAGAATTAGGCAAGTGTGAGAAGGGAAAGCTACAGGCAGAGTGAAAGGTTGTGTGGCCAGCAGGAATCAGTGGCTGAAGCCCACTCTTGTTTAAACTGATGAATTTCCAGTGGTGTCAATGAATGATGCAGATTTACAGCAGCACAGAATCTTGTCTCAAGTCCACTCTCTGCCCCACACACAGGAGAAAATGTTTACAGCGCTGTTCTTTTAGGAAACTGCATCTGCTCATTTTTACATCGGGCCTATCCATATGTAACTACATGCATTTCAATGGGTTACTTCTGATTTACACTGCAGGCATCATGCATTTCCCTAGACCAACATTAACTATTTATTGATCTTTCCAGTACCCCTGTGAGGAAGGCTATTATTCCCATCATATAGACAAACAGGGATTACATTTTGGAGAGTGTCTGGATCTGGTGCACACATTTGGTCCTCTTTTGCCATCAATTACACTTCTTACAGCTCTTATTTCCCCCCTGCTCCCTTCTCCCTCCCGTCACCACCATATGTGTTCAGGAGAATGGAGAGGAAAAACAGCACAAACCACAGTCCAGGTATAAATGTAAGGTAAGTATCTCCGGCTTATTTCACTCCATTTGTCTTTTTTTTTTTTTTTTTTTTTTTTTTAAATAACAACAACAAAAAATATCTCAGACCTCTTAAATTTACAGAAAGCTATTTCTAAGCCTTGCTGGTTTGCTGGTTGATTTGCTGGTTGTTTCATACCCTGCATGGAGACAGGGTGAATTTTTCGGGGCGCTTGGAGAAATGGGCTGCACCTGCAGCAGGCAGGGGAGCAGCCCTGCAGCGGTGAGCTTGGAGGGGCAGCAGGGGCAGCAGGCTGTTGCAGGCAATATGAGCTGATGTTGGTGTGTACTTGGTGTGGAAAAGGAATGTGATAGATCTGAAATAGTGAGCAGGATGTTAAAACTTGAACCAAAGCACACTGAGTGCAACATTATGTTTCCCCTGGACTTCGATGGACCTTGCATCAGGTCTTTAAAAACATAATTCATCAGTAGAAGGCGAAGAAATCTCTCAACAGCACAGCTCTTATTTCTGGATATGTTCCAAGATGCTTAGATCTCCTGCTCTGCTATGTGCCAACCAAAAGTACCAGCAATGCACTGTCAGTAATAGCTTGAGAGTTTCAGATCACTGAGCAGACCTAGCCAACAGCTCCAGGAGACCCCCAGCCTGAGAGCCTGCCCTTTTTCCTTGGGAAACTAGGGCATGACTTATTTGTCCCTGGCAAGCAGCCCCCTGCACCCCACTTTGATGTTTCACAGACTCCTGCATCCCATGTGTGGGATTTTCCGTGGTCGCTTTCCTTCCAAGTTCCCCTCTCCCTCTGGAAGAAAGCGATGGAGCTGCGGTTCTCTGAGCTGCCAAACGGCAAACCCTAACTCAGCACTGGGAATGTGGGAGGTGCAGCAAAGACACCACCAGCCCTCAGCACTGGCCCGGGCACTCCAGAGCGGAGTGCAAGTTGACATATCGAATAAATACAACTGGCACATGATTTATCGATTACACCCCTTCTGAAGACAGGTTCTCTACTGAGATGAGATTCGCAGCGCATCACATCACTTAATTGAGCCCTGAAGCACGTCCTTCACCATGTTTTCACCACTGGTGTTTTCACAAGGCACCAACATTTTAGGTTTCCTATGCATCAGATCCAGCCCTTGGAATGAGCCAATGCACTCTGTGGGAATGGTATCAGAGTTCATCAGAAGGCAGAATTTATGATCTGGAAAAATCCAGGTGTTCCAGTACTATGATTCGTGTCCACTTCATTGGGACTGTCTGACAACTCAGGGTCTCAGAGCTGAGCTCTATTTTGTGACAAGCTCCAGTAAAGTGTTCAGCTTGCTTTGACCATGCTTCTTCACCCCAGACTGGAAGATGCAGCACAAATTTTAGGAAAGCACTGAAAATCAAAGTTTGAATCTGCAGTGCCAGCACATTTTAGAAATATTTACTAGACAGGCAGAATTTTACCACTGTCACTTTGAAAACACTCATGTGTTGGGATAAACTCCAGTTGCAAAGAATGTCAGTGAGATTCTTTTATGAATAAAGTGATCTGCTACACAGATCTTTTGTCAAATGACTTCAGCTCATTTACTGAGTCACTCTCTTTTACTCATCTTGCTTTGAGAAGGCATTAGCTTGATTTGGTTTTGTTGCCAATGATATATCTTCTCTTCCTTCTAGTTTTGCTGATCTTTCTCCTATCACTCTTGTTCTGTCACCTGCAGTGCCTCTCTTTACCACTCAGTTACTCTCCCTGCAACCTATTTCATCCTATGAGGTGGACAGCTACAATCGGTGATGTGGCCCAGACAGATTTTCTTGTTTCTGATAATAAATGGAGTGTTCAGTTGTGTAACTCTGACCTTGTGTATAATTTTCAAAGATAAGTTTTGGGGAAAGAAATGGGTTAGTTGTTATAGAAATATCGTAAGGCTTGACAGAAAATAACATGGCAGAAAATTATGACAGAAATAGCAGAAAGCCACTATGAGGCTCTGCAGTATCTAAATTATCTTTTTATATCCCAGGATTGATAGTTCTACAATTATTCTCTAAGTTTCAAAACTTCATCTCCCTTGGGTCTCCCACTGCTATTTTATTTCCTATTTTCCTGCAAGGACTCCACTTAGGTCTATATCTCTCAATATTTTTTTAAAAAAACTTGCAAAATGTTTAGTCTATTCCTTATGCTATTTCCAACTAAAAATATATATTTTGTTCTCAGAAATTTTTCAGCGTTTTCCAATCTCATCTCATTGTGGACAGCAATGGTCAGAAGGCATCCAAGAGAGTACATGATCTGCTCCAGATAACGAAGCACAGACCTGTGAGCAATTGCAATAGGTAGTGGGAAGAAAGTGGCAGAAGATAGAGGTGCTGAGGACCGTGAAGGAGGCAGGTGAGGACAGACAGTCCTGAGTTGCAGACCAGTCTACTTGGCCTGGTCCTAGTCTCCTTTTGTCCTGTTAGAGCAGCAACAGCCCCACAGCAAAGGCTGACACACACTCCAGCGTGCTGGTGGGGGAAAAGCACAGTGCTCAGAGAAAAACTACAGGGCAGTGCGTCTCAAAGCAAAGCTAGAGATGTACATCATGACCACCATTGATGCTTGTCAGAAATCAAATGCCAACAAGAAAATAAGCACATGTGTTAAGGAAGCTTGTTTTTGTCCTGTCTTACACAGCACTGACTGCAAC
This sequence comes from Pseudotriccus pelzelni, assembly GCA_035584735.1. Classification (NCBI taxonomy): domain Eukaryota; kingdom Metazoa; phylum Chordata; class Aves; order Passeriformes; family Tyrannidae; genus Pseudotriccus; species Pseudotriccus pelzelni. Next base: position 13,005,697 of record JAWMRA010000016.1, read on the forward strand.
GGTACGTTACCATCCAATCAATCCTACTTACCCCTCGCTGCTGACTCTTGAATGTCTATGGATACTTTGGGGTATTTGAGATACATTCCTGTTGATAGGAGTGCTTTTTGACTGTGCAGAAGTAATGAGAATTTTTCCATGTCAAAGGTAAGGCCACTGAATTTCTCTGTGCAAATTTCGGGGAGTTTTTTTGCCTCTCTTGCTGTTTTGAGCTAGGCATCTTGGCCATCCTATGACCACTGTCTGCAGTGCACTGGCCTTGTCTTTCCTCAGCAGCACCTGGTATTGTAGGATGTCTCCTACCTGCGTTGTTGCCATGCTGAGTCTACCTTGTTGCAGCACCCGAACACCTTCAGGCCATTGTGGCTTGCCCGCTTGTCTGCTGTTTATGAACTGCACTTATTTGTGTGTTGCATTAGGAGAACAGCCCTGCAGCTTGTGTGAACTGCTGAAACTTTGAATGCAGCCGATTCCGCTGAAGTTGCTAAAAAGGGAAACAGAGTTTGCTCTGTTGGGGGGCCTAGGGGTGGATTTGTGCACAACAGGGAGTAAAATGGTTTGATCCCAGGAGCTTTCCTGACAGCCCTGTGGTTTTCCTCTTGATGGCTACAGTCGTGGTCTTTTTCTCTCTCTATTCCTTCCCTTCTTGAATCCTTACATGCTACTGGATTTTTTCTGAGATTTGAAGTAAATTCTTATTTATATACTTAAAATCTGTTATGTAACACCACGCATGTCATACAAATTGGACTTGTTTTACAAGGAGTTCTGTGTGGAGTAGTATTTTTTTGTGCTGTGCTTCTTGTTCTCTGGGTATAATTGTTGTCTCCAAAGATATGTAGATGTGAGAGGGGGCTGTTCCCCCTGTCCACTTTGGGCTTCGTGTCTGACTGGAGTGAGAATCACCAAATATTTTGCTGGTATGGCAGAGGGACCTGATATCCCTGACAACTTCCCCATGTCAAGACAAGAGATGGGTCTTTGCTCAGTGCAGCCCTATTGAGAAGACAGCTTTGCTCAGCTTTACCTGAAAGAATGAAAGCCCATGATATGCTTAGCAGCAGAAAGTGTCTCTCCTGGCTTTCTCCCAAGGGGCAGGATGACCCCAGGACACTGCACAGGGAAGTTGCCAGTGGCCCTTTAGAAATGATTGTTGAACAAGGAGACAGCACCTTTTCTGCTGACACCAAGGACAGGGGTGAAGGGTGGGACAGCTGCTGGAAGAGGTAACCCTTCAGCAACAGGGCAGAGGCTAACCAGCATTTCCATTGCCATCTCTGGCTTTTTATATCACTTTCTGCCTGTCCTTGAAAAAGTTGCGCAGGGACACGTTACCAACAGAGCATCCTTGGGAGGTGAGGGAAGATTGTGTTACGCTGGAAAGTATTAACAGTTGCATCAATCACAAGCCTGGTCAAAGCAAATAGATGTCCTACTCACCCTTTATCCAGGCTGAATAGAAGATGCAATTAAATGGCTCTCATACAGCGATAGTGGGAACAGCAAAAGCCATTATCCAAAGCCTGATCAGAAGTGTGTGGGCTGAAGCACCATAATCCTCAGCAGAAGGGGGACAGGCAGAGAAGTGAGAGGGGACTGGCCAGAGGGACTGGCTTAGAAAGGCAGCAGGTGAGAGTACGGAGAGCTCTGGGGAGAAAGGGAGACATGGAGCCTGCAGGTGTGAGCAGAGGCAGTGCCTCCTGTGTCCCAGGGCTGCCGGGCAGGCTGCCCTGAAAAATTGCCTCTATCTGTGTCAGGAAAACAGGTTTAGACTGAAGAAATAATCTTTTAATACAACTGATTTAACTTTTTGGGAGGGTGAAAAGCTCAGGAGAATACTGGGTAATTTGGGACCAAAAAGGTCTCATTAAGCAGATCCGAATGTGGAAGAAATATTATCGAATGTGCTAGGGGGGCGGGATTCATCACATGTAGATAGCACAGAGTACAGCTCTGTACTCAACTCAGTGGCCTATATTGTCCTTAGGACACTAGAGAGAAATGGGCAGTTTTAGTGAAAGCTTCTTCTTTTCCTGAAGAAGGTGTCTAAAACAGGTCAGATGAATTAGGCTTAGAACTGCCTGCTTCTCTCTATTGACATTCACAAGAGTCTAGACATCAAGCCGAGATAGAGATATCCACACTATATATGTCTAAAGTTAGGAAAGATGAATCCCATCCAATAAGTCTCCGTGCCTCTACCTGCAGGCAAGGAAAGGAATGTGAATAGTGATGGATGAGAGGAGCATTGAATTTCCTGCAAACATTCATCCACTCTTTCTGTGACTGGGCTTCGGCTGCATTCTCATGTATTTGTGCTTTCCATTAACGCTGTATGACAGTACAAATGCTGGTGGAAGGTGAGTTTCATGCTTGCACACACCAAACTTGTGGGAAGAAGATTGTCAATTTTGTCTCAGAGGCTTTTTGCACCAAAACTGATGGCCATATTTACATTCAGCCAGGCTATCTACACAAACTGCTCTGAACTTCTGACCTCTTTAGGCACAATGAAAGATAACAAAGATGAAGGCTGTATATTTTCTTTGACAGAATTATGAAGGCCAGGACATAAGTCATTTAAGCAGAAAGGATTGAACAGGCCACGGGATGTATTGGCTGCTGCAGAGAGAAGAGAATTCAAACTCATTCTATCACAGAGCCGGTGGATGCTGATGATGGAAACACAGGTATAATCTGCATAGGAACAGAAGCAAGATATTTTCTTGTTGGAGCTGGTGTGTGAGCCAGGGCCAAGTCACCCTCCTAATTCTTCCTGTCGTTTCTGAAAGATTCATTTCTTGATGCCTCTGCTGGAGAAATGGGCTCCGTATCCCAGGTCTCACCTTGTCCATGAATGTATCAGGAGCCGTCCCAGGGGTCAAATTCTTCTCCTGCTCACAATCCAGGCAAGCCCATCATCTTTAAGGGTCTCACAGAAACATTAATAGTAAGAAAAATGTGGCCACCATTGTGTTATTCTACTTTTATTTTTATGGGTGATCAAAGTGTTCTTTTTGATGTATTTTAGGTATACTTACTTCTCAGCTGCTAGTAACGTTTCAAACCCTACCACCAACTACATGTACATAATGGATTTTCTTTAAATAACTCTTGGCAAATGCTTGACATCTGTTTTCTCTAATTAATTCTAGCAGTCATCATACTTCACTGCATACACTGAAAGCTTTCGAAGATGAAAAGGGCTACCTACAGCATTTCCATCATGGGGTTTGTAAACAGTACTCCATGAAAGCTTCAGGATAGTTCATTCTGAAATGTCAGTGAGAGAAAACCAAGATGAAACACCTGCTGAATGTGAATATAATCACCACATGAATAGGGAGAAGTATTTCAGAATGCTGGCTTTTGATTTTCTTGCCACCATATTCTGGATTAAAATGAATAATTAGGAATAAGGGGCCTAGCAAGCACTCTTTCCAGTGAAACTATGAAACAAAAAGTTCTGCCCTAAAGGAAGTTCAAAGCAAAAGGTAGCTACTGACAGAAGAGCACAAGGAAATTAGAAGGAAATAATGTCATCCCTATGTATTCCTAGGCCTGACCCCCACTGCCACCCCCCAAAATGCACTATGGCCGTCATACTCTGAGATGAGGAAGTGCTCCAGAAAAGCAAATGTCAAAGAGTGTGCCTGTGTCAGTGCTGATCAGACCCTTCCCTGCTCCTATTTCTGCACAGTGGATTTGGTTGTTGTCCCCTTATTTTCACCCACATGCCTGCCTGCCATTTGCCATTGTGCTCTTGCAGCCTGGAGGTTCCCAGTGACCTGGGATTGACAGCAAACTGTGGGCTCTGCCAGAGGCAACAATAATCACTCTAACTGACAAAACAACATTCATAAAAAAATCTGTTGCTGTTCTCTGAAGAGGAGCATACCCTTCAACATTACCTTTCGCTTGCCTGTAATCACCCCTCCTACATTTTGTAAACAGAACAACAGAGAGCACTTAGATAATATGTTAATGAGTAAAGGAGCTTGCTGACATCCTTTTGGGAAAAAATGTCCACCAAATGCTGCACAAACGTTATCAACTGCAAGTAACTGGAAATTCTCCTCATGCATCACGTGTTGAACCCCACCAGTCACCTGGCAGCCCCCCTTAAGCTCCAGTTCCCCCATCACTCCCAGCAGGGTGAGGCAGCGAGGGGCTGCATCCTGAGGTCTGTGTAGGGGGAGAAGGGAGGGGGAACAGCGAGGGAAGTCCCCGTTCCCCGTTTTGTGCCTGTGTGTCAGCTTGTGGCACAGCACTGCCTCACTGCCCAGGCGGGTTTCTGGGGTGGCATTCGGTGCACGGCACACCATGGCATCTACAGCTGCTGAGCTGTTGAGCAAAAACACTCCACAAACCTCGGTTAGTCTTTAAGACTATCATGTCTGTGTTAGTGAGTTGTAACTCACCTTCACTAACTCTGCAACGCTCTGCAAGTGGTGTACCACAGGCTTCGTGCTTCGCTTTGGGGTTTCTGGTATTTCTATATATGTTAGGTACACTGAATTCAGAGCTAAAAAGCAACGTGAGGCAAAGGCAGACGTTTTTCGTATTTGTTGTTTTTCTTCCTCGCAAAGTGCTTACAGTGCCCATTTCCATGTTAACACATTGCAAAGTGTCTTTTCAATGTTAAGTGTCTGATAATGGCAACAAAACCCGACAAAGATAACATGTTACAAGGATACACAGTAAATCAGACGATTTAATGAATTCATAACCTTTCATTTTATTTCCTTCCTGTGAGATAATTTTAGCCAGTGTCAATGGGATTTGTAGGAAGGGGGGATGAATAGTGATCCTACCTCAACCAATAAAACAAAATCCTAATTTTCTGTCTTTTATCTTTTCTCATTCTTTTGTGCGCCTCTTTGGCCTTGTCAAAACATATCGTTCAGTTAGAGACTAAAAATATTTTCCCATCGATTGGGGTTATTGATTTTTTTTAATCTGTACTTTGGCTTAGAGAGCTGGGGTGAAGGGTGAAAGTTCACCGGCTTAGTCCGCTGTTTTATCTGGACAGCAGAAGAATGTATTGGCAGCAGATTTGATTTACCTTGTTGGTCAGCTGTAGTCACTCCAAGCACTGCAGACAAGCAGCAAGCGTATTTTGCTGTCTATTTTATTGTACACTGAACTTCTTGAAGGTCCAACCTCTCGATTGATTTATCTCTCAATTTCCAGTGGCCCGTGTTTCCATTCTTATTAACATAAATGTATCAGAAATCAGATTCCCTCTCAAAGATATATTGATCATTTATGAGCTTTGAAAAAAGACTGACATGTGATGCCACACATTTCAATCATTCACTAGAGTCCACAAGGCTGATATAAATGGATTAATAAGCAAATTGAGAGAAAAGTAGAATAGAAAGGTATATCTCATGGAGCTGTTACAGAACATACACGCCCACATGCATATGTGCGGTGTTAGTATTGAAGATTTTTTCATACTAAAAAAAATTGGTTGTTGTGGACTAGCATTTGCCTAAATGTTCAAGAGTTCTGGTAGAATTGCTTTTAACCTATTTTTGAACAATTTAAAAATAAACTATTACGAAATTATGACTTTATTGTGAAATATAAATTGTACCATACAGTGCAAAATATTTATATTTTTTTCTATTCTTCTAGGAGGATGAATTGAACATGTTAAGCCCTTTTCTGCCAAAATTTGCTTGAAGCTTTCCATGTAATACCTGTTACATGGGTAGGTGGTATATAAATATATAAAAGGGAAAGTTCTTGTCCCAGAAAATGATTTTTGCAAGATGTCATTAGACAAGTTCTTCTACCTACCCAGTATTTCTAAGTCACAGTAAGTCCTGATACTTCAGATTCTGGGGAACCCTTGCTAGCAGAGCCAGTGAGAGAACAAGGAGGTGGGAAGGGAAAATGTGGTGGAATCATTCTTCTCTGAAAAAAGCTTTTCCTGTACTTGTGGAAAGTATGTCTGAATAAAACAGTTTTCAGGCAAGTCTGGCATGCTGGAACTACAAACATTAAGTGAAGGCAATTAGCAGGCTCCCTAAATACCCTCTGATGAACGAGTGCTGCAAAGAGGTGCATAGATTCAAAGATAACTTGAAGATTTCTAGATTTCTTGGACAAATTCAAACTCATTAGGCATGTGAAGTATTTATAAGATAACTCTAAAGAAGATCTAAGTTACTGCAATGCCTATTGCTCCTTGGAACTCACTGGGTTTGGTGCCCCTTCAAACACTTGCTTTTAAAGGAAGAAACAATCTGTTGACCACCAGTCTTTTGGTCCAGGATTGACCTGACCACAACTACCTGAAGCACTTTCTACAGCCCTGAGTGCCCTTTCCCTGAACATCCACATTGTCCCTCCGATGTGGATACCTGAGGATATCATTGTTCAGCAGCTGTGGACAACGTTACTGCAGATACCTACTTATATAGAAAGTTTCATTCTCCATTTGAAGTGAATCTCGGTAACAGGTATGAAGTCAGAATTCCTAGGACTTCTGGGCCAAATTCCTTAAGAGCCAAACGGTCTTTCTTTTGCTGTTTCTTCAACAGCAGCCTCCTCTTTCAGCTTGCCAGGTGCTTTTAACCTCCGTGCCAGGTGAAGGACAGGGAATCAAACAGGGAGCTTCCCTCTGCTGTAGGCAGCATGCACGTGCAGGCTTAGGGCTAATTCACGTGAAAGGTTATTTGGCTACAGCCTGTCCTGGGGCTAGGGAGAAGTGAGGAGGGGTATTTTCCTCTCCCCAGCCATTACCTTCTCAGAGGCAGTGAAGCAAAAGGAGCTTTCCAGGAAGGACTTGAATAAAGGGAGTACTGTGACCTTGTGGATGACAAGTAAATGCCCGTGCAGTGAGCAGTGTCAGTTGCCCATCTTTGTGGCTGGATACATCCTGCAGGGCTCTCTCAGACAAAATGCATTTCCCATCGCAAACCAGCTTCCTGCATTCTGGATGGCTTCTAGCTCTGGCAGCAAATGCTCCAAATCTGTGGTGTCAGTTTTATTTTAGGATTTGCTTTTGCCAACAGTGTTATGTTCTTGAGTTTGACTTTGCTCCACACTCCAAACAAATATGCAGACTGCCTTGTCCCACTCTGTCTCCCCTTGGACTCACAAGAACAGAGGAATGCCTGAATATTGTCCTGTCCCATTCCCTACAGGTTTCTCTGCACGACACATCACACGACAGCTGGAACCACAGACTGGACTTCCTTCTGTGCCACTTGCTATCGTACCTTGCTATGTGCTTGCTTTCACACTGGTTGTTTTCTGGCGGGTTGTTTTTCTGGTTTTTTTTCTTTTTTCTTTTTTTTTTTTCCTTCTTGCTTGCAAAGGAAAAAGCTGGAAAAGGAATTTTTTTCTATGAGTAAAGGAATCATATCAATATTGCATAATCTATCTCCATTTTCAGTAAGTCTTCATTAGATAGCCATACAGGGATCCCCAGGTGACATATAAAGTCCCTTCCCATGACAGAAACATACCCATTAACAAATTTTACATTCTCCTTTCTTCCGTTGCTCACCACAGAAGCAATTTCAGTAAGTAAGAACCAGAGTAAGTCTTTGCAGGACTGGAACATACACTGTGAGAGGAAGTCCTGTCCAGACTAAAGGAACGAGGTACTGGGCACTTTCTGGCTCTGAAAATTAATTTTAAAAAGTTAAGTAACTAAACACAACGGACACTGTTCTGTTTAGCAGTAGAGACCAGGGTCCTGCTAGGTGCCCCTAAATTTGAATTTCTTTGTTACCTGGAGTAGATAAGATACAGCAATGATTGTTCAAACATACTGTATCAGAGACCTTTGCACAGAGTACTGCCACTGCAAAAACAATCAGTACCTGCAAAAGCTGTTTGCTTTGCCTAGGAAACAGCAGGAGCTGGACATGACGACTCACACCAGGCCAGACAATGCGACTGTCTGGTATCTCAGAAGATAGTGTATTCCGTTATTGTACTATATGATCCTAAATACTGTCATAAACTGCTAATATACTAATGTGTTCATAGTCTATTGATTGATACTGGGAATACTGTTCTGGGTTAGCCTAACTCATTTGTAAGACTGCATATAAGCAGAATTTCTTGGAGCACGTGGCATGGAGGAAAAGGGATTCCACACATGCTTTATCTTATCATTGCAGTATTAATGTCACAGTTCCTTTTATAGTGCAATAAAAATAATTTTATTTATAAATCTCCTTATTCTCTTCAAGCATTTGGGACACCACACAAAATTCCAGAAATAATTTAAAATGCATTAAAAATTATATTAAAGGACCACAGCCTGAAAGTTTTAATAAAAACCTAATCAAGGGTGTCAAGGAGCGAGAGATGTTATTCATATAGGGTCAATAAAAATAAAACTGAAAACACACTTAAAATGCTTTGAATATTTTTGAGATAAGGAGGCAGAGGTTGAGGGGGACCTGAAAAGGAAGAGGCATTATGGGCCCCCCAATGAAATGGCTTTGGCTGGAAGAGGAGCAGCAGGGACAGACGCAGCTGCATCTGCACAGGAGCAAGGGGTCCTCACTGTTGCCATGGTAGGATGCAACTTGCACTGGGGGGTGCTATTAGGGGCCCTAACTCTCCTCCTTCCACCCAGCCTGGTGCAAGGGCACATGTGCTGCTTCCACAGGGCTGGGGCTCACCAGGATCCAGTGCCACTGGCTTTTGACTTGTTCAGTTTCCTGCTGGCAGTCAAGGACAGCCTAGGACACAAGGCAGACCACAAGTAGGAGTGCCCTATCCTGGAACTATCTGGTTTACCACTGAGGAAGAGTCTGGATTCAGGCAGAGTTCATACTGGTCCAGGACTGAGAAGGATGGGGATTAGACTGTTTTAGTCTATTAGCCTCAGGTTTGGCCAGGCACTGCCTCAGGCAGCTGGGCTTGCTGCAGCGGGGAGCCTGTACACAAACCATTTGTTGTGCTCCGCACAACCTGTGAGGAGCAGAGAGAGCTGCCTGAAAAGTGCCCTAAATGGGAACCACAGCAACTGAGCCCCATGACTGTGAGAGCACACACCGCTGCCGTGCTGCCCAGCCGACTGGTCAGGATGTAGCCCGCAGAAACCACACAGGAGGAGCAGCTTTTGGAAAGCTGTGCCTTCCTAAGCATGGCTTCGGTACTGAGATATTAATAAACTAAACAATGTTCCTCTGGAGACATTAGATTGGACTTGATGATCAGGAAGGTCTTTTCCGACCTAAATGATTCTATGATTGGAAGGCAAAATCTGTTGTCTTTTTTTGATTGCCTGAAGCTTCTTGCAGGGTTACCAGCACCAGCTGCATTCTGACTTCTGGACAGCTTTCAGTCTGGTCCACATTCTCAGAGTCTGTAAATGCCCCAGCCACATATCTAACAAGCACACACTCATATACAAATGCTTTGTGAAAAAAACCATTCTGTCCACACAGTAGAGCACGAGCAAGTAAGTGCGAGCAGTGTTCACAGTCCATGGTATCAGCACTCACACTCAGATATTATTGATACATACTCTTAATTTGTAGACTGAGGGTAGCTTTTATACCCTCGATAAAATACACCACAGAAAGGGTAACTGGTTACACAAGAACTGCAAATGTCTCTTCAGATGGCATTTGATAAGTGTAATTAGATAGTGCTGGGTTTACCTTGTATTTTAACATCTAAAATAGTCTACAGTCAGTAGTGTAAGAACATTGTTCAAGAGAAAAGGTTTTTCCTAGGAGAACAGGCACGTGCAGCAGGGGGTTGCAGTGTTGTGTGCTGTCAGTCAAAATTTGCTGGCAATGTCAGTGAAGGTCAGAGTCCCAATATCTCTGCAATCAAAGCTGACAATGACACATTCACTAGATAGATATAAGGAAAGCACTTTTCCACTTACTGTCCCTACAGTAATAAGTGAAAAATTAAAACTTTTCCTTTAAATATACTGCACATAGTAGGTTTGGATTTTCTTCACTGAAAGAAAATAGCAATGATGAAATGGAAAATGAAGAAGTAGCACCTGTCATTTTAACCAATTATGGCTGTTTTCCAGTGTTTTCTGAAGGTTCGCAGTTGTGGAATCAGACCAGCAGAAAAGCAATAATGACTGGAATTGCAGAAGAGAAGCTAAACTAACAGGCGTAACCCATGCATGTCAAGAAGCAAAAGAGGCTCCAAAGAAAATGTAAGTTTTGATTTAATCTATTGATGCAAGAACAGAGCTACTATTTTGTTTCTTCAGTTCACCATGTTTGCCTTTATGCTAAGATTTTAGTGGGGAGCACAGTGAACTTTAGAAGTAAATTTCCAATCTTTTCCACTTACTAGTGTGGGTTCACCTCATTCAGCAGACAGAGCTAAACCAAAAGGGTTTCTGGAGAAGTGCAATACCAGCTCCAGGCACTGCTGGCCATTAAGTCCATGGGACCAGATTAGAGCAAATCAAACATAAATCCCCTGAAAGGCAAGGTCCTCAATCTGTTCCCAATTCACTGCATTACTTCCTGATGGAAATCATTCATACTTCAGCTTCCATGAGGCTGTCAGGACCCAAATCTGGAAGGAGAAGCTTCTACAAAGTCCAAAGTCAGCCACAACTGATTTCTTGTTCCTGACACACAACAATCTTTCTATGTGTGCAAACATCAAGAGGGTGACAGAACCTATATAGGCAAAACGGGAAAAGAATCATAGAACAGTTTGGGTTGGAAGGCACCTTTGGAAGTGAGCTAGTCCAATCACCCTGCAATGAGAAGGGACATCTCCAGCTAGATCTGGCTGATCTAGCTGAATGAAAAATGTCCATCCTGGAGAATGAACAAAAGCAGAGACTGACTTCAGTCAAAAAGAGAGTAAGTAAAAATGAGAGAGAAATGGAGAGAAGAGAACCAAACTACAAATAAAAGGAAAAGATGAGAGAGAAAGTCTGAGAGAGAGCACTCCGAAAAGCATTAACACACCAAAGCAAATTTTGTGTCTAAGTTACTAGACTGGATTTCTTTACTCCACCTGCATTCCTTTACCAACCTCATGCTTACATGACTGTGGGGCAGTTTCATGCATTCAGTTTCTGACTACATAGAGATATGAAATGAGGATGAAAACAAGTGACTGTAGCACATGTCCAACCAGAAGCCCTGAATGAAAACCTGAAATGTTTGCCCCCAAGAAAATACTTCTTGAAAAAACACAATTTCCCCTCAAAATCCAGTCCCAACTGGAATGTTTTCCATCAGTTGAAATAATAGCATTGAAATAATAGCACTGGACTGTCATACATACAGCATGAGAAAATGATGGACAAACAATTCAGTGTCATGGGATGGCAGTTCCGTTACAAGTGATATAGAAACCAGGGTTATTCCAGAAAAATGACTTTATTAATCTTCTCATAAAAGCAGTACCTGCCCAAGAACTTTTTCTACCACATTTCTAGTAGATAGCAGGACCCTGATTTTGTCTTTGACTTCATGGGCTATTTTTTCCCTCTTGAAACTTAGGACATGTCTGCTAAATTACCTTGCCAGCAAAAGTTGCCTCTCCCAGGAATCCTCTCCCAGGAATCACTTGAACACTGGAATTTCAAGTTATTTCTTGAGCCTGTCACATTTCATGGCTCTCTTCTCCAGCTCTTTGCCTGTGCATCCCTCCTAAGAACACATGGCTGGGTTTGATGATTTCCAGCTAAGGGCCTCGACTCCTCAGGAGCTTCAGGTGCACTTGTTTTGAATGTCAGGCAAGAGGGTTTTTTTCCACTTCCTATACCCTGTTCCTTGACATCTTTTCTCTAAATCCCTCCCAGAAATCTCAGCCCAGCTCGTTTTTATTTTTTTTTTCCTCCCAGTTATTGAAATGATGACATGCAACATTTGGGTTTCAGTCCTGCTGCTCAGAAATATAATATTCATTTCTCATCTAGGCAAAACAGGAACGCTGTTGAATAATCAGCTGTTTTATAAGCACAGTTGTTTTACAAGCACGGGAATCTCACAACTGATTTAATAAAATTGAATTTCTGATAGAGGAGAGAAGCATCCACAAGGGAAGGAAGAAAATAGAACAAATATCTTGCGATGGCGAGTTTCAGACATCCAGCCTCGGAGTTTGGCAACCAAAGAGAGATTTAGAAGAGCTAAAGGGTAACGTGAATCACCTGGCAATTTATTATGAAGTGATTATATATATTTCAGTAGTTGTCACACAATATAACTGCATTAATTAAAGTGGAATTAATATAGGGCCTCTTGCCATATCTAGCAATATATCAGAGGATAATTTGCAATCTGAGTTCTGTCCTGACAGTAGGGCTCCTAGGGTACTCCCTACTTCAGAAACAGCGGTTTGCTTAAGCCTTTCTTGGTTTACTTTTTAGCGTCAGTTAATTTTGGAAGAACCATTATGTTTTTAAAAAAAGAAGCAAATAAACACTGTGAGCAGTACTCTAAAAAGCACTTTGCTTTGTGTTCACAAGGCTACCACTACTATAGTGTGGATTTAATTTTGCAGCCCAGGTCAAGTATTAGGAGGAAGTGCTACTTATGGGACACTGAATACTGTATGCAACTGGTTTTATTTCGAGTAAAAGTTGTCTTCCTTCCACCAGCAGAGTGGGTGGAGGTTGCAGGTACCTTCTAACTTTCAGTACTGTTAACATTCAGAAGGAAGAGTGTCCTAAAAAAATAATGAGCTGGGTTAAAAGACCATGAGATTCTTAAAATGAATTTGCATGGGGAATCTTTTAATGTGCTTCCTTATGTCTAACCCCCTTAGGGTTGAAGTCCCCCAGTTCTCCATCTTCAGCAAAAGGGAAGGGACAGTGAAGAGGAGAAAAAAGGATGCATCAAATAATCAAACACTAAACCAGCATAATCAAACACTAAACCAGCAAAACAGAATTGCACCAATTGTTCTATTTGGATGAAATCTTGTGGCAGCACCATTGGATATGTGACAACAGGAGGGATCATGGGAAAAGTAACTTCTCATCACCAACAAAGAAGTTCATTAGAACAAGGAAAACAGTGTGATCCCCTAAGCTGCTCCATCTCTCTCTCTAACTCACTGTGAAATTCTGCTAGAACTCTTCTTTGATGGTGAGAAGTTAAACACTCTGTGCTTCACCTGCTGGTGAGTATTCAGGATCTACTCTTGAAATCACAGCAGTGTGAGCACTCTTATTTCCAGTGATGCCTGCTTTTATAAATACTATTTTTCTTGTTGCCCTTAGACATTCTGCCAGGCTTCTGGAACAGAAAAATTCTGTCCTTCGATGAACACAGATATTTCTGCTTAGGAAAATGGGAGCTGCATTCACATGCATCCGATGGCTCTGTTTGGCTTTTAGCCCAGGAGTGAATTTATTCGTAGATGATTTTAGAAATCAGTTCCACTGTCTGGATCTGATTCTCTTTACGGCAAAGACAACAAAACCCCCTAAACCAAGAAACTTAATTAGGATTCTGTGTAACTGCCATAATAATCAGCACAGCTTCTATGTACTTATAAAATGAATGTTTGCATTGCTATATAGGATTTGCAGAGAGGTGGTGTGTGAATAGTCTCCCGCTGTGCCTGCCACTGTAAAATTGCACTTTTCAAAAGAGAGAGATTCTCCCCAGAATTCAAGGCTGCAGCAGGTGACTTGTTCACTTTCTGTTTTGTGACCTAAACCTTCAAGGCCTGGCCTATACACAAAGGCATGGAGAGTGTTGTTGGATACCGATTTAATTAAATTGGAGCAACTTTTGCATGAGAGTGTTCATACACTGGTTTAATTTGTGTTGATGAATTTACAAGCATGAACTAAATTTGCATAATCAGTCTTAGTCTGACATAAAAGAGAACAAGCGCAAAAATTGCACCAGCTAGCTAAATGGATATAAATTAACCCCAAAGCCCTTTCTGGACAGAAGGAAGGCTCAGAAATACTATACAGCTGCAGAGAAAAGCATCCAACCAGAGCAATTCTATTTACTACTTAAGGATTAACAATATAAGATTAAAAAGATGCAAAGTCAATTCAAAAGTATTCCAAAACTGCTCTGTGCTGAAAATTAGCTATTTAGAAAGGCACACTTTTTAATTGTAGGTTTTGGAGCTGCAAGTCAGCTCAGACTAATCCCGTGGCAGGCGTTCCAAAGGGGCTGGTAAAGGCTGTGCTTCCTGCAGCACCTCCTGTTCATCCCAGCTGAGAGCTGGACCCACAGCAGAGACCTGGACCACCAGTCCCTCAGGGCCTCCCCAGGACAGAGGGATGCACAGAGTGAGAGTATTCTCTGTCCTGGACACAGCCATGAAATAATTCATCTCAGAATTAATACAGCAACAGAGCTTGGAATGGGTTCGTGCCCAAATGTTTCAACTTTGCATTTAGTAGAGACTCATCCCTGTCATACAGCTTTTATAGTAATTAAAATCAGAATCACATCATACTAATTTCACCAGCAAGACCTAAAGGGACAGTATAAAGCAACAGCAGGACAAAAACTGAGAGAGGGACTATTACAGTATTTAGACCATAGGGAAAGATGTAAATTACAAATAATGAAGGAGAAGTGTTGCAGAGATCTATAATCTCTGTATGAAGATCAACAACAGGCTTTTGAAATGCTAAAAAAATTACACCCATGACAAGGCAATGTCACAGTGGGAGAGGAAAAATAGTGACAAGTAGTTTGTCAGAAAGGTAAGAAGTACTGATCATCTCTTCAGATGGGGTAATGGTTATTCTTTTTGTTATTGTGGTTTATAAGGCTCTGGATGGAGCTGGGCAATTGTTACAAAAACTAGTTTGAGAAGAGTTGTTCAAATTGGAAAAGAAGTTCATTTTGGCTGCAACATGCATTTTATCTTGTGTGGTCATCTGAATTGCTCAAGGGATATTTTTTTTCAGTGTCAAGGGAAATAGTTTTTGATGATCATGTGGATGCACTTGGTTTGAACTTCAAGACAAAAGTATTTGTACACCCATCTTGAACACCACTTGCTCTCCCACCCTGCCTTTCTGCTGGATATTTTCAGATATCTGATCAGAGATCAAGGATATTCTTTGTCAGAGCTGACCAAATAGACACTGTTAATAAGTTACAAAACAATGAATACTCAATGTTTAGTCAAAAAGATCAATTTGTAGACTAAAATACCTGCCCCACTTTTCAAAACAGGACTGTTCATTGATAGCTGACAAACAGAAAAAGAGCAATTAATGCTACCCCATCATTTGCTATGAAGTCTGTGTGCTCTAACTTCTCAAGCCAATTCAAACCAACCACATCTGTATCAAATGTGTCTGATGGACAGCCTCAGAGTTGAGGTCATGTGATTTTCTATTTGTCAAATACTGCATATTTGCTGGGAACATTATGAGGGTGTTTTATTTTTTAGATTAATGTACTTTGAATGTGTTCTATTAAGAACCTTTGGAAGACTCTTCTTTATTCAAAGAAAAAAATACCTCAAGCACATGAGCATGGGCTGTTCACATGAGCTTTATAGTGCCTCAGTTTTCAGAAGGTGTAAGACTGCTGACGGTGCCAACTTGGCTCACCTGGTGCACCAGCACCCACCACTAGTCAGGTGCCAACTCTACTAGCAATTAATGCAACAAAACAGTGATTTATGTGCATGAGAAACTGCATTCAGACACCATTTATTCCACATAAGCCATCAAACTGTCATGGAAGCAACTGACACTTTGCTAATCTAGGTTGGTGTCAACCCATGAAGTTCTACATCCTAAAGTGAGTCCTGAAACCTCTTGGTCATTTTCAATGATATGCCAGAAAAAAAGCCCAGTGTCACCACTGGAGGAGCACCAGCTTCCTGTGGGCAATTTGTCCTTCAGCAACACTGCACAAGACACGTGTTCATAGGCAAGATTCACAGCTGGCTAACGTTTGTTCATCTCTATCTATGGACTCCAAAAGAGGAGAAGCTGTTTCACCATAAAGGAAGAACAAAACCTTCTTTCCATCCATGTGCCTTACGTTTCACTTTTCGTACCTGTTTACTTTTCCCTCTTGCTTTACATTCTTTCCCTTTCTGCCAGTGCATACTCTTGTGTGAGATGGATTATTGCCTCCTTTTCAGGTGCCACAACATATTCTGTCACCAACGCCTAGAGAACTCCCTGTGTCTGTGTATCACAGTCATTTACTCCATGTGTTGGATGAATCTCTCATCTCTGCTGGGTTTTGTCTGGCCTTCATCTGTCACAATCCCTTGGAGAACATTGCCAGCCAGGCAGTCAGACTGAAGATATGAAGTTTATTTTACAATAGAACTTGCTTTTGCTGAATATTCTGAGCACTTTCTTCCATCTGAGAGAGTTCATGATCTCTGTTCCCTAAGTGTTGACATTTACCTGCCCTTTCTTTCATTCCCAGCTCTCTTTCTGTCATTATGATTCTGATTCCAGAATGACCTATTACCATTTGTCTTTCATTCCTGCACACTTTACGAATGACACCTTTTATGTTGATGTCTGGATTCCCCCACCTTTTACATTCCTCTCAAACCTTATTCAACTCAGCCAATTCTTTATGTGGAGCAGCAACTCAGCAGTGCAGCTGTCCCTGTCTCCACACACAGCTTCCTCGATATCCAAGGGCATGCACTCCTCTGCTTATTCCTGGGCCTGTCAAAGCAGGGCATTGATCAGATGCCAATTTTGCAGCAGGTTGAGGTCACATCTCTCTCTGTGGGCTGTAGGCAAAGCTTGGCCCTGTGGAGCTGTACACAGGAGCATTCAGCAGTGGTAAAAGCTGGGACCACCATTCTGGCTATAGGCAGTGTCAAAGTAATGAGCCCTGCCTTCTCTGCTCTCTCAGAAAAAGGGAGCAAGGAAAATCTGTCCCCTACTGACATTCCTGTCTTCACAGAAATATCTAAGGTGGTTTTAAAGAGAGCTGTGGAACAGGGGTGAATGCCACCCAAAGCTGCAGACTATGGAGTCACTGGTGGAAGAAGGAAGAGTCCTTTCATTTAAGTACAAATTTTAAACTATGGCTGGAGCAAATGGAGGGTGAAAATGCATTAGGTAAGGTTAACAAGTTTGCTTGACTCAGCTAATCAATAACTAAGTAAAGAAGATTCTCTAACCATGGAGAAAACATATTTATTCACTTGCAAAGGAATTGGGAGGTGCTTCCAATGACGCTCTGTATACCAAAGTCTTTGGACCTTGTTCATACCAGGCTTATATTATATATATTATATATATTATATATAAGCTTATATTAAGCTGCCCCCGATAATCTCAGTATGGTAACTGATGACAGCCTTCTCAGTGCTTAGTTAAAACAGAGCATATATGTCTAAGAGCAAATGAGCTAAACTACACAGAGAATACTTCTGCTACTCTTCTCAGGTTGTTTTTTTTTTTTTCTGCACAGCTCATTAGCTGTCCAGCACTGCAAAATGCAGGTATTCTTCACTCCCATTACAGTTTTAATTGAGAGCTTATGATGCAGCAAAGAATTTAACAGCCTTTTCCTCATGGCTGCAGGATAGTGGAGTGATTATTTGCCCTTACAAAATCTATTTCTTGGTACTTTTTTTTTTTTTTGTACTTTTGATACACGACTCTCCAAGAGCTTAATATCTTAATGTGCCTTTTTACAGAGGAGGAGAATCAGTCAAAGACTAAGTAATCTGCCTAAGATCACAGAGGAAGGCTCTGGCAGCATCACACTGAGACCTGAGGACTCCAGAATCCTATTACTATGCTCTAACCCCAAGACCATCCTGTCTTTCTTAAAAGCTTTACTATTGCATTCAAGTATAGAGAGACTCAGAAGGAAACAAAACCAGAAGGCAGAAACAAACTCAGCACACCAGTGGCTGCAGACACTCTGGTATAATAGAAAAACAAACGTAAAGCAATTTCACTTTGAACTACATTTGGACAGGACATTCTAAAATAATGAATTTGCATCTGTTTTACAAGTACTGGTTCATTAGTCAGGGGACTAAAACATTCCTGAAAACACAGGTAAGTGCTCTTTACTACCCAGTGCTGCATGATCCTCTTTTGTGAGCTCTTGCTATTTTGAATGTGAACTATGTCCACGATCTTATGGCTAAAATCTGCTGGAAATAAGAATAACTTTTTCCCTTAAAGATATTCCCTCTTTGCTGCGATAAGTCTGTCCATCATCAAAGACCTGATAAAAGGGCAAAAGCAAAGGTCACTGACATCAGGAGTTACATAGTCTTGCAGCAGAAATGATTCTGGAAACACATGAAGTTGTTCTTGACCTTGTCATGGGTATCAAGGACAGACATTGCAAAACCTTACCACACTGTTCACAAGGACTCTGGCAACGCAAGAGCAGAGCTCCTGCGCACTGGGGAACTCTCTTATTCGTGTTATGGATACATAAAACCCCATATGTGAGCTGTTTTGCTGTTTTGCAGACGCTATTTTAATTCCATGCCTTTCCAAGTTATGCTTTCAGGCCGTTTTTTCTGTTGGTCAGTCAAAGTCAGTCCATGGAAGTGACTTTACGTCACCTGAAACCCCCACTTTGAGTGGAAATAGGAGGATGAGTGCAGGACAGCGTGGAGTTAGGTAAAAACCAGCCAGAGATAAAAAGGCATAAATAGGAGATAAAAGAGAGCCTTTGGGGAAGGTCGCAACACCTCTACTTGTGTACCTCTGGAAGACTTCCTTCCACTTCCAAATGTCCAGAACAGTGTACAAAGTCCAGTCAAGGGATTTCACAGTGTAATCAAATAGGTACCTCAGAATATAATCAGTTAAGAGATTGCTTTATATACACCTGCTCTACTACATTATTTATCACACCCGGAAGGCTCTGCATGACTTGCTGTCTTTCATCATAATTCATCCTCTGTGGCAGGTGACTATCATGAAAAAAAGAACAGAAGATTCTCGGAATAACTCAACCAGTCACCAGCTACTTGGTCTGGAACTGCACTCACAGGAGCAGGGTTTGTTGCAGTCCTGTTATTCTGCACACTAAAAGCAGCAGGCACAGTTCACGTCTTAAATGTTTCATATTTGAGGCTGTTCTTACAGCTAGGGAAGGAAGGGAAATTGAAGTTTGAGCTTCTTCAGATGATAGCATGAAAGATATTTTATTTCAGGGAATTATCTTTTTGTGTGACTAATGTTTGTTCATTTGACTGTTGTCTGGAATTGAAGGTAGGGCATTTTGAGATGTTATTGTACTGCTAAGTGCAATAAAAGCTGCAGAGAAAGTAGCTAAACACCCTGAGGAAAGCAAACACACAGCTAATGACACACAGCCACTGCTCTATTTTGAGGATTTACTGGGACAAACAGTTGAAACCAGCAGCAGAGTTCATGATATTGAGGTGCCTGATCAGCTTCAAATGCATCTTATTCAGTCACATTTACCTAAAAGAGCACTTCGGACTCATGAAAGGTGCCTCATCAGGCACCTTAACAGGAAACATGGAGCTAAAAAAGAAATACTGTCTTGAATGAGGTTTCTTTTCTGGGCATCTGTGATGTGGTGCCTCTGAAAAGACCAAAGCAAAGGGTAAATAGTGTGCCAGTCTTTTATTTTTACATTGTAGTTTACCACTTTGCATTTGTTTCAAGGTTTACCAGAGGTTTGAATTAAATCCATCCAAAGGAAGACTTGATATTCAAGGCTGCCCTTCGGCAAAGAGGAGTTTTGCATTCATTAATATTGCCTTGGGATGAAGGAAGAAACAGGAGAGCCCTGATTGACCTTAGACATTTATAAAGGTAATCTAATTTGTGCTTGTTTGCTACTTTTTCATTAAAGCCACTCCTGAAATGTTTCTTATCGTGAGTTGCCCTTCCCTTGAGAAAAGTTTTAACAAATAGACCAAATCCAGCACGGAGTTGGCCCAGCAACTGACTCCTTAACTGATGTGGAAATGAAAGCTTGAAGAACTTAACTAGATTCTGACCTGCAAAATTAGGAAGGTAAAATCAGAACCAGGAAAGCCTACAGTCAGACAGGTCAACCTGTATATGGCTCATACTGCATTCAAATGCAAGCAACTACAGTTTATCAAAGACTGAATGGATAGATGTTGTTCGCTCAGGTCAGAAGCCCATTTCACAGCAGGAACATATTAACAGCCACTGTCCATTTGTGTACACACAGTCTGAAGAGAAGGAAACCTGGTCCTCAATACTAAAGCTTTCTCACAGCCACACAGCTGAAGACATAATTCCAGAAAGCCCAAGAAAGAGGTGAAGCCCATGACGAAAGGAGACGTTGCAGCTCTCAGAAACATTACTGCTCCTTGGCAGGAACTTTCTTTTCCCTCCTGATTTAAAGTATATTTGTTACACCACAGATTAACTGCATCCATTTAGGGAAGAAATGGTCTTGAATCATTGTTTCATCTTGGGAACCACAGGTGATGTTGTACACAGTCTGTTTACAACCTCAGGGGTTAGTGAAAATGAAACCAAACGAAGAAAATGCAGACCATTGACCAGAACGAGACCTGCCAACATTTCCTTCTTTAATCTCTTAACCAAACAATACGACACATGACAGCACAACGGTGAGGATGAGGTTTCACAGCCTGCTGAGAAAACCAATTTTTGGTTACAAAGAAAAAAAAATATAATATTTTGCTAATCTGATTTACATATTGCACATTAAGTAAGCCCTGCAAGGTACCATGCTACAAAATGGACTTATTTTTAAAGAAATGTAGATTAATAATCCTCCTTGCTTAAAAAATGAGCTTCAATATTTGTGCGAATCGTAGAGTGAAAAAAATCAATGTGCTATCGACTGCTGGGGATGATCACATTCATTTTGCCCTTTGTGGTTGGTGAAATCCATGCTGCAATTACAGAGACAGGCTGGCAGCAAAGAGCCTCAGTTGGGCTTTCAGCTCCACATTAATCCAAAACTCACCATTTTAATGCAGATATAGATTGCCACGAGTCAATAGCTGACTACTTGAATTGTGAAGTAGCAGTTCCATGCTATATTGGCAGCACTGGCTGTTACAGTATCTTCAAGTATTTTGAAATTTCAAAGTGTTACTCCACCAAAGTGAAAAGCGTAACTGACACCACATCAGAAGGGGCTGCAGAGTTACTGCTATTATCATAAACCCTGGAATCTGGAATAAAGACATAACGCTACGAAAAAATCTTAAAGTAGGTCAAAAGTAGACTTTTCCTGGAATAAAATACCTATGTATCCTCACTCATGTTTTAATGTCCTAATGCATTATCTCACAAAGTATCCCAAGTGTGGAATTTTTATAATGTAGTTCCCAATTCTATCTCATTTACACTGTTCCAAGCACAGATGACTTCATCAAAGTCAGAGAGATCACTCTGCATTTGTAATCCCGCAAGTGAGGTCAGAATTTGGCTTTGAGTAGCAATTTCCTTTTCAGCAATCTGTCTGTAACTAAGAACTGAATTCTGCCACTAAACTTGCGTGAAGAATTGGGGAATCTACTAAGTAGTCAGTGCCTCTTCTGCAGCACCTTACGTGCAGGGTGAACTTAGAACTCTATTGTATGTACAGTAACTATATTCTTGTACACTTTCATGGTACTGACCTCTTTCTACCCTTCCTCATGCAGTGGTGAGAGGTGCACTGCCAGATCCACACACACAGGGTTACAGCTGTCATTCAGGGTGCACAAAGCAAGCTCAATTCGAAACCTACTGAGCCTCGTGGAAACGCTCCCATTGATTTTACTGCTATGCATGTGTGGCTGCAGCCAACTTCGCTGTACAGGCAAACACCAAAGCTGGGCTTGGGAGGAGCTGGCTGCTGGTGTGCCAGGGGTAGCTCTCAGAGCAGGGAGGCTGTGTGTGCCGTGCCACATCCCCGAGCAGTCAGACTCTGCGTCCCCGGGCTGCAGCCTGTCTGCAGATCAGAGTCCCTGTGCAGTTTCTGGCTATTTTTTTCTGTTAATTTCATAACTGATCAAATATATACAGATTTCCCAGCTACTGCATGATGGTGGCGTTCAGGGATGTAATCTTTTAGGTCTGACGTTGATCACCTTTACCTCGTCCACACATACACCCATTTTCTGTGCTACAGGTAGGAACAAGAGACGACTATGTTGAGGCTGAGCAACAAAGTCAACTTCGTCAGATGCAGAAAAATGTGCACAGTCATTTTTGTTACCAGGGTAACCTGTGAACTCAGTAAGATCTCCTAGCACTCATAATACTATCAATAATAAAACAATTTAATAGGTAATATATAGGGGGTAGGCCTAGATATTTTGCTGCAAGCTCAGATGGGTGGGCAATCCAAAGCAGCCATTTTCCTTTGTTCATGTCTGAAATACATGACCATTTGACGTTGGTAAGGCTTCACGTGGTTTAGACTCTTAACAATGAGTCATGGGCAGAGCGCACACCTATAAGGCTCTGTGGAAGATTTAAAAAGGAAGAGGATTCACCCTGGTGTTACATACTGGCATTCTGTGTAGCTTTTCATAGCACACCTAATGCACCTCAACAGTCTGCTTTAAAAACATGATGAGATTTGAGAAGGATCTTAACTTTGCCTGCAGAAAAAATACCGGTTCTTTCCACTGACCTGTACCTGAGGGGCTCTTGCACCTGGAAGTCTCATTAAGTTCAAAATTTGATACAGTGTGGAAATGAAGATATATTTATTTCTCAGTTAAAAACAAACTCACGTTATGTTTTGAAACAAACAACTGCATTTTTTCAGGTTTTTTGTTGCTTAGAAAGACAGAAATGAGCTTTCAAATATTTTCCTTCTGATTTCCTGGATCAAACATAAGGTCGCCAAAAAGATTACAGTTTATCTTGACTGTAATAGGCAACATAACAGAAATATTATTAGCAGCAAGAAACGGTGTAACTGTGACACGGGTTTCACTGAACATGGTAAGAAGAAAGAAGGATGTGCATGTGCATGGTGAGACTGCAGGTCTTCCATAGGAAGACTTTCATTAGCTGGGACTGCACAAATTATTAGCATTTGCAGAATCAAGTCCTCTCCTTGTGAAATTGCTGTGATCTAAAATGCCAGATAGAAAGAGCTCTCGGCCACAACCATTCAACATCAGTTAGAATATTAATAAGTAAATGGAAAAAGTGCTTCAAACCAACAGGAAGAATTTTTCACCTTGACCTAGCTACCTGAGTAGTTTTAATTAATTATGAGGAATTGGACTTATAACAGAGTGCATAATGATAGCCATTATGTGGACACCCTAAAATTAGACGCTGTTTTTACAGCCTGTAAAAACAAACTACAAAGTCTGTCCCAAGCAGTCAATAATCTTAATAGAAGGCAGAAACACTAGGAATGAGGTGTTGAATGCACAACCCATCCCAGCACCAAACAGTGGTTCCCTGTACAGGTTTTGGGGGAGGTGTGAGGTTGTTGTGAGGGTGTAGGTTAGGTGGGGACCAGACCTGACTCATGACCCCCCGTAGTGGCAGAGCTGTGGTCAGTGAAGAGGGCTGAGAATTCCTGAACTGAACTGAACCCAGGGCACTGCTGCTCCAGCTCCTTCGTGCCTCTGGCTGGCCTGTCTCTACATTTTCTTCTTTTCTTTCGGACAACTATTTTCCGGATATTTGTTCAGTTTTCCCCAGTGCAGCTGAGCCCCTTCCCTGTTTTGGAGGTGTTTAATCCCCCTGGGAGGGCACCAGCCTCCCAGTACTTGCCAGGGCAGGTTTCCCCTCATGCTGATTTCCCCCTAATTTTCACTCTGCTTGTATTGCTCCAGTACCACTTTTTCAGGCCATCCAGCTTGAGGTTCATTTTAAGACATTTAAGGAAACTTTGTACTCCAAGAAAGTTAATTTTGAACAGTTCAGGAGAAGTAAATCTGCCTTTAACAATCTCCACCTGGAATAAGAAAAACGTAATAAATTCTTCATGTTTACTGCATTTACACAAGGCCCCAGACTATGGATTACCTTTTTATTACTCCTTGTTGTAAGGGTTTTTTTCTCTATTATTAGTTTTCTCTCTCTCTCTTTTTTTTTTTTTTTTTAACAAAACAGCGGCAAGAGGAGAAAATTGTTATCTTCCCTGTGGACATTTACAGGCTTTTGAATGAAAGTTTGGTTGCAGGTTTGTGCTCTGCAGAAACATGAAATAGTTCCTCCCTTTCATAGCTGGTGTGCCCCATATCTCAACACAAAAACTTTCCCAGTGATCTGGCAACAGCTATTCAAGAGAATCAGGGAAATGTCTGAGCGTTTGGAGTATCTGCGTCACTGCTGAAAAAATACCAAAGAATGAACGCACACACAAACAAAAATACATGTTCCTAAACAGGAAATCCCATGTGCACTTTTTCACAGACAACCCATAGACAGTGGCTTTTTATTCACTTTTTTTAGCTGCGTTTCTCTCTCTAGCAGTGAATGGAATTTTCCAGTGCTGCTTAATGTTGAAATAATGAACTTTGACAAATCTAAATCAGCTGAGAGCAAACTCCAAATTTGAGACTCTGTAGCTTAGGTGGCAGTTTGTGTCATTGCATCATTGGAGCTGAGCTGTCCTTAGACCACTGAGTACAGAGAGAGAAATCCTGCTGGACTCAAGGGCCATAATTTAGTTTCTCTATTGCTTCCTCCTTTATCCTGTTGTCATAACTTGGTGCTATCATTTTGTGCTCTGCCTCTCTCCATACATTGTCCCATGACTCACTATAACATTGCAGATTTGAAATTTCCTAAACCAGACATAATTCCTTATCAACATGTAGTCTCTGCATTTCAAGAACACATGGAACTAAGGAACGCTCCAGCATAGACCAATCATAAAAGAGCATGAATTTTCTCTCTGATATTGTCTTTGTGATCACTATGAAGTGTGCAGAAAGAGACAGTACGATGCAGTATGGGCCCACAGAAATGCCCAGAAATACACAGCTCTTCTCAGGGAGAAGTCAACTGACATGCAACCAACCAAGCATTTCAAAGAAGACAGAAATAAAATCAGCTGAGAAAAATAAAGGTAAGGGAGGCAAACTGTGGCAGTTCTTATCCACTCTTTTAGAATCAGAAGAGTCGTGAGCTGGCTGAATTCACAGAGCTTGCAAGAGGAGGTACAAAAGGACATCCTGTTATGAACTGGAAAGTCAGTTCCTCTTTACGCCACAAAAGAAGCTTTGAAAGCCGATAATCTAGGTATTAATCTTCCTACTACTATTTCTCTATTCCAAGGGTTTTTTCCATCAGAGCATATGCATCAGCACAATTAGGCCACCAAAAGTACAGGAAAAAAACTCCTTCCCTTAAATGCCTCAAGAGCAATTGCCTGAGGTTTTAAACAGAGTGGACTTGTAACAGGTGTCAAATTTTATCACCGAACTGAAAAAAAGCCAACCCCAAAATTAATCATCAGCCTTGATGGTTCACTTCAAAAGAGATGGTACCTTGTTCAGTAACACTTTAGTCCACAAGAGTGATGGAGTATCTTCTTGGCCATATAGTAACAGCAAGAGTAGAGGAATCATTACCTATATGGTCCTTTCTCTCACTGTATTAGATTCTCCATTAACCCTTTAATTCAGCCTTGCTATTCAACAAGTGTCACAACATGTTGAGGTTGAGTTCTGATGCCCAAACCATGGGGCCACTTCTCCTGTCTCACTGACACAGGATGATCATACAGATGGAAGACAAAAGATGGGAACAGCAGCTGGAAGGGCTGCAGAAAGGCTTCTTGAATGGGAGTGAACTGCTAATTAACAAAGCAAATTAACTCAGCCTTTTAATTTAAACTTAAGTATGGGCAATGCAAAACACTGGATGATACAAAGTGCACAGCATCAATCTCAGAGGTTAATCATCATCTGATTAAACATGTATTTTAATCGAGGTATTTCCTATTATTGTCTAAAATAATAGAGCAAACGGACAGTAGTTTTATAAGTATCTGTCACCCAGTTATTCAAACACATCACTACAGTATTAACAATACATTTCATACATTGACTATTCATAAAATTCCCATGTTTAATTTGAAGTTTTATTATTCCCTTAAAAGCACTTAATGGCTCCAGCCCTTCACACTTGACAGAATTCCTGCCACCTGCAGCCATTCTCCAGGTTCAGAATTGGCAGCCTGCTGGAGGCCATTTCCAAGCAGGGGGGAAAGCTTAGTGTAGTGAATTCCTGTGTTTATGACTGTTCATGAGTATCTGACTAAGCATTTAGGACTAAAAATATGGGTATTTAGCACTATCTCTTGTTTATGTGTGATGCAATTTATGTAGGCGGCAAAGTCAGGCTGAATTCCTCTGGATTCTGGAAATGTAGATTTCCAGGGCTGATTCAAGTCATCCACAAGTCAGAGTCACAAACAATGAGGAACCTTAAGAGACATGAATTCGTGCCTTACTCTCTGCTTGCACACAAGAGGAAAAAAAGCCGAAAACACTTAAATTCCCTTCCTTCATTAAATCGTGTGCATGGAAATGGCTACTGCTCTCAGCCATGATCTCAGGACTTCTCAGCCCTGATATCCAAAGGAAGAATGGAAACAAAGGAAGTTC
Organism: Pseudotriccus pelzelni; assembly: GCA_035584735.1. Taxonomy (NCBI): domain Eukaryota; kingdom Metazoa; phylum Chordata; class Aves; order Passeriformes; family Tyrannidae; genus Pseudotriccus; species Pseudotriccus pelzelni. The sequence goes on from JAWMRA010000016.1 coordinate 13,032,190, forward strand.
AGACAGCAGAAGCTGTTTCAGCACTCATCCTTGCTCCCAGGAAGCACAGGAGCTCAGCAAAACCTGACGTTAAATTGTAGAGCTTGTCCTTTTGCTGCCAGCCCTGGCCCTGCCCTGCGAATTGAGCGGCGCAAGGAACAAAGTCACTCCCGGATTCGTGAAAGCAACAGAAATTGAAATGACAAAAGTATCTGTAGATGTTGCTCAAGCAGACACCAGGTCAATTCTTGAAAACCAAGCAGAGCACTGCTCCTCAAATAGAACCTGCATTGAAACCTCACTCAGACAAATTGCACCCCTCAGGTGTTCACGTGTTTCCTTGCTGTGGCTTAGCAATTTAGGAAGTCAAAGTGGAAACTTTTTTACATATCAATTTACAAACAAACCTTAATGCTTACAGATAATGGTTAAACGTAAAAAAATGGTTTCATCACAATTAGGTAGAGTCACACTTTACAGTCCATTCTTTACAGCTGAAAAAATTGCAGTATTACAGTGCTCGCAAATCAACTGCTCCTGATCCTCTTAATGTTATGATAAGTTGCTTCATTAAAAAAAGTTTTTTGCTTCTTAAATGAGGTGTGAGGAAAGAGGAAGTACAGAGAGAAGTATTTATATTTCTAACAGAGAATACAAGACCAGTTAAATGTATCTGCATTAGAACTCAATATGAATTTTTTTGCCATTTTCAGTACTGCAGACTCATTTGTATTCTAAATCAGCATGGAACAATGTAAAAGTCTTTTTAGAACCAAAAACTTAAGAAAAAAATTCACCTTATGCCAATCAGAATATTTTGTTTTCATATGTCACCATTATGCTTTTAGACTCTTTCTTTGACTTAATTTTGCTGTAGACTAAGTTTCCAAAGAAAACATAATGAAACCGAGCCTTTAGAAAATGACCCAAAATCCTGTGTGAAAAATTTGTGATTTATTTTTCAAAACTTCTTATAAATGAAAATGTCATTAAAGGTAGCCTGTTGCAGCAAATTATTCCCCACTAGACAAATCCACACATTTTGAAAAAAAGTAGATTTTGTCAAGTTATTTTCAGTCAACTCTCCCTGCTATCAATATCTCAAGTCTGTGAAAACCAGATTGTGCGAAACTATTACCAATACTGTATGGGTAAATAAGTATCTCCATCTAAATTACTTCATACTTTTTCACACAAGAAACATAAATGCAACAAAAGATCAATCTGACTGTAAATATCCAAATATGTCCTTTAAAAGCCAAAGGAATGTCAGATACAATTTATTTTCAGCCAGTGCAAACTGAGACATTAAGTGGCAATTCTACTTCCATTAGCTAAATCTGGCAAATATGCAACTGTTTAAAGGCATTGTCAATAGCCATTGCACAATTAAGTATTTGTACTGATGCCTTATTAAATTACTCTTTTCAAGTAGGCATAATAAACTGGGAGTTCACTGTACAGATTTTCACGGTGAAAGTCCAGATCACTGGAAAATTTATTTAAAGAGAATGCAGTCCACTGAGTAATGAAGTAAATGTCAGATGTTTCTGGGCAAATAAATCTGAGCTGTCTTAAAACTTGTTTGGCAGATATAGCTGAAGACAGCACTGGAAATGAAAAGGCTTCAGGTTAACAATTTTGATTTACGGAGTTCCCAGGTAAACTTTCAAAGGTGCCGCATCTCCAGCAGCACATCCGACGTGGTGGGGAATGGAGGTCATTACTGTGGGCTGCCAGAAGTGGCCAGGCAGCCAGAGGTAACAACTTGGATCCTTCTTCCAAGTACCACTGGCCTCCTTTGGTTTGATTATATCCTAGGCTACGGTGCCCTGTGGAAAGGGCCGCTGTGACACTGCCCATCTGCAGCTGCAGGAAGAAGTGTTTGGACCTGGCTGCCACAAGCACACCCTGCTGCCTCCCACCCAGCTCAGCGCACCACGTGGGACAAGAAGAAATGTAGATGTGCCTTTCTGCAGTGAATTACTACTTCCCAGGGGCAAAGCATGTCTTTGAGCATCAGTGTTTCTTAGGACGGGCCATCCTTGCAGTCTCAGGAGGTTGTTTTCCTCAGCCTTCCTCTGCCCTGCTCAGCTACACGGCTGGAGGAGAGCCAGTCCTCCTCCTTGACATGACACAGAAAGCCCCAGCACAGGGACAAATAACCCCACACCAGGCAGCTGCTGGTCACCACCTCACCCTCTGTGCCTGCCAGGATGATGCCAACAACAGACCAGACTCTGAGGGCATTTCACTCTGTCCTCTGGAGGGTAATTAAGCACTTTAATTACGCCTTTTTTTTCCAAATATTTGTCCTGCTTGCTATCCCATACAAACAGCAATGGCTATACTCAGGTGCTACATTTTCAAAGACCCTTTGTGATCTTCCTTTTTTTTGCATCACTGTCAGGTGCTGAAAGGCATGGAGAATTACCCTCAGCCCCTCAGCTTTGTGCCAATTTGCCACTGCTGAAATGGAACGGCAACAGCCACAGATTGACAAGATGTTTCATGTTGGAAAATTGGAATTTCCAGTCCTCTTTTGGGGCCGGGCAGCTGATTTCTTTACACACAGTGCACGCATCCTTCCAAGCCTCAGCTGTGTGCCTGACCTCAAAGGAAGACAAGCATTGAAATTTGCAAACAGATTTTGGACTGTTGCAACACAAAGGCTTTATCTTAAATGTGACATCAAACCACCTACAATATTTATACTTTTTCTCAGATTATCATACACTCTTAAAATATTTTCTCACTGAATGTACAGTGAGTTTCTTCTCATCACAACTCCTTTGAATTATTTGTTTCAGTCTAATGCTTTTAAGAATGGTAAAGTTGCAATGTCCAAACTGCTATACATAGGGTTGTGAATTTATTCTTTTAAATTACAGCTTAGTATATTTAGTCAGTTTGTTTTATATCAAGCATTTATTTAAGTGGTTTTCATTGTATTGACATTTTATAATGCCCTCCTAATATTCTTATTATTGATTTTAATACTGCAATGGTATTATTCATGGTGACACCTATTGGAAAGCAAGCTTCAATTATATCAATAGATGCTATTATTATAACATTGATAACATTAATATTTGATAGTGGCATAAAATGTGATGCATTGGCAATTAACTCATTAATGTAGATATCATTAACCAAAAATGTCAAAGTTGTTGTAATGATTTTTCTGTGGCTTTCTTTAACAAATTCTCTAATCCTTGACTCAGTTTTCAAATTTTCAAATGTGTGTTACCACAAAAGTTTTTCTGAAAACTAAATAACATCTTCCCTTTTATATAAGAAAAGATGAGCTTTTATGGCTCAGAAGATACTGTGAATCTTGAATCAAGAGCATTTTTAAGAGGTACAGTACCTGAAACTCCAGCACAGAATATTCAAAAATAAAAGATTTACCAAAACATAACTGTGCCTTTTTGCTTGTTGCTTAGCAACCAGAATTGATCCAGCAAAAAAGTCACCCGACTGAGGGATTGCTGGTGGCAATATTACTCCATCATTTTTCTTTTTCACACTAAACTGATGAAGGTTCTATCAGAAACAGCTATTAATTGTTTCTTTCTTTTCTCTCCAGCTCCTTACTTATACAGTAAAAACATTTCTATTGCTGTTACTGACAGGAAGAGAGCACAATGTAAAGCTTAAATAATTAACAGACTTATTCAAATACATCTAGATCTAAAAGAGCAAATACTGCAAGTCACAACTCACTGTCAACTCTGCCATCCCAAAATAACAAATGCAGCGAGCTGTTCATGTAGCAGCAGAATAACCATTTTTACCACACCTGCACTGATGGACAATTTGCAATAATCTTTTAAAAACCACAGACTAAGAATACTTGTTGTTTTGATGACTCAGTTGGAATTCACCACCACATTTGTCTTGCTTTCATCATTTCTAAACATTAGCATTTTCATCTGTTGACTGAAAGCACTCCTGGTCCTCTATAACATATATATAAAACACTTCTGATCTTTTAAAATCCTCCTGTCAACCTGGAATCACACAGCCTCTTACATTACCTTGTTCTTGTCCTTAATGGTGACCTGCAGTGAACTCCACACTCCCTACTTTCAGATGTTCAACATCCTTCCTTTGTTAAAAGCTGCTGATCAAAAAGGAACATTGTGTTCACTGTGTTTCCCTCTATAGCCCCTCACAATCATTTACAGGAATTACACTAAAGCACAGGGTATGGACAACAGCAATTTCATTTGACCGCATACTGTATTTTTGTTTTGCTTTCCGCAATATTTAATTCCTTAAGCAAACAAGAAAAGGGAATGCATCTTGGTACTTATACATTTGGCCCATAAGGAGCAGTCAAATATAAAGTGGAGTCCAGGAGTGGCAAAAGATTATTCTTTTTACCTGCTTATTCTTTGAAATGAATGCTCTATATAGCTCAGATGACATTTGTCCTTTTAAGAACTGAAGAAATGTTACCTAAATGGAGCATATATCCAGTTTCACTTTTCCTCTGTATCATATTCAGATCTGGTAGATGGGATTTGATGCTGCTTCCCATAATGCCTCCATGGCTTTTTCTGTAAAAGCTTAACAAGGACACAGCATCAGAGAGTCTTTAGTGGCTAATACCTGACCCCTTTCTCTCACATTACAGCTCCAAGTGACCATTTTCATGCCAAAAGGTCACCAACATCCCCATCCCCATGGAACCAATGTGCATCAACCTTCTAACCTTTGCCACCGAGAGATGATAGCTATTTGGGCTGCAATCCCTTCATTACAGATGGTCCATATTTTATATTTAGTGTGGGAGGTCAAATTTAGGAAAGCAATTTCTCTTAAAGCTAAGAGTCCCAATAATCCAAGATCTTCTATTGGCTTATGGGTTAGTGGACAGTAATGGGTTTATGGGCAGCTCTAGGTTTTTTCCCTTCACTGGGGAGGGAATTCCGTCAATCTAAATTTTTAGGATTGGGTGGCTACCATTGTTTATTATTCAATGAGCTCTTATTAGATTGTATCTAAGCACACTACAGCAGGCAGAGAGTATCCTTATAAGCAGGCTCCCAGGCTGGATCAATATCTCAAGGCATTTACAGTCTTCTTGAAACAGATTAAACAATGCTATTTTTTAATTCTGTTTTTAAGGCTTCTATGTGGTCATGCAGTTTTTTAGTGACAAAAGCATTCATCCATTATCATCATTAATCACAGTGGTTAATCAACTGTTAAAGCAGCTTGCATCTTAATACAGAGACCACCTTTAGTGGAAATAACATTTCGCAGCAGATCAGAGAAAGATTGAGAAAATCCCACAGCCAACAATAAAATTCAAAAGCTCAAACTCCAAAATGGTGGTTGAAGGATATCTGCTCTACATTAAGGGGGAACATTTTGATCCAATTCTTTATTGATCTTTGCAAAAGGGAACAATTATTATAGTCCAAATACTGTGAAGATTTAGGCACATGCTTAAATTCATAGAGCAAGGCCCAAGCCAGTGAAGCATTTGAGGGCATTGTAACATGCAGTGCTGCTGAGGACAGTATTCAGGCATGTGCTTTGCTTGCTGCTAAATGACAGATCCATACAGAGAGTTTGGAGAGCAAGGTAAGAGTTTATAACCCATGACACTGTTGAACAATTTTAGTTCTTGAAGGCCAGTGCAGTCCGTGGCTAAAAACCTCTCAGTTCTGCAAAACTACTTCAAGACACAAAAGCTCTTGTGAAGCTGCCCGTGAACAAGCAATTTAAATGCAATTTGCTGTTGTCTGTGTGATCAGGTTCTCCATTAGCCACAAATATTCAAACTAGTGTCGGGGAAACCTGAATTTGTCCAATATAGCATTGACCAAAGCTCCTTGTTAAAAAATAAAGCTTGCTACAATCAGAGAGCAGAAACAACACAGGGTCATTGCCTTGGGAAGCACTAGGGACACACTGTTCCTACGGCTTCTTGCTGCTGGGCAAAGCATCCTTAGCTAAATCCATACCCTTTAAAAGGTTTACACCAGCAGTTTTTAAGTTCCCAGCTTTCTCCTTTAATAGCAGCTCCACAGATTCAAAAGGGAGATCCATAGGCAGACACTTCAAACAACCAATATCCTTTGTGATGAACACCCTGGATCCAAGACAAGATCACGACAGAGTTTTGAAAGCAAGTTTCCCAAATATTTATTTTCACCCACATCAGTCTTTCCTACTTGCTGAAACCTCCTACACGTAAGATTTCAACGAGCCTGACTGACTCACTGGGGAGCTGCCCTTGGCCACCTGCCCACCAGGTGCTCTGCTGGGAACACAGCTCATCCTGCCTGGGAACACAGCCCCTCCTGCTGTGGTGTGCACGGCACCCCCTCCTCGCCTCGTGGGTACGGCGCAGCTGGGTGTGCACAGACGACTTGGTGAGAAAGAAGAGCTGGACTTCTAGACGCATTTAAGTGTCAGAAGACGCAGCTTTAAGGCTAGTGAAGTTTTAAAATAGCACCTAGCCTTCAGTGCCGGGCAGCTGGGCCGTGGGGAGTATCTGCAGACTTACTGGACTCCTCTGTGTATCAGAGAGGCGGCAAATGGGAAGCATATGCCAAATACCTTCTTAAGACCATCTTGATCCATTAAAGAAAGCTGAAAGGAGCTGGTGCCACATGTTTGCCTTAAAAGTGCCTGGAAACACCTGTAGGTTCAAACTGGACCTTTGGAGAGCATGGGATGGAAACTGTTGGTGATAATGGCGATTCTGGAAATAACACTGGGCTGATCTGACCCTTGATATAATCCCGCTCTGATCAATAGGGTTACCAGAATTTTTAAAAAAGTGAGTCTGGTCAGCTTCACACTGCATTTCTGTAGCAGTGTAAAGGGTGTCAGTTTCTTTAATCTCTTTTAAAACATCTTCCATCACCCTTTTTCCCTGGTAAAGCTGTGCCTGCACAAAGCCACCCAGTGTAAATGAAAGTCAAACTGACAGGGTGGCTCTGCAGGAAATAAAGGGATAAGAACTGCCTTTGTTAACACATCCCTGTTGTTTTTTTTCCCTTTTTAATTAGGCTCAAATATTACAATTTTGGTAATATTTGCATACAACACTTCCATAATTCAAAGCAAACATCATACAGGAGATTTCTATTCATTTTGACTTCAATATTCTGTTATCCAAAAACTAAAATAGTGTTCTTCAAAGCCATGTAACCCCAAAGCCAATGAACGTAGGTAGGCCTTCATCAAACATCATTAAGCCAGTTATCCAGGTTTTAGGTCTCCTAATCATATTTCAGATTCCAGCAGCAGTTTAAGACCAGGTACTTCCTTAGCAGAACGTGTTGTGGGGCCCTGGACACACAGTACAGACACAGCCTGAGCTGCACAACAGGCTGGAGGCTGTTCCTGCTCTCACAGAGAGGAGCTTTTCATTTTCTTTAACTACTTTACAGTATCTTCTGTGCTAATGATGGAGAGTAATTCACAAATTTTTTAACATATTAGCTGAACTAAAATTTATTTCTATGGTATTTGTGCTGTGCTCTCCTTGGAACACAGACTGTTGCTGTGTTTAACTGTGTGCAGGATCCCACACAGCAGTGTCCCGGTCCCTGCCAGGGTATCCCAGCTGCTGTCACAACTTACCTTTTCCGACACATTATGGCAATTCCTTTTCTTGTGGGTCTATTACTCTCACATTCACTGAATGATCTCTTAAAAGCTGTACTGGGAAACTAAAACCATCTGCCCTGCCATGTACTTACAGACACATTCCTGCTTCAGGATCTACAATACAAGCCATCATAGCTCAAAGCGGTTAATATTAAAATGATGCCCTGTGAAGGTACGACGGGTGTGGACAGAACCAATTTGTTTATACAATTGTGTTTTGCCAGAGAGTAAATTAAGTTACAGGGTATTCATCAAAATTGAATTACCACAGTGCGAGCTAACAATTTTCCAAAGACATTGTGACACGAGCACAAAGCCGCCCGTCAGCCACGAGGAACTGCCGTCGTCTCGCTGGCTGCAGCCAAGTTACTTACCAGAACAATTAGACAAAAGCAATCCTCAGAAAGGTGGAAGTTGCCAACCAGTGGAAAACAGTGACAGGTCTAAAACTGTGTTTATTGCTTACTTAGAAGAGCCAGGAGAAAGGAGAGAGGGAGAGGGAGGGAGACCTTCCATGGGTGGGACTGTCCACGGGAGTGAGCAATGGGGACATCTCAAGGTGAGGAGGGTTACTGTCCTGGCAGGACAGGCAGGACTTCTCTCATGAAATATTTCTGGAAAATCAGATTTTCAGTTGACCATTTCCTCTTTACTTTTCTTTTCAACGCTTGAATGAGAGTGAGCAAGAAACCCCCTCTCTGACCTCACATTTCTCTGCTGATATGGAGACAAAAGTGAGGAAATTATTGTGTTTGAGTACAGGAAAATTTAGGAGGGCAAATAGAGACAGGTGAAGATTTTAGCCCTCATCTTCACTCAACTCATGGTGTAAAATAGAGAAGATGATTCTGGAAAATAAATAAGGGCATGTGAGTGTGGAAACCGCATTCTAATTTATCTTTAGCTCTTTCCCATAAGAAAGTTTGTTTTGCTAATCATCCTTACTTGAGAGAAAAACTGAGGCATAAACCCCCTGTTTAAATGGCATTTTATTTAACTGAAAAATATGTTTAAAGTGTAAAATAATTTCAAGAGCATTGAAATGTTGTCGGAAAAGACATAAAAGTTGAGAGCCTAATTTCTTTCCTCCTTAACCTTTATTTTTTTAAAAAAATATCTGTCACTCCACTTTTCTTAAGGAAACAGAAAATGATAAGATTTTTCAACATGTTTTCTTATGCTTTCAAAGCAACAGAAAATTCAGAAATGTTTGTCAAAAAACATTCTACTTTTTAAGAAATAGAAGACTACATTTTATAATTGGTAACAGTTGTGTTTCTACCTGCAAAAAGTATCTTGCTCAACAGTATTGTAAACCCAGCTCTCATTAGAGAGTTTGGTCTGCTCAGGCTCGGAGAAGGGCAGAGCGGTTCAATCAAACCTCTCTTGAGCTGTGCTTCAGCCCTGAATGAGTCCCCAGGAACAGAGTGGAGCTGCTCACCACGACCCCCCGAGATGCGCCAGGTGTGCCCTCCTTGCCACCGCGCACTGTGCGTGCCTGCACTGCCCGCCACTGCAGTCCTGCTGGAGTCCAGCAGGGAGCCACAGGGAGTGGAGCTCTTCAGGGAAAAGCCTGATCAGAAAGCCTCACGGGCCGTTTCTCAGAAGGGAAACCACCTGGGCCAAGGCAGGCAGCATCCAGCCTCCCCAACAGGATGACAAGGGGTGCCCAGACACCACCCCTCAACACAGGACCTGGGCAGCCCTTCCCTGAGCTGCGCTGCTTTGGGATAACAGCCACCACCCAGCCATATGCTGGCTTCCTGAGTCATTGCAAACCACAGAGTTTTCATAAGACTCTACATTACAACAAATCTCCCATCAGAAAAACCTATTCAGAAAATTGCATGACTTGGGCTTTTCAGGATAGATTTTGTTTTTAAAGGATAATCATGTGTCATTTCCTTGGCAAGTAAGACATTAGAGTTAGAACTAAAAAAGAAAATCAAACATATATCTACCCCAATCCAAAATTTACATCAGCAAATCTAAGCAGTCCAGGGAGGGAGTCCAGGCTGCAGGGACACACCTTTCTGTGTGAACAAGTTCTGCTCAGCCTGGAGCTTATGGCTGCCCTCCCCTGGGGCTGGCACAGAGGTGCCCCTGCAGAGCCCACACCCAGCGCCCTCGCGCTGCCTGCCAGGGGGGAGCCTGGGCCAGGCCCTGCACTGCCTCTGGGGCCATTCCCTTCTGCTGGGGCTCCTGGCTTTCCTGCTGGTGGTTCCTACTGGAAAGACTGGAGTGTGCTGTGGAGCAGGGGCAGCAGAGGAGCTGATGTGCTGCCAGGCTGTCTGGGGCACTGAGCAAACACCGCTGGGTCACTGAACCTGGCACAGCTGTGTCAGACCAGCTTCTGTGACCCTGAAACACTAATTCCTCCCAGGTACTGTGCTGACTCTGCTCCTGGCCCGGTGGGAGTGCTGTGAAATGCTACCTGCTTTGTCAAGGGTTCCCTCAGGGAATTTAGCAGTATTTGGTTTTTTTGAGATGAGCAGGATTGCTGCTTCTTTGCCCTGATGGAAACAGACTTATGCTACACAGTATATATTACCGGATGCCATACTGGTGCCTCAAGAGATGTTGACTGCGCATATTTACATAAATCTAAAAATAAATAAATATACTCACAAGCCTCCTCAATCAAAATATGCCACAGACAACTAAAAGATCTTGAATCAAATATTAATGTTGGAGATTTCTCCAGCCATTTTGTAATGCTTCCAGCTATCTTTATTACACAGTGTGTAATGCACTACCTTATTTTAGTCCTGAGCTATCAGGAGTATCATCTTTTTGATGGCCTCAAACTGGCTTAATAAAACTGGTCCTCCTTTGAGTGCTCAGGAGCAAGTACTTAAGATGGAGATGTGATATCACCTGCAGGCTGTGGCAGTCCTGATTAGGACAGTGCTTGCTGAGCCACAAGAAGGAATTGTTACTCGTTAAAGGTCTGTTACTCTGGCACAGCAAGTTGCATGTCTTATCCTGAGACAGGTGAGAGGACTGTGAATGTTTTCCTGCATATCTAAAATTTGTCCTCAATTTACACTGTCCTCAAAATCATGTCTGTCAAGTTTTTTGCCTCAAATCACTGTTGTTCTTTTTACCTTCTAAAGTTTCCCCACTATTAGTTGTACTGAATAGTTCCTTTGCTGCATTGTGTCCTTTTCCTTACATTGCTATAAAGTTCCATGTCTTATGAAAAGGTCTCAAATTCATGTTTTCTAAATAAAAGAGAATGTGATATTATACTTAGTGTCAGCAACCACAAGAGATAATGAATCTGTTTAAAAAGAATCCCATGCAATTCCCTTGCAAATATGAGATTTGCAACATCACTATGGGAACAAACCCAAGGCACTGGGCTTTCTAAATTTAATGAGGTTCAAATGTCCAAGGGCACCAGCTTTCAGGGGAAGAAGCAATGTCAGAGCATTCAGAGAAGCAGATAGTGTTTCTTAAGCAAAGGAAGAAAAATATCTTGAAAGAGGCTTCCCTCTTGAAGAGAATCAGGTGAAGTTACAGGTAAAGAGGCAGCTGTGAATGTTCAAAGGGGGTTAGATTCTTCCACAGATCGTGACTTTTAAGTTCAATCACTGCAATGTTATTTAGGACAGTTATAGACCTATATGGCAATATCTCAAAAAGGAGAATGATTCATCAATTACAACACTGCTTCTTCCGGAGACCGAACTGCAATGCAGCACATCACAAGACACACTATTAGGTAGGAAGCAAGAAATCTTCAAAACAGGAATGATGCAAAGTCCATTCAATCAGCTTAAAGATTTCTGTTGCCTCCAGTGATCTTTGGAAAAAGACAGCTTTGGAAACAGAAAATTCTTATTTGTGAGAAATTCCATTTTTTGAAGATGACATTCTGTGGTGGATTACTTAAACTGAAGCAACCAATACTTACACCCTGGAGTATTTCAGTGGTTTCTCTGCAGAGCTTAGTCCCTGGGGCCCAGAGAGGAGTGTTTCCTTATCACCCTGTGACCATCAGGCAGGCTGAAAGTAAAGCTTCCTCAGAACTCACTGACCTCACTTCAGATCAAATATTAGCAGCTATGCCAGCTGCTTCCATGGTGGTATGCAAATACCAAGCCAGGCTACTGCCTGTCCCACGGGATTGCTGGGCAATACTGTTTCCTTTGGCAGACATCCCAACTCTCCTCTGTGCTTGCCAATGCCTTTCCCACCTCGGGTAAGATAGAAGTGGGTTCTTTGCAAGCTGGTTGTGAATGGGAGTGGGATTTGTCATAAAGCTATAGCCTGGGTAAAGTCTGAGAGTCATTCAGTGCACTGCCCATGCATCAATTAGGATTTCTAAAATGCAAGACGCTGTGGGAAGTCACATGGTATCCTCTGAGAAAGATACATTGCTGCTTCAAACGAAGCTTCAAATGTGTTCTCTGTTCAGTTTTACAGTTAAAGCAAGTCCACAGTCATCATCGTCCTTATGCTCTAGCATTTCTTCTCCAAATATTTACACTTTTTTCCTCTGTTAGATATATAATGCACTAACACTGTAAAGCAAACACACACGAGTGGTGCACCTTGTTTCAGTACTGCATCTGCCTTCTGCTAGATAGCGGCAGATGATCAGGCTTCTACAGGCAACTTGTCAGTGAAGAAGACACAGTGAGGTGTTTCCAGGAGACATTACAATGCATCTTGTTTTATTTATACATATTCATATTCATTCCAGAACAGAGATGTTACAATAGTACCTGGGGCAACTCTCCCTAGCAGGAACCTCAGTCCAGTGGCTCTTGCCACTGGATAAATGTTGATAAATCAGTGATAAATTATGTACATGACACCAGCCCAGAGGAGAGAACAAGTTCTCCCGCACTGGCAGAGCCTTTTCTACCTACATTGATGGTTCTATAACAAATGCTTAAGCATGAACTAATAATACAATGTTATCTTCCCCAAACGGGCCCTTTGCTCACACAGAAAGAAAAGAACCCACGTAACAGTGACACCTGGTGACACCTGTTGTTTTGCTTACACACGCCTCCTTTTTCAAATATACCAGGTTTCACTGAAAACCCCCAACCTAGGCTAAGTGATTGGGGTAGAACTATAAAACAACATTCAGGTATAAAGAATTTGGATTGATGTCTTATTCTTTGCTTTTCCTTTTTGACACTGCTAACCTTCAGCAAATGGTTTACCCATTTCACTATCACGTTCAAGGGGATGTGCAAGAGACTACATGGTCCACATGGAAAATAAATTTGTAGACACTAATACAGAATGAAAAATGAATTGCACTGCCATCAGTTAAGTCTTTCTGTAGTCCACATTTCCTGAGCTGAGGACAGCATGTTCTTTGGAAGGAATTCTGCAGACTTCATGGTTAAAAGAAAGTTATTCTGGTATAAAAACTCAAGCATCTAAGCCTCCAAGTTTTCTTGTAAAGTTTCTCTGCCAATATATTCTCAAAGTGACCTCATTTTTGTAGTAAAGAAGATGAAAAAACCCTGGATGTGTTGGGAGGATACTAATAATAACCGATACTATTAGACATTGATCTCCACTTTTTCAAAGTGTTTGCTGGGAAGTGCAGGGATTATTGTCATATACTCTGATGTTCTGGTACTGTAACTTATCATTTGTGTCCATTATTAAATTAGCTCACCACTGTGGTGGAAATCACTACTTCTATTCTTTGGTAACTGCACAATGAGTCATCTAGGCCATGGACAGGGTAAAGTCCTATTGGAAAATCCTGTAAAAATTATGTGGTAAAAAATACACATCTTTCTGCTTCAAAGGGGACTACAGTGAAAGGGGAATTAGTTTTTACCTTTTATTTAGATATGTTCACAAGAGTGTGTGGGGAGATGAGCAAAATGTCAGTGCAGATACAGTAGCAGAAACCACATTTCCAAGCTTTGACTACTTAACTGTTTCCCAAGGGAAGTTTTTACTGGTATTTTGTTGAACTCAGTCATTATTCTTCCTGTTATGAACTGGTAAAAGAAAAGATTACAGTATGGTTATGGGAAAGGAGAAAATAATGAAGTGCATCTCAGCACAAAGAAAAAGGAGGCAATGGCAGGCGCAAAAAGATCTTTTTGTTTCACTAATTCCTCCAGCCTTTTTTTTTTTTTTTTTTTTTGTAATTCCCTTATTTCCTTGTTCTTGCACCTCAGATCCTACCAGTCGTTCCAGGCATATTAAGACTAACAAATGAGCCATGTTGCCCATGCTCCAGTCTCTAAGCAGAATGTCTGTACCCTCTGCTCAGCACATTACTGTGCACAACCCACCTCAGCTGGAAGGTCCCTGCCTGTGTGCAGGGGACTGCCCAGGTAATGACTCCTGTGCTCCCAGAGCAGGGGGACATAATAAAGATGTACCTGGAGACAGGCTGCTTATTGAAGAATAATGGAGAGGTCACCCTGAAAGCCTGTTGCCAAGAAGGGCTGAGCTAAGGTCATTAATGATAATTAATCATTAATTAAACTGGGCATGATACACTGGAAATAGTATGTTAGCTACTCCATTCTCTGGGAAATCTCCTCCTTTAAGTTAAACTGGCTCACACAGCAGTTGTGCTTCCTGTGTGAAAGACATGTCACTTATATATGATCCCAAGCCACTCAGTGAAGTTGTGGGAGCAACAATCTTCTCGTTGATTGAATTTTCACTTAATTTAATTTCATTGGAAATCACAGATGGTGTCACCCAGCAGCTAGAGGCTAAAAAGGGGCACTTTACAAACTGAATAAAAAACTTATTAAGTTATAATAAGCACCAAAAGCAAATGGAGATGAAAACTTTACTGCAAACAACATATTTACACACAGAGTGATACTAAAATTGAATTTCTTTTAATTTCAGACTTTAAGCATGCTCTTGGCAAAGCAAATAATTCTAATATGATGCAAGTCCCTGGTTTCTTATGAAGAGACTGGAAATGGAGAAAAGGAGGACAACAATGTTAAAATATAGAGAGGTGAGAATGGCTCAAATGTAAAAAGTTTGTTACATAATTTAGTCTTACATGTGAGAGAAAAATAAAGAAAATAAAATATTCTTGTCTGGTGCAGGCCACTAAACTTTTTTCCCCAAATGAGCAGAGAGAGTATGGTCAGTGGAACAGATTGCTTTCAAGACAGAAAACTGCAGTGTGCGAACTTGCACTTCCATTTCTCACCAGCCTTTCCCCATCTCTTGGTAACCGAGTGGCAAATTCCTATGGCGTGGGACGCGTTCCCCAAATCAAAACAGCCCTCTCAGAAAGTTCTGACCCGTTTTCCAGGCATGAGCAGGGCACATTCTGTCAGTCTGCAGCAACATTTCTGCGGTTTTAATGCCCACCTATCACTCCTTCTCAAAATGACATAATAGTTCCTTGATGACACTGTGTACTAAAAGCTGTTAATATTAGCTGGCATATAGCATGTCTGTGAGAGAAACATCAAAGGGACAGACAACTGCTTACTTTTTCCTCTGTGTAAACTGGGAATTGAGCATCTGCCATTATTGGAAATGAAGAAAATCTTCCTGCCATCAAATGGAACACTATGGTCCCTCCTCTGATTTTCACCATGATCATTTTTGGAGAAAGGAATAATAAATTTTAAGATAAACTCTGCTCACAAGACGTGTTATTTATTCACCCAGTTAACAGCCATTTCCTGTAATCAGTATAAACTGATCAATCTGCCATAATGAGAATGGAGCCAGCAGCTTCCTGGCCGGGGATGAGCCCGTGTCTCTTCTAATCTGCAGACATAACATATTGGAAGAGAAGATCACTAAATTCCCACATGCTAAGCAGTGAAAACACAGCAGCTTTCCCCTCTGCAGGTAGATGGCTAAAATAATGTATGAAGGCAATAATTCTCGGGTCCTGTATAATTAGTGATATAAGAAAAAGAGTGTTTTCTAACATATGCTTGAATTATTAATTAATTAATTCTGACACTAAAAAAAAGTATTTTCCAGTTTCCACTGTAATGTAACTGCTATGACTAATGGGTGATGCTTAAAAACAGATCCACAAACACATTAAGAGCAGTGATTTTTGACCCTTCATAGAAAAATGCTTTTATTAGTGCTGTAAATACCTCTGCTGAACACATGGACGGGGGTAAACTACTGAGCAAATGAGATTTAGTGGAAAAAAAAAAGGGGCATCAAATAGTGCTTTGTTCCTACGGCAGAGTAAACCAGTAAATAACGCAACAAAAAAATCCTGCTCCTTGATTCCAGGAGGCCCCACGGGCTGCCCTCCTATAGTGGTACATCTGTTGGTGAGCACAGAAAACATGTTCATTTTTATGACTGTTACGTGATTCAAACTAGGCAAGAAGTGACTGAAATATGTGCTGGAAGCACAAGACTATCACAAAAATATTTTGAAATCTGTCATCTTTACATTTCTAACGTGGATTTTGGTTTACAAATAAAGACCAGTAAACACCCAGAAATTGTTTTGGGCCACTGCATCAACATCTCTGTTCTTTGCTTGTGAAATAAGTCTAGATTTCTCTCTGTCTTCTTTGTTGGGTTCACTGTGTGAACCTCTCAAAAACATGACATATTCAGAGAGTTCCTACACTCAAACCACGTATTTCTTTTTTCCAAGCATTCATTGCACACCTATAGGAAATCTTCCCCCAGACCCGATGATTTCACAAGGTTTTACATTAAAGTTGCTTTGCTGCTCAGTGTTCGCTTCTTACAGAGTTTCCCGTCTGTTACCAAGAGACATCAGGCTGCAAAATGAAAAGCATCTCCGTATGAACAGCGACTCAGTGCCCACCTTCAACCAAATAAGATGTGAATTTCAATTAATTCCTTTTCAAACCTTAAGGGTCTGATATCATATAAATGTCTGCAGGCATTTATGCTTAATATTGTCACTAATTCTGCTGCAGTCAATTGGCTTTGGTGGGTAAGTTATATGATGTGTATGCATTTGCCAGAACAAACTTTTGGGAAAGCAGATTTCAGTAGTAAGTGAATAAAATTCAGTATCAATTCAGCTTCTTCATATTTGCTAATTGCAAGTTTCGTCCGGACTAATGCGTGTATTCTGATTTATTTACCCCTTAAAGCTAAAGCTGCACAACTCAATGCTGCAAGACAGAAAAAACCATTGTTTACTACAGTGTGTATTAAAATTGCGCCAGAAGTTATTTTACTGATTTTAAACTGAAAAATAGACAGCACTCAGTGTCAAAAATACCGTGTTGAATTAGCGCTTACAGCCCGTGACTGCTGAATGTGTGTTGCTGAATCTGTGAAGGACCAGGTTGTTTCTAGGACTCTACACATCCAACTGATTCCTCAGATCAGATACAAATCTTCCTTGTCTCTGCATTCCCATCCACAGCTGCACACACCCAAATAAGAGCAAAATCCTGTAAGTGTTTAAAAAACCCCCAGATCCTGAACGCAATGCTTTGGGACCAAAACAGAAAGGAACGGTCTTTAATTATACGATCTGACAAGATTTTTGCCTCCAGGGAATATTCCCCGGTTACTAAGAGTGAAGGGCCCTTGTTAGATACCTGAAAATTGAGAGCTACCAAAAACTGGAGGATGGCTGACAGCCCCGCCACTGAGGAGGCACTGAGGGCTGAGAGTGTTTTAGCCTCCTGCGACCAGGCAGCATAGCAGGATGCTCCTCTGACCGTAATCGTCCCCTTCCAAGGGACATCAGCTGTGGCTTCACCTTGCTAAACAGCAGCTGGCCCCCGAGGAACAAACACTGCCTCACAAACACCAGCTCACCCTCACACACATTTCTATGCACAGTGGGACACTGGGTTTCTAGGCTGAAAAGTGCTGTTAGAATGCAAAGAGTTCTTAATATTGAAATTATGAGTCTAATAATTTATATGCTGCTTTCTCATCATCTTGCAAAATGTTAGAAGTCATGACATTAAATGTTCTTTAGAGGAGTGCACTTTCTTTTAACAAACAAGACCAGCCCCTTGAAAAGTCACCGGCAAAAACTACAGAGTGCCCAAAAGGGGCAGGATCTGCCTGTTGGCAGCTTTGAGAATATGCAGCTCATTTCAGCTGTGCTACCCTTGATGAAAACTCCTGTGATAAATCATATGACTCAGATGCGTTTCACTTGTTTGCCAATGAATTCAAAAAAGGGCTTATAGCAGTTAGGAGTGTAAATACAATTAGATTTTAAAATTATTCAAGAATCATTTTAAAGGTCCCCTGAGATTTCCATGTTAACTCAAATGGATTTTGCTTTCTGTCAGGATTCAGCTGCTTCTAGGAAAGCTTTGGTGAGCAGGCAGGTAATATGACACCTACTCCTACGTGAGAATTTGTGGACAGATATAATTACTTAATTACAGATCACCACTGTAAACATTTAGCAATGTGCTTTTAAGATAATGAAAAGCATATTCATCTTAGTTTTTAAAATCTCAAACACAGCTACATTTGCAAGTTCACTTTAGCACACTATAAATATCCTTTGCCTTTACACCAACAGCGTGGTCTAATTCTGCATGTGTGCATCTGATGCCTGCTCTGTGGCTCTTCCTCTGCTTTGCATCCCGTGTTGTGTCAACACTGATGTTGCTGAGGGAAGAGGGCAAGGGTCAGTTCTTTTACTGATGAGATGTAGCTGTTGGCTCCTTGAGATTAGGTCAGACTGAAGTTGGAAGCATGCAGGAAGGTAAAAAAAGACTTCCCACCTCTAACCAGTACACAACCTTCTCATCCTGTGGGGATGAGTGTGTCCAAACTGAAGAAATCGGCACTGCAACACAACTGGCTTCACTGATGTGTTGGAAAAGACAAACGGGGATGGGAACATTTGAAAACGTTGCCTCTTGCAGAGGTCCAGAACCTCCTCACCCACCCCAGGCTCATCTGCCCAAAAGCCTGTTGTGAGAACCAGTGTCACCTCCTCACTTCTCCCACTTCACTCTTATATCCAGCAGCAATTTAAATGTGGCAGGAATTGTACAAAGAAACTACTTGCCATTGATTAGCAGTGCACATGCTTTAATAAAGTTGTTTGTTTGTTTGTTTTTCCTGTGTGGTTTTTTTTCCCTTTGTTTTGCTAATCATGTTTGGAGACATTTCCCCCCACAGAACCACTATTTCCTAGTAATGCATAAGATCAGCACTTGTGAGGTCAAGCTGGCAAATTGCCATTATCTCTGAACTGCTGCATGAAGAGTCCAAGTACAGCGCTAAACCAGGGACAAAGGAAAAAAAACCAAAAATTCAAGAAGGAAACATGGGTACCACGTTTTGAACTTCTGAAAAAAAATAAGCCATTGGAGGACCTTTGATTTGCAGCGATGACTTGACTTGGGGTTTTTGGCTCTTTCTGGGGTTTAGGTTCAAGTTCTCAATCTACACGGGCTGGTCCTATAAACTGAGGCATTGCCATTGCCTGAGCAAACCTGTAGCGGTGCTCCCTGTCAGTTTGGTAGTGGACATGCCTGCTGGCTACATTATCCCTTTCTGAGATGCCAAACTGAGCTCTAAGGGAGAAAAGTTAGGACTTGGCAGCAAAAAGTGCTGGTAACTCAAGCAGCACCAAACACCAGCAGTTCCTGGGAGTCATTCTGCAATGAGCAGAAGCACCAGCAAATCGCAAGGAATTAGTGAAGAAAAAAAACTTGCCTTTTTTAACAGAGTGCAAAAGCTGATTTTGATGGAGGTCTCCTCTCTTTTTTGCCCTCCACAACTTTGCAATTGCTTATCCCAAATCTCAATCTAAATAAAGATGTAAGGGAACACTTGCTTTCTGCAATTCTATTTTAAATCTGCAATTCAAAGTAATTCCAGTTTTGGCCCATCTCTAAGGAAAAGAAAACAGAACACTACTCTTTACATTAATCCACAGATAAGGAAAAATCCGTGTAAGAATAATTTGATCGCAAGTTATTGACACAGAGAACATTTTTTGCTCTGGGTTTGGGCAGCATTTGTCAGTGAAGAGTCCTGACTCAGGATTAAGGCCTCCAGATAATATGGATGAGCACTGGCTGGATTCCTGCAGCAGCAGAGCAGCTTTTCAGAAGACAAAGAAAACAGGAAAAAGGCTTCTCACAAACTAACTGCTAGAGTATTGTTTTTGAGTAGCTAGAGATGAGCAGTGCAAATACCAGCTGACAAATATTTACTGCAGAAGTTCCAAGAGTTAAAAGCTCATTCCTCTTAAGTAGCTCGACTACTTTTGATTTTTTTCTCATATGCTATTTCTTCACCTCCCTATGAGATACCATGGGAATTTTACCAGCCTTAACCTCTTGTCTCCCCACAGCTCTACCCTAGGTAGGAGTTGACCTTTGCTAAGTGTTCAGCTGTCTTTAATGAGGGAGGATGTGTGTTGTATATAGATCTTTCTGAAAATCCATGAAAAAAGGCTGTTGCCCAGTAACAAATGGTCCAGTTCGGCTTCTTTTACTCATGATGAGGAATATCCACCCTTTCAGGTGGTCCTGTTGCTTCCTTTCTTTTACCTGAGTAAATAAACATGACATAAAGTGCATGAAGGTATAAGGCAGGGCAGGAGGCTCTGTGGGTGGTTTCTCCAAAGGAGAGCAACCACAGGGCTCTCCAGCAGACCTGGTTCAACTGAGTAGCTGATTTTCCTGAGATTTTCCTGCATTCATCTTTGCTGTACAGTGACATATGAGGCAGACACTTGACCTATGCCTGCTATTTAATTAAATGCACTTGTCCACCTTTTTTCTTTGTGTCCGTGTCATGATCCATGTAAGAACAGACAAAATACAGTGTTGTTAATAGGCAAAACTTATGAAGCTTAAATGGAAGATTTGGCTGGGTGTCTTTAATTAAATGGGCATTAATACTACGCAACATCCTAACTCTGAATGTGAAAGCATTAAAATAATTAACTGGCCTAATCTAGGTTTAAGAGGCTTGAAAAATAGGTTGAAAATAGGTGCCAGTGTGACAGTATATCCCTGTGAAGGTGACCTTAGTTCTAGACATTGGAGCAGCCTGCAAGCATCCCTGCACATCCTGTGGGCATAAGAGGACACGGCTGTGGCACCAGAATGGTGAGTGCTGACACAGAAAAAAGCAGCAGCTCTTTAATTACCTATTTGATTAATCTAACTAGCAAATATGGTGAAATTTATTCAAATCACTAGAATATTGTTCACGTTTCATAGCAGCATAAGACTGATTACAGATTTAGGACCCTCTCTAGGGCTGGTCTTTAGTCATAAATGTAGGAAGATATTTTGTCAAAATGATGTTTTGTTCTGACCTTATAAATAAGACAAAAAGGCTGATAAACAACTGATCTTTGCTTGCTGACAATCACATGATGTGGGTGAGGGCTCCAAGAAGCTCATATTTGTGTCACTTCAGAAACTACCACTGCTTTTTCTGTGTGTTGGCTCCTGACAGCAAATCCCAATTCCATGAAGAAAACAAACAATCTGGCTGCAAACAGACTCTTGCCACGGAAACACCGTGTTCAGGAGAAACATCTCATTTATGCTTGCCTGGCAAAGTTGTTGTGTAAAAAGTAGAGCTGCTACAAAACTGGACAGGGAAAATGATAACTGAAGGCATTTTCTTTTCTTTTTGCCAATTTGTTCAAGAAATCTTAAGATCTGCCAACATTAACAAGTAGTGCAGCATAACAGAAGTAGATCTGAAGAGTAAAACAGTTGGTCCAACAATGTCCACTCTACACAGCTGTGCGAGGAGTCAATTTTCTCCCAGCTCTAGTCTGATCCTGTCGTTTGCACTGCATGCGTGTGTGCCTGAAGAGCATCTTTTGGCCAGCTAAAGTTATTTCTTCAGAGATCACAAATGAAAGGAAGAATGAAAAAAGCTGCTCAGGTATTCCCCCAAAGCTCTGGGCACTCTCCAAGAAACTGACTCCATTAAAATAAGCAATTTCCACAAAGGACAAGTAAACTGCTGTTACTGGACTTCAGTGCTAACACTCCCTGAGCAAATGCATTCTAGACCTTCTGGACAAAACTGACCCTTTGTTTATCAATCTACATAGAGCAACAAGAAGAACAAACAAAGCCATCTGATTTTACCTCACCCTCTGAAGAGGACTGTCAGCATCACAAATCTGTCCAGACTGGAAGGTCATCAGTGAACAGGCAGATCTAGTAATTCTGTTTTGCATGTGAGCTTAAATTCAGAGCAAATAAAACTGCAGCCACGCAAATCAACACTGCTCTTAAACAGCACATCCTAAATTATAGTACATAACAACAACCATGAATGCCTAGAAGATTTGGTCACCCTGTTAACTCTGGGATGCAAAAAAATTCAAACCACTATAGTTAAAGCTGAAAGGAGAGGAAAGTGCACCTCTAAACCCCATGGTGATCTCAGTTGCCCAGAATACAGTGGCAATCTGCAGGATTTTTGTCTTTATTTATCGGACTGCATAATCTAATTATCTCTCATTAGTCCAAAGCTGATTATTTCATTTATCTTTGTATATGTGACAACAAAAGGCTCTCTTTAATTAAGCAGATCAGCAATTAGCTGTTGTTTTATAGGCAGTTTTAAACATCCCAGTACAAATAGCAAGCAGCATGATTGTAATCAGATGCTCAGGGAAGAGTTGTAGATGAGGACATTTTGATTTACAACCCCATTTAGTTTAAAGCTGCATGGGCAAGTCTAACTCCAAAAGCAAAGGCTTATGAGATATGGCCAAGTTGCCAAGCACCCTTGATGGTATAATCTGAGACAAGATCTGCCAGGGAAATTCAGTGAGTCCTGCAGAGGAACCTTTGTGGGCTCACCCTGAAGAACATGGGAACTCTGCTTCAACCAGGGTTGTTCTACTGTTTATAGTGAAGGAGGCCCATTGAAACTCCTCAGTGGAACAGCAGCAGACAGGTTTGAATGTACAGGTGTCTGCCCAGCCAGAGCAATCAGGAGCGTCTGGGGTTGAATAAAATAAGAAAATTAATTTCTATTAGTGACGATGTTGTTGACATCAGTGGTTACTGCAGAAAATATAGAACAACTTAATTTGGCTCGTGGATTATCAAAAAGTTGGAGCAGCAAAAAGCACTAGAGTCTGGGTATCCTTTCAAGAATCTTTGGATGAATTCCCAATCCCAGCATTTCCTTTATCTCTTCTTGAAAGGTTCCCTCCCATGTTGGGGCTGATAGGGGAGGCAGAGTCATCATTAATCCCTACTTTCCAGTCCTGCACTGCACATATCACAGCTGAGAAAAAACATCAAAACAATTTTTTTATTAAGACTTCCCAAATTTCTGCAATAGTTTAATCAGAAAAAATCCTGGATCCAGCTCTGTGTATGTGTCCATACAGCTTGGGGTCATGACAGGAAAAAAAAAAAAAAAAGAAAAGAGTAAAGTAGTAAAAAAAAGGAATTCCTTAGAATAATTTATGAACACATAGTAAGTTTTAATTTTAAGATGCAAGTGCTGAGATAAGCACAAAGAAATTAGGTTGGATGCCTCTGGTAGCACAGAAAGAACAATGGATTGGAATGCAAATCTCCACACAAACTCATATTTGTAAGCATGGGTATTGTCCATTACTTGAGAGTAGCTCAATTTAAATAATCAATTTGCAAGAGAAAACTGCTGGTGCATTTAATATACTGAACTTCCCTCACTGGACTGTGCTTGTGACCTGCTCTGCTTAAAATATGGAGAAATGGGATTAAATAAACCAGAACAAAACAGCTGCTCCTTTTTTTTTTTTACTTCATTTTGCATATGCAATTTCTTGTTTTTTCAAAAATGAACTGGAAAATTATGTTTGTTTGTGCTGATAAAATTTGCAAAATACACCGGTGTTATTTTGTCAGAGACAACTCTTGACATGTTTTTTGTCCTCGCTTTTGGATGGCAAGATGAGTTTTTTTAGCAACAATATTCCAGCTAAATGTATGAGGAGTTCTCAAACCTACAAGATGCTGTTGGAAACTTTGGCAAAAAAAGGGGAAATCTTCCACTGGCTTTTAGCCCTCCTTCTGCAGAGATCTCTCTGCACAGGACTCCTTTGCAAAGTGAAGTAGGCTTGGAGCAACACCGTGTTATGAGGCTGTTCACCACCTGGTAATTGGCAATTAAGCCTGGTATAAAAGGCTAATGGCAATTCTCTTCTGCTTGGAGAGTCAGAGGTAGAAATCTTGCCTGAACAAACTGAAGACATCTGTGGGAACTCCCTAAAGTGAGTCATGAAAAGGACGTAATCTCTCGAGTGCCTGCCATGAATTTTAAGGGCAAAGTCCCTAAAACCGTATATGAAAATCATAGCAAACCTAGGGCATCTTGTTGTGCAGAGGGAACTAATGTTGATCTGAACAAAGCAGGATGTAGCAGTCTTCAGCTAAATATGCAAAACCGGGTAAGCTGGGTGCAGGAAGCTCCTGGAGTCCTGGTACAATCCCACCATTCACTGGGAATGTCACTGGCAGACTTGGATGGCCCTTTCTGTACATGGCTTTTATTTACAAGAAATAAAACCCACCCAATAGCATTGGTCTTGACATTAAGAATGGGGACAGAAAAGGCTGATAAAAGACTGGCAAAACCAGTGCTAGAATTAATTACTGAGTGGCTTCTGAATACACAGCCTAGTGAATAGGTAAAGACCTTTTACTGGATAATTCTTTTCTTTCATATTCTGACAAAAACACACCTGTAGACACAGTAGTTCAGGCAAACCTATTCTTTCTCTTATCTAATATGGTCTTAAAATGAGAAAAATATTCTTCTTCTAAGCATATTCTGAGAATATCTAGTAGGCACACTGAGAAGCAGGAAAATAAGATTAGAAAGCAAATATCATAGATAGTTGATGCAATATGAGATCATGAGAGACTAGTGGAGCATGAGGCAGGCTGGACTGTCTGTAGTTGAGAACTTCCAGGAATGGCAGAACCATGTAGCACCACTGCTGTGTCACCTCAGAGTCGTGGAGCCCACAGTGACAGCTCCATTAAAACTAGGGTCAAACTGACAGTCCTGTCTCAGAGAGCCTGTGATGTAACCAACCGTCAGAGAGAGCAAACCAGACGTGACCCGAACTCTGGACCCCCACATAAGAAGGTACAAGAGAGGCCACTGTAAGTAAGAGCTGTTATCCCCTTACACAGTGTTTTCCTTTTTTGCACTATAAAATATTGGTCAATATTCACACAAAACCCCCAGCCAACTGAAATATGAAGTCAATATGATCTTGAACTCATCAACCACAATAACAGCTTTAAATTATAGTAAAAGCAGAGACAGTAGGTTGAACCAAGGGTCCTAACAGCTGAAATCCATGCTGTGCAGCAAGACCAACAAAGACAGCATCTACTCCTATCACAAAGCTAGAACAAAAAAGCTCTGAATTATGTCAGATCTCAGGGTCCAGTGTACACCTTTTCACTCCTCTGATTTTGGCTTCTAAGTTGGAGAAGTGGAAGCAAAACCAGGAGTCAATCTGCTGGTGTGGGATTACTAAGGAAAGGTGCTGCCTTGCCTGGAGTTGCTCCTCAGCTGACCTGGAAGGCAGCACTTGGTCCATACTCAGCAACTCCTCAAGCCCTCGACTCCTTCACTTTGCTAGAGGAGAGGGCAAACTACATTGAAAACAAATATCAGTGCCGGTACTGACCAAGAGTAGAGATACTCATCTGAAGGGAGATGTTCTGTCTATAGATTTCTTGAGGTAAATTATTTTATTCATAGAATGGCATCACCAGCTAACTAATTTTTCTGAAGCCTGGCTACCTCTCACTTTTAACTTCTGACCATTTGCTGCTTTTATGCCTTTGATGCACTGCCATCTCATAAATTGCAAATGAGGAACCTTTTTTGAAGTATGTGAAATTCACTTAATGTTATTCTAGTCCACCGGGAACGCGAACCAAACTTTGAGACTCCCAACAGAGGGTTGCCACAGTTGGATACAGCCACATGATTCTCACTGCATCATTTACATTTTCTAATTCATACAGGCTCTCAGCAATAATTAAACAACTGAAGCGGCCAACAGACCTTGGATAATTTAGTGTTTGTTTGTTTGGGGTTTTTTCTGAAAAAAGATCAAAGTTTTAGGTAAATTGGCCTTTTTTCCCTTCTGATAAAGTTATTTTGCTGCATTCATTCTAGGCTCTGAAAAACCTCTTGCAATATACAGAAGACCAGTTTGAGGGCTAGGGCTTTACATTTGTACATTTACAATATCCCAGGCCACTCCTCTGCATTCCATTTTGCAGATGAAGAAACAGAGCAAATAACTTTATGATCTTACCTGTAAGCTGAAGTCAGACACTGGCAGAATTGAAAAAGAACCCAGCTTTCTTTCTCTGCATTCCTTTCTTTCACTCAACCCTCAGGTCCCAGATTCATCATAAAAATAAAATATCTTACAGAAACCATGGACACACGGCACTGACATGTTCTGGCCTTTCCTCTGTCACATGAATCCTTTTGGAGCCACCCATATGGAATGACAGCTCAGTGTGGGAGTATGGCCAGGTCCTATCTCCTTCTGCTCTCCTGGCAAATCTGGATAAGTTAAGAGAGAAGTTTGGGAGGGTTTAATGGCTATTTGATGCTCAGTAACAGGTCTAGGCAGATGAAGCACTTGCAGGTCATGATAAGTGGTCAGGGACTAACTTTTGCCCAAATTTGTGCCATCAACTTTTGGGAGTTCCGCTTTAATGGAAAATACCTCCTTTACCCCCCAACACTGCATCCATGTTTAACTCTGGATTTCATGGAAGTCTTGTTTGCAATTTAAAGGTATTTGAAAAGCAGTTTCCACACAGACCTATTTTTAGGTAGCATATGGGACTTGAAAACACGTAAGAATTACACTGTCTCTGTTTTTTCTTTCTGCTGTTTGTGCCCTCCTTATTCCAGAATCACAAACATCTGTACATGAAAAACACAACCCTCTCACTAAACATCTACTTCAGAGAAAAACCCTGCTTAACACTGTAGGAAGAAAAGAAAAATCTGCTGTGAGCTGGAAAGGAAGAGAAAAACCATGACTTTAAAAAAACTATGCTTTAAAAAGCATGCCTCACTTTGCATTTTTGGGATAAGCCCCAAAACACATGATGAACCACTGTTACTCGGATTTTTCTAAGGCTTTCCCATCTTTCATTTTCACAGAGGTTAACCGCTGTATGTAGAAAATGTTTTTTCTGATGGCGAATTCTTTGAACTGTGGAAGGGGGAAACAGAAAAGTGCAACATACTGTAGAAACCTACCGTCGTGCAAAGCAAAAAGTGAATCTTTAAAATCTTGTATTTCTATTCCACAAAGTATTCTTTTCTTTTTTCTAGAAGTGAGATGAGCTCCGTGTTGCAGCTGATACTGCCTGTAATGAATTCTAGCTCTCATGTCTGTAAGCTGAGCAACATGTTCTGCCCTGTGATAGTTGCTGCTGCCAAAAACCACACACCAAAACAGCTGTCTCTCCAGTTAATCATTATTCATAGCAGCAGCAGACCCGGAGTAAAATGTCTGGATAACTATGACGTGGCCCAAATAAGCTGAAATATTTTTTCATTCATTGCTGGAAAGGCAGGATTAGTAACAGTAAACGGCCAAAAAGAGCTCTGATTTCTGTACTTCATGTGCCTTTCAGGAATACTAGAATTTTTTTTTTTTGTCAACAAGGCAGTCTTGTGACAATATCTCAGTAAAGTCAGAAAAACACATGCAGAGACAGACATCCACATCAGAGTAGGAAAAGACCCTGAAATGAGACCTATTAGCCAGTGAGCAAAGACACAAAATGCTTTATACCTCTACAAAACTATTAAAGCAAACCTCATTTAGTTTCATTACTGATGCATATTTAGGTGAATTGGAACTTTGGAGAGCACTATGGTTCTCAAAAGAAACAGGTCCTGCTTACAGTGGCACTGAACTTCTGAGTCACTCAGGCCTGGTTTTTCCACTGTACTTAAATACCTGGAGAAGAAGATATAAAAAATCTCCTGAGCAGATCTGAACAATTTGCCTATACTTCACCTTCAACAGATTCTCAGAAATGTGTTTTCAATGAAATAGTGAGTAAGAACTAGCACCGACTCCCTTTTTGGATGGTGCTCCCTAAATATATTGTCCTACTGGATGAATCAGCAATGTTCCTTTTGCAGGTCTTTTGAGCCCTGGAGTAATCACTGAATGGGAAAGCAAAGATTCACATGTTTCCTATCACCATTACCTACATCAAACTTATTCACCTGGATTGAACAACACACTGTTGCCCAGAAGCTGCTTTTTTCCCAAGGAGAAAGGACAGAAGTAAGTGCTTTTTGAGAGGGATGGGACTTGACAGCATGTTAATATGATGACCCTCAAGTAGCTGAATACATCGGCCAGACATCACACAGATTAATTCTGATTCTTCCAGTTCTATTTTGTAAACTCAGATTTAGAAAAGCTACCTCTTTCTGTGGTGAGAAGGTAATTAAAGCTCCACTCCGTCGACCTTGCTGTCTCTTGAAAGCTTAGGAAACAAAGCGCAGGGAGTGGCTGTATGATACAAACTTGTGCTAAATCTGAGTTACAGCAAGCCCCTACAAATGAATGTAAATAATAACTCGCAGGTTTCATATATAATTGCACAACCCAGGCAGGTGGGGTGCTCCAAGGAAGGAAAATATGAACTCACTTATATTTATTTTTAACAAGACTACAGCAAACTTCCTCTCTTCCAGACACCCAAAATTTAAATATAAAGATCACCCTAGATCTTAGGAGACAGTATTACCAAATCTTAAGTATGAATATACCTTCTTTTTCTTTAATTTAAAACTTTAGATTTCCTGAATTAAAAAAGTTCTAATTTATTTCCCTCTACAGAGTAAACTCTGTGCTGTGTTTAATGGCAACCAGAGCCTGTGAGTTCTAAACCTAAAAATCTGAGATTTTATTACGGGAAATGCTATATAGAAATACTAAAACATTCAACCACCTTAACTTACACAGCATTTCATATAGTCTGTCTGTTCCTCTATTGTATCTCCCAAAAGGCAGCTGTAAAATATACAGAGCTGGAGTATTCACTTGAACAGTGCATTTTTCAGTGTATTTCTTTAGAAATGGTATATTTTGTATTATTGTGAAGAGCATCCTCATAGCAACTCCGTAGCTTATTGATTCAATTGAATTGTGCAAGACTGAAATTCTAAACCGTGCTTTTTGCATTGATCCTTAAATTGTATCATTAAAATAGAACTCAATGATGCTTTGAATACAACGATCCTAATAATTTTATTGCTTGTGAAGTTTCATTGCAGCACCGATGGCTAACGGCTCCTGAAGAAGAAAAGAAAAATCCTCCTGAAACACAGTTGTGTCCAAATCGTTTGAAAGGTTCAGAAACCAATTACTGTAAAATTCTGTGTTCTCAATCAAGCTCCACAAAAAACCTTCCAGCATGGAGAGATGCTGGGTTATATATTGTGGGAAGTTACTGAATGCTTAACTATGCAGATGAAATTCTCCTCATTTTTTTATACAAGGCAGTAAAATAAATAACAACAGCTCACAGTTCCCAAGGTAGACTTGTTAATCGGTCCAATATTGTTCTAATTCTCCTCGTCGCTAACTGAATTGGAGCATGTAACTGGATAAAATGTGTCTTTAGATACCATGTACTTATTCCGATTACTATTTGCTTGATTGATGACTTTCTGATTTTTTGAAACAATGCCAGCACAGTGGCCTCTTGGTAGCTGAACACATGACTGCTGTTTGTTGTGCTTTGGGGGGACTGCAATGCGAGGTCTGGCTCAGTCATTTTTAAAATCAATACTTGCTCTCTGAGCACGGGATAATTTAGAGAACATAATTCAGAATTCTACCTTTCAGCATGTATCCTCCATCAAAGGAGGATTTTTGTCCAGAGTCAGCACAAAGGCTACATGACCCAAGAATGCACAGATAAGGTTAAAAAAGAGAGGAGAAGTACCTTTCTTTTTTTTTTTTCCAAACCAAAGCATCACTAGCCACAAGTGTACATAAATGTGTCTTTTATGTGTGTGCATATATGCACACGTGTACCTCCATGAACATGAACTGGAGGCTTTGAATAAATTTCAATTTTTGTTTACTCTTATGCACTTTATTTTTTCCCTCCTGTTATGACCATTTGTGTATTATCTCACAGTTTGTGAAGAAAGGTCCTACTGCAAAGAGAGAAGTGTCTGAAAATGGGACTTGCAAAGTCAGCTGGTGTTCAGCCTTCCTAATGCTGGAGTTCTGAAAAGCTGAATAATTTCCTACACAGGTCAGACCCACTGTTCTTTGGGCATTGCCTGAACTCCAGTGTTATTCATTTGGATCTTTTTGGATTAATCTTCACGTTTACACATTCTGGTTTAATGTTATGCCATTTCACCCTCCATATCCCGTCCATTAATGAAAAACTCTAACTGTTCAGCTTCTTGGAAGCTCAGTCTTCTGAATCCTATTCCTGTCATTAAAATATAAAGTCCTCTTTGCACTTTCTCTTCCTGCTCTCCTCCTCCTCCTCCAAGCTGGGCAATCCCAGAGTTTCCTATTCCCCATGCAGAACTTCACATACATTTCTGTACCCATTTCCTGCAAGATTTCCCTCTCTGCTCCCATATCAAAAACTTTTACTCCTCTTCTGTTTTGACAGAAACTGCTGAAGTCAATAGAGCCTTGCTCATATCTAATGTGCTTAATTCGCCTTTAAATTCTGAAAGTATTTTAACTTCTCGACACACAAAAGCTCTGCCACAATCCTTCTGCCCAGTTTCCCCCAGCTTAAAAGGCTGCGAGTCCCTTTACAAGTTCATATTTTCATTCCAGTTTTGCTTCTACCTCCTTCAAAAGGGAAAACTTCCAGGTATATCTGAACAAAATTACAACTTCTCTTTATTTTCACAGCATCCTGAGAGCGCAAAGAGGGATCTGCCACAAAAAGCACAAAGCCATCTAATTTTTAGCCAGTGACAGTATCATGAGGAGTGGCACACAAAGTGTCTGGAGATCTGAGGAAATAAGCATGTAAAGCCTGATACTTCACTGAAAGATATTAAATATTTTCAACTATCTCATCCTCATCCAGATTTCTTGCAAGGAAAAAGTTTGTCTTAATTCTTTGCAACGCATTTGAGTTCCACTTGAAAATCCATAGATGGCAGCAAATTAGCTTTAGCAAATCAAGCTTTCTAATCATCCTCTTTTTTTGTATGCTTCTTTTGATAGAAATTGCATTAAATATGACACAAAATAGGGGAGAATAGTGACAACAACAGATAAATAATTTCAACCATCTAAAGACTAATGAAAACCTGTAATTTCTCTTACTTCCTTACTTATTGTTCTCAGTCATTTAATGAGCCGTCAGCCAGTTATTCCAGTGTGGACCAAACAAATAAAATCCACTCAGGATAGAAAAGTTTCAAACCCTGCATGCCTTCTAAATTTTTTATGAGGATTATCAGTGCTGTTTCATTCTATACACTTTATTGGATGCCCATAACAGCAGCTGCAGCACTGGAGATGTGCAAAGCACTTTCCCTTTTAACTTTTTCCACAGATTTCTCAAAAGGTCATCCTTTGGGGCTGACGTTTCTAGGGTCTGTAAGTAAATTTTAAATAGGAGACTAAAACCTTGGTTTTTTCTTCTTTTTTTTTTTTTTTTCCCCCTTTGAATGAAGAGCTAAAACCTCTTCCTTCTGTTTTTAAGGAAAATACTTGTTATTCTCTCCCACAGAATATAAATATCCAGGTACGTCATAATAATTTGCATTTTCCGAATCATCACATCCAAGATTTTTATTCTAGGGTAAACAGCTTTCCAGGCTTGGTTAATATTTTCTGCAATAAGAGAGGGGTTTAATCTGCAGATTTGTACCCAGCCAAACCTCCTTCCTGGAAGAACAAAAGGAAGGTACCTGTCTTAACCCAGAGAAAAGACTTTCAAGCACATTTTGATGTCACTGAGGCTCCGTTCCCATTCCTGCTCTGTGGCTTGGGTGCCCCTGGTGTCACCTCTCGGGTGAAGTTTGCTCTCTTTCGCCACAAAAGAAAAGGCGAGTGTTGCATACCTGGCTCTTGCAAGGTTTGGGAGCACAAATGTAGCATGTGTGTGTGGGGGAACTCCATGGCTTTTTTACAAGTAACCATCAGGATACACATATTTTAAAATCAAGCTCACAGATTTTGCTGCATTTCATTTGACTGAGAGTAAACAACAGCAATGAGGAAGTCTTCAGGCTCATTCCTCATTATCACTTGTCTCTCGTAAGTTGATTACAGCTTTGTTTTATGGTGTATTATTTCAGACGTATGAAAGGTATGATGGCTTTTTTCTCTTGCCCTGGGTTTTCAGTTCTTGCCCTTCATTTACAGGTACAAATCTAGATACCTTCACACCCAACTTCTCAGCAGATGAAAAAGCAGACATGCATCCGCAGAATAATTTTCTGTCTTCCAGCTGCAAGTGTAAATTATATGACAGGATGATGGGGAAACTGCACATTTTTGACAAGATTTTATTTAGAATATATATGATTATGCACATATAATTTTGAGTCGGAAATTATCTCATTTGCGAGAAATAACACCTCTGGCTTCACTGAACATAAACCAAGAGGTTTGTCATGGGGGCTTCACCAAAAGTCATCCTTAGGAAACACAGTACCTCTAATGGCAGGGTTACTGCAAATACTGTAATATTTAATTGTAAGATATTTTAAAAAACTTATAATATCCACATCATAATTCTATAATCCCTACACAACTACTTTTGCACTGCTATGTTGGCAAATCAATAATTACAAGAACAAAGACTGTAAAAGCTGGCATTTCTTCATCCTCTTTCACGTTGTTTATTTTCTCCATTTTTAACCCACTCCTATTTTCTGTGGCATGGGCAGCTGGACTCCTTATCCAGCTTATTCAGTGAGCCTGGACAGAATGTTTATTTATGCTTATTCAACGAGCCTGCAAGCAAACCTGCCTTTGCCAAACCGTCCTTACCTCCCCTCTCTCTTGAAATCTCTCCGTCTGCAGACAGACCCACCAAATTTTAAAAGCCTGAGCGCCAACTCCAGGACCCCACTGTCCTAAGCTGTGCCTACGGTCAGGTCTCACTTCCCTGGATCCAGCCCCTGTGGTGGCAGCTGACCTGCTGCAATGCCATTCAGACAGACTGGGGATTGTATTTTTTTTCCCCTTGTTGCAAGGTCAAAGGTATTGTCCTCTCATGAATTTGTAGTTCTATTTTACACAACTATTCTAAAACTTAAAAGGACATCACCTTGGGCTACCATGGTTTTCCAGCACAGCTGTTCTCAGGCTCCTGGTGGTTGTACCCAGAAGGATCTGGGAGCAGAGTGTGTCCTGTGACTCTCTTGAGAGTAGAGCAAGTATTTTCCAAAATAACTACCAGGACAGGATATATCAGTTTGATTTTTTTTATCTTGAGGTAATGCCAGACCAGTTACCGTCAGGTTCTCTGGAATTAGGGACAGGAAGGACATTGAAGTTTTTGCTTTCATAATACAGTTTTAAAGCTAGTTCTGACAAAAGCGGTTTCATAGTTGCCTGGTTGTCTGCAGCACGTGAAAAAGCAGCAGTGATATAGTCAGTCAGCTTGGTATTTTCTGCCACATTTCAGGAACAGCAAAATCCCAGTTAAACATAAAATACTGTAACAAAATTTAGTTTTGGCCTGGGTCCCTACTTGGAAATGTTTTGGCAGAATTAAGTCCTCTAGCATGCACAGGACAGGATTCTGCAGATCGCTCAGTGAGTGCTCATGACATTGAGCCTGGGCATAAGTCACTGCTCTCTCTGGTGTGAGAATAGGAATAGGTCTAAGAAAGTTTTATGAAGGAGAAGAGTAGACTGTTAATGTGTAAATAGATATTATTCCAGGAGTGTCTTTGGACTTGCTGTGCTCCAGATTTTGGATCTGGAACACAGATAGTCCTCAGGAGAGTATTGGTATCTGCCTATCCATGAAATTGGAGAATCCAGTCCTAGCTTTTAAAAGAGCCAGTGATAATATGGCCCTGACATCCTTGAGTTTATCTTCAAAGACAAGAAACACAAGGGGATTCAAACTTTGTTTATGTGATCTTCCTTTAGTGCTGTGGGTTAAACTGTACCGATCTCTGGATCAAAATATTTCTGAACTTTGATTATTATAAATCTGGGTTTGAACCTTGTGTCTTTGGGCCTGTCTTAAGAGCAGAATCACAGTCTAAATACATGAGTTATTCATGAAAGGAATGCAGGTGTTAGAGCAATTTTTTTCACTTTTTCCTATTCAGATGAAATATTGTTGAATAACACTGGCTTCCCTGCCAAATTTCCTGACAAAATTCCTTCACAAAAATAAAATCTGCAGGAATTCTACTACTTCCACAAAAAGTCACGACCCCTTTAAGGAATTGATTTCTACAGCACTCTATTTTTCACTAGAATTGTTTTCCTTTAAGCAATTTCATAATTCTCTGTTAATGAGCAGGTGAAGACTGTCTTGGACAAGATAGCATGTGATGTCGAAACCACCAATCACTTCCCTAGACCTCCTATCTCTCAAACCACCTGCTAATCATAACAATTGCTAATTTGAGACCTTTTAGCCATTTCTGGTGTCAGTGACAACGCCACGTAGCCTGCAACGGCCATTTGGCCATTCTTCCCACCCACCTCAGGGACTGCCGCTGTCCATTTTGGGCTCTATTGTTCTCCCGCCTCTTCTGACCACAAGCAATTCCTTCTCGCCTAATCTCAGGGGAATCTCTGCCTTCACAATGGGGGCAGGGCCGTTCGCTTTGTGTGCAAGATAATCTTTTATAGAATTGTTCTCACACACGCACACAAACACACACACCCCATCCTGTTCACACTCCTTCTGCTTCTGAAAGGCTGATGAACAGCAATAGGAAGGTTTAAAAAGCAGATAAGGAGCATTGACTATCTCTGGTTACTTCTCCCCTTGTTGATATGCACTTAAAAATGCGTATAGATGTGGCTAAATGTGGAAATCAGTGTAATCATCGTTATTGGTGCATTCTCCCTAAGATTAAATCTGGAAGTGCTTTGAATATGCCTTATAGCAGCAATCTGCTACCAGAGAAACAGTTCACTGGATTTGGATTTTATAATACCTATGTGGAAAAACCATACAGAGATAGAGCAAGTGCATCCCACAGTATTTCAAAACAGAATGGAAAATCCAAGGTGATCAGTTAAAGAAAGCAGAACTGACAGCCCCTGTGCTCAGCATGGTACCTCCCTGCTTTATGGATGCTCCTCTTCCCCAGCTCACTCTGAATTGAAAACATAATTTACTTGATTTCCCAGTCTGAACTGCTGAAGTATGACTTCGTGCTACGCTTTACCTTTAAGTCCTCCACTCTGAAGGATTTACAGCTAGGCATTATATCACAAAGCAGGTTGAAGAAGAGAAAAAAAATTAAAAAAAAAAAAAAAAAAGGTAAAGTTTACTGATCAACACCTTTAACCAGGATAGAAAAACCTGTAAGTATTACTGTACCCCACACTACAGTGAATAAATGCATAGAAAGAAAGAACCCTTTCTGTTTGCCCGTGGCATGGATTACAATTTTAGATATTTCTTTCACCTCTCAAAATTGTTTTTTTCTGATTTATTTCCAGTCCTTTGCTTGAGCGGCGTATAAAACCATAAACAAAATGTTCATCGCGCAGGCGTTTCCTCTTGAAAAATACTCGCACTTGGCGCTACCAAAAAAGCGAAGATGAGGCACAGAAAAACCCCAGCTCTGTCCCCACGCCTGGTCCTGCTGGAAGGCGCTCTCCTCCCAGCGCCGCTGCTCCCGGCGCGCAGAGGGCTCCCTCTAGTCCCGGCTCCCCAGCACAGCAGGGGGAGGCGCCGGGGATCGATATCCCGAGCCCGCAGCTGCCCCTGCCCGAACCTCGGAGCATCACCAACCCCACCGGGGCCAGCCGCGGGGAAACTCCCGCCCCCTTCGCAGGGACCGCGGAGGCGAACAAAGACCGCGGGCTCGCTGCGGTGCGGAACGGGGATGCTGCGGGGATTTTGGAATATCTTCTGACAAAAGTGCTGAGCGCGGAGGACGTGAGAAACAAATCTAACGTGTCTGTCTGTCCCCTGGGACTGAGCCTACTTGCCCCAGTAGGCACTGGACTCATGCTCGGCAGCCAGGGCTGTAGTCACTTAGTGCTTTGTTGTACTGCTGCCTTTCATTACTCTCTGCTTTAGCCAGGTGGTGAGGGCCACGCTCTGAAAAGCTCCCTGGGGTCCATGTTGTCTAATAAGTATGGATGTTGCCCGAGGCAGTTGGTGAGGTCCCTGTATCTAAGGCCCAACAAACTCAGCTTTATAATGATTGGCAGATTTGGGGTTGAAGCGTGGCTTCTGACATGACATCGTAATTCATTACACAGTGCTCTTTAACGTGTAAATTACCTGAGATATTAGGGACTATTTTACTTTTAACCCTCGTCTGCTTGTACCTAATTTTGTTTTACAGCCGTGTGGGCGGACTTTGGTGACGTTTTCCCGAGGCAGGACAAATGCAGTGGAAGCCCCAAACTGCATGTTTTGTTACGTATTTTCTCTGTAAAACACAGTGCAGTAAAGAATTTCAACAGATGCAGTCAGGTTCAACAAAATGTTACAGCTATGACATGAATGTCAGACCTCAAACCCGGTATTTAATCACTTAGTTCAGAAGTAGCAATTTTGCCGCGGTTTCTACGGAGGAACAAGCTGCAAGCACCTCACAGTCACAAAAAAAAAAATAAATCCTTTTCAGCACAACTGTCAATCCATCCACGCTCCTTTGTATGGCTTCCTCTGCCCATCTCTATTCAGAGATGGAGTTGCAGATACCGCTGTATCTATATATGTACATAACTATGTACATAAACATAACTATGCACACAGACCAATTGTGCTGCCCCTCCTTTCATTTGGAATTAGCAATAAAGCAAAATTAAGTCTATCAAATGTTAGCTGATGTAGAGTAAGTGACAGGTGTGATTAATTTAATGCTGGGAAAACAGATGAGATACTTTGGACGAATGCTTGAGTTTTATTGGAACATGGTCTATTTTGCATAAATTAACATCTCCAAACCCCTCCAAGCTTTGTCCAGGCCAAGTTACAAAGCTTGTCATTAAAACATAACATCTGATTCTGCAAATGTGCTTTTAAGTAGTGTTTGAAATACTGATTTCAAAGGATGCTGTCAGTGCTGCTTGGACCACAGCAGCCTCATTTTGCCAAGTATGTTCATGTGGATGAGATGGAAAAAGAAAGGCTTGTTCCTGACCTCTCCCTGTTTGAGAGTTCCTGGACCCTGGAGCCTCTGTCCATACCGTGGGTTTTTAAGGCCTGTGTTCTCAAAAATTATTACAAAATAGTTGATATTTATAACTTGTAGCTGCAGATAGATTTTTCAAGACACTCAATATTAGCCAGCCTGGCAACCATTTAATTCAATGCTGAATGCTTTGAAAAAAATATATCCTGAGAGCCTTGACTGTCCTTGAGTTTCTCTGATGCCAACAGAATCTGGAAGGATTTATACTCCTGTAGGAGATGGCTAACAAACTGAAGGGTACAATTCACAAACCAAAGAAAAATAACAGGGCCTTGTTTCTGGCACTTCTAGAAATCTGCATCAGGGCAAAGGTTTTTTGGCCACCCTCATGATGGTGTAGTATCACTGCCAGTTTACACAAACACTTTTACTTCAGGCTTCAGCAGGAAGGTTTTGGCCTGGATATTACTGAGTTAGTTTAAATTTTTTCTCTTTTTCCTGCAGGATAAATGCCTTCATCCCCTGGTCATGTGCACTATGTTCCCAGATTTATTTTTACCCCTTCTCAGTCCTTGTGAAAGTTTTCCATTTGTAATTCAAAGCAAAATTAATGCAAACTGTATTCAGACTTTTTAACAAAACCTTTACATGGTCCTAGCTGGAAACAACATGCACAGAGTAAATTACCAACCCCTTCCTCCCCTAAAGCAGTGAATATCTGTGCTCTGTAGTCATAGATGCTTTTGGGATTGCTGCTGTTCATTACTAACTGTCCTTTGCAACAGTTCCAGCACTGGGCAGCTTCAGGAACTCCAAGAATAATAATGCTCTTGAAGATCCCACTTTAATTTGGACACAGGGAGTCTTCTACAAGTTCCAGGTATCCCATGCATTTCACTGTAATATGTCAATACAGGATAAAAAAAGTGAAAGCTTACCCTGGAACCTAGATATGGTTGGTATTTTTCTGGCACATTTGTTTTGTCTTTATTTTAGATTATATAGATTCTTTGTATTGTCAATACTAAATATTAGACTGACTTAATTTCTTTTTTATTTGTTACACCTGAGCTGATTGCACCAGCAATTCATTTAGCCATGGTTTAAAAATAACACACAATATCTTCTTTTTACTGCACTTTGTGCCGTATCAAGGTAAAGTAGCTTTCCATTACACAGATTAGTACAGAAGATACCCCACTTGTCCATTTTGAGTGGAAAAACAGCTTTTAAGGGTGCTTATAAGATGACTGCGCAGTTGCTACAGAAGCCTATTTCCCCTTCACCCCTGACCCTTCTACACAAGTTAAACCTTGCAAGACACGGAGCTCTCTGAGCTCCGACCACATCAGGCATTGCAAATGTTCAGGTCACAGGAACGATGCCCAGCATCACCCTGTTGGGAAGGTGAGGGGGAACATTTCCCTGCCAATGACTTAAATTCCATGACACCTCATTTTTGTATGTGTTTTCCTGCATAGCAAACAAAATATTTTTTAGTTACCCAAAGCAAAGTTTTTCATTTTAACAAGCCACATTCTTTATTGCTGCGAGGCCAAGGAAGACACCAAGGTTGCAACGGCTCAATACTTGGTGGTAAGAAACAGAGTTAATCAGTGCTGAACCAATATTTTGATATAATGTTAGTGGGCTTGGTGCTATTTTTAGCCTCTCTGCCAGCTGTACTTACTGTAGTTCCTGTGATTGTTTCTGACAGAACAGGAATATTATCTCTAGTTACCTGGCCAAATTCTTATTCTGGCAATTTCATCCTCTCCGCTGAAACAACTTGCACATAGTTTAAGGAATAAACATGTTTCTGTTCCTCCTCCAGTAGCACACAGCAATACTACGCTTCATGAAAAGGTGATAAGCCTTCCTTCCACAGGGGTGTGCTCACACCTTCTGCCAGCAGGACCCACCCAGCTGGGGGTACCGCCACGTGCTGCAGCACTTCTGTGTTCCAGAAGCCCTGCTGCCCCCTGAGGTTACTGAGGACACATTCCAAGAAGCATCCTGCTGGTCCCCTTTGCCTGTTTAGGTTGTGAACTCCTCGGGAAAGCAATCACATTTCCTCATGCACCGGTTCCACTGCTGGACGCATTGCCAGTGCCCGGAAAAGGACAATATACTCCTTCCAGCTCTTTGCCTTCGCTGGGCTCCCACTGCCCGAACATGGCAACTCTCTCCTGTGTTTATGAGGGCTTTTGTTTCACCTCACACAGCCCTGAACCCTCAAAGGTAAACATACCTCTGATGTTTGAGTTAGCTATTACATTAAAAGCGGAAACTTCCCACGTTTGTGTGGTTATAAGGAGACAAAGTAAGTGTCCCATGGCATTTTAAGATAAAATTTTGAGCCCGCAATCTTAGACATTGGTGGTTTAATAAGACTCAAGCATTCCCTTGGCTCCAGTATAATCTTGCTACCAAATGGCTTTAAACACAAAGACATTCAAATTTTGCTCCTATGTCAAACTATTCCCACAAAAGAGGAAACTGCCCGACTGTGAAGCGTTGCTCTCTTCCCATTGCTTTCTCCATTTTCGTTTCATGACACAATACAGGCATACAACAGAAGATGCTGCACATCCTCTGCCTCCTTCCCTTTTAGTGCTACAACTACTTCTTTTATCTGAAAGATCAGCCACCTAAGGCTCCTTTTCTGCACATGAGTACGTGTGGTTTTCTCTCTGTGCTTTGAAGGATGCCAGTGAATGCTGTGTTCACAGGTACACTGAGAGCAAAGGTACCTATTTGAGGGTAAAACGCTCCGTAAATCTGTCAGTTGCCTAAACAAAAAGGAAAGGATTTAATTGTAATTTAACTGCAGAGACATTTCATGTATTTTAACTGCTACAATAAAGAGGAAAACTTTCATTATCAGGTTCTGGGATTCAGCTGTGCACCTTTCCCTAATGCTAATAGGAGACTCTGCTTGTTTCTGCCCACCTAACACTGAAAAATTACTCAATAAAAATTACTTGTCTGGTGCAATTACACCCTCATCTTTTAATTAGCATTCTCTCTAGTAGTTAGGGTGGGCTTTAGAAGCCCAGTAAAGAGATATTTCTTGGCTGAACAAAGTCATCTTCTTACCAAGTAGATTGGTTTAGCTTCAGTCTTTCAATGAGCACAGGTTCCCAAAAGCATTTCATCGTCATTACTGAATCACAATGCTGCTGCTGAAGTGTGAATGTGGATGCTTTGGTCTTCTGGGAAGGAAGAGCTTAATATCGAATAAACAACTATCTGGGGAGAGGGAAAAGAGACTGAAAGAAGCTTCTGGGGCAGAGGAGGGCTAAAGCCAAATATTTTTATTGGTATCATTTTTCTTTTAAAAGGGAACAAGCCACTTCAGTGTTTTTTTTGATTTGTATTTGGCTGACTGAATGATTGCCAGAGAGAGGGAAATGCCTGCAATGCAATCCTGAGTGGTGCAGCACACAGCACATATGAAAAAGTACCAGGATCCTTAGAAAGGGTAATGAGCACACAGCAGTGCCTGCACGTGTGGATCCCTCTCTGACACTGTTGGATCATCTAGCAAAATAGCAGCAAGATTCTACTTACATTGGTTTGTTTTTTTTTTCTTACACTTTCAAAAATTTCAGGCTGAGCAAAACTTTTCTTTCATTTCCTGACATTTTGAACAGAAAGTACTTAGGGAAAAAAGTCTGTCCTCAGCAGCGAGGAAGGTGTGATGGCAACTCAGAGGCAGCTCCGCAGGGAGATGGGTGAAGGCAGCACCACAGGGACAGTCCCTGGGCTGCTCCAGGGCAAGGACAAGGACTTGCTCTTCCCCATTCCCCTGTGAGTGACTCGCCCTGTTTACACAGAACTGTTTGAAGTGAGGTCGCTATGATCTCACCTTTCAAAACATTTTCCTCTCACATAAATAATCACACATTAAGCCAGCCAGAGGAATTCCTGTCCCTAATCCAACTGACTATCCTACTTATCAGGCTCCAAATATTTTCTCCTCTCCACTAGGCAGACACACTTTTACAAAGCAGTGCCCAGCAGTGACATCAGAGTTTCGAAACACATGGGAGCACTTCCATTCTTTACAATCTATTTATTATTGAGAAAAAGTATTTGTAGGATGAAGAAGACACAGTACAAGCCTCAGTTTACAATGCAGTTAGGAACACTTATAAAAATTCCCATCAGTTAAAGAACTAGGTTTTTTTAAAACATTGTTAATTAACAGCAAATAAAGACAGTGGCAGGAAAATGGAATATTTCAGTAAATCCTGATGTAATGGAAAACTTCAAAAGGTCCTTGCTAGATTTTCTAATTTTTCAATTATAAGCAAAGAAATATCTCCAAAATCAGATTAAACCAGATCTGTCATTTTACCACTCATTGTGCCCTTCTAGACCTAAATTCTGTCCCACTGGGCTCTGCTCTGAGTGAGAATCTCTTTTACCAACAGCCGAAGTTGGTTGATGCTGGAAGAGCAAAGTGCTGGATGAGCCCAACAGGGGGCAATGGGAGACATCTGAGAAGCTGCTCCATACACCAACCAGAGGGACAAAGCTGGTGACAGCCCATCCTCTTAGGAACACCACTGCTGCTGTCAGGGACATGCCTCTCTTACACACGGTGTTAGAGAAGGAAGGGGAAAAGCAGGGCTGAGCAAGAAGAGTGCAACAAGAAATCTTGGAGTATACTCACATGGCGGAAGTGCTAATGTTGGCTCCCGTGTTTTGGGTGGGGTTTGTTTGTTTGTCTTTTGGTCTTAGATCTGTTAACTAAGAGTCTTGAGAAAGTGTGTGAAACACACCTGCCATGAGAGGTCAGAAGCTGTGGCAGTAGCACAGGGGCTGCTTATTTGGGTAACCAGGAGGTTGCACACTGGCAATGGTGCCTCTTGGTCTCCTCTGCCCAGGACTATGTCCAGCTTGTGCAGGCTGAGATGAGCTCTGCAGAACTCACGCTGTTTTTAAGAGCTGTATGAATTATAACAAGCATTTGTATGCAGAATAAACATAATTCGGTTGCTTCTCATTTTACCTGTGGTCTGTTTCAGAATTCTGAGAGCAAGCAGACCAGAAGAAGGTTAGAATAGGATATTCTGGAAAAAAATTCACATCAAGAAGGAATGAAGAATCTGGGAACTATCAACCAAGACCTCTTCTTGGAAATTCAGCATGCCAGCTCATTTCCCAGGCATGCTCAGGCGTGATTTCTGTAACCAAAAAACTTCCCAGTATTTGTCTAAACAGAGCATCCAGATACTACAACACTCACATCACTAATACACTGTGGCCTTGTCCCTGGGTAAGCATATTAACAAACTGGATTATTTTACAAATTACTTCATTCCTGCATAGTGAAATAGAATGGCCGGAAAGCTCAAAATTCAAAATACATCTATTGAAAAGCATAATGCTTTGTTCAGTTGGAGGTAGCTAATTTCACAGATTTTAGCTTTCCTTTTGTTGTATGTTTCTCTCAAAATCAGTATCTGGGAAAATGTGCATTAACAAGCATCTGTACAGTGGGAGGATGACCACACAGTGATTTCAAAATCACGCTCTCATTACTGCTAAAAATATAGTTTGTTATCCCAAGAAGGGATGTAACACCTCTGTAATTAGGGACTGCTCTGGCCTCAGGGGAATCCTAATAAAGCAAATTTCATACATTGATGTGCTTCCCATTGCTTCATTTCTTTGTTCTATCACCCTGTTGTTAATAACACCCTGCAGCAAAAAATGTTCATGAAGCCAAGAGCTGTCCAGATAAGAGAAAAGGTCATGATCCCTCTAGTGCGCGTTCATCAGTGAATGGACACCAATCTGAAAATAAGAGGATGCCTGTCAATATGGAATGGAAGGCAGCAGCATAACATCAAATTAAAGCCAACGAATGCTCATACAGTTGTACTGGGCTCCAACCTTAACCAAAAATCAATAGTCAACAAAGTATTACAATATGAAGTGACTGAATCGCTGGGGAAGGAGGCAGCAGAGGGAGGAAGTGCACGAAAGCTTTGCGAACATTATTATACTTATATACACGTGCACACACAGATGATGAGGATGATGATGCTCTGTTGCCTCTAAATTTCAGCAGGAAGTGGAGCCTGAGCCTCCAGCTGTAGGAAATACAGCACAAGATTCTAGTCATGTAAGTATTGTTAATGGGGGGTGCAGCAGGTACACCCTCTCATACAAGGTCCTGAAACCAATAAAATGTATTACACCCAACTTTCATGTCTGATCACAACCTCAAATACTAAGGGTGACTGCCGACCATAAATCATGGAGATTTTATGGCAATTTCTTCGAATAATCACAGTAGCAGTAAAAATTTCACGGGGCAAGCAATGTCAATGGGAAGCAGGGATTTTTGCCAAGGAAGGGCTTCAATAAAAATATTGGTTTGCCTTTGACCTTTTTCAGTAGATTTTGTTTGTGAGGAAAAACACCATGTGACTACTTTACAGATAAGGCATCACCCATATTCCAAAGCGTTTGCCTTAAAACTTTCTGCATTTATCAGTAAATTTGTGAACTGCAGTCAAATTGTAAATTCCTATTCCTGAGTGTAACTTTTGGCTAAGAAATTCTGTGCTTTCATTTTAGGCTGCGGATAACAGTTCCAAAACCATTCACAAGAAGTTAGGAAACATGCAAAAGCATCAGTGGAATTTGATTCAGGCTCCAGAGACATGGGGGCTCACTCCATCCCTGACTACAAGCAAAACCCAAATTAAGAATTCTTCATTTTGCCCCATCATTTTCAAAAAGGAATGGCAAGCAACAAAATGGTTAAAGACATTCAAAACATATGGCTATTCATACAGCAGGCTTGTCTGATAAATTTTTTTAGTCTAAGCATCTGGGAAGGAAGAATGAACCAGGGAATTTCCTATTTGTACATTATTTTGTGGTGAAAAAAAAAACCATTTAAGCAGGGAGATGGCCCTCTGGTTTGGAGCTCTTCGTTTTGCCCCACTGAGTGTGCAAGATTAATTTTGCTGCCTGAAGGCCATCCTGCACATAATTAGGCCTGATGTTGGAAAATGACCTTAATTTTATCCATCAGTTTTGTACCCAG
The DNA here is from genome assembly GCA_035584735.1 of Pseudotriccus pelzelni. Classification (NCBI taxonomy): domain Eukaryota; kingdom Metazoa; phylum Chordata; class Aves; order Passeriformes; family Tyrannidae; genus Pseudotriccus; species Pseudotriccus pelzelni. The sequence goes on from JAWMRA010000016.1 coordinate 13,076,165, forward strand.
CGTAAGTACAGGAGCAGTTTGTAGCCCTTAGACATCTGATGACCAGATTAAACATGCAAATCAGATAGCTGGACATCTATGCATGATTACATTAATCATTGTTTACTTGACTCTATAAAACTGCACAAACAATTCTTATTAAAGTTTGCCTTTATTTCTAAGGATAAAATATATCAACAAATACAGAGATTGCTTTTGGGCTCTTCTAAAATTGCCAAAATATATGTTTACAGTTTACCAAAGAAGCAGGGAAACTTGAGATTTCTCTGGTTTTTCAGGATGAATTGCTGAAAAAATGTGAAGAAGACACTACCTGCAGTGCTCTTTTAGGCACTGCAGAAACCATTCAATGATCACTTGGATGAGATTATGAACTAAAAAGAGACCTAGGGAAATAAATGACAGGAAAAAGGGAGATTGCAAGGGGAACACCCCAAGAAGGGGTGACTGGGTACAAAGAAATTCAGATCCACTGAACTGTGTTATTACAGCTGTTTCTTTCCCTTCTCTTCAAAAATGCCTGGTATTAAGTATTTTATAGAGGTAACAATTAAGACTTCATGTTTACTCATCTGCTTAATGGCAAGGTGGAATAAAGCAAATAGGAGAAGTCAGTCTTATTTCCAGAACAGCTTGGATATGAACTTTGTTATCTGGGCCTCCACAGTTGGTCGGTGCATTACATGAGCACTATGTTGGAGCCTTTTCTTATTGCTCAAGTCATAAATTTACAGGACAATTATGGTCTGCAACCTACAATGCAGTGTCAGTTCCAGTAACAGGGTCTCTCAACTAATTTTTTTTTCCTTTTTGTTTTGTTTTGTTTGTGGTTTCGGTTTTTTGCCCCCCCCTTTTTTTTTTTTTTTATTCTTCCAGGGAACTTGGGCTCCTCCTCATTTTCGGAGAAAACTCTACCTGGACCATATGGTGTCTCAATAGCTGCATCATAAGCAAATCTTCAGGTTTATTACCCTGTTAATTAGGGTCACTGCCCACTAATAATTTAACCAATAATAAGATATTTCTTTAATCAGCCAGTCATTGCATTTATTATTTCCTTTGGCTGAAATGGTAATAAACACTATGAAATAATTTATGATACTTCTACACATCATAAAAGCATTTAACCTGGCCCTAAATTTTCTTTAATGGTAGCTTTCATTTCTATTATTTTAGATCATGTTCTGGTAGGTGGACTTCACTGTCATTTAGCGCATTAGCCTTGCTATCTAAATCCACTCCTGAATAAAGAAGCTTAGCTCCACTCCTGGTGCCCAATCACCCGGAGATGGCAGCAGCATTTGTGGGGCTGATCAGAGGGCATATGATCCTCAAGAACCTCCAGGAAAGATCTTGAAATCTCAGCTTCAGGAGCTTCAGGAATTCTGCTCTGAAAAAAACCAGATGAGCTCAATGCTGATATTTTTGTTATTTTCATTTTGCCGTTAAAAGAAAGGTCTAAAGATAAAAACCTAGTGAAGATGACTAAGGAAAGGAGATGGGAAGGAGCTGGAGTACTGTGCCATGTTAATGAAAGGTGTTGCAGAAAATGCATAGAGCTGTGAAGAGCTGTTTGCACTTCTCCAAAAACAAAACCTCTAAAGCTGGACACATATTGCAGAAGTAAATGTCAGGACTAATGGTTTCTTTGGGTGTAACAATCCAAGCAATGGTGTCTGCAGGATATGATGCCAGCAGCTCACCCTGACAAGCAGAGATAGGCAGAAAACCAGAGTAATGTTCCTTTCATGAGGGAGGAGTATTAACCATGAAGATGTTTTTCCACACCAGTGGGACTGAATGCATTAGGATTAGGAACAGAGATGGGCAAAGCAAATCCTGAGAAGTAAGGAGCTTGTCAGCATGATATTGATGTCACAAGTCATGCTGATGCCCAGGTAGTAATAGCACTATTTTTGTAGCTGTTATTTGTATTAAAGTAGCTGAGATTAGGATCTCTTTGTGTTAAGCCTTTAAGCAAGGGAAAGTCTAACCCCCAAAGAGAATAAGACAAGCAAAAGCAGGGAACAAGGGCCCATTATTATTTCTATTTTATAGACACTGAGATTAAATGATGCGTCACAAAAAAATTCAAACCAAAACAAAGCAAAAATTTGGCACAGTTGTGACATGAAGCCACATGTCCTGATTCTACAGTTTCTGCTTCAAACACCAGACCATCCCTCCTCCTTATAGAAATGGTAATGGGAGGTAGATAAAATACTACTAGCAACATACTAATCACCAAAACAAACAAGGAAACAAAAACTCAAACCACTTAATATACGCATTGAGCCTAATAGTGATTTCAGAAGAACAGTAAGTACACAATTACAAGTGATCAATGCATAATGTGCCATAACAGGCCAACAATGCTGATCACAATAAGGCAGGTAAATAAAACTTAAAAAATGAATAGAAGGTTCTATAATTATACTAGAAAACTTGGAGAAAAAACTTAACTGTCATAATATTAAAGGAGCAGCTGAGCATATTCTCCAACAAAACTAGTATTTATATTTCTGCCCAGAAGAGAAAAACTGAATGTTTGTTCAAACAGATTGTTATTTCTGGAGATGTTGAACGCACAGAAAAAAACCCCGTGAGACTCGATATTATAACAACATTTATGAGCTTTTAAAATACTAATTCTGTTTGACAAGTACTTCAGTGAGTCATGGACAGCCATAATTACCCAACCCACGTGCTTCATGAAGAGTTATCACACGCTACCTCCCCACGTGTGTTACTCAGCCCTAGACTGTCACCATCTGTGCCTTGTGAAGACAGCAAGGACTCATTTCATTAGCAGCATTGGTGGGAAGCCTGTACCACATAAGCACAGTGTTCTACATAACAACAACGGAGCTCGATAACAAGCTTAGCATGTTTAAGCATAATTGGTTGGAGAAATCAATCCTCTTCTGTGGTGTAACTGTTGTGCATGCAAGTGAGAAATAGGACCGAACCTGAGAGCTCTGCCAGGTGGCTCCTTTTTCTGCAAGTTCATATTTCGGTGCGAGTACCAAGGAATGTACTTAGAAATCAGGTAAGGAGGGTAAGTCACAATGTTTCTTCACCTATTTCTGGGCAGATCACAAAGAGTAATTGCAGCGAAAGGCGATTTCTCCCATCATGCCTTGTGCTCTATTGAGTTCACTCAAGATGTAATTGGAAAACAAATACAGCAACACCATCATCAGGACAGACACAAGTGCTTGTCTTGGGTACAAGCTGTTGTATAATGTGATAGGTCTTATTTCCACTGACACTCTTTATTCTTATCTAATAAAATACATTGCCACAGCCTTTATAACCCTGTAGTAATAATTAAACCTCGTACATATATATTGGAGCTCTGTACACATTCAAAAGGATATTTTAATGACTATTAAATGCTAAGAATTGGCCTATGTCCAGAAAATAGAATCTAGTTCATCACCAAATTATTTTGTAAATATAACATTCTCCTCCTCTCACACACTTACACAGCACACAAGGATGTTGTAAGTAGCTGCTAATAAAAGTGGGTCTTCGTAAAAAAAATATTTTTGCTAAAAATAGTGCATAGTATTAGTTACACTGATTTTTAATCTTTCTGTTTATACACATTTCCAGTGCACTCGGTGTAGTATCCGAGTGACTTGCAAGATTAAAGATGCACCAATACCTTTAGTATGAAGTCCACAATCTATACAAAGAAAATAAAGAACAAGCAACTACTGGTGAGAAATGTCACACTCGTTAAAAATACCATCCAAAGCTTAGGAAGCTAAATTTGATATGACTCATGTATTTGATGGTTTTAGTCTTAACAGGTACATTGCTAAACCTGAAAGCATAATTTCAAAATGAATGTATAGCTATCAGTTGCTGGACCCCAACAGCCATACCAGAATAGCATTATAAAGTCAAACAAACCGAAGTATTTTGAGAGACACAGTGACAATGCCAGTGACCGCAGCCAAAAAGCTTTTTTGGCTGCATAGGGTGGACTAAGATTTTAGACGTGAAACCATCCCTTGGCTACCTCAAATCCACCTAATTTTTTTTAAGACTGCTTTTTTAAAAGTCTGTAGACACAATGTGTAACCTGCATCTGCACAGGAATCCATGACAATTTAGTGTTATTCCCAGCCACCAATCCGATATGACAGTGCTGTTAATTAGGTCCCACCCAAAAGGTAAGCGGGAACCACAGGGCTGCTTCATGTAGATGCATTTAAAACTGCACAGTGGCTTTAAATGAATAAACCATACTCGATACAAATACTGCTAGCAACGCACCTCTTTTACAAATGTTCATGTCACAAAGGCTCCCTCTTCCACACCCCCACCCCTCTGCTGATAAACAGAAATCTCAATATTTACTGCAGATAATGCAAACGTACAGAACTTGTGAAGAAGCCTTTAGCCCTGCATACACTACCACAATTATTTGGTTACCTTTTCCTGTTTGCTTCCTGTCTGCTAAATGTGATGCTTCTTTTTCTGCCTAATATCCTGTGAAGGTGCCAATTACCCTGCTGCTTATCAGCTGAAAACTATGCTTTGTGCAAAGGGAGCATCAATTATTTGTGAGCAGAGAGCAAAGCCTGTTTGAATCATAATGATAGGATGCTGGGGCTTCCAGCAAATAGAACATATCAAAAGGTAACATAAATCTAATAAAGTGTAGGTCATAAGGGATCATCTCAGAAGTCCACACTTCAATCTTTAATTGTTAAAATTATGTTAGTTTTGCAGAAGGCAAGTCTGTGAGTGCACCTGGGTTTGCTATAGCTTAATAATGGAAAGAACCCACAGCAGAAAAATTCAAGCAACATTGTCTTTAAGATGCATTATTTCTTCCCCTCAATTCCTTCGAATCGTTAGCCTTTCTACTTCAGTGCTGTTGTTTATGCTTTGATTCTACACTGATAACCGTTTTGCAGCAAAACCTCCTTGGTCTCAGCCAGACATAAACATGCTGCAAACCTGTAATCCTCTGCAGATTGCAGAGAGAGGCTGTAAATGATTTTGTGGGGACACCGGTCTCTTTATTTGGTATCAACATTGCCTTTACAAGCTTCCCCCCCCTCGCTTTCAATTTCAGGCGAGCTTTTGTACATGGGGGGATATGGGACAGAAAGATTAGGTTATTCCTTGAACTACCTCTGTAAGGTCAACTCTTTATATGCTTTTGAAACCCAATTTGAAGGGCTTGTCCCTACTTTTTCCTCAAGGATTGTGATTCACAAGGGTTACTACAAGCGACCATTATCTTATCGTAACACCTGCTCCAAGTGGTGGGACTGCAGGGTAGTTCCTGCAAACCAGCTTCTTTTCTATTACAAAACTGCTTACCTGCTGACTGACACAGTCTCATTCAAATGATGTACAAGTGTGTCCCAACCATTTATAGGATTATCGTGCTCTCCTTTCACGAGGCTACTCCCCACCCCCAACCACAACTCCGGTCAGAAATCCGGAGATGGTGCTTCTGTGGCAGATCTGACTACTCACAGTCACAACAAGTAAGCAATAAATATCACACTGCTTTCCATACTTACAGTGGCGGGAGACTCTGATTTTGGATTATTACTCTGTTACTAGGAGAGCAGCAATGTTGCTTCTCAGAAACCTGTTGAAACTTATTAAACTATCCAGTGCAGAATATTACTTTTAGGCCACCGAGTCTTAGGCAAAAAGCTTCCTAATGGTGAAAAAATTCCTGCTTCTTAATGAGGGCCCAGAATATTTTATTGGTACTGTCAGAGACAACAGCATTGCCACAGACTCAAAGGACACATCTCAAATATCACAGTATTAACAAAATGCACGTGCACACAGATATAAAGGTAAGCCTCTAGTGAGGTCATCGCCTGGCAATAGCTGTGACTTGATGGTCAGAGGTGTGGGAAATGCTTGAAAAACCCAAGGCACAAACAGTGTGATGGAAACAGAAGAAGAACGAGGTAGCTGAGGAATAGCACCTTTTCCTGCCCCATCTGTGAACATCTCAGACCAGACTGCAGTGTTCTGTGATCAGTTATTTTACCCTCAGGTCTGCTTAGGGATCTAGAGAAATTCAATATTTTCAGCTGCAGCATTCTTCCCAGCAATTGCTCTAGCCTCTAGCTTCCAGAAAACCCACCCCACACACCAGTTTGTAACCCTGTGCCCCTCACAGCTGAAAGCATGCAGGCACTCTTTGTGCTAGGAGAAATTGCTAGTGCTGACACCCTTTAATCACTGGTGTTCTTAAAAGGAACTGATGGAGCAGTCTCTTTCCTGCATTACTCAATTCTGTGAGTAGCCGCTGCTTTCCATTTCCAGCAGTTATGAGAGGGGCACATGTTTCCCTCAGAGCCCTGGGATCTCCCATCATTTGCCCAGTATAGTCAATTATTCCTCTGCTCTGGCACAGCACTTGGAGCACAGCCACGCTTTTGCCTCTGCTCTTCAATGTTGCCTTTGGAGGAATTTACCAGAACACGGAATTATCTCCAGCTGAAGTTCTCAAGTTACATCTTGCAATGGAAAAAAAGGCCCCTAAAGTCTGAGCACAATCTGTGCTCTAAACCTATTCAGGAGAGTAAATGGTGTTGCTCTGGCCTCCTGTACCTGCTCCTCACAACATATAATCCTCATGCAGCCCCAGAGGCCCTCAGCTCTCTCATTTGGGAGGGATTTGAGGGGCTTGGGCAGAGCCAGGTTATCAAGCTCACAGAATGGGCTGTTAGTTCCTAGAAGTGAGCATCTACAGAGCCACAGATTCTTTCTGCTGCCAAGTGCATAAGAGATGGGAGGAATTGCACTTCCCTGAGCCACAACCTTCCCTCTGATATCCCTGGTGGATAGCCCAATTCCTTGATTTGCAGCCTGGCTGGGACAGGAGACTGCAAAACAACAACCTGTGTCACAGGGCAATCCAGTTTAGGAAAAGCCATTGAAGCCAAGGGCTCTGAGGCTGCTGTACCTACAGTGATATCCAAGCCATTTCTGAGTGGCACACAAATGGTCTGTGGACAGCTGACTGCTTTCTCCTGGCATTTATGCAGCTTGGCCCAGGGCCAGGACTAGCAGTTATTGTTGCTGCAAGAAGGGATAGCCAAGAAAGCTAGTTAATATAAATAATAAAGATACAAGTTAATATCAACAGTGAAAAACCGCAATCTTATCAGAGAAACAATTCTTCAACTTACACAGCCTTATTCAATTCACAATTTCTGGGAAAGGACAGAAGATTAGACAGACCTTGCCGTGACCGTGAAAGTCAGCAAATCTGAGTAAAAGGGGGACTTTAAAGACACAGGGCATCACAGCCATTACATCCAAACAGATGTATGGACAAACACGACCGGGCAGCCTGGTGGAGTTCAGACTACCACCTGACCCATACTAAAAAACCTTGTAAACAGAGGGTTGTGTCCCATCGCCTCTAGTTTGATACCCTTCTCGCTAAATCCGCATCTAGCTCTACCTTTAACTAGAAAGCAGGGCAGTGAAACCAGAGTGAAATAGAAGATCCAAATACGAACAGCACCGTCATCTCTACATCTCAACTAAAATGCATGTTGATTACAACTGCTTTAAAGGAATCAATGTTCGTGAAGCTTGGCTTGATACGGTCACCCCAATACGACATTTTAAAAATTTCAAAAGTTCACTTGGCACACAAGGATCATCACTGGGCTCCTGCATCCACTGTGACAACCAGGCTTTTTTCACACCCTGCTCAGGCCCTTCTTCGCTGCTGAAGGCTGAAACTCAGTTGCTTTGGGGACTCTGGTGATCTAACAGCAACCAATGAGCAAACATTATGTGACTCTCCCTGGATGCACAGAGGAAAATCTCTCTTGACTGACAGCAAATATTTATCATGTTTGAAATATTCTGGTTCTGCTGTTTCTGAGGTACAGAAATGAAAAGTTTAATACAATTTTGCTTTATCTGAAAGTTCATCTAAAGAGAAATAACATAAAAGGAAAGCAGAATTAACCATTTTCTAGCTGTATCCCAGAGTATAAACCTTTCCGGCTACCTGCAGAGATTATAAATCCTTCTTACTGGGCTTACACACCTTACATTCTGCTGACACTCCTTCAGGCAGCTCTGTGGCCCTGGCAGTAATCTCTTTTTCTCCTTCCACCACCAGCAAGAGTGGATGCACCCTTCCTCACATCTACAGGACATCTGGGACAGGAAGGGGAATGCACACTCCTGGTTTCATTTTGTTCCTTCGTTGGCTGGAAACAATGACAGACACCAGAAAAGAAGGGTTGCTTTTGCTGTTCATCTGAGCTGCCTTAAGGTCTCTCCTTTCACTGACAGTCTTTGATCAGGTAGTGAGAGGACAGAGAAGTTTTCAAGGAATTGACTCAGGTCAGATAAATGAGACAGTTTCTCAGACTTGTCCTCTGCAGCAGCCCATATCTTCCTCTGTACAAATCCTGAGAGAGTAGCCTCAAAACTTAGGCACTTATTATAAGTCTCAATAATAAGTCTCAAAGTCTCAATGAGGGCTTTTATGAAAATCCAAGTAGTTTTTCCCTAGTACATGATCCCTTTCAGTTACGACTAATATTTAGTATTTCAGAAGTCTAATGACAAAAAATACCAGGCAAAATACTTCCAGGAGTGCAGCAGCTGCTAGGGGTTGAAAAGTAACATGAAGGAGGGAACATATGCAGAAGGACAAACAAGAAGTCAACTCTATGAGCAAGCCAGAAGTGTTCACCCCAAATCCTGGGGCTGCAAGAAACCTTGTGGTCCTGTCAAGGGGGGGGAAGGTTTGAACACTCCCTATCTGCTGAAGACATGACAGCAGGCAAGAGACACTATTTATCCTGTTTTCCCTCTGCAGCAGTTACAGTGGAGTAAATCTGGTGTTTCTGAAGAGGGAAGGGCCATCATTTGCTCCCTTCTGCCCAGAGGTTTATATTTCAGGAGAGAAGGTACTCCTATCAGCTGAGAGCTGGCACTTTTGAATTCACACACTGTGGTTCCTGTAAGCTCTAGAAAATTTGGGATCCCACATATCCTGCTTATGCAAGATGACCAACAAGGAAAAACCTCAGTCGAAAACACAATGGCTTGAATCCAGAGAAAGAGCAGAGGAAACTGCAACAAGCCCTATCAGTGCTGAAATCAAAGCTTGGGCATAATTCCTCAAAAAAAAAAAAAAAATCAAAGTTTGTAGGTAGCTTTTTTTTTCCCTCTGCACTGATTTATCCATCTCAAGCATTCTGTATGGTGTTTTAAAAATACAAAGGTCCATCAGAAACTTGGGTTTGCTTACACTGTCCAGCATTTTTGTTATAACTGTTCACTCTTTCGAGTTGCCATTTAATTATAGCAGATTAATAAAGAAATGTATAACAAGCATGGGTGCTTCAAAATACAATTGATAACTGTCTTGTTACTGGAGGTGCAAGTCTTAATGTAGTAATCCATAGTGCTAATATTCACATCTCAAGTATTAAATGTTTTAACCAGCCTAAATGTGCTAAGATTTGCTTATGTTTAGGAACTCAAAAGTATATCAAGGTAATATGCCTGGGTTGAGAAAAGTTATTTCCCCCAGGTACTGTTCTGTCTTTCTCATGGATCCTGGTGACCCTAAGCTAATCACTACTTATAGTAAGAGCAGTGTATTTGCTTAACCATTGAAAACAGAAACTTTCAAGTTTATAGAGTTTGCAGACAGTCCCTGGAGTGTTACAGGACACTAGCGATGAATGCCAAAGAAGAATTTTTTATCTCTCCTTCTTCCACTCTGAAACAATCATCAATTACCCTTATCCACTAGCACCATCTCATCTAAGTTCATTTTCAAGATGAAGTTTCCTCGTTGGATGGTGGCTGTCCAATCCTCTTTCTGTCCATCATGGACTGCTTTAGCGCTGTCCCCAGATTGACAGCCTGAGAGCGAATCAATAATAATTATCAGACTGCAACCACAGCGAGCTGTGTAATTCTGTGATGGGATAGCACTGAACAAACAGCCCCACATCTACTGCCACAGCTTTAAATATGTGCCTGTCCATTTAACTACTCTGATCATGTGGTTACCAGTAAGCTGTTGGCCTTTTTTCCATTCCAAACATAAAACCTCTAAAAATTGCCTGCTACTCTAACACAACCATGCCATCTCCTGCCTTTTGCTATGTAAAAGCTATTTGCCAGCAGATGGTAAATAAGACCACGAAAAAGAACAATTCATAACTGCAAAGGAGGAATAGGCCAGTTTTCCTGGACGTGAACAAAGCACTACAAGAAAAGCGGTAGGCATTTTGCACACTGTGTGAATGTCAAAGGTCTGAGGGCTTTTCCATCTGGCAACAATGTTCCTGGCTTAGCCAGGATGCTGCAGGCATCTTAGTCTCACTGGATATACATAAGCACAGCAGATGTTGTTCAACTGCCCTGGTAAAGAAACAACTGGGCTAACGGAAAAAGAGGCTCATATTTTCCTGGGGAGAACATCCTGGGGTTCTACAAGGTAAGGAGAGGCATATGCATTTCCTGCCATATCCTCTAAGAAAAAAGAAACGAGCACATACACAGGCAAATTTGCACTGAAATAGTTTCCAACTCAGTTTTGAATCTTAAGAACAAAACTAATGTTCTAAAAGCACTTGAAGGCTTGAAACTGGTGTAGGAGAAGGTACAATGTGCCAAAGGCACTGCTCTAAAATGGATAATTTTAACACAGTCCAGAGCTTTAACAGAAGTATAAAGTAACAGGTATAACCATCATGTGGAGCAGAGGTTCGCAGGATTTTAGGCTGAAGCCCAGGAACTGAAGACAGAAGAACGGAATGGGCACAATAAGTAAATACTGTAAGAGGCACCACCTTTTAACCAACTGTAAGAAAATGGGAAATTAGAAGATTTCTTCTCAGACAACAAGACTAATTTCTTGACACAAGGAATAGGAATTTTTAAAAATACACAAATGCATACCTAATCACTATACCATACTGTTACTACAATGGAATGAGAGATGCTTGATGCAACACACTTACTATGGCATTTATGGAAATATTCAATAAAGTAACTGCAAGCTGATTTTATGCTGCCTTTCTGCAGGTTCAATTCCAAATGTTTCTCCCAGTCTCAACAGTGAACCAAGCCAAGACTTCATGACATGACAGACTAGTGTGAGGACATCTGAAAGGGCCAAGTGCCAAGACCAATCTGTATTATTGACCCCCCAAATGTTAACACATAGCTGGGTAGAAGTGGAGATCTACTAAAACATTAGAGAGGAAAGAAGAAGTATTCTAAAATTTCTGCAGTTATAAAAGATATTGGAAGTTAAATGGAGAGACTTCATCACAAAATAAGAAATTCAATAAATCTTAACCAACAACTAGTCTTCTCAGAATTGGGAGGACATGTTGAATGTGTTTAGGATCTGGACACTGAATGCTGGTAGAAAGACTTATAAGTAATCCAAGGCAAACCTACAGCTATGAGGCAAAGAGGCCTTTCCAGAGAAACCTTAGAAGCAACTCCAACACAGCAGCGCAATCCATATCAACAGCACAAGGCAGACCAAGGTAGGTGATCTCAGCTGATGAAAGTAGATTACAATATATTTACAGACTATCCTAGAAAATTAATTAAAGCTTTCATCAGTACATTCTTGATCTAGGATATATTAAAATGTGTGCTAAAGCTGCCAGTACTTTAATTCTTACGAGATCAAGGGTACACTGACATAAAGTAGAAGCAACGTTTTACTTTGAGTAAAAAGAGGAAGGTGAAAAATCCCAAATTCTGCACTTTGAAGTATTTATGATGATTATTATGAATTCATCAAGTGGATTACAAAGAGCTCCAGCACGTGGAGCTCAAATAAAACAGAAATCAAACTATAATTCAAATCCCCCTCTGTTTAGATTTCTGGCTTTATGTCTGGCTCAAATTCCCTGATTCTATGACTAAGTAAAAAGTGAGTTGAATTATTGCCTGGTTAGCAATCAGAATAAAAACAAAGGCTGAGAAAAAGCTTAGTGCTTCCCAAGGACGCAGGGACAGTGAAAAAATGGCCTAGTCAGTCATAGAGCTGAAGGTCAGGATGCAGTCTTGAGTGTTATCTACCATTGCTAGATATTGGAAATCCTTATAAAGAGTCAGAAAGGTGTTGCATATTATGTGAGAGGTTTAACAGCAGTAAAGCTATTATTGCAGGAGCAATTTCTGAAAGCCTAACAGAAAATCTAACTCTCTGGTTCCAAACACAAAACAAGCTTATCATGCTTATCATTGAATTCCCACTGGAAGCTCCCCAAATTCTACCTTCTCTTGTGTTTTTTTTCCTCCATTTTTTTTTTCCAGTACCTTTTTTTTTTTTTTTAGAGAAGTGCTTACTGCCTTCAAACACAGAAAGCTGCTTATGTTCTACTGGCAAGGAAGAAATTAAATGAAACAAGCCAGAGGCAGGATATTAATGCAGAGTGCATTAAAAGAAAAAAATGATGGTATGAACAGGGTAGTGACTGATTTATAAAATCAATCACATACTTTTGGCTCGATGTCATGTTATAAAAAGAACAATAACCCTGTTTACATGAACAGGATGATTAATCACTGTTTTCCTACTATTTAAGATAGGCAATTTTTGTTTCCTTTTTTCTTTCATATTTGTAGGCAGTAACATAGTTGTTTCATAATATAAATCCAATAATAGTATTCTGATTATAGTGAATTTAATGCACTTCTATAGTTAAAAGGTCTGTCAGCAGCAATTCTGAAACAAACTTTCAGGCATTTTTAAGTAGACATAAAAATTCAGTATTGGACGAAGCTTGAATTTTATCAAGTTTTATCAAAGAATCAAATATTACAAACTTGGACATAATCTCTATATATCATATTGTGTAGCACTAGATATCAGGGCAAGCATTTGAATCTGGATTATTCTGTGGTAATTGTTTTCCTTCTCACATGCATGGAAAAAAACTGGCAACTTTTCAAGCCATTTAAAATGTGACTGCTCAAGGAGCATCTGTTAATTACAGATTTGCCAAATTACTAGTGTAAAAGAGTTCTCTTTTTATACTTTTCCAGCTCTGATAATTGCAAGATAACTTGTTATTTATATTTCAAATAAAAACTTTAAGCCAGTTTACATTTTAGAAGGATTTGGATGAAACTCTTGGGCACATGGTGTGACTTGGGGATGGTCCTGTGCAGGGCTAAGGGTTGGGCTTGATGATGCTTGTGGGCCCCTTCCAACTCAGCATAACCCATGATTCTGGGAATAAATCTGTACAAATTATCATTACTAACACCTTTACTTCCAAACACATCTATTTTCTGGCATATAAACAAGAGAGAAATTAAGAAAGGAAATACAGAAATATGCTGTGTAAAGTAGCGGCATTAAAAATTTTAACAAGATGCCCACGCAAAAAGATTTTGATTTTCTAGGTCCTGTTATATTACTGCCACAATTGATCAGCAATAATAGACATACTCCTCACTCTGGTTTGCAAATGTATGCCTATCTCACCTGCAGCAGTGTGGAGGTGCAAATACGCTGTACAGCTCCCTTGCATAGTCATTTTTGTCAAAACCTTCAAAGCATTATAAACTTCATCCTTTGCTTGAGCAAGAGACAGTAGAAATGCAAGACAATTCACAAATCCTTGGAAGGAATAACTTCTAAGGAAACCTATCAGAATCTCAAAATTAGGTTCTGTTGTGTCTTCTTGGGTTTCTTCTTGCCTACTGCCATACCACAAAACTAAGATTAAACACAATTGTTTCTCACTGTATAACCTTATCATCCCCAGTGTTGCTAAATGCCAGCTCTGTAGGCAGCTCTGAGCATTCTTCCACAGTAGGTTTTGTTCTAAGGCATTCACTCCTTGAAATACTTCAGGAGAGTGGCTCTTGTAGGGAACAGAATTCAGTCATCCATTGCATCCTACTTCGATGGACTTTGAAATGTAAAAAAAAAAAAGATGTTACATGAGGATCTTACAGATATCCAAGATGAGGGCAAGCTCCATGAAACCCATTTTGGCAAGCAACAAGAACCACTGAAGATCCTTTTATTGTTGGTCCAGATAAGAGAGGGAGCATAATCAAGTGGTCTGATATTCTAATGAAGAGCATTATTTACATGGTGCCATCCCAGAAATTCTAGCAGTCTATAAACTGCTGTCAATCAACAACTTGCATATAGATATATTTGAACTTCTTGATGGGGTTTAAATTGGCAGATATTTTGAGACAAAAGCTGTTTTAGAATCATCCACAGTTCATTCAGGTGGTAAGACAACAAAGGATTACTTCCTAGCAATGAAGAATATAAAAAGTTAATTAAATTCTTGTCAGCAGTGAAAGCACTTCTTTCAAATTAAAGTTCATTGACTACCAGCCTATAGTTGCATAGTTAAAATTAGAGTATATTAAAATAATTTATCAAAATAAGCACACAAATACAATCAGAATTAACTGATTAAAAGTCCATTGGTTAAACACATGCAAAATGTGGTTAATATAATAAAGAAGAAACAGCACCACTTATAGGAAACCTCCATGTTGCCATTTAGGTCACGTGAGCTTTTTATTCCTTCTATTGTCTACTGCTGCCTTTGAAAGCCAGCTTCACGTAGCTGTAGAAAACCTTCTCAGCCAGACTTATTTTTATTCTTCAGTTTTGTTTCATTTTTTAAATTTTCAGACCATACAATTTGACTCCCTAACATTACCTCCCTCTCTGTTATTTTTAGAACCATGTTATTAAATGAAGATTATTTTCTGTTTCTGTTACAAATGTTTTTCACTTATACTATTGCTTAGTGTTATCTTTGTCCACTGTCAATACAAGTGCTGTCAAAAATAGGAGGGGTGATACAAAGCAAACCTGATGTCTAAAAAAATGATAAATATGTAATTGTGAGCAAACCCCATTTTTGTTTGAATCTTGCAGATTCCTGACAGTCCCAGCTTAGTGGGCAGAAATGTAGATGAAGAAACATGAATGTCACTTATAACTTTCACCTGAGATAAACAAGCCTTGAGGACCTAAACAACTCCAACAGGTTCCTTTTGATAGCATTGACCGTGACTTTTGTGGTTAGCATGAGGCATTGGACAACGTGGTTTCAAAAGGTTTTTTTTCCCCTGTCTCAGGCAGGTCTAAAGGGATACCAATCCTCAGTTACTTCCCATGACATCTGGAGTCCTCTGTCAAACACAAGCTCTGCGTTCATCAGTCCATGAACTGTGAAGTTAGAAAGTCTGTGCTCAAACTCGTTCATTTTTCCGATCTGCGAATCTGAAGTCAGATACTGTCGTGGAACATCACTAAATACTTCTACTGCACATACTCCTCTTTCCTATTTCTGGCAGTGTTCTACACCTGGAATAACCTTTGGAGCAGGAAGAGCTCTGCCATTTCACGTGATCAAGCATCAACCTAAAGGGCAAGTGCATGAGGTGCACTTTTGGTTGCATTTCTGCAGATTTCCTTTCTAAAGAAACAGTCTCTATATGGCTGCAGCTTTGCACTGGCATTTAACTGAGCCAGGTATGAATAATTTCTCATGATAGCAGTGGAGAATTACTCATGGTAAGTAATTCACGGTGTTGTTTAGGACTCAATAAAACTGAAAATTATCCTTTTAAAATTT
This sequence comes from Pseudotriccus pelzelni, assembly GCA_035584735.1. Lineage (NCBI taxonomy): Eukaryota > Metazoa > Chordata > Aves > Passeriformes > Tyrannidae > Pseudotriccus > Pseudotriccus pelzelni. The sequence continues at coordinate 13,091,803 of JAWMRA010000016.1, forward strand.
AGGGAAATATCCTAGATTTAACCTGAACTAGAGTGTCCTATCAAGAGCAAGTTGGAAAATCCTATACAGACTTATAAAAATGAGAAGCCACTTAGAACTTTCAGGTTGAAGCCACAGCACAAGACCTGATGCCCACACCATTGTTTCTCTTTCAAAACATGACATCTTATGTATTGTTTCATTTGTTGACTTGTCTGAATTATTTTATATACTCATACCACCTGACAAAGAGAAAACAGAGAAAAACTAGATTAAATTGTTTAGATAGAAAGAATTCCATTTAAGCCTAATTCCCCCGATAGTATTAATTTGGTAAAAGCCCTGGTACATGACCCAATCCTAACCTTATATTGAGCAGTCAAAGATAGCAAAAAAATTCATTGTCAATTCCAAGCTGCAATTGCACTTGTTTGCCACCAACAAAGGCACCTTATATCGCGAGCACAAAGTAACTAATAAGTGCCTGATTGAAGTTTTGACTTCTATTAGTCCAGCCAAGGCCAGAGCAATTTTCTGGGTTTGAATGTCCAGGGTTTAGTTGGATTCCCCTGAGGATGAGCAGGAAATACTGCTAGACAAAAGATGCTCTGTGCCTGAACTGCTTCTTCTGCATTCAGTGCCATTGCACTGCTCCAGCTGAACTACTAATAATGTTCTTGTATGTCAGCCCCGGCTCCCAATAAAGACAAGGACATTATTCTTAAATGACACATGAAGGTGTGATAATCAAGACACTGCATTCAGTCCTGGTGAGGATTTTGATAGTGCCACCTCTCCAGATTATATCACAATCTTTTGTTCAGGTGCCACAGTAATACTTGGAGTATAATTTGCAAACAGGCAGATGAAAACTAACTAACAGTCAACATCTGTGAGGCTACATTTTTAATGTATTTGGGAATCAGTGAAATTATAACCACATTAACACAGAATGACTGATGATGCTAGAAATATTATGCTGATCAGTGAAGGCACAAACCACTCATCTGATTCAAAGTCTGGGTAACAAGCACTGACTTCAAAGGGATTTGAATCAGACTTTCCAGATTTACTATGTTAACTATGAATTGCCTGCCCTTCACTGGTATTGAAAAGTACAGTCACTTTCAGCCAGCCTTCTCTCTCCTTATACCTTGCAGGGTTTACAGTGTATTGCAGGTTATTACTTGTTTTTATTAAATCCACTTTGAAGCCTGGGGCTAAATCCTAAAGCCCTTGCCCAGCCCTTTCCTTCTTCCCCCAGACAAAATCCCCACTGCCTGCAAAAGGAGCCTGAACTCTGAGATGGCAGAAATGATGGAATCTGCTTAAATTTAACATCAGCTTTTTGTTAACTGGTTTATCATGCAGTACCTTTATTCACCAGATAAAGTTACTTTATAGTAGTGTTATCCCTTTTTGAGCACTAATAAGGAGGGAGGGATTCAACACAGAACTTTTTTACTTGTTCTGTAAATTTGACCATGAAGTGTTTCCACCAGAGGAGGTTTTATTGAAGCTATTACTTATTTTGTGATTCAGTCAGTGCAGACCTATAAGACCTGCAAAGTTTACAAGGTGCTAAACAAAACCCAAACCAACCAGATTAACTGGGATACATTTCAGGTAATTATAGGCAATAATGTCATCCACAAAGTATGAGCCATGAGCATTCAGAAGGGAAGACAATGTTTTGCATTCAAAGGATCAGATAAGATACTGCCCTTCCTTCTTGGAATCAGAATCGATTAGGAATTGTTTATTAAGTTCTGAAATCCTGCATTAAGTGTAATTTCTCTAAACCCACTGGAAATTACTGTTATTAGGCCATTAAAAGCAGAGCTAGAGAAGCAGCTGTTGTCTGTCCCATGCTGGTGTTGTCACAACCAAATGAGCCAGAACCTCCACATTTTTGACATGTATTATTCTAATTTTTTTTTTCCCATTAGTAAACTCCTTTCCACTCCATAGTACTTCAAATCCATCTCCTCATCCACTGTGGCCTTGTCTCCATCAGTGTGTGAAGCGTCTGAGGACTTTAAAGAGCAGTATCTGTGCTTGCAAAATCTGATTGCTCTGCCTTTCCTCGTGACTGATGGTGGTGCAAAGAAATTCTGTTCCTGCGCCCCCCGCCAAAAAGCCCCTGTTGGTGCAAAGGGCTCCAGGGGGATTTCCCTGGCCTTTTTGTCATGAGGAGACCACTTTCCTTTTGTGGGACCAACGAAAACAAGGGACTCGTGCTGCGGTTTTTACAGAACTTCTTCCACACGTTGTGCCTTCGACTCCCTCGGTGGTCCCAGAGTTTCTGTGTGCTACCATGTGCAGTGTAAGGAGGCAGAGTGCTATTCTCAGTGGATGATTTCCCTTGCAAACAGGGTGATAACACTGAAGGAGGCTGATTTTCACCGGCTAAAGTGTTTCCTCTTATGCTAAACATAGTGACCATTTGACAAGTGACAAAACTAGGATAAGGAAATTGGCACAGTTCTGCTTTGGCTGAAATAACACTCAGCTGGAACATTCACCATAAGTAAATACATAAATAAATAAATGCACCCAACAAACAAAAATCCCAACCTTTCCCACATTTCAAAAAAGAAATTCTTAGATTTCCTTGAGACTACAGAAGACTGTTCATGTTATCTATTAAAGATTTGCTCGTGGTTCTATAGAAAAAGTAGGACCCTTCCTGTTTACAGTCCATGCTAAATGGAGACGGAATGAGGAGATAATTGCATACCCCCCCCAAATCTGCTATAACAAGAGAATGGACACATATAGACTCACAATTACCTACACATTGTTTGATGAATGCTAACACCTTCAGGGAAAATCAGAATATTTTAATAAACAGAATCCTTTCAATCCAGGAGAGTTGCTATAGAAGTCCATCACTTGCATGTCTATCACAATGTTGGAAAGCTTTTTAAAGAAACAATGATAAGCAAAAACGTGAATAGAATTGGTTCAAATTGAACCTCGTCAATCAGCTGACAGAACAGAAACATGCCAGTTAATTTCCAGAGGCCTTTAGGCATGTATTTATTACTTGATTTCTAATCAAAATTGTATACAGAACAGGAAAAAGTGTAATTACAGGTCTGCTGTGATACAAAACAAATCCAAAGAGCTAAGGATAGTTACAGCTGCACATTTCTAAGCTAATAGACTTACATCCTGCCAAGACTAATATGCTTTATTTGATTTCTGGCTGCAAAAACCAATGATATATGTTAACCTGGTATCTGATTTTCAGCAAGGATACCTAAGTACTATTTAACACTGACAGTTATAGATAGCTTAGCATTTAACTGGAGTCTCCCTTGACCTCAATTTCCACATTAAAATATTGTTAACAAATTTAGAGTCAAATTGGCATTTATTATACAGGATTAGGTTCACTCTGAGTAATTTACATATTGTCACCAGGACTGCCAACAGCTTACGTCTTCATGTAGTTTGGGGAAAGCAGCCAACATTGATATTATCAGGGCAGATGCAATGACAACTAAAAAAGTTTTGTTCCCATGACAAAGTGAAATTTTCCCTTTGACAGCAAAGGACAAGGATTCCACCCACAAAAGCAACTACCCTACATACTGCCTGCAACCTTTGTACCGCAATTTAAAGAGTTCATATATACGAACAGGAAAATTTCCATAATTTTTGACCTGTAAGAACTGGTTTTGTGTGGTTTGAAGTAGTGCAATGTGACACTGTTTTTGCCTGATGCTTTTGCAGCAGTGATTGTTTTGTTCCATGTTTCAGTATCAACACCAGCATTGCAGGTAACATAATACTATTTCCTATATCTTCTCATGTCTGTGTGTTCAAGGTGACACATGAAGATGAGAGGGAAAACGTGTGCACACCTGTCTACGAAATACGTGAAAATAAAATATATATGCATGTGTTTCACTTGTGCTACTTAGACTAACAGGTTTTCCAATATTTAGAATTGATGACTGTCTCCTGTTTCAACGTATTTTTGTGCCCTTTAAATTTTTAGTCATAAGGGAATAAGCCACACAGCATTAGTAATCTAATTCTGATCAGCCATTGAAGTCCCATGAGGAAAAATCATGAGGCCTCTGGTCAGTTTGCAGTCGATCCCTAATCAGACAAAATGCCTAATAATTTCAGTAATGATTTTATAAGGACTCCAGGATTTGTTCTACTCTTACTAACCAATGTAGAAGAGGGATCACCGAGTACTTCCAGTTTGCCCTCAATCTAAAAGGATATTTAGTGCATTAGGGAAGGCCTCATAAGAAATGCTTTCTTAAAGGCAGATTCTGCAGTCCAGGAGATTTCCAAGGTATGTAATCCCTTTAGCAGAGACATCAATTTATCTCAGCATGCTGTAAAAACCATAATAGCAAACAAAACTACAAATCCAGAGATCAGTTTCTGCCTGATATTCAGCCTTAAGTGCTTTCTGAGACCTGCAGACACTGACATTCTGTACAATTATTTGGTCATGTCTAAAAATTATTTAGCTTCCTTCCATTGTAAATCTTTGGAATTGCATGCAACTATATGGCTGGTCTGCTCAAACTGCTTATATTATGGGTTGAATATTTGCAATGCTTTCATTCCAGCTTGCCCAGCTCTGTAGATCTGCCATTCCTTCATCTTGCCTGTATGTCTTTTTTTTATTACAGTTTTGGGGTTTTTTTTGGTTTTGTTTTTTAAGAGGAAAAAGGGTTTTAGAGTAAACTAAAGGGAGAAACTTTGTACTGAAGTTTGTAGAGATTCTCAAAGACCTTAATCTGCCTGAAGACATTTTCTACATGAATCAGGCAGAATCTGAAGGTCTTTTTGAAGAAGAGTTATCACAGAATTCCCTGAAGATGTTTCTACTTGCAAAAAACCGAAACACTCCTCCTATTCCTGAACTACCAAAAGACAAAATAAGGCACATTTCAACTCCAAGTAAGGTTCTGACCCTAAAAGAGACTGTAAACTTAAGTGAGAACTGTGGTTTAGAATTAGAGTTGTGTAGGAGTTCTCTTAGAAAACACTCACATTGGTCACACCCAAAATACTTCTTGCACGTAGATATGGATCAAAATAACTGTTGTTGGTTGTCTGCCTTTTCTTTCTTTAATAAGGAAAATTAGCACATTTGAAATAGTTACTCCTGTTAGATGTTTAAAATTAGCAAGTTTAGACAAAGGAAAGATTAGGTGAGTGAAATTAGAAAATTATGTAAAGTTATTAGAACAGGTGAGAAACTCCTTTTTATGTTAACAGCTTATTTTATTTATAAAGAGTCAGAACTCCCCAACAACCTCATCTCAAGGGGCTCTGTTCAAAGGTGTGCTGAGGAAAAAAACCCAGAAAACATTCCAAGTAGGGAAAATTTTTGAGCAACGTTTGACTCTTGTAAAGGAATTGAGGCATTTCTAGCCCATAAACCAACAGAATTTCAGATTCAGATTGTGTGGGACTGCCAGATTTGCCTTACAACTCTTGGTTTGTTTCTCCTTGAGGACAATGCTGGAAGTCTGCAGGTTTTTCGCAATTACATGTACACCCAAGCAGCATGGCACTGAGCTAATAGCTTATTCCAGTCAGGAATTCTTGGTCTTCTGGAGCCTGGGAGACTTTGATAATTTTGGCTAATATGATCTAAGTAGTGTCATCTGTGAAAATAGTGGCCAAGGGCCCAAACTAGATAGACTTTTGTTTTGATTAACTACAATGAGGTAAACTGATGTACTGTTCAGACTCCGGCTTAACTAAGGAACGTGAAGAGTCAAACAGCATAGTATCTTCTGTCCTGGAAGCATTATACGCTGACTAATCACTGGGGACTAGATTGACATGCTAAATTAAGCAAAATATATATCCATACACATTAAATGTTTTCTTCTACTGAAATCCACTTAAGAGACTCTAAAGTCAGGTTCGCCTGGACTACCAGTGCATTGTGAGGCCTATTACTGGCCTCAGCACTGAGGCTGCAAATGTGACTTGGCAGAAAAATTGCTTCCTGTGAGCTGAAATAGCTGCTACGGCTCATTGTGAGGATGTGCTACTCTACAATTGGGTGGAACCCCAACAGAATGCACAAGACCTCTCTGATGTTTTCAAGAACTACCATCTTCTTTGGTGAACAGAGAGCTGACTGTGTTCACAAGCTGCAGGTTTCTGTCCCTACAGCCCCATGATTTAGATTCCACACAAGTGACCTCCCTTCAGTTTGGTGCAGGACTCAAAATAAAAACAGCTTACAGCGTGGTTTGCCAGTGGATTAGTATTCAGTCACATTATTCTGGGCTCCCTCTTTCAACTACACATTTTTCACAGATTCTTGATCTTTCTGGTCCTCAGGAAAGCCGGTGTCCTTATATACGTCTGGAGATTTTCAGTGGAATTTAATGTGCTTGCTGAAAATCCTTATAACACAGAGCATAAGTGCCAAGTCACTACAACAATGGCTGCTGTAGCACTGCAGCAAGATTTATTGCTTGCCTTTTGAAACGTGAATGTGTGCCTCCACACAATCTCTGAGGGCCTAGGCAGTTCTTACACAATTACAGTGCCACCTTATACACCTCAGAGCCAACTCTCCCGTAGATCAACAGCTCTTACTGTAAAATGCCAGTAACTTAATAACAGTACATTAGACAGTTTGTGAAACTCCTCTCACTCTATAAATGCATCTTGCAAAAGGGAAAGAGTCCTAAAACACACCCTATAACTTGACCATTTCAAGCCAGGGCTAGATGCCATTCTGGGGCCCAAGAACTCTCACAGATAAAGGTATTGCAGCAATCTGTGGACTGAAAGGAAGACAACTGTTTTTTCTTACCTTTCTGTATAAAGGACTTCTCTGTGCATCACAGAAGCTTTTCAATTTTATTATAAAACCTCATTACTTCTTTTTATTGCAGACTTAGTGGAGCCTTCTTGTAGAAATTAATCTTATGATTAACTATGATATGGTCTTTTAATACTGTATAAACCATATATTGCCAAATGTCCTCCTTGACCCTTTATTTGCAACTTGGGTATTCTCATAGGACAGAAAATAAGAGACAAATCAATGCAATAAGATATTTCATCCAGGGCTTCCTGCCCTACCTTAAACTCACATTATTTTAAATCTTATTATTCAAGGAAGGTATGGGATCAAATTCACAGCTGTCAGAAGCCATTAGAGTCAGTAGAACTCTACCTGCTTATTCTAACAGGGAATCTGGCCAGCATCGTACATTTTATTCTTGATTACCTTAATGCCTTAAACAGGGAAAGTTTTGCAATGCAGTGGTGATAAAGAATCTCCAAATAGAAGACACTGTGCAACATGAGGCACAAACTTTAAAGGCAATGAGTCTTCAAAAAAGGCTGAAGATAGAGGTTATCGAGAACAAAGATATTCAGAACAGATAAAATGGGGGGGAAAAAAAAAGCCCAAGCCAAACATAAGCTCTATTACCCCTGGAACTCCTGTGACTATGTGTGAGTGTGCAGCTGAACAGAAACAGCTCTTTTAATTCACATGATGGAGATGCTCTTGCCACTTTTGCAGGAAATCCAATCTGCAAATTTAAAATGGATTTAAGTCTGTCTCTTGGAGGAGTCTCACAGAAGGAACCAATCCCCACCCCACATTACAACAGCTGTCCCAAGACCCTCCTGCTCTCTCAGTCCTGATTCTTATCAGGAGCCAGAGCATCTGTCAGCCTGCAAAGTGAAGCAAATGTCAGCCAAGATATCTGCAGCACCTGGGAGCTTTTTTTCACAGCACATGAACCTCGCTGTGGAGGCTCTAGAGGCTCTTTGTGCTGTACTTCCACTGCACCTCGTGTCCCAGGCAGTGGCACTGCAGCCCTGCCACTGTGCATCTTTTCTCTGTGCTCAAGGCAAGCAGGTCTCACCTGAGCTCCTGGGCCATGTGGGAGCCAAAATTCCCTTTGAACTGAACTAATGTTTTCACCCAAGGTGAAACCAGCTCCCCTAACCCACACAGGCTCTGAAGGTTACTTTTTGCTATTTCAGAGATTCTACAAGATTCTACTTGCTTTAATCAGCAGCTCTGATCTAATGACCAAAGCAGTCCTCTAAGGGAAAGAAATGAAAGAGTTCTGAGAGTTATTGGATACTTCTCAGACTTTTCCAGTGAGTCAGCACAAGAAACTTTAGCTTTAGTTTTCCATTGTAGACATTTTGAATATCAATATTTATTGAAATACATGTAAACTTTATGCTGCTATCCTAAACACAAAAAATAAAATTGTATACAGCATATTCAATTGAGGATTTATACAGACATATTTGAGAGATGATTCTTTTACTTATATCAGTTGACATACTTGTAGACTGGCCATAATAAACCCAACGTGGATCACTTTTACAAAAACCAAGCTACCATTACTTTCTGCCTGATAGAGGTCGCATCCAAATCTGCCACTCACCCCAATGTGTGTTATACAGAGATGTGACAGCTGATGCAAGTGAATATGCCTAGTCCTGGCAATCTTTAGTTTATTTTCGTGCTTTGCAAACCAGTCCAATATTATCCACTTCAGTATAAACTTGTCTTTTCAGCTATTTCTGCAGTGAATGAAGTGTGTGCCTTCTACTGCAGTTCTACTCAACACCATCTATCATTTTATTGACCTGCTGAGAAAAAAAAGTCCCTTTTTCCAGCTCACAGATATGAGTTCTTCATGACCACAGAGCAGAGACACTGCTAAAGATATCTAAAAAGCTGTAGATGTTTTCCCACTGTATAAATGTAGAGTGCAAAATAAAATAAAAAACCCAAAAGACAGAGAGGTGTCCTTACAGAAGTTGTGTCTTGCAAAATGCAGGGACTTGGTTAAGGATGAAATCCTTACTACAAATTAAAAAAAACCAAAAACAAAAAACCAACCGAAGGAATCCAGCACTGACAAAGGGCCTAGAATAGGAGCTTTACCAGTCATGAATTCCCCAGCCCCGAATGGTACATCAGCATTTTTCAGAGAATTATGGTGAAAGGAGACAGGATATTAGTCTGAGTATGCTGTACAATTTGTCACATTTGTCTGATCGTGGTCACACAATTTCATTTTTCCATCTCCTTTTCCAGACAGTAAATAAGGGAAAACAGTATATCAATACTTTTCAGAGCTAGATATTTATGTTTGTAGAATATTCAAATATTATTTGAATGGGACCATTTTATTCCTTAGATAGATGAATATCAAGAAAAAGGTAAATATCCAAATTGTCTATCCTGATTTTGTTCCTCAGGTGAATGTAAATATCCTTGTAAAGTTCTGAAATTCTAGTTTCTCATATGGAATGAAAATGTTCATCCTTTAAAAGCAGTGACCTTTTAGCAGAAATCTTCAAATTTTAATTAAAGACCTTTTACTCCTTTGTTTGATCTCTTTCTGTTTTTATTCCCAGTACCTGCCTTCATGATTTTTTTCTAGCAACATCTCTCCTTTCTGACAGAGGTATCATATGGCTGGGTGACAAATTCATTCTCACCCAGCAGTTCCTTGTACAGTGGGGAAACCTGAGCTGTCTTCTTACTACTGACAGAGCAACCTCAGTTCTGGATTATGTCCCTATCACTGTCCTTGCTATATTTGTAGTTGAAAGAAAGGTACAATTTGGAACTTAAAAATCAATGGTAATTGGTCTTTGTACAAATTATCTTTAAGTGAAAGACACAGTTTCATCTGATATCATAGCGACTGGAAATCTGTTTTTACCAGGAAGAAGTATTTTTAGCTGTCTCACAAAGTCATCCTTTAAGACCTGGATCATAACCATGTAACAGCACAGGAGCATTTGTCTCCATGTACATAAAGATTCAGATCTTAAAACTTCAGAAAAATCAGAAGTGAAACGTTGATCGAAATCTTAAATAACCTTTGAATGACTGCGCATCTATCCTGTTGTAGATTTGTGAAAATAGAGAAAAAAAAAAGTCACGAATGGAATTGCTTCCAAATCTCCCCCAGTACAGACAGTGTACAGTGCAATGCACTGAGAGGAGCAATAACAACATCACACACATCTTTTGAGATATAAAGTGTGGATCTGGCTGGTACACTCACCTATCGTTCCCTGCTGCCCCAATCTTTGCAGTTGTGCAAGAAATTAGAGAACTGAACATACAAACCCCTCAGTTCTGACTCTGCCCTCCTTTCCCTTTAGCTGGAGTACAGGCAGGAACCAAATGAATTGCTTTGAACTCCTAGATGCCCAGCCAGCATTATGCTACTTTGCAACAGCCCTCAATGCCATACTTTTTAATTGTACACCTCTGGGACACTACTTCAAGATAATTTTCCACATTCTCTGATCTCCTTTAACACTCTTGCTTTGGCTTCACCTTCTCTGAATAACAAAAGAAAAAGCTCATGCTTTTTCCTTTCTTATGTTCCCTACATCTGCTGACTCTTACTGCCAAAGGGAAGTTCCTGCCTCTCAATCTCATCCCATGTTTGTTTTTTTTTAAAGAGCACTGACGTCCTCTCCTTAGCTGTCCTTCTTAGTTTGATTGAGCTTTCCAGGAACCTCCGGGAAGCTACAGAGGGATTTTTACCTAAAAATCAGTTTAATAGTCCTATTCCCTCTGATGCCAACCAAGCCCTTGGTAAAGTGAGTTGAGGCCTGTGCTGAGCTACTGTCTGATGTTCTGGCCCAAGGCACCTTACAGCCCCCCAGTCTCCTGCCTGCTCCCTGGCTGGACACAGCACCAAGCACAGGGTCTTGGATCAGCAGTCATCTGTCTTATGATAAGACAGTTAATAGTAGTCTAAATTAGCCTCAGACATGCCATTGATTTGGTGATGCTATATGATCCGTGTGGCACTGGAACATATATCTGTCTCCAGATGACTTCAGTATTTTTTGCCCATTCTAGGATTCCTCACCCCTTCAAATCTTTTTTTTTTCCTCTAACTTATAGAATACAGGTCAGTTCAATCCTTCTTTATAAGTCATATTTTCAAAACCTTAAATCATGCATTTGTTTGCCTTCCACTGCACTTTTACAAGCTCAGTCAGCAATGTCCTTCCTATAATACATTGCAAAGTTGCAGATACTCCAAACAGAGCCTGACTAGCGATTTTCAAAGTGGCAGAGTAACTGTAGTAGTAACAACACACACTTGCTTGCATTTGTGCTTCTGCCAAAGTTTTCTGTTCAAGATTGTATTTGAACCTCTGGTTTCCCAGAGCTAGAAAGGAACTGGCACATCTCTGAATGCAAAAGCAAATAGCCTAAGTCATAATAGTAGGGGTTCCTTCCCAAACATATTTCTCCAAAGTCAGCAAAAACCCTTTGAGAGTGATTCACATGTCTAATCCTCCATAAGCAAGCTCAACATACTGAATATATCCACAGCAGTGATTTTAGGTGTTGTAAGAAGCATCAATATTAAATCAGTAACATTCATACACAGTTAATCAAATAAATCCAGAGCCAAAACCTCAGAGTGACTCCAAGGGCTTCCACCCTCTTTGATTTCCTATTCTTTGGATGAGATGCACGCTGCAACCTCTTTAGTAAAAATCCCTTGGAGAACTTGCAACAACCCTCCAGTACAATAATCTGGCTCCAATCCATCTCCTACAATTATATTTCACTATCAATAGCCTCTCCTTCACAGTCTTACCCTCCCATCTTGAAATGTGGTCTAATATACCATGCCCCAGAGCTGCTGCATTATACTTTGGACAGGGCATCATTTTAATACTGAGGATATTAATTCCAATTTAAACTTTGTTTAAATTGATGCCTTAGGACAAAGGATACCGCATAGAACCGCTAATGATCATCATCTCTCCCCCAAGATTATCTCTGTGGAGGAGCTAACTGCTTGGATCTGTCAGAGATTACTTCCTATAACTCCCAAACTTGATGAAACTAGAGGGTCTTCCGAGGCTGTGTGTGTTTACCTGTTGAGATGGCATGATGCCTGGCTGCTCACAAGTTGGTCAGACACTTCCCCTAAGACATAAGTTTCCAGGGAATATGAAAGCTCAGACAGGAGGCCTAGACAACATTTAAATGCCATCACTTTTACAGGAAATCCTTTCCACTGTGACAGCTCTGCCACACTGGTGTCACATCCCTCTTTACACTTCATCACGCCTGTTCACACTTTGGTGCATTGATGAATCAATTAAAGCATTTTCTTGGCTTTTCCTCTCTCCCTTTTGCATCAATATGGGACAGTTGGCTCACAGCACGACAAACTTTCACATCTAGATTTTCAAACTTTTCCTGGAAGCTAAAGGGAATGCAGGTTCCACATGTAAATTACTAGTATAGCAGGCTGACAGTGGAGTATTTATCTGGCTCTATTTCGTTTTCCTGCAAATTTTACAAAATGCTGGTTCTGATCTGCCAGAATTGATAGACTGAAAAGGAGTATCTGGTTTACTTTTTATCAGTATGGGTCTTGCAACAGCTACAACTATTCAAAGCTATTATATTTAGATTGTGTTAAAAATACTGTATTCTTGGTGTCTGGTGGAGATTCGGAAATCTTAATGAATACACATTAAACTCTGAACCTAATTTGAGTTCCTGATAGAATTGACTTGAATTTCAGGAGCAATACATGCCCATAAATCCCAATGTAATTAGAGTGCACTTCAGGCACTTGACAGCTTGGGAAACAGCTTCTTCTACCTAGATGTTGGAACATGGGATAGAATCTACATTTAGGAAACCATCTTAAAAAATGTTTATATTATTGAAATTACCACACCCAGTGTAATCCATGGGCAGCCTTTTAGTATCAATGCCCATTTTTCAGTTACCAAGAAATATTGCCATATCTCCTTGAAAATTAGACTAGAAAAAACAATCACATTCTAAAAGTTTTCAAAGTTGCTTAAAGAGAGTAACCCTACTAGAAGAGTGTTCTCTGAACTCTCCCTCTACCTGAAAATTTGCTCACTTTTTGAACTATGGGATGGAATCTCCTCCCAAAGGGAAATGAATTAGTCTCAGACCTAATGCTCTGTTCTGGCATCACACACTTTCATTGCAGAACCAGCTCTGGAACTGGCAGGACACAGATGGTGATACCTACAGAACTACACACACATGTATGTACCTTCAAATATGGACACACAAATCAGAAAAACAGTGTGAAAACAGATTTTTCACTTAATTATGATTGAATAAAGTCTGTCCACCCAAGTTTAGGGTCATGGAGGTCCATTCAAAATTATATAAGCCTTGCGCAAAGATTTACCAGTGCGACTTAAAGCTAACAAAAACTGCACTGCTGAGACCATGGCATTGCCTTTTAAAAAATATGCAAAGTAAACCACAAATGATTATTTGATTGTGAAATCCACTACTAAGTAAGAAGCAAACTAGCACATGCTCTTCGAACACAGCTACATTATCCTTTAAATAAGAGGATTTTCAGTCTATACTTCTCACCATATGTGAAGTATATGACCTTCATAAAGATAAAATGCAGTTTTTCTTATGAAAGTTGATCCTAATATCTACTAGTAATTTTTCTAGGAAGTGTTTTTATTATGGATCCAACCTATAACATGCAGCTCTGTAACAGATTTTAAGAAACAGATTTTATCCTAAGCATGAACAAACCCATGTTACCCATTAAGGGTTTCTTAACCTGTTGCAGCTGCAAAGAGGCATTCTGAGCCTTTCCCACAACACTTTTCCAACAAGATGAGGTAAAAGAAATCTGTGTTAAAGCTTCTGTAGCCTTTAATTCATGAAATTAGGTATTTCCCAATTAGGAAAGAAAGCACTTCCAGGAAAAGTGACATGTGAGTATTTACTTTCTGTTTAAAGACTTTTTTGATTAAAAGATAGTGGAACAGATAACACAACAAAATTAGTTTTTGCTGTGATGGTCAGGTTAAGGTTTCTGCTGTTGCTAGGATATACTGCCCTATCACAGCCAATCTTGACAGTGGAAATTGGTGCCTTAATTTCCCAGTGGTCCATGCTGCTTCTGACTTAGGCCTCAGTCTGGTTAATCATGCTGTCATTCTCACTACAGATTGCCTTTTGACATCTTCATCTGCAAAAAGATTCTGTAGTCAAGTCTGACTGCAGTAAGTCAATTCAGTGATTCACTGATGGTCAAGACTGAACTCATGGCCAAGTTTCTTGTGAAAAGGAGAGATTCACTAAAGGATGAGGAACATAGTAACTGAAGAGTTATTTTGCTTGGCAGAGGCAGGCACGCATCATGCCTGAGCAAAATGTAATTGGAGCAGTGATCACATTTGGGTCCTGGTATCGCAGTGTCAGGAACCCTTTCCACTTTAGCAGAGGAGCCAGAAGACAGAGTATACCCCTACTTGTGCTCATTTAAATAGCAAACCATAACAGAGCTGCTTCTGGTTTACCCTGGAGGATTGAGACATGCACTACATTTGGCATTTACTTGTCTCAAATGACAGATCCTGCTGAAGATGTGTGTTCACAGACAGTTTAGGCAGCTTTTTTCCCTAAAAGTTAATTTCTCAGATTTTGCTGTGATTTCTGTTACGCTGTTTGTAATGTGTGATCCACGGGGAACATGGATCATCTGTATTCATTCCTTCACAAAGTAGCAATTCACACCCTCAGCTACCTACACATTTGCCCCCTGTAAGGCAGTTCCATGGTGTAGTGAGATGTAGCGTATACCCAACAGAGCACACCCTGCAAAGGCAGTTTGCTGTCAAATGCTGCTCAAAAGCCTTTCTGAGGATGAGTGACAGATGTCTTTGACCGAAGAGAAATGGAAAAAAACCTGTAAGATCCAAACAAGGTGACTTCTGGTGGGCTGAAAAGCTGGCATTTGTCTGAAAAAAACCTAACCTTTATGCTATACAATGGTAAGAAATTAATTCAGTTAGAAATCAAAACAAACTGCAATTTACATGTAATTAGATACCCCAAACACGTTTTTTCTAAACATGCTATTGCTTTTACTGCCATATAAGTTTAATGTGTCCACAAATTACATTAGATCCCAATTTCCACCAGAAAATATGAGCAGATGTCAAAGTTATACCAGTGGAGAAATGCAGCAAAAGACTGCGCTGTTTTGCTATAGGTAGGAATGAACAGGAAGCATTCTAGTATTTTGAATAATTTATTGATGCTTTTGAAAAGCAGATGTGCTCTAATTAACGCTGTCTCTCTGCCCTTGCTAGCAAGATTTCTTCTGGTGCCAGTCATCTACTATTTTTTCCCCACAGTTATAAAAGCAGACCACTTACTACAGAAAACTACAAAGAAACAGTCCAGTCAGCCTTGCATAAGATTCCTCAACCATTACTATTAATTTGTTAGAGAAGAGCAGAAAGATCATCTGATGCTCTTAGCACCTTCTTTGATACCTGGCAGGTATCTTAGCTGTGAAGATATCAGCTGAACTAATGGGGAAAAATATTTGCAGAAAATCCAACAAGCCAAACTCTGCTACTCTTGCTTACAAGGGCTAACAGCTTCAGTAAGGGTATTCAAATAAAATTTAAAATTCTGTTACTCTAAGAAGGAGTAAGTAACCCTCAACATAATACAGTATAAGAACTGGAAGTTGCTAGAAGACAGCATAGCCCAAATGAACCTGACTGATGCAGCAGCTAAATGGAAAGCATATAGTTACAGGACACTAGAACAGGGAAGTGAGCAAGGAATTGATTGAAAGTGTGCCTAATGAAATTATTCAAATTATTCAGAATAGATAACCCAAACTCAGAATGGACCCCAAATCTGGATGTAAAGATTCTGCTTTCCAAATACACAGAATTGCAAATAAAAGCATGTATTTTTAACAAAGCAGAGTTTCCAGAAAGGCTTCCCAGTTAATATCATTACAATTGCTCTGCTAATTCATATCATCTTACTAGTGAAGATGTCGCTTCTATTTACAGCAAGGCTAAAATCAGTCTTATCCCTTACATACAGTAATTACACACACCACACATGCAGCAGTGACACACATGTACTAAACTCCAAAACCAAGTGATAAATTGCAATTCTCCAGCACCTCTGATCATCTCACCTGCATTCTGCCCACTAATCCATCTTTGCCAGGACTACCTCTAACCTTCCAAACCCATCAGCCTGCTTGCAGACAACCATCATTTTTTTCAGATAATAACCTGCTAAAAAAAAAATGTTTTCTTCCTTCCTACAAATGAGGAATTTGCCCCCAAAATATATTGGTCTGAGGTTCAGGGCATCCTTAGAGCACTGACAAGTTTAAAGTCCAATATCTTAGAACACTTGAAGGTTAGAAATGAGTACTTTATATAAATGGGAAAGAGGTACAAATTCACTCCCCTAATTGTTCAATACAGACTTGACTAGACATAAGAGCTTTTATTTTAGTCAAGGTAGATCACAATTTTTTCAAATTGCAATGCTCTAAGGCACAGAGAAGCTCTCAACTCTCACTTAAATGTTCTAAAGTTAACTGTTCAGGTTCTCTGCCTTGAAAGGCCTGTAAAATTAACTTCACAGCTCTGAAGAAGTTGGTACAAAAGTAGTAAAGAGAAGGGTGTACACGCACATGATCTTTAAAAAAAAAAAGCCCGGAGACACTGCCAACATTACCAGTAACTGGGTACATGCATAAAGAACTACTGAACTCAAGGTCTGTGTTTTGTCTCAGCAGAAGGCAGGCATTACTCACAGTGAATTTGGGCTAACCAGCACATCCCTGCACTGTACACATTGTTCAACCAACACACCAGTGAAACCATCACCTCCCTTCCACCTCTGTGTAACGCACTGTGAAACATCAGCACAGAGGTGCTGGTGCCTGACCTGCTGGGGCTTCTCACTCCACCAACACCTGCTGCACTTGTGCTTCCCCAACAGCTCTTAGAAAACTTGGTTTGTGCAGGTACAGCATGGAATCATTGGTTTGGGTTGGCTGTCTTTTCCTTTTCCATCATGGGAATTGATTTTTATTTTTAAAATCCTAATAACCAGGGTTAAACAAAGCAAAATCCTCTAGCCAGTTTGAGAAGAGTTCAACAACTACCTAAATTATCTCCTCTGAAGAGTTGTATGACATTGAACTGCAAAAATGTGTTGGTTCTTTGAGAGTTTCCTTAAAGCCCTGATGTTTTCCTCCCCATTTACGTTTTGGATTGTGAGAAGTTGAGAAAATTATTCTTCCTTTTCCATAGTATTTCAAAGTGGTTATGATGACACCTCAAAATGATGAGATAATCATTATTAACTTCTTAGCATTTTAACAGTAGTATTCAGAGTGTATTAAAGCGACATTAGTGTAATGCTGCCAGGTTTCTAAAAACAATTCTAGAAGGTACTTGAGTTAACTTCTGTACAGATTGCTCCAGAGTGTGAAATAAATACAGTAAGCATCAGCTACAATAAATCAGTGCAATGTTATAACAACTTATGTAAGGATACTCAAAATCCTTGTTTTCTACTGAATTTTAAGGGCTGCTAATCATGTGTTTGTGACCAGAGCTGGTCAGTTGCACTGCAGTTAAGGTTTCTGTGCACTCCCAGGTTTTCAAGCCTTGGAATCCTGCAGAACAGTTGAGGTTTTTTTTAACCATTTGCATCCCACATGTTCCAAAATGAGTTAGAAAAATGAAGATTTCAAATCTGAGATTCAGACAAGCTTAGAGAGTTCATTCTTGTAAGGTACCATCACAGATATTTGTCCTCAGCTTGCTCTGTTTTAACGAGCATAGATGACAAGATTGCACTATCCTACCAGCTTCTGGATTTATCAGCTAGGCTTGGCATGGATACAGTTTATAGCATCTTCTCCCCAAGAAACTTCCACAAGACTTAGGATGGCTGTTTTCCCACCCACAACCACACTGCAGGAGCAATATTCCACTTATGGTCCCACAGGTTCTGTTTTCCACATAGGCCAAAGTTGTTTGTGGTACTTAAGAAATATTGATCCAAACATGAAAAATCATGGAAACACTTCTTCTGGTGTATAAGTAAACATCAGCTCATTCACCCCTGCTAACAATCCTTTCTGGCAGCTCCTTAGACCACTCGGACAACAGTAGAAAGGATGATGCAATTAATACTATTTAAAGAAAAAAAAAGTACATGAAGTGTCAGAATCCAGTTTGCTCATGACTGTATTTTAGGTCATACATAAGCCAGCGTATTTTACCTTATTTAATTATTTCTACAGAAACCTGGTGTGGGAGTTACATACAGATCAATACCTACTGTGACAATTCCATGCAGTCATTTGGTTTTGCTTAATTAAAACTATTTGACTTAATTAAAACTATTGTAAACCTCCAAAGCATGTGAAGGTGTTAGTTGATATGGTCTGCCTCGAAAGACCTGGATGTGGACCTAAATTCTACACTCCCCTGTCTCTGATAAAAATTTCCCTTCAATTTTTAGAGAGAGTTACATTTGCATAGGACATACACTTCCATTGCACACAGACCTAATTTTATTTATCTCGTAAGAGAGAGCAGTTAACAGAGCTGGGATCCGCACCCTGGGATCAAAGAACCATAGCTATTTGAAACCTGATGCTTATACCATTAAAATATATGCTCTGGAACATGCTCCACACATTTTTCCTCTCTCTTTACACAAGTTACATTCTGTAATAAAACCTTTATATTCTCAAGCTTTCAGAAAACTATAAATTTACCAGAAAACTCTGCTTTAAAAAAAAACCCACAAAAAACAACAGTACAATGAACTTTGGATGACATGGATTGACTTCTAAGAGCCTTTCCTGGGCCTCCATGTGGTAACAGCATTAGGCTTAGTCACAGGGACAAAGATGTGTTTAAAAAAGGTTCTGAAAAAATGACAAGTTCTTACTGACAGACCTTAAACTAAACGGAACAGATATGAAATGGGTGACAAACATTTTATTTGTTAATTGTTTAAACAGGAGTTGCTTGTAATTACCTAAGTTTTAATGGTTTACTAAAGGAAACAACAATTTTTAGCTAATGTTTTGCTTTATTAGAAGTGAAGAGGGTTGTAAATGCACTGTACTATTATCTGTGCCTTCCTTCACATGTTGTGATTATGTGTTCAGTAAATAGCACCCAGACTAAAAAGACCTTGTTGTGAAATCAAGCAACATTAACTCATTAAGTCAATAATTCATGGATTCTTTTATCTAAAGTGGCAACATC
Source organism: Pseudotriccus pelzelni (assembly GCA_035584735.1). Classification (NCBI taxonomy): domain Eukaryota; kingdom Metazoa; phylum Chordata; class Aves; order Passeriformes; family Tyrannidae; genus Pseudotriccus; species Pseudotriccus pelzelni. Next base: position 13,110,913 of record JAWMRA010000016.1, read on the forward strand.
ACACCATCAATTCACAAAACAGCCACTTCTCCGAAGTGTATGTGATGATAATAATGGATTTTCTAACAATACACTCTCAGAGCAAGGTCACTGCGCACAGATGCGGTGGACGCCATGATCTGACCTAGGTCAGCAAAACAAGCTTTATTATTGAACCTAATTATGAACTATCAAGATAATGGCCTAGACTAAACTGTTTCCTAAGGGATTATTTAGAAACTAGTCAGCCATTTTAGGTTCAAATCTACTGTACAGCACTACCTCTGAACGCAGAGCAGAGGTTAGGGGCAGCGTACATACACACATACCACACAGCCATTTTTAAATATTCCCATAGTTGCCAAAGACAACTTACACGTGCGAAGCACACATCCAAATCAAACCAAGCTGCATTTTTGATGAGGACAGTCTAGTCAAGTGAAAACACAAAGAACAAGGATGCGTACAAGTCTACGTGGACATCCACTAAGGGGTAACAATCCAAACTTTGCATAAGTCTAGAGCTAAAGGCCTTTTAATACAGTCTGATAATAATACAATGCTAATAAGCAAAGAGAAATGAAGGAAAAAAATGTTTGGGATACCACTGGCTGTTTTCAGACCAACCACAGTAATACTTATGATGTTTATAATGTATTTCAAATTTATTCTATAGGAGAGCTCATGTAGGAAAGGTATTTCACGGTTCTTACATTTCCCTGATAAGTTAAAATTAATGCATGGGATCAAAAGCTGCCTTGTGTCATTTTTGCTCAGCTCAGGGTATTTTTATTTTTTTTTCTTCCCCTAGAAAGAAAAAACATTGCAGTTGAGTTCATTGCTCCAGCCAGAAAAGCCATTAAAATGTTTCCTTCCCTTGTGTGCCTCACACTGTAATTCTCCCAGGTATATAGAACTGACTCATTATTATTTTATATTTCAGCTCATGTAATTATATCCAAGTTTCAGAAAGGAATAGTTCCTTGAGATCAGAGTTCTTCTTGTGTTAGAAGTAAAGCCAACCTCTGCGTACTCCCTGGCAGGGGAAGATTGATTCCCGGTATGATTCCCTCAATTATTTAAAATTATCTTGTTTTTATTTAAGGTTTTGATCCATATGATAATCAGAGACCTACTTTAGAGATGTTTGTTTTCGTAAGATCAGAGTTCTGTTGTTGTGATAAACTTCTCACCTTTAATAATCCAGCTTCCAGTCCCAGTGAACCAGTCAACCTGTATGAATTAACATGATGTGATTGACCCTGTACCTTGCCTGTGGGTTTGTAATGAGATCCAACCCATGGGAAAACATGTAGGGAGAAGGGAGGGGGCAGCTCAGCCTGAAACCTTTCCTTTAACTGGTTGGCCTGTGAACCCATACGAACGGGATCTCCCACAGAAGTTAGGATTTGAAAGTGACCCTTTCAAATCACACTTGGAAAGGTTTGCAGAGCTTCAGTGCTAATACACTGGGGCAATTTGTAGAAAACTTGGTATTCCTGCACTCCATACTGACAAAGACTGAGGCTTCACAAGCTCTAGGCCAAAAGAATCCATAAGGGAAAAGCAGTTTTTCACAAAAATCAAGATAAAAGAATGACTTAGTCATACTTTGAGGGAGAGTCTTTAGGAATAAATGTAAGAGGGAAGAAGGGGAGAAAATAACTTTCTTTTGCAGAGGCACTGCTGAAAAATTGCGCTTTCTTTAAGCAGATTTTTCTCCATTACATGTCTGAATTAGCCAGGCTATGTTTATTCTGTATTACATAGACTTTTATAGCAAGGCTTCTGACTCAGTCTGGAACAAACTGAGAGTTGGGTTAGCAGGAGCTGCTTAAGAGAATTAACCATGTGAGTTAAAGGTTGTTTTAAAGTATCTTTTAAAAGTTTTGTGTAATAATTTATATACTCTATTAATGTGCCAAGGAGAAGGAGCAGAAACCTTCCAATCAGAAGTAGAGGTGCAACATCTCACATAAAATACAGAACTGTATACCTGGTATACTGTGTACCAACAGAGGCACAGTCAAAACATCAAGCATTTAAATTCTAAAGAATCCCAGGCCATTATTTTAGAAAGAACTCAGAAGGAAAAATAAACATCACTTACAAAATTCAAAAGTTCACAGGGAATTGGTGCAAAAAAAAGTAAACCATAAGCCCCTGAAACATAAAATGCTCAACAATTGAGAACATGAAAGGGCAGAGCACCTTAGTGAGGAAACAGAAGTACTGTTGCACAGGGCTATGGTACTGTAAAGAGACTATGATGAAGCCGGTTCTTTCAAAAGAAGTTTTGAAAGAATACCTAAATTTTAAATAAATATTTTCAAATGCCCCCCCTAAATATATGAAAAAACCCCTAAATATAAGGACTGATTGCTCCTCATCTGAAATAAATCTAACTACACCACTTTCCAACAGAAGGAGGTCTGGTTCTGAAGTTAAAACCATTTGCCAGCTAAAAGCACATTGTTGTGTTTTAATAGCTCAAACAGGATAAACACTCCTGTTGTGGTACAATCCTGTTTCTTCTTTTGCAATAGAAGCTCAGATACCTTTCAACGAGAGCTTGATCATCATCAATAAATTTGGGACTCAAGTCTGTCTAGACCTCCAACCTACACCATTAATTTTGTATGTGCTGTACTTTTATAATTCTCACGGATCATAAACACACAGAGCATGCAGATCACCTCCACAGAGACATCAAAATGAAATTTTAGGTGTCTAGCGGTAGGTAAATGAAATTTGAAACCAAAGTTTTTCTGCAGTTCAATGTCTTGGAGCAATCCTGGGAACAGTCCCATCCCTTCCCTCTCCTGTTTGTGCCCCTTTGCTCCTCACCTTGCCACAGCTGTGCCTGTTGCTCTGTGACTACAAACAGCACCTGGGAGTGACAATGGCTGAAAGCTGAGGAACAGCACAGCAGGGACCCAAACACTCAGCGCTTAACAGAGTTCTGGGGCACAAAACATGCTTTCCGTCTACAGGAAATAGAATACCTACGTTCTGCACCCTCGCTCCAGCAAGCCACCTCAATACCTTGATTGTATTTTTAAGACAAGAGGATGACATCCATTCTTTTGCAGCAGGCTGTACACTGCCTCCCAGCCACAAGCTGCAGGGAACACGGGCTCCTGACAAAACATCATAGCAATTAGTAAGAACCCTCTCATTTGTATAAATAGACTTCAGCGCACATTTGTGGAGCAACATGAAAATACAGGGTGTGGAAGGCGCGTGAGGAACTGCATCGCTTATTAACATTTCTGGAACCTGTCTACAAAGGTAGCGTAATGTAAAATTGAGACAACTCCAAAAAGCATTTGGTAGAGTGAATTTCTAAGATATAAATGACAGTGGGGAAACACTGGGCAGTTTTGTGTAATTTGTAAGCATTTTACTCAATCTAATTTTCTCTCGTGTTGTGTGTGCACACACCACCCTGGTTTTACACTCCCTACCTTTGGTAAGTAGACCAAGCCTTTTTCATAACCTCGTGATACACATGTGCTGAATCAGGCAAACACCTTTCTTCACACATAAGTGCAGGCAACAAAATCAATTGTCTGGAGCATTATCTGATGCAGTCAGCCAGTGGAAGGCACTTTACATTTTGTTTATGCCTATTCCTGTTCACTGTTTTAAAATAAAGCATCCCTAAATGGTGATAGCTTTTCACTATAATTCTGCTACACTTCTAGATTCCAGATAAGGAAGGAAATGCTGAATAGACACAATTACAAAATTGTTAAGAGGGATAATACTTTAAAAAATTAAAAGCTATGTGTCATTTGATTGAATTTCAAGTAATATATATATTCTTTCTCTCCTATCTTGTCTTGATTACAGTATTAAAAATAGAGGTAGCATTGAAAGACACCAGGCCAGTCTCTCAATAACAGTAAAGAAAAACTCCTTGATAGACTGGATTATACTTCTAACACTGTTCTTACCCCTTTCCTACAGTCCTTAGTTATTCCCTAGATCCTGGTTGCAATCAACAGTTTTTATCTGATTGTGACTGTAGATAAGTATCAGGATAGCAGAGTTACTAGCTACAATAAGAGGATACACAGCTTTTGTGCTAATAAGCACTTCTTTTTAAATGCTAAGAGCAATTAGTCCTTTTGTGTCAACTATTGATTATGCAGACTGATAGACAAAAATCCCACACAGCCTCATTCTTCTTTCTCCTAGATTTCTAAAGAGCAAAACTGGCTTAGAGCAATTGTAAAGCAGAGTGATACTCCATCTTTGGAATCAAGAGCAGCTCAACTGTTTGCAAGAGGAACAGTGATGGGTTCGCCTATGAGTGAGAAAAGCAATTTCTGGTGCATTCAGCACTATTTCATGGAAATATCCAATTTTGATACCAGCTTTATAGACCAAGTAAGAAAAAGGTTCTTTCATAAATTTTTAACTATGAATAATTTTAGTGTTTCTAATTAAACAGCTTTTGGCACAGTTAATCTACATGCGTCCAATTTAAAATTTGCCTTCCAAAGAATAAACGCAATTCAAAGTTTGTGGATTTAGAATCATCTTCTGATTTAATTACGCAGCTCCAGCGTGACACAATCTTCAACTGCTACAATCCATTACCACATTTATGGAGTCCACTATGTGTCAAGCTGCTTGTTTTGTTTATAAAGCATGTACCTTCCGTGAAACGATTTTAGAGGGTCTTTTTTATAAAAGTTTAAATCAGAGATAACTGGTATACTCTGAGATCACAAATGTAGATTTTTTCTAAAATGTAAAAAAAGCTCCTTATAAAAAGATAATAAAAAGATATAGAGATAACAATAAAATAAAGATGAAAACATAAAAGCTAAAGTTCACAAAAATGCTCTGTCAAAACAATGTTTAGATTTTATTACAGCATTTAACTTACATGGCCATTGCTGAATTGTTATCAGGTTCTTAAGGCATTTAAGATGGATATACAGAAACACTCAAAGAGTAATTACCTGGTATGAGTCACATAATTTTCATTGGTGACTACAACATATAATCAACAGTTACAGGAGCTGTTACAAGCCCTTTATTGTATTAACTGACTCCAAGTGTTTACTTGTCCTACATTTATCCCTTTAGACATTTTCATCAAAACAGGGGAATCCTTGAAATCCCAGAGCAAGAGAAAAAGTGGAATTCAGTATCTCCAAATTTTCAGCAATTTGTCAAAGGTTCCTTTTCAAGATAAAAATACAATGTAGATTAAAGGAAAAGCATATATAGTCTCTTCGAATTTCATGTGAACAGCAGCAAGGCATGTAATTTTGCGTGCAAGGGCTTTTTCTTAGTTTTCATATTGCTGCATTGCTGCTTCACACAGAAGTGACTGAGAAGCTATTTCTTGAACTACTCATTGATCTCTATGAATTTATTACAAACACTCTGGACCTTATTATAACGGCATCCTTGAAAGACAAGCATTTTGAATGTCACAAGGAGATGTTGCTGTAATAAAGGAGAATGTAATAGGCCTTCATGCACAGTATTTGTGAGCCAGAACATTTTCAAAGAGAATAATGTAAGTAAGTGCCTTATAAGGAAGGTGGATCCTATACATATTGCAGTTTGAAGATTTCTTGATATAGCACATTAGATCTATAAAAGGATTCTGTCTTCAGACATACACAGGAACACACCAGCTTCTGTCATATTCATGCTTTGAAGAGAGTGCACAATTTGCCAAGAAAATTAATACACTTTTATTGCCGTTTTCCCTGCACCAGGACGAATATAGAGTGCTAACATTTGGTGTACATCACCAAAACTGATGGGAGCATTCAGTTCCTGTGACTGTATTAAAAAAATTGTACAAATCAATCATAATTTAGATTTCAGGGGGTACTGCTTTGATAGTTCTAATGCTACAGCTGTTTAGGATCTCTGTTCTAAATACAATATTGGGGGCCTAAAACACCTGAGCACTCTATCCAGCATCTGGGTCCATATCACAAGCATCCACACAAAGGAACTACAAATGCAAGTGCTAAACTTCTATTTAGAAAATGCCTGAGCATCTTCAGGGTTATGGGTATCTCACAAGTACAAAAACATTGCAATGCATTTCAGCAAGTACCTATTAGCACAAGCATTTATAAAGTTTGAATGTTTAATACTGAGTTATTCACGTCTGCATTTTAAAAATAAGTAATCTAATTGTATGAATCTGCCTTATCTGATTAATGCTTTATTTTGCTGGGATTTCTTCAGCTTGAAAATCCCTTCTCTGTTTTGCTTTCCATGAGCACTGTTGATCCCATTACTGAAATCTCTACTCAACCATTAGGTTACTTTTTCTAAGTGCATGCATTGCTTTTGAAAGCTGTTGAACTTCCAGATTTATGACACTGAAAATCTAAGCCATTGATCCACCAGGCAAATACATTACAGAGAGCGCTGGCAGTGTGCAGTAGCTACTTTACTGAAGAGCCATTTGAACATGCTTCAGCCCTGACCTGGGGCCCATCTCTAGGAGGGAAAAGACTTGAGTCCTCTTGAGTCACCGAAAACTTCACAGCCAGAGCCAGAAAATGCACAGATACTATATATTGCTATGGTGATATCAAGTTCTCCCAACAGCAGCAGTGTACACAGCTCATTATTTCAGAAGCCTGGTTAGATCTTGGCATTTGTTGCAGCCAGGGCGTGTAGGATTGCATTTGCAAGATGTAGACATTCAAAACAGGGGACATGAACTAGAAATGTGGCAGATCCTTTCTTGGAGATACATCAAAGTCAGAAGCTCGAGCAAGCTCTTAAATAATGTACCACTGAGACAGAACTCTGAAATCTCACCATTTCTGGAATTGGAATTGCCTGACACAAGTACTAGTCCTTCAAAGACAACATACAGATATGGTGGCTATTGAAAAGCTAGATGTCAGAATTAATGACATAATACAGGACAAGTCAGTCTTGGCCCCACTGTCACTTTTCAGGGACATTTCTCCTGCTCAAATGAACAGTAATATGAAATGCAATAGCTAGCTAAGCAGCAAACATTCATTAACTGAAATAGGAATGTTTCTGAACAGAGAAGGTTATATACACCAAGTTTTAATAGCCCTTCATAATTTACCTAATGCATAATGGTTCATGGAAAATACTTGCCTGTCAAACTTCTTTTTATTCAGTTGTAACTCAGTATTCAGAAAGGTACACATTTATGTCTAATGGAAAGAGTCCTTCCCAAGAATAAGCAGGAGATATTGTAAATGTGTTACCTAACAGAAAAGAAATTATACTTAATTGAATATGCCTTGGGTGTAGGAATGACAGTTGTCAAGCAAATTCCTTGAAAACTTACATCAGGCTTTTTTTGTTGGCAATATCAGCTACATTTGAAATAGTGAAATAATTTCTGCTGGTGCAGGATTGTCCCTATGTTTGGTTGCATGAACATATCCTGCATGAAGAGACTGTAGGCAAGGAATTACCGTAAGTCAAAGATACAAGAAAAAAGCAGAAACTTTATTCCTAAAATATTCATCTTCTCCAAAGAACTACACAACTGAGAAAAATGCACATGCCTCCATCTTTCTATTCTGGTAAATCCAGTTAGGAAGGGCTTGGACAATGGATGAGACAGAGGCATGATATACATTTGTGATCATCTGGGAAAGGTCCAATTTACCAGGGGGTTCAGGAAAAAGTATAAACAGATGACTGTTAGGAGCAGATTTACAATAAGTAAGGAAGTAAGAATGATTATATGGTGAATTTGGAAGAGAAATGTCATGGGATATCTGTTTCTCAGGATAGTGGTTCTTCAAGAAGAGGAAAACTTGCAACTTCAGAGAATTAAACACTTCCTTCCCCGCCCCCTAGTACTCCTGTTTTTTTTTTTAAAGTGGAATTTAACAAAAAACTATTTCCAGTGAATTCTTGCATTATTTTCATGTGCTACCTGGCAGAAGGTGGCCAGAAAGAGTTAAAGTACAGCATTTAAATTTGCCACTTGAAAGAGATGTGTATAAACATTTAGAAAAGAAATATGCAATTATTAAATATCGGATAGGAATACACTAACAATATCCTGCAGAGTCAGCAACTACAATGAATAACCACCTATTGTGGGAAGCAAATAATTCTATAACCAGTATTAGACCACTCTTAGATTGGGGAATTTTTTGCTTGTGAACTTTAAATACCTAGAATTAGTCTAATTTTGCCCCCCCTTCATTTAATGGGAATATTCTCTCTTGGTTTATGCAATTGGTTTACCAAAGAAAAATACTAGCTTCTGTATAATGCAATTTAGGACAAATTAGAAACTTTGAAATATGTTTTCCTGTTGATCTTAATCACAGTTTGCCACTAATATATTGACAATGATAATGCCTGAAATGTTTTCCTGGAATCAAAGAGAAAAATCCTCATTTCGATAATGTACCATGTGACAAAAGGCTCAATTGCGCTACTATTTCTGACCATTACGGTTATAGTGGCTTCTGGAGAAAATCTTCTACATTCATTGGGTTTCTACAGCCCCCACATTCCTGATCTCAGCAAGGATCTCAGCGTTCCTGCTGTGAAAAGGCTGATTATGGGTTGCTGTGGAGCTCACCTGCAGCAATCCAGCCCCTTCCCTGTCCTGCCAGCACAGGCAGATCCTCCTCAACACTCCGAGGTTATAAGCACATGCTTTCAGAAAACCTCCTTCAACTTTTCAAATCAGTAGAATTTTATAAAAGTTTCTAGTCAAGGGCAGAAGGAACTGAGTAGCTGTCCAGCAAACAAGATCTAAGCTCAATTCTCAAGAGCAACCTTTTTTTTCCCTAAGAATTAATTTAAAACATTGTTCCTACAGCCAAAACTTGCTACGCTGATGCAGTAAGATTAATACATCTAAGCATCACAGAGATGAATTTCCTTCTAATTAAAACTTTCTGGCAAGATAACTGAATTGCCCTCATATTAAAGATTAATGGTTTTGATAGCTTTGATGGCTCAATATCCCCTGTAAATCATAACAGAAAGATGCTTAAAAAATTGATTCAAGCTTATTAATTGCATAAATAAAAATATCACAGCATCTGCAGCAACTATAAGAAGCTGAGCAGCAATCATCAGAAAGTTAACTTTTATTTCTTTTTAACACACTGCACTAGTGGAACAACTAAAGCATTGCTATCTCAAGGCTGCATTTTTCACCTTCCCCTTATGTATTAGACAAACATTCACTGACCCAGATGGGTTTATGGAAACTGCCGTGTTTACAAGAATAAATTCATTTTCCCTCGAGCAGGTCTGCAGCTGGGCATTAACCTGTCCTTACCCAGCACAGCTCTTAGGGGGTGTATGCCAACTGGAAAATCAGCTTCCAGCAGGTGGTAACACAGAACCTCTCCAAGGCTAAGCCCTGAGGTTTCTGAGGTTTTCATCTTATTGCAAATTCTACTCCTGGACCCTGTTTATTTTAAACGTAGGGATCTTTCTGCCAGTTTAAACCCATAAAGGTATCTTCATTTGCATATGAGGAATAGAATTTATTTCTACATTAATTCAGACACTGCAAGTTTTATACACTGCTCTGCTAGAAGCCCTGTGTTAGAAGTACTTGAGTTTGTGCTCATGTTGAATTTCCAGCAATACTGGCCTTGGACTATATGGGACTGTTGGTGGTAAATATTATGCACTCTAGAGATTTTTGATTTTTATTTATTCTTCAAGAGATTAATGACAAATCAGCTGAAGATCAGAGTACAATAATATTCAAGCTGGAACTTGTTTAAAACAGTATCTTGATCCTTCCTACTTTCCTGTCTTTGGACAGACTCGGGCAAAGAAAAGTAGAAGGTGTAGAGGCATCATCTACCTAGATGGGGTTAACAGTCACTGAGCAGCTTCCTAGAATCTATTACAACAAAACGAGTGCAAGCTTTGTCCTCCTGAGGCAGATTCCTTTTGTGAGTGCCACAGGTTAATAATTTCTAGAAATTGAAATCTAACAGGAATGCTTTTAGTATTCCCTCATACCTCTCATGTTTATTAAGTCTGCTCATGGACTACTTACAGAAGCAATGCCATGAGTAAAACAACAGCAGTCCATTTTTCAGATATTATCATATATTTTATTATATGAACACATTGCCTGGAAATACAACTTTTTAACCATGTTTTCTGTTTAGTCAGGTCCATTTTAGCACTCATTTTCTACTCCTGTCATATGCTTTTAATCTTTTATATTAGGAGGCATTAGAAGTTAAAGAGAACATAACTTAATTACGTAAGTTGGACAGTACAGGAAACATTGCAAAATTCATTTTCTCCTGCAGGTTTTGGACAGAGATAGCAGCTTACGTGCATCCAGCCAAATTCTGATTCCATGGCTCACAGGTAAACGAAAGTTGGTTGCACATACATATTTTTACTTATAGAAAACTTTACTAGCTTTTGTTACTGTTTCTCCAGTTAAAACAACACAAAATCTCATTTCTTTGTCTGAACAGCTAGTTGCTGTATTTTGAAACTAATCAGTAATATAGAAGTATTCTTGGAGTACAGTTTCTGGTTTCTTGTTAAGAGACCTGGGGGCCTGAGATAAGGAAAACCAATGAAAGTCTTCAAAGTTGAACGCGGTAACAGGCACTGATATTTATTTGTACTCTTATTTGAGCACTTCATGTTCATAACCATTTCCACATCAGCTGTTATAAGGTTGAATTTGAAGGCTGTCTGTATTTAATTGCAGAAAGAACAATAACCTATAGCCTGATCCACTACAGGTGACATTTGCCCTGTTCACTAGGGAGCATCTTTTTTAGTATTTGAAGGAGCAAGTGCCTACTGCACTAATTTAATGGCTGCTTTGGAATGAATTGGGAGATACAGTTCTGTCCACCCTGACCAGGTGCAGGAAAGAAAAAAAAAATCGAAAGGGATTAACACTAAACAACGAGTACAGGGAATAACACAAGGATCTTTTTCTTTTGTGAAGCTCTTGTGAAGGGGTCTGGTCCCCTGAAAACTGTGCTATAATGCTGCCTCTGCAAAAGATTTTAAATAGGAAAAAAATTTTAAAAATTGCTTTCAAATTTCCATTTTCACTTGAAAAAAGGGGACTGCAAATAGTTTAGACTGAAAAAGCAACCAAATCCTGTGGGTTTGGTTTTTTTTCTTTTTTTTCCTTTTTTTTTAGAATTTCAGTACTTGCTTTCACATACAGGCACTTCAAAGGTCCTGGAGAAACAGACTACATAATTTAACTTAAAGTAAGTTAAAAACAGTTGAAAGAACCCCCAATACTGCCTTCCCTTTTGAAGTCCAGGAATACTTTCTCTAGCTTTTTAAATTTATAGTTGGCTTACCATAGCCCTTGGGGATTCAGACCATACACTCCTTGAATTGCTTGAAAAAGACTATTTCCTCAGTGGGGGCTGTGTACACGTAAAATTGGGGCAAACACTACCCCAAGAGTCCACGTTGCAAGACAGCTCTAATTCTAATCAGAGTTCCATCATCCTATTGCATATTTTAAACCTGACTTTTTCCCCCATTTCAGGCGTGGTCACACCACTACTGCAGAGCACACCTAAAAGCACATTAAAAGTCAATGTAGTAACTCCTACTAAATTCACCAGGCTTTGAAATCAATTTCTTCACATTGATTTCAAATGGAGCTGAAAAAGAACTTGTGTGGGCTTATGAAGTTGGAACTGAGGGAAAAAATACTGCATTTGCCCTTATTATGATAAATAAGGTCAACAAAATGAAAACTGCACCATTTTTACAGCCAATGGCTCAGACAGCACAGTGTCAGCAGAGATTTCCTAATTTGAAATTGAGGTCAACAATGAACAGGCTTAGATGCCCAAAATTCTGTCCCCAAAAAACACACGCAAAGAAGAAACGGAGGTGAGCTTCACCATTCAGCTTTTACTGCGTCAGCGCATTATCAGATTGTGGTTACGAAGCAAGACTTCTTGACAACAAACTTGGTAGGGCTCTGCAGTGTGAGTGGGGCTATGCTCCTTGGAAAATCCTGTCACCTGGGAAGTGTTACGTGGATACACAGCATCCACTGAGAAGCAGGGAGATCACTCGAGTCAGACATACAAGGTACTTGTCTGCCCCCACCACTATCTGAATTTTTGCTTCCCTGTAAGTGCATTCTTCAACAGTAGCCCCCCAAGATCTCTTAGCTGAGTGGTTCCAAACTTATTCTTGGGCTCCCTGTTTTCCAGACACTGCCATCCTTACCTCTCTACAAGCTCTCCCTTTCCAGTGGAGTGTTGCTGCCTGGAACTACCAAACTAAAAAAAGGAGCTATATAACCACTGCATTTCCTGAGAGGGGTTTGTCACTGTCAAGGAAGATGACAAAAAACAGATGGAGCCCTATCCCGAAAAACAAAGAAAGTTAAAATATCCCATCTGCCTTACAGTAATGTGATCATTAAAGAGAGATACTCCTTGCTTACTGCTTTGACTCATGCAGAAGGTATCCCCTGCCTGTCCCACTCATACCTGTGAGGCTGCAGACTATGACAGGGAGGATGAACTCAACCAGGGTGCAGAGCTCAATCAACAGGCACTGTGAAGGACAGCATTCCCCTTGTTCTGGCTCTGCAGGGATGGAAAGCTTTTTGGAGAAGTGATTCAGTTCTGCCAGCAACTAGGGATGTTCCTCAAGACCACAGAAAAGGTGGAAAAGCATGGGTTTTGTTTTAACAAAGTGAAACAACCAAACAATCTCACATTTCTTTATAACTCACAGTTAGGATGTTAAACAAAAACTGTTTTCATCAACATGTTCTCCATTGTAGGAGTAGCACAGTACAATAAGAACTAGAAAATCAGAAAAGTTAGCATTTCTGCCTTTTCTAGAAATACCATGGAATGGTAAAGATTCAAGTGAAGCTAATATACTGGACTGACAATCTGTTTTCTTTTAAAAAATAGCCTGTTCAGCCTGTAAGAATAATCCCCAGAAACTATATTTTTTTGTGACAGAGAGATTATTATTGTTTCATCTTTATTTCTTTCTAGGAAGAGGCAATTCATCTACAGCCAAAATTAGAGCAGCGATGAAAAGCAATCTGTGCCAAAAGTATTAAGCCAAGTAAGGCAAACAGTGATTCTTAAAATATAAGTGAACTTTCACGGAGCATTGACCTTCAGTGTCTTCAGTCAGACAGAACCCTAAAGACAAGGGGTTTTAATCCTACAGGGAAGGTGGGGAGCTCTGGGGAAGCATCCCTCTCCTCAGACAAAGAACCAGACCTGAGGGAATCAGCAGGATTCTACAAAGGCAAAACCTTCTGTAGGCAGCCAAAAAAAATCATGTAGTGTGTGCAGTGAGCATACACATACAAAATTTAGTCTGTATAAAGGACTCATTAAAAAATAGTGTTAGTCAACATCTTTGAAACAGGATCTCAGATGCTTAAGAACTTTTTCTGGGGTTTTCTTTCCTGTATTTTCATTAGAAACAATTAATTTGAGAATACTTCCTCTGGTTTGTAAAATGTTACACTGAAGTTTCCCCAGAATAAAGAGCATTATAGATTCAAAAAGTTCTATGTCTTCTAATTAGGGTGTCCCACCCCTGCCCATGCTTTGCTAATATTCAATTGCACACAAAAATGTGAGGTGTATTTACCCAATTAGAAATTGTTCAGTAGTTGGGCATGCATAGCACTCTCCCCAATGCCGGAGAAAGTTCAGTGGCAGACAGTATTAGGATACAGTCCAGTTGTTTTTAAAAAAATTAAAAAAAAACAAAAAACAACAGTTCAGGCACTCATTGTAATGGTAATAAAGCAGAATTCACCTGGATTGAACACAGACTAAGGAATTCTGATTCTTAGCTACACCCAGGGTCAAAAATGCAGCGAGGCAAATTCACGGAAGGAAAATTCACTGAGAGCTACTGAACAGAAGTGGTACCAGGTAAGCCTTTCTAAGCTACAAATCACAGCACAATTGTGAGGTATCACTACATGCTTGCCCTGTTCTGCTACCATTTCTTAGGTATCTCCTTTAGGTTCCTCTCAGAGGCCAGATAATAGACTCAGAATCACCTCAAGGCCATCTTAGTATGGGCGTTCTTATGTTTCACCCTTTCTCATGTAATGCAAATTTAATACATGAAAACAGTATGTTCTTAGTTTCTAAATTGAAAAGAAGCTTTTCATCAGCAGGCAGTTGTGCAAATTAATCAGTTTTGCTGGTAAAGCACTAACAAGCTCTTTGGTATTATTCACATGACTACCACCTAAGGTGAATAATTGTGGAATTGGGCCATCTGCCAGCTGAGAAATTCTGTCACTTTTACTTTCACTGACTATTACTCTACTTTGTAAGTTGACCTGTAATGAGATTCTGATGGGGACAGATAGAAGCTTTTCAGTCAACATAATTCAATGATAAAAAACGATGGGTATGAAATCTTTTTCATCTCGTTCTCCTGCTTTTTCTACTGCATCCCCGTGGTTTCATTTAAGCTGTAGATAAGTATTATATTAGAATTTAGGGTAATAACAAGAAAAAAAAACACATTACCACCTGAGCAGTAAGACTTCAGGCACTCATTAACATGGGAAGATTCCCCTCCAAGCTTTTGCCAAAGTGCATTTTCTGAAAGGGTGTTGTATTCCATTGCCTAGAGTTTCACACAACCCCCTTAACATACCTCAAGTCCTACTTGCCACCCCTGCCCAGTGCACAGAGTAGAAACCAACACAGCGAGACTCAGGGACTTGTCAGAGAAGATCACTTGTTACTTGCTGCCCCCTGTTTCTGCTCAGGGTCTGGTGGATCTCGAGGTACCCCAGCACCTGGCACAGATCAGGATGAGCAGTGTTGGATGAGCAATGTCAGATCAGCTCAGCTTGCACTCCATGTTAGCAGAGCAGCCTGACACCACCACTGCTCTCCTAAGGCACAGAGCTGACAAAGGCCAGCTCCATATTTATTGTCAAGGTGGTTTAAAACTGGGGAAGGAGATTAGTTTTCAGTCCTACCAAAATGTTAAGTAATTCAGAGAAGTGTGATTATCAGCAAGAGGCCAATTTCTAAACCATTACCAAGCTATAGAAGTTGGCTTAGAGATTAACTGAGTTGAAAATGTTTGCCAGGTAATTTATTTTCAGTTCTCTTCCAAAGCCTAAAATCATTATACATACAAATCTGAAAATTCTATTTCCATGGATCTGAAAACCACAAATTCTATCCCTTTTATCGTGTGAGAAGAGATGTTCCACAGATCATAACACATAGCAGATGATCCATCAGTTCTCAGAAAGCCGCTACCACAATCAGCGGCTTTTACTTGCTTTGCTGGGGTAGTAGCCTGAACACTGGTCTCACTACAAGGTGTCTATCATAAGGAGTTATATACCATATTCCTTAGAAATTAGATTCCAAAAAGCACTATAAAAACAAGTGCAAGAAATGAACACAGCTGGTAAGAGGAAACAGGCAAGATATTATGGAAACAAGCTTACTCAGGTACAGTTTTCTGGAAATACAAATACAGGCAATAGATCAGTGAAGGTGTGAATATTTCCATTATTAATTGTGCAGACAAGATCTACAACTGCCTGGTTGACAACTGGGTCATTATGAGCTTTTTGCTTCCAGGCAAAGTGAGATCACCAGAAAAAAATCCAGAGTATGACAGCAGCATGGCCTTTTGTAAGAGGGGAAAAACGTAAGAAAGGTTTGGGGAGGAGATCAATTTTTACTTTTTAAAATGGATAGATAGATCAATCATTGTTTATTTCAGGGTAGCTCTCATATTCCATTCTTTGTCCAAAAGGAATCTTGGGGCTGGCTGCCTCTATGTCTGTTCATCGTCGGCTCTGCCAAAAGTTAGTTTTGAGCTGCAAGCAATTGACCACAGAGGAATAGGCTATCAAATAATTGATTTCTCAGAGCTTGTATGGCCTCAAACAGGCTTAGAGAGTGCTGAAGCAAGACAGAGTTTAAGGCTGTCTCTAATTCTGCAGCTCGTCAAGATGAGAGACAGCTTTATGGGCACTTCCAAACGTGTGGCTCTGCAGGCAGCCAAACGTTGGGCACTCAGAGCTGAGGCCTTGAAGATCCTGCTCAGTACAGTCAGTCATTCTCCACCCGGGCTGGCACAGCTTTTGTTGCCTGGGAATTTCCTACTTCCTTTCAAAACTGAATAAGCAGCAGGATTTCCCTACAACCTCATTGCTTTAATAACAAAAGACTGATTTTTTAAAATACAAAACACATTATTATTCTGTCTCCAAGACCAGTTAGTTCTGTGACCAATATCCATTGTTTGCAGGAAAATGTGACAGAGACAGTTCTAAAAATTTCTCAGTGAAGGAAAAAGTTATAGATTTCCTGACAAGGTAACCGTTTCAAAACTTACCAATTGATTTGGTGAAGTCCTTCTAGTTGCTTAATTAAAAGCTCTGTGGCTTAGTTTTCTTAAAACAAAACAAAGCAAACACAATGAAGAAAAAAAGCCAAGAAACCCCCCAGGCAAACAAAAAAAACCCCAACCAAATAAAACCCCCACTACCAGCATGATGCTGCAAGTGTTATTACACTTGGTAGCAACACTTAGAGGATGCTTTGCCAGTACTGGCACCAATGACCTAAAGGTACATTTGCTCTTAGGTTTGCTTTGCTATTCTGCACACCAGAAGAATGCTGAAGATTGACCTAAGGAAGCATTTCTCTGTCTATTGCTCAGGGGCATTTCAGAGTATCTCGCTATCTCTAGGCTCTTTTTCAGCTATTAATGATTTCAGTAAAATGTGAAAAAATCTGGAAAAGCTCAAGGCTCTTGTGATTGATAGAAATTTTGTTAATGTATGAATTAACTATACATGTGGTTTTTAAATTCAATTTAAGCCTGAAAATCTAACCTCGGGGGTTTGAAATAATGGGACATTAACTTCACTGCCTTTTACAAACTACCATGAAACATAAGTAAATGACAAAGATGAATAAAATCAGAATGATAAATGTTTTATAGTCGGTATTTTTTTAAAATAATGTTATTGCCATCGAAAACCTAAGTGAAATGAATTCGGTCATTTCAGCTCAGTCCCTGGTGGACAATAGTCCACATTTCAAAAGCATCACACATAATTTGGCAAAATTGGCAGCTTTGGCTCAGATGTGGCTTAGGGCTGAGTAAGCATGCAATTCCCCTAGTGAGAGTGCCCCTTTCCTTCAGGGTTAAGGTCAATGGCTAGTCACTGTGGGGTAGAAAGGTTGATATTGTCTGCTTGCATTCATCTCAACTACAGAATTTCAGCTACTGGTGATGCACAGCCTTCCAGTGCCAGCAAATATATTATACTCTTCCCTTAAATATACATGCACCTTCCCTCTCTTCTACTCTCCCAGATAAAACACACACTTTCCCTTTCCAGGACAGACAGCCCTTCAGTCAGTTTTATAATCCTTGTCTTCCCCCTCCTCCCCTTCCCATCCCACAGTAATATTTCACCTTCTACTAGATTTAAAAGATTGCCCATTCTTGACCCAGAATACAGCTGGGCAATATACTAGTTTAATGGCAGGAAAACAGGGGCATCAATGGAAATTATAGAAAATCAAATTGAACAGATGTCAGGAAGCACATCAGGCATTGTAAATGTGAGGGATGCCCATCAGACAAGGTTATGGAGGTGAAAAAAACAGAACACGTAAAAAAAGCAGAGCAAGAACAAGAACACCAGCCCTCCCCCAGCTGCCAGGGATATGCTTTAACTGATGCATTGGGAAGGTTATTCTGTGCCACCCTTCAAAGTGACAATGGAATCCACTGGATTGTGTGATTATCAAATATGAAAAATGAAAGTTGCAGTAACATATTAATGTTACATGAAATAATTTCAAAAAACCCTGAGTCTCATTAAAAAGTTAGTGGAGATTTATATTCAGCTCTGAAAGTGTTGAGACATCCTTTGATTTCACAGCAGTTTTGTACTGATTTTAACCTACAGAAGGACAGATTTTTTTTTTAAAGTTATTCAGACATTTAACACAGTACACTGTGCCCACTGGGATTTTTAAGGAAGCCTAGACATGTAATTCTTATTAGTGACAGTTTTGAAATGCCCTCTGTCATCTCATCAACATTCTTGGCATTTAAATAACTTTACAGACATGGCTCAAATTGAAGATTTTTCTGCCTCTGCTGCTGCATCTCAGGAAAATTGTAGAATCCGATTCAAATACTGACAGGACACGTGAATTGCTGCTTTCCTTCCAGGGAGGCAGCTCCATTCACTGAAATGGTAGAACACGAGGACAACTTTTGGTTTTTTTGTCTTACTCAGTCAAATTTACTGGAATAGTAGTCAGTTTAGATTTTGAAAAGGAACAAGTAGATCTTACCCTATATTTTAGAGACAACAAATGTCTTACTGAAAATAATGTTTAGGCCACAAGGTATTTTTTTCATAAGGCTGCCAAATCACATATTACATAGATTTCTCTATGAATACTTGTTATGCTTTTTAAAAATGTGATGCATACAGGAATATTTTGTTCAGCTTCTCAGTTAAGAACTGTATTAATACACATATATGATCGACAAACAATTTAAAAGTTGCTTTAACAAGAAGCAATATCTTGGCCAAGCAGCTTTTAAAACATTATTCTGTTCATTCAGTTATCTATTTTAAAATAAATAAATAAAATCTGTAAGATTTCCTCACTTTGTCCAGCTATTAAAACCTGAACAAGCTGTTCCCCTAAGAGGGGGCCTTGAGGGAACTGGAGAGTCACCCCACACATGAGCCTCAGGGTGCTCAGCTAGAAGACAGGGAGACACTGAGGGCCCCGACAAGCTGAGAGCAACCACAGCCAGGGCAAACCTGCCTGCACAGGCCAGGGATGTCCAGAGAGATCACAAAAAATCTATGCTTATTCCAGACCATAACTTCCTACCTGAACCCCTGGTGTACAACTGCCTGTTGCTTGCAATGAAGTTCAGGCACAGCAGTTTAGAAAGGTCCTGTGGCACCAGGCACAGAATCGGGCAGACTGGAAGCAACACTACTCATTTGCACTTAAACCCACATAAATCATACTTCTGCCTGAAAAAGTGTCACCTATCACCATCAGACGCTCGGATTACTCTTGTGAAAAGGCATTTTTGTTTCTCCACATAATCCACAGCACTGTGTCCCTGCTACTCACTCTCACTGCGCATGGTCAGCCGCCCTTGGCTGGGACTCAGACACTTCGAACTGACAACAGTTCAACAAAATATGTACTTTGCTAGTTTCAGATGTTTCAGAGTAATAAGACACAGAAAATTAAAGACAAAATAACACAAGAGGATTTGGCCAGCAGTATCCAAATCCAACCGTTTTCAACTTTTCTTTGGAATAACTAATAAAAGTTTCCCTTAACTGAAGATGTAAAGTCAAGTGATGTACAACTCCGACCTCAGCAGGAAGTGACGGTGCAGAGAAGATTAAGGTTTAAGTGCACTAAATTATCTCAGAACATTTCCCTTTCCACCAGCTTGCAGCCAAAACTAGCTTCTTGCTAGAAATGAGACTTGCCAAAATCAGGATGCCTGGCAGATGCCATCTCAGAGACCAACACGAAGGAGCATTCTCAAGAACCCAACTCTTTCTCCCCCTCAAGTTCAAAAATCTGCAAAAATATCTGTTTAGTGTCATGAGGTTGAATGTTGCTATGAAACCACCTTGCCCATCATTTTGTTCATTACTTCCAGTTCTTAATTGTTTGGACCAAGTCAGGCCAGCTCATCTTTAATTGGAATAAAGAGTTAATCTTTTATACAAAGGACCCAGCTGAGTCTTTGTATGTGTTTGAATGTGTAAAGGGCTTTTGGCAGTTTAGAGTGTGTGTGGTGTTAGCGGGATTTAGCTCATTAGCAAACCACAAAAGCTCTGCTGACACTGTACTCTGGATAAAATACATGAGGCCAACCTACACCCTGTGGACATGTACAGCATAACTACATAATAAACAGGCATTTATTAATAATTTTATCTGTCACACATGTAGAAGGAGAGGGTGAGAAGTCAAAAGCTGTCATATGTTGCAACTAAGAAGGCATAATTAAAATGATAAGTGTCATGTGATTATAACCCTTGAAGAATTAATCTAGCATGAAACAACAATGGTGTAAATACAACAGCATATGTTCCAAAAATTAATTTCACATAATAGGCAGCTGATGTAAGCACTTAGACCCAATTATGTATGGTCATACAATAGCAGCTGATGCATGGAAAAATCCCTTCTATAGTGTATACTAGAATAATCCCATTATAAATGAATGAATGGAAAGACTCCTTTAAAGTCTTTGCACCAGTGTGTATTTACAGACAAAGCAGAATTTATGGAAATATTATGTAGCTTTAACTTCTCCTCTAATTCGTTTTCAAGGTTTAACTTTTCAAACCAGACATTTCTCAGACCATTAGCTGTTCTGCAGTAGCAGGGTTTGTGATGTCAGCAGTTACAACCTACAGATTTGCTTAACCTAAATTTTAAAAAAATTAAGCTAATTATTTAATTTTATAATTTCCACTTTACTCAAATTAGACTGGATTCCTAATATTGTTATACCCAGTTCTCACTCTGAAGTTAAACATGCCATAATACTGCAAACTGCAAAAGATGGAACTCAAGAGATTAACAACCAATGAATGTTATGGGGTAAATCTTGAATGTTTTGGCTGTACTTATATTAACATTTGCTTTAATACTCTGATTAAAATGTTTCTCATAGTGAAAGTGTGAGTAGTTTATACATAAATTAAGCATGGTTGTGTGCCAATTTACCCTGATCACATGCACACGAGCTTTGCTCTGTTTGTCTATTGACCTCACCTCTGGTTGCGTGCAATGCAATGTCGCATCCCAAGTTTCAGCTTGAGAGCACAATGTGCATCCAAAGTTTTAAACCTGGAAGCACTGATAAGACTTCAGATGCGCACAGATTACCTCCTGACAATGACAGAAATAAACTCATTCTACAGAGAAACTGAATTTATCAATTAAGTTTTGGTCCAGAAATCACTTCGGATGCTTGTAAGGTCAATCAGAATGACCCACCATATGTTTCGATAGGCTTCTGTTCTCTTCCAAATTGCACAACTTTTAGTTATGAAGCTGTGGATATATCTACTTCTACCCCTGACCAATGACACTTCATGTTTCTGCTTAGAAAAGCTAGGAGCAAATTACATTCCCTGTGTCTCTGGAGTCATATATTAAACAAGAGAAAATACAATGGAAGTATTATAGCACTGTGACAAGTAAACAATGTTATCTGCTCCCTGGAATTAATGTTGAACTGTAAAGAAATAATATTCTGGGTGCCATGCTGGGCAAAAAACCCAACTCAGAGGTAAAAACAGACATGGAATTATCTATTCAGCTGATGACATAGAAGTATATCTGGCAAATACTTAAAAAAAGGACAACATTTAATGAACAAAGTTTTCACTAGAGAGAAAAAATGTACAGCGTGTCTCTAAAACTTCATTTGTAGCGTATGCTTGTACTTGTTTTTACCTGGGAATGTATTTTATTCTTTCAGTGTGCTGAAGAATGAGAATGAATGCATACAGCTCATTAAGCTGATTATTAACACAGTTCTTACTGACTAAAGACACATCTGGACTTTAAGCAGAAACAGCAAGAGGTGGACAAGATTAAGAGCAAACAGTATTTTTTAGTGGGAAAACTCAGTGACAGAACTACGGGTCCTTTTTGGGAAAGTAAATAAAGTGTTATCTCTCTGGAGAACACAGGGTTTTGTTGGCATCTAATGAATTTCCAGGTGGAAGCTGCAGCCAGGACCCAGGTGTGCTTTCACCTGTTACTTAAGTAGAGCAAACCTAAAAGTTTCACAAGCAGGAAGCAATAGACTTTGCACTCAGGGGGAGCATTGCACAACAGGGGAGTGACTTACTAACTTAGGGACTGGGGAATTGAGAGTAAAATGAACAAAAAGGGCAAAAAACCCAAACAAAGTACCACACCTTTTTTGTTTGTTTTTCCAAAACATGATATGCTTCCTGTAAGTCAGAAAAAGAAACAAATATTAAGGGGAAATAAAACCTCTTGAAAGGAAAAGAAAATTAGAGAAGGCCGAACACTAATTGTTTACCTGGAATAGGAAAGGAGAGCTTCTGTTTAAAGTTAATGCATTTACCCAGATTTTGAAATTTCACTTGACATTTAATTCCAGCCACTTGTAAACTATTGATTAAATTAGGGTTCTGAAAACACTGACACGGGCAAATGACAAAATACTACTTTAAGAGACTACTAGTCACAAAACCAGCCTGGCTTCCTGAAAGCAACCATTAGCACTACATTCTCTTGGGAAAACACCCTACAAACAACACTTGCCTCCACTATACAAGTGTTCCAACATACAGCTTCTGACAGACTGTGCAAGCTACTCCAAGGCAAAAAGCCACACAAGGTATTCACAAGAACAGCCGTTTAAGCCTTCACTTCTGTGCAGGGCAGGCTATACAACCCTCTATCCCACACCCCCAGCAGATCGCTGGGTTCTGCAACCTTCTCAAAGATGAAATGAGCCAGTAGATTGGTCTGATATACACCAACCTGACTGGCCCCACGAGGATCCATTCTGACAGGAAGGGATTACTGGACTTTGCTTAGTCCTTTCTATTCCTGGATATATTCCTTAAAATCTAGTATTCCTTTATATTCCTTAAAAGACCAAACCTCTACAAGGGCTCACGTACCAATACAGCTTTGGGTCCATGAACTTCTCTCTACACAGAAATAGGAAGTCCCCATGAATGGGTCAAGGAAATTCACTTCAGCCAAGGATCCATCAGAACTCCTTCAATTTTTCAGCTAATTTTATTTCAATAGACACAAAAGAGCTCATTACAAAAGGGCAAAGGGAGTTTTCCCTATTCTCCCCTGCCCTGCTCAGGATTTGATGTATATGATGGCACACTGTGTGGCTGTGTGTGCATGGTGTGTACAAGCAAGTCGGCAGTGGGTTTGATCGTGTAGTGCTTCAGCTACAAAGTTAAGGAGAAGCTGCATACAGGTATTCCTGGGTGAAATCTTATCTTTATCAAACAAGGCCACACATTTGGGCATGGAACTCATACCAGCTGTACCTAAGCGAATGTTACTAAGAAAGGAAATAACGAATTGGGAAGTATTTGAAGTTCTGACCTTTCACCCCCAGCACCATGATTCAAGCTAACCCTGAAGACCTGACTATGATCTATCAATGATTTCTGGTTTAGATCCACAATAGTTAATTTGTTTCATGCTGGGAGAAGTTCCTTGATATGGTTTAAAAACTAGACCATTAGTAATGGCACATTAGCTATTTGTGCAGAATCATGCACATGAGCTCACGTTAAGCACTGAATAAAATAGCAGGATACACAAGATTCTGGAAACACTGTGTTGAAAAACAGCTATGAATTTTGAAAATAGGAGTTAGGTTACATTCTTTTTTTCTCTCAATAGAAAAGTCCTGAGTGACTGAGCAACAAAGTACTACTGGACTTCATGTCGTTAAAATTAAAGTACTATCTGATGAATTTACAAGAGTGGACTCTTCAAAGGCCACTTTATTACAGCTTTCAGAAATATTGCTCTATTAGAGATGGATTTCATCAGTTAGAAGGGTGACATTACTCAGTATTAATGAAATATAGCAGAACACCTGAGGATGTACATATCTAATTTTAAATGAAATAATTTTTTATGTTTTCATGGATAATAAAGAACACTGCCTCTGAGTGGAGAGAAATGCTAAGAAGCCAGAGGTTATGGGAGGATCATTTAGTGATGTTATAAAATCCCTGGCAACACCAAAGTGGCAATAAGTAATACATGTTCCCCTCTCAATAATTGTGGAAAGGCTACACACCAGAGCTTTATTCATGCAGTTCATTTGATCTGCATTTAAAAGCAACAGATTTTCTTCCTTGCTTTTCCTCCAATTTCGCTGTTAAGTAAATATTTAAATTTTTGTCTATGCCACACAAACTTCACAAATTATCTAAATAAATAGCCAAGATGAAGGGATAATGTTTTATCAGCAGCTTTCCCCCTCTTAACAGTTGTTTAAGAAGAATACTGAGATAAAAAGGAAAGGTTATTACACTTGGACAACCTTAATTCTTCAGGGAAAGATGCACAGTTTAATAAAAGCAGTCAACCATCTGCTGCTCCCGAGGTCTGCATGCAGATGGAGCAGCCTTGCAATTGTGCCAGCCCAGAGACAGCAGATATATCCCTTCTAGGGCTGGGAAAAAAACCCTGCCAGGACATAATCCCTTCTCACCAGCGGCACAGGCTCAAGGAGCAGTGGGACTCTGGGTGCCACTGCTGTGAACCCCTAGTGTTCACTCCACTAATGTGGCTGCATCCAGGCTGTAATCTCACATTTTAAAAGATAGAAGTTGGATTTTCTTTTTAATGCCATGAATTTAAAGAAGAGTTGACAGATTAACGGTTCTTCTCACATCCTTAAGTTTAGCAAGTAACTGTCCACGTGGTTGAGTACACAGCACAGAGCATGACAGGTGAGGCTGGAATGTTATGGGAGACACATACCAGTTTTCCTACAATTTTATGGGTTGTTACAAGGAAAGGAGGTGGCAGATTAGAAACCACAACATGGATGTACAGATCTTTATGCTGGGAAGAGATATGGACATATTGGAGATAGTCCAACAAAGGGTCATGAAGATGATTGAGGGACTGAAATGATAGGATCTCTTCTAAAGGGAAGGGCTGAGACATCTGGGGTTGTTTAGCCAAGAGAAGTTTCAGGGGGGGATCTTATCAATATAAATGCCTGAAGGGACTGTGCAAACAAGACTGAGTCAGGCTATTTCCAGTGGTGCCCAGTGATGAGGCAATGGATATAAATGGAAATACAGGAGGTTCCGTATGAACATCAGAAAACACTTATTCTGAACACAGAAAACACAAGGGTGACCAAACACTGGCACAGATTGCCCAGGGAGGTTGTGGAATCTCCATTCATGGAGATATTCCAAAGCCACCTGAACATCTGTCTGCTAAACTGGCTGTAGATGGCCCTGCCTGAGCAGCATGATTGGACAAGAGGACCTCCAGAGGTTTCTTCTAACCTGAACCATATTATGATTTCAAGAGTAATAAAGTCTGCTTAACAATCTGATATAAGTTTATATTCATCAGGAATTGAGTTCTCAGGAATGGAATCTTACACACTGGATCACAGATTAAGAAATTGGTTATCCAGTCAGGCACTGCAAGTTGACTTGTACAGCCTCCCAGAGGTTTTTGATACCAACATTTCCAACCTGAGTACACACAGCAAAGAGATCACACAGACTGTCGACCCAGAGTAGAGGAAGGTTTAACTGTGGTTTTCCTGAAAGCTCTCAGCAGGAGTCAGTATATACTTCTGAGAACATAAGAGTTGAGGGTCACAGCATTGCTCTGTTTCACTTCTAATAGATTTCCCACTCTTGGAAACGTTTTTTCTTCAGGTTTATACACAGTGTGATCTCTAGCAGTGCATCAGCTGAAATGATCAGTGCAGTGTGGAGAAAGTGGAGCCACATCTACCCTTTGCTTAGGGATCTGCCCCAACCATCGTTAGCAGCACCACAGCTGGGGATACTAAAGAAGCAAGAAGAAATTTTCTGTGTTCTTTCACCTTTTTATCAGCACAAATTACTCTGTGTAGTGTATCATTCAAAGACAAAGACATTCAGGCGTGTCAGACTTCTCTGGACAACTCATAGGAAGGTGGAGAGAAAAAAAGTTACTCATCCATTAAATTTTTTTTATACTAACTGACATCCAATTAAGATTACCATAACAAGGCAGACTTTGGAACTGATTTGACTGAGGTAACAATAAGAACCTGTGATATTTGAACTTGTGATTTTCTGAGGTTTGCTCTAACCCTTCCAGGTGTTTTGTAAAGAGGATTTGGAACAACCTACTGTATTCTCACTTGCTGTTTGAAACAAAATGGCATAAGTGAACCTCCCATTTCAAAGTACAGGTGCCAACACGAAATGTCGCACTCGCGTTGCAACAGATTAAAACCCAATTGCTGCAGACAACATCAAACAGAAACAGAATTACCTTTCAATATTGGGACAGAAATCATGAGCCTAAGAACTTAAGGAATAGCAAGCACAGGGTTCCAGGAGTAACCGAGACTAGTGAAAGAGTTACAAGCGAGTGTTTCCCTAAACCCTTAGCAAAGAACTGAAGAGCATTTTCCTTTAGATTTGGAAAAGGAGTAAATAAAATCTCTATTCATTCTGTGCTGTTGCTCTATCAAGTGCAGATGATTACCATTGCCTCCTGTAGACCAGAGCAGTATGAACTTCATCTGACATTCTGAGATAGTTTAAGTCAATATTATCATTGAATGGGACCCATTGATCAACCAAGTGAAGCAGCAAAAAAAAGGATTCCAGCTTGAGGAAAAATTCACTTGGGAAACTGCAAGCCTGGCTTGACAAAGCTGAATTCTTTGTGCATTGACTGAGTTAAAACTGCAGCCTGTACAGCCAACTCCAGGCAATTACAGCCTAGATTTAGAAGCAGGCTGCAGTTAAAGTAGCTTCCTGACCAAGATTTCACTTAGGGAGGTCAGTAGTTGAAGCTTGACCTGGTTTGAGTGGACAGAGCCAATAATATGGTTTGATATAGTTATGTGGTCAGCCAAAACACTACTTAATTACAGCCTTGCCAGAAGCTTGACTTTCTAATGAGAGGTTGGTTGTAGCATTACTGTTTCCCTAATCTTACTTTTTCATTTGTCACACTTTAGCAGAGAAAAAAGATCAGAAGTAAGGAGAGGAAAGGGAGTGAAGCAAAGGACGGAACTGCATCCCAGCTGGTCCAGAGAGCTCACAGTGGTAGAAGTATCTTCTAAACCAAGAGCTGCTCTTTGAACTGCCTGCCGAGATCTGCCTCACAGACAACACTGTAAGGCTTTTTCTAATACCTTTCTGGTACACAGATGGTTTGTTCCTTGAAGCAGCAGGGAAACAGGTCTGTAATAAATCATCACACATGGCTCCTTTAAGGTGAGTATGTGATAAGTATGGTGAACTAGGGCTGTATTCTGGATAATGGCAGTGAGCTGGGAAACAGAAATAATGGTTACATACCTCAAATTAGTGCATCCCTCTCTGTAATCAAAAGTGCACCATGATAATTCATCAGAAACATGGATATTTCTTTTTACTGTTTTCCTGCTGCAACTATAAAGATGACTACTAATGTCCAAGGGCTGTTCTCAGGTGAAGTTATTTATTCATATCCCACTGAAAAACACTGCAGACCATTTATTATCAGTTAATCAAATGAGCATTTGTAAACCTCCTGTAATTTTATCCCCAACTGAAAAAACAAGTGTTCCATTTTCAGCTTTCATTTGACTTCACTAAACTGCAGAGGGAGATTTCAAGCAGTGTGAATACTGTAGGTCCCTGGCTGTAACAAATTACAACCAAGAAAACTATTTTAATACAACAGGCACTGGACTGGAGGTGTTTTTTCCATTTTGTATAGGTTATATATTGCTTTCATTACCATAGCATCTGGGCAGCTTTCATTAACACATTAAGTAACATTACTAACTTGCCACATGCAGTTGGCTCCTCTGAGCATCTCCCAGGAAAACACTGTATTCAACACGTGCATGCAACATGAGTTTTTTCTTTGTTCATTACTGACTCCCTTTACCAGGATGGTAACAATCATTTATTATCCAGAAATCTTAAATATTCATAATAAAGGGTTTACATCACATTATAATCTTAGATTTAGAAACAGACAAAAAATCCAGTCACATTTTCTAATTGTGCCCACTGTTTAAAGAAATTCCCCAAAAATGTAACTTGCTCCTCAGAGTCAGCTGACACATCTTAGACTCATCCTTAGATGTTTCTCATTCTGCAGTAATTGCAGTAACAATCTCTACAGAGAGGAGAGCCCATTATTCACATTTACAGGCTATTTAAACATTGTCAGCATTAGATAAATGACAGCCTGTGCTGGGCTGCTGTACATGAGCCCCAACCCTGCACAAGGGGCCCAAGTCTCACCGTCCTACTCTGCTTCAAGCCAAAGCACTGCTGCCCTGACTTAATCCAGAAAAATATTCAAAACATACATTTCAATTTTGGGCACTTTATTCAAATCTGAAGGCAACTAGTGACAGAAACACCCTAGAAGATTGATATGGTTTGAAGCATGTTATGTATGGCTTTGCTGTTCAACTTGCAAGTAATTTGTAAAGCGGGTCTGTCCTGACTATGAAACATTGTATCAGTGTGATTGGAATCAATAGTTCCTGCACTGTCATTTGTCACATATTTACAAGCCTGAAAAATAGTTCATTTTGTCCTGATCCTATAACTCAAAAGATTGAATCAGAACCCTGGAGGGATCTTCGAGTGCGACACATTCATTACTGGTCACTAGTCTTTGGTGACGCTGCGATCACCGAGGCACCAGGAAGGGAATACAACTTGGATTTAAAACAGGGAGGCTCCTGCATGTGTTATCTGCTCCAGCACATTAAAACCTTGTTGTTAAGCTGCATCTGCGCTGTTTTGCTGCAGTTAACTTAAAAACCCAAACTTATTTGTATTGCAACTTGCTTTTCAGTTTTAATTTCCCTCTTTAGGGGAGCTTTCAGGATTTTTGCCTTGGCTTTTCAACTTATTCCAGGTACTGCAAAAGTTTTAAGGAACAAACCTGAGCCATGGAGTAGTCAAAAACTCATTTACGTTTTCTCTTTAAGCTT
This sequence comes from Pseudotriccus pelzelni, assembly GCA_035584735.1. Lineage (NCBI taxonomy): Eukaryota > Metazoa > Chordata > Aves > Passeriformes > Tyrannidae > Pseudotriccus > Pseudotriccus pelzelni. The sequence goes on from JAWMRA010000016.1 coordinate 13,139,683, forward strand.
CCTTGAAATCAGCTTTTATGAAAACAAAAAATTTAAAACTTTCTTTCTTGAAAGATTTTTACTGCACAGTACACGTCTCCCCCTAATGCTGTACTCTGAAAGCTCAGCCCAGCATCTGAACTTCCCCTTAAGTCTCAAAGGCTAAAAATCATTTATAGCCTTACAGCAGTCTGTGGCCCAAGCTGGCAGTTCATGACCACGAGGTAACACCTTCCCATAGGAAGAACCTCAGACTCACTTTCATGTTCCACCCCCACATTCTATGAACTGCCAGGATCTCACCACTAACTCTGAACAGACAGCAGAGACATCCTGTACCAACCTTAGGTTAAAAAGTGAGGCCTGATAGCTTCTGGGATGTCTTGTCCATCTCCTGCTGCTCAGTCTGGAAGTCACGCCCTGCCCTCTTCCAGCCCCCAGAACAGAAGGGATCAGTAAATGGTGCCCCTTACAGAAAGCACTGCTTCCCACATTTAAACCAGCATCTAGGGAGCAGGACTCCATTCCCCAACTTCTTTCTCACTCTCTGTATTTGGCAAAGTATTGCTTATTAGGCAAAAATGCCCTTAGCATGGTCAATAATGTGAATATCAAGGTTATGAATGTAAGAAAAGCAATACTGAGAGCCTGTGCTCAATCACTGGACACACATACGGTCTGCAAATACACATACGGCCTGGGGTGAAAACACTTCACTGTTATGTAGTTTTCCGGTAAATAACATTTTCTGATAAAATAGTGATTTTAAAACCTTCAATCAGATTTAGTGACTTGCGTATAAAGCAGCAAGCCGAAGTGTCACCTCTACCTAGAAAAAATGCAGAGTATTGCTTCTTGGATCAGACCTAAAATAAGAGTCCAATTCTTTGTGTCAACAAAGAACTCAGCCACCATTTCAGGAAGAAGTTCCTTTGAAACTACCAGCTCTGCAAATTAACAAAACCATCAGAGTCACCTTTTCAGGGTATGTAGCTTAAGACTGTATAAGGACCTCAGTTACAGTAATTCTGTTTCTCAGAGTGTGAGAGGCATGAGAAGGGACAATATCTGAAGGGGATGGATTAACAGAACCTAAAATACAATTTCAGTAGAAAAAAAGAAAAGATTAACCAAAAATACAATTTCAGGAAAACTTTACTTCTGACTCATAACTGATAATCTTCAAAAATGAACCAGCATTTCCAATAGCATCTCAGGAGAAAAAACCCTCTGATGAGAACTGTGAGCCAGGACTACCTGGGCAGACACTGCCCAGGCCCTGCTCAAATTAGGCTATACCAGGGCAAAAACCAGCCCCCATTTTTCTGCCTCTAACTGTCAAAATACATTTAAATATGACCTGAAAAAGGTTCATGAATTCAGTTGTAACAATCACCTTGGTTTTCAACCCTTATTTGTTGTAATCAGAGGGTATATAAGGCTGTATAACATTTTTTATGGTATTCTATATCCCTGCAGAAGTATTTTGAATGCAAAAAGAAAAAAGTAAGCAGCAGTTTTACACATGAAAGCTACAAGTGGATGCCACCATTGACTACTCCCAGCAATTTTATTCACTTTGCATTTTCACAGATATAAAGACTCTTTAGGGATGGTGGGGGCACTGAGTAAAAATAAAGGAGTCAGAATTCATGCTTACGACTAAGAAAAGAACAGGAAGAAGCCAGTGCAATACCTGGACCCTCACCAAGTAGGGCAGATTATCCAGACTTGGAATGGAGTAGAGAAAGAGAAACTATCATGAAAACAAGGTTTGCCATTTTACTCCCCTTTCCCTCCCATAAAGATGCAGGAGGGTGGTCCCACCTTTCCTCCTACCTCAGCATTTCACCCTGCCTTGGCATCGTTTATTCTTTCCCAAGATACCATCCCATAGACCAGAGTTTACTGCACCTCCAGCCCTGCCATGGGACTTCCCCCTTTACCCTCCCCAGCAACACTGTCCACCCAGTGCCAGCACCACCCTGGCACCAACTCCTTCCCACTTCCTTCCCAGCACTGACCAGCTCACTACTTGCAGCTGCCTCTTCTCTCACCTTCACAGCTGGTAATTTCAGGTTTAATGGGTAGTAGACAAAATTCCTCTTGCCACACCACACATCTATTTCTCTCCTTTGCTTTATTTCAGGCTTTTTATCTCCAAGCACGTGTTCTCACCCATCTCCCTCCCCCCAAACTTCTGAAACTCTTTTTTTTAAAGACCCTTCTATTTTTTGTTGGATTTCAGACATACTCCTCTTAGCATCTCCCCCGCCCTCCAGGCCATCTGTACAGTTTAGCCTTCTCCTTTTGCCTTCTCAAGGAGTGATAGACAAGGTCTCAGGAAAAAGACAAGATGACTGTTACCAAATATTGTAAGAGTTCTTAGACACTAAAATGCTTCTAGCTCAGTAGGTAAAAAAAAAAAAGAAATTCAAACATAGAAATACTAGTATTTCTGCTAATTCCGTAAAACTTCTGCCAAACTTTTGTATTTTACACTGACAACAATGATTTCCTCAAAACACCATTATGTCCACATTATAAATTCTTCCCCTTACAGCTGCAGTAAGAATGGAGTGCCAGGATAAGGTCTTTTTTCTATGTATGAACCAGAATGACCCAGGTTACCCTGTCAAGTCTGACTCAGGCAGTTTTTGGTAAACAGGTAATAACCAGCAGGCCACAGAGTGCTTCCTAATACTGTGCAACCAGTTCCAGACATAAGGAACAAATTCAGAGCTAATAGGTCACAGAAACAGAAGAGGGTAAATTAAAGGTATCTAAGGAGCTGGGAGTTGGTCAAAGAATTTTATTCTTGCAATGATGTTCAGGGCCCAAAATCAAACCAAGCAGTCCTTGCTCTGCCTGTTTCCAAGAGGCAGAGCTCTGCCTGTTTCCAGGGTCTTCCTCACCCCTTCAAACCACATTTATGTGTATCTTTCTTGTATCACTTGTCATTTGTCAGAAACATTAATAGGGTTTAGAGCCTTTAAGCTTTTCTTAATCATCACTCGTGTTAATCTGCACACTTCCTAATTCTTCATCTGTTAGCCTTAAACATCTGATGAAGTTTAAGTAAATCTCTGCTATCTTCATTTGCAAAACAGTTAATAACTCTGCTGTTTAATATCTTATCCTTTAATCTGTACTACAGCATCAACCACTAAGAAGATCAGGTTTTTTAATATTTGTCTCCTGACTTTACAGCAAACAGGAACTCTAGCAACAGGTGAAATGCATTTCTTTAATTATACCCCATTGCCACTGAATCTCCTAGCCTTTGCTCTTCATTAGAAACATCCAAGAAAGTAAAACAAAGAAACCAAAGCATGAGAATGGTACCACAGCTAGCAATCTGGTGATGAAGTCCTGTTCCCTACATTTCCACTACATTCCCTGTATTCTTAAATATTTTCTGTCATCAATTTCCTCACTGTTTTTCATCATGGAGTTGCACGCTCCTTCAGTCCAGGAGGATTCAGTTACATGAAACAAAGCAAGGGTGAGCACATACAGCACCAGCAAGATCTCTTACCTGTGCCCCAACTGCTCTCCTCAGACAGCCCCGCAGGTACCGCACACCACTCTGGCTTTCAAGTGTCCTTATGTAGTCAGCCATGGAAAGGCACAAGATGCCTTTTATCTGTCCTCTTTTGTCAGTGCAGCTTCTTGAAGTATTTCTTTTTCTGTCCCAGAGTCATTTCGGTCACTAAGCTCGCAAGTTCCACAGAGCGAGCTGTGTCTGGAGGATGGTGAGAGGCTGCTGCTCAATTCTGTCATGATGGCAGGAGCAAGCAGGGAAAGCTGGGCTAGCACAGCTCTCCACAGTGAGCTCTTTGGCTTCTTCACTCATGGGCCCTGGAAACCATGGAGGCAGGACCCACAGAGCAACAGCATGTCATGGTACAGCCAAGTGCTGTACACACAAGCCATTTTTCCAGAGCACAGGCACAGTCAGCCATACTCAAGCAGTACAGCAGCATCTCTGTCCTCACAGGTTTTGGCAGCCTCAGAAGCACACAGGCTCCCTCACCCTACTGCCAGGTCTCAGCCTCTTGCCCCTCACAGGGCTCCTTCTTGTAGCCTCCCTCAGGTGCTCAGGGAGGTAGAAGACACCTGAAGCTCATTAGCTCATTGGCACTTCCTAACAAGGTCTACAGGAGCCACCTGAGGGGAAGGAGACATTCCTGAGGGGAAAGGAGATGTTCCTGAGGGCACTGAGATGTCTCGAGTTCCCTGTCTCAGTTCAGACAGAATTTGATACTGTGGCTACAGAATCTTCCTTAAAATCGGCATCCAGCGCAAGCCCATATGGCTGATCTGGTGTTCGGATTTTGAGTGCCTCTTATCTCTCCTCCACACCTGAGGTGATTTGAGCCATGGCAGCCCCCAGCCAGGCAGGTGTGAGACCCTGGATCTGAATCTCACTGAATTATTGATACGGGTCAGAACCAACTCACTGAGAGTGCGTGCGTTGCACGTGGAGAAGGGCTGTGCCCGGACCTGCAGGTCCGTGGTAAGGCTTGCACACAAGCCCCGTGCTGAGGGCGCAGGGCACTGCTGAAGGCACAGCTGAGCCCGGGCTGTCAGTCAGGGCAGACCGAGCACACCACACCTGTGCAGCCTGCACCTGCCTACAGCACAGCCTGCTCTGGCCTGGAAGGCACTGATGGGACATCCTGCCCGGGAGGGAAAACTCGACAAAACTCTATAAAAACAGCAGCAAATGCTGACTGCCCCAGCAAGGCACACTTTATCCTGTACATGGCTTTCATGAGGTAAAATTTTATTTTCTGCCTTCCTTGAGAATGCAAAGTTTGTAAGGCAACATTTGTCATCATTATGGGACAATATGAGCAGCTATTGCAAAACCATTCTAAGAATTGCTGAAGATGGCTGCTATTCAGGAATAATTTCCTTTTCCAGAGACTGTTGTCTCTTAATTGGTATGACTCAATAGTAAACTAAGCAAGCAGAAAAAAGCATTAGTTTTACCTGAAATTGCCAAGAAACATGGAGATTCTCAACGTGAGAAGTAGTCTAATAGAGATACACATACACACACAAACTCCCCCACAGAAAAATGTTGTCGATTCTTGACACATGAATGGAAATATTTATACTGTTGGTTACAAATAGCTGCTCAGAGTTACTGCAGACACAAAATCACCTATTATTTCTTTTTTTCCAACTGAAAATTTGTTTTCAGTAACATCTGATCTGATCTTTTATACAGGAGATGCTTGCACTGGAGGAAAAACCTAGAAATTATCTCCCATGGCTCTGATATATCTGCATAAAAATTTTATGGAGAAGTAGAGCGCTCACATAATTCATCAAATCATAAATAGTTGACAGGTCTTAACAATGGCAATCACATAGCCAGACAGCCAGAAATTCAACACCCCCAAGCAAGCTAACACCAACCTGTGAGTAAGATGTATTACTTACATCAGTGCTTTCTCTCGGTGTAAACCATTTTCTTTTACTAGCTTTGATTTCCTGTTCTTCACATCTGTGGAAGATTTTACGGAATACTTAATGAAATCAGAGGCAGGGGCACTGCTGTCCCCTGCCCACACTAAGTCTGGGTGGTTTTGACTAGCCTGGGATGATGGGGACAGGCTGTGACCACTCCATCAGTCCACTGCAGTCCTTTCTGACTTTACATTCTGGTCACAAGCAGCCCCTCAAGGGTGCCAGCAAGGGGTATTTTGCTTGCACTTACTGAACCTCCATCATTTTCTTGTGACCACAGTGATAAAGCTGTGATCACTGTCATCATGGCATAATTACAAATGGCATGATACATGCTATGGGATGTCTAGTATTTCTAGGAGTAAAGAAAGGGTTTTCTTGAGATGACCACATAGGCTAAAACCAGCCAAGTATTTTTTCTTTCTTTGTAACATCACTAAAACCAGAACTAACGGCATTCAAAAGGTAAGTTTTGTGATGTGTCCTAATTGAATGAGTAAAGGTCATTTTCAGTAACAAAGGCCAATGTAACTGAGTGACTTACAGCCACCTGGGCAGATAAAAAGCTGTGGTCAGGGGACACAGTGCTAAACACTAGAGTAAACCTCGAGGTTTGGGAAAAGGAATGGAGAGCTTCAAGACTGGATCTACCCACGGACAGAAAACACTACAAAGCTGTCTGTTCAACCAGCCTACAGAGGAGTAATACCTACTGAACTATGAGCAGCATTTTCTACATGTATCTGATGTCCAAGCATCATGGCAAAGCCTCTCACTATATATTGCACTCAACAAGTTCCCAAACACCGTTTCCAAACTGTGGGTTCAGACAGAAAATTCAACAAGTCCAGTGGAGGGGGCATTCTCTCTCAGGTTTTGGTAGCAGGAGAGATGATGACTGGGTATTTGAACGTCAGGACTCAGAAAGAATTTTCTTTTTCATATGTAGTAAACTAGAGGGAAAATACCCCAGAGAACAAAGAAAGGAGTAGTTTACTCCACAACATGAACATATTTTATGACAAAGAGTCCACAACATCTTGGAAAGCAACCTTCTTGGGAAGCAGCCTATGCCACCTTCTGGTCGTCACTCAGTCACACAAATACACTGTGTAGGACAGGTGATATCCTTGAACCAACAGGACAGTCAGCACTAATAGAGAAGGGGATAGAAGAGCCTACCACAGAGAGGGCACAGCAGAGAATTTCACAGTTTGTTTTTGAGACCAGTGTGTATACAATACCATCCAGCTCCATTTACCTGTTGGTAAAACAGAAGCTTCCAGAGCTTAACCAGCAATTTCTCAGAAAGTTCTTTGTTTGTTTTAATACATATTGCAAGCCCTTGAAATGAAGTAAACAGAAAAGAGAAGAAGATATGCAGAAACAGGGGTTCATGCCAAGCTCCATTACAGGTGCTGAATGAAAGGTGGATAAAGCTTTGTCAACTAAAACAATTATTGCTCCTCTTGTGGCTATTACTTCTGTATTATCTAAGCATTGCTTGCGTTGTCGTAACTTGAGTTAGGGAAAAGTAACTCCCTGTGGTAGGTAGGTTTATTAACTCCGAGACCTCAGGAGTAAGTTGTGACCGAGCCAGTGTTCACTGCAGGGCTTGCACAGCTCCCAGGGAATGGCTTTTTCTTAAGATTATGTTTCTAGTGCCAGCGAAGGAAGCAAACCTGATACTCATCTTCCTGCCTCCCTCTGCTTTGCAGCCTTCTTTGGGAATTTGCATTTCTCATGTACTCATATCAGTTGCACAGTAGCTTGCGTTTTGTACAGCAAGGAGAGATTCAAACTTTTTACGGTGCTGGCAGTCTGTTAGTCAAACCGCCTTTTTGAGTCAGAGCTTTTGAAAAGGATATATCTGATGCTGATAAGATGCACTTTTCCTCATGACTAGATCAGTGATGAGAGAGATCCTTCGATTGTAAACTGAGTAATGTGAAAGAAGCCTTAGATGCAGAAGTTCATGCATTAGTTTTCATGTAGAGCTCCTGCATCTGCAATAATGAGGTGTTTATTAATAACACACATTTTTAGGTTTCTCCTGAGCAAATAACACGGGGGACAGATGAGGTAGGTACATCTTCCCCTCCATGAGGTTTATCTTCCCCCTACACTCCATTTAACATTCTCCAAACACATTCAAAGGGGCTTAGCACTCCTGTCTATACACGGTTCCCCACTTTAATATTTGTCACTTGACTATTCACAGTGGGGATTTTGATACAAATAGTGATGCTAAACAACACACGTGTTTTAAATAGAGACGTGCTCCCAGCAGAGTTGCAGCTAGGAAACTGCAGAGAGCATGTTAACTGAATTTTTATAAGCACATATCTCAGCTGAACAAAAATACAAGGTCAGTTATCTACTGTTTCTGAATGTCCTCAGGCTTCAAGTTAACCACTTACTGCTCAGATCACAAATGCAGTTTCAGCATCTGTATGCACCATAGCTCTCTCTCTCGCCTCATGTGTGTCAGACTTCAGCACACTGTTACTCAGCCAACTATATTTTTCCACTTGAGAGCAGACTGAACATTCCAATAAAAACATTCTTTCTCCCAAAAATATGCAAAGTATTTAATGAATTTAAAATAATTATAGCAAACAATTGGAAAGACATATGTTTTGTAAAAATGAAAATGCTAAAAAAACCCCGAAAGCCAAATACTTGAGCTTATATCGATATAGAAACCTTCAACATGCAGAAAAGTGGCAGAAGCCTGCAAATCTCTGAAAAAGTGCTACCACATTTTCACTGAAAAGAGCAATGTCCAAACCAGCACATCTTTTTCATCCCAATTCTTGTTTTGTTGTCTCCACTCTGCAGTGATGTACCGCTTCAGTGTCCTAGCTCAGTTCTGGGCCTCCCCTAATAGGAACTGCCAAATATGCCAAATAGTGGCAATTACATGACGGCTTTGTGATGTGGACCATTGCCCATTTGGGACTCATCTTTGACAACCAAACCGATTTAACTTAGGATCTGAGGATGGATTATACAGCCCTTCCAAATACAAAGGTCTCTGCTGTTAAAACAGTTTAATTGCTGCTACAGACATAAATACAGGTTTAAAATTGATTATATATTAATCCTGATATACAGGATTCAAAATACCTGGATACCATGACTATTGCCTCAAACTTGCAAAAACCCTCAACTGAACATTCAATGTTAAAATTTTTATTACATTTAGTATCCAGTGGAAAATTGATTACGAATATATTGAATAGGCAAGATATTTACTACTTGCTCTCTTTATTCAACGTGTTATTTAGACTATAGGCATGTTACCTCCTCACTTTTGGAATGCCTGAACATCCCAGCACTCAGCCATGGACTGCCAGACCAACATTCCTCACAGAATGCACCCTGGGTTTTCTAGTTGTCGTATATGTTTAATTTAATTACAATTAATGAGTTACAATTTACCCTAAGGGAAAAATAGCTTTTGTTGACAAAGAGGTGTTTAGTGAATGGCATTCAAATTCTTGACCTAGACCTCAAATTAACAGGCTGTCCATTAAGAATGCATGAGTAGCTTAAAAGACTGCATTTATCTGTCATAGTCCTTTAAGTCCTCTGTGATGTCTTAAAAACGACAATCGTAACTGTGCAGTGCTATTAAAAAAGATTCAAACATTCCTTTTGATGACATTTTTTTCACTGCAAAACATTATTGAGTTCTACTGGACTATAGTCCATAAAGAGACCAAAATGAATTAAGTTCTTGCTTTTCAACCCTGTTCTGCCTGTGTTGCTGCACACCCAAATACTGATGCCATTTTCTTTCATGCAAGAAATAAAATACCAGGACTCCAATGAAACAAATTATCAGACACTCTCTTCCTTATTATCTAGGCAGTAGTGAACTGCACTGATGTATTTCGAAGAGGAAGTGTGAACTCAAGTGCAATAAAAAGGCATGTCAAATTTCATAGCTAAGTTAAGCAAACAACTAAAATAACATATCCTTGGGGATTCTTATTCTAACTACTGTGCCACAAAACTGTTTCTTCAAATCCATTTTTTCAGTTGTTAACAGGGTATAAAAGTTAAGAATACCAATTCCAAATGAAATGGGAAAATGTTTTTTTTATAGCATTTCAGAAATCTATATGGTCAAATAACAATGTCCAAGCATCTTTATGTGATGCAGTAAAAGATACAGTCTAGTTCAGCTTACATTTAGCTAAACAATTCCTGTGTCATTCACATATTATTTTCTTATTTCGGGACTCGGGGAAAACTTGTAGGCTCACACTCAGTCTAAGGAAAGCAAGCACAGCTGGAGGTACCCTAGGACTGTGAAGATAACTTCACAAAATCTTTTGGACTAAACTGTAATAAACACTAGATTAAGGCATTAAAATGTAGATTTATATAGTTTAACAGTAGCTGCTAAATCAGTACAAAATGGCTCCCCAAGTGCCATTGTTGTTTTTCTCTCTCTAACCTGTGTCTAGGCTGCCAAATAACATCAAGTGTCTCAGAAACAGGTGTTTCTCATTTTTTAAAAAAAGTTCTAGTTTTTTAGCTTGTGACATTAAGTGGATTCTCAGAGACACAATTTCTGACACATTTCCCCTTCATTCTGTATCTCATCGCTCAGCCAAATACACTAGCAATACAGACTGTTAACGCCACACGAACATCTACGTAGATTCAAGCTGCTAATGTGCTGTGGAAGATTAATATTTCAAAGTGTTGCTGTATTGTCCAAATTCGCCCAAACTTCCCTGAGACATTAGATGAGATCCTGGTGGGGTTTTCTATTATCTGATTATTAGGAAGTTAAATAATGTCATGAGTAAAGACTTGCAGGGAAGAGCCATGGAGCATTTTCAGTACAACTGGGAAATACTCCTTTCCTGCAGCATGCTAAAAAACTGCCACAAGAACAATTCCTACGTGGTTGAATTGAGAAAGGCTTTGCATTTCGTTTTTACTCTTTCTTAGGATTCCAGTGTATCTAATGCTGGTCCCTGTGTGTGCCTGCTGACCAGGACAGGCGTGAGCACAAGGAGGGCTGTGCTGGGATCACCCCTCTCACAGTGGCGTTTTGGATGGGCACATCTTATCATCGGGACAGAGATTACCACAGAGTGTTGATGTGCAAGTTATTCATCCAACCTGGATCAGGGGTGTTTCTGCAGTCCCCCAACAGCAGATGCACACGTGGCACAATGTGCTTGGTTGTGTCAGGTATAAAGCAGATACCACATTTTCAGAAAAGGAAAAAAGCACTTTAGGAAGCAGATGGATCTTATCACTAGTATTGAAGTTCCTTTCAACTTGATTAATTTCACAGGGTTTTACAACTGAAAAAGTTATCACGAAAGTCAGATATATTCAAGACAAATTTTCCAAATAAGGAAATCTAAGATGCTTCTATATCAAGTGCTCAACATATTGTATTTTTCCCCAATATTTATTCATAATATCCACAATTTTCCTTTACTTTAAAATTACTGTAAGTGAATGGCATTAACTGTATATTAGTTTTTAGTGGTATAAATCAAGTTAATGATGGATGAAAGTAAGAATCCAAAAACTGAGAAACTTTTGAAAAATACAGCAAAGTGTAAAACTTGAACAGTAGAACACAGCTCTTCTATCAGTATGTAGACTGACAAGTAGTCTGTTAAACCTGTGGGAATGGCAAGTAATGATAATGCAGGAAAATGGAATTATAATCACCCTGGGCTAGAGAGCCAAACAAGAAATGAGAGCAAATTGTGATGCACAGCATGGAGGAATTTATGTTCAGCAAAGTCCTATGCCTAAGATCTGTCAATCTTTCCCACGTTTGTTAACTGGAAATTGCCTCATTTTTCACCCGCTTGTTAAAATACATTATCTCATTTGGATATTGCAGAGTACTTGGTAAATGAGATGAGGGAACAAAATTCCATCAGTTCACTCTTATTTTCTACATATTCTTGCTTAGAGAACTACAAATTAGAAAGGAAGTTCAGAAATTGCTCGGCGTGAATTCAACAATCTGTAACAGGGCGTTTTGTTTCCAGCTCACACACGTACAAAGCTTCTCTCTATATTGGGGAGCCATTCCAAGAAAGCTCAGGTTAACTGTTCTCCCAAGATATCCGCTAAGAATCTGTAAGTGTCTGAATGGGAGCCCTTTGCTATTTAGATAGTGAGAGATAAGATTTTTTTCTTTAAATATTAGCTGTCAAACTGTGTTATGTCTTATTATGTTCCATCAGATTGGCATTCAGCATGATGAGGTTTAACAGCACATGCTGATAACGCACAAATAGTGTAACATAACTTAGGAATAAAATTAAAGGGCAGAAGACTATTTTCAGCTCAGATGCCTTCTTATCAATGTTTTGAGAGAGAACACAATTCAACCACAACAAGAAATTTAATTCATGTTCACAAAAGTGGTGACTTCTTCTCTCTCACCAGCCAGCTAAATTCAAACAGCACCTGCACAGACTGTAGTGGAGCTTGTGAATATTTTCAGTCACCACATTTGCACAGCACTGTCATGGTATGTATGTTCTGTAGCTCCCAGAAGAAACAACTGCCATTTGAGAAGGTTTCTTTATGTATATTTATATATATTTAGGTTATATGTTTCAGATGAGTACATAAGGAACATGTGTTTTGTGTTCAGGATAAATAACAACAGTTAAAGAAGAAGCAAAGGGCAGTTTCTAAACTGTTCAACCAGCCTAGAGAATCTCTCTTTTATTCTCCATTCTGTGCATCACAGATTATACATCTATAAGTGCTGTTCATCAAGAAGAAAGGTTAACAGTCCACAGAGGCAACTTTTGAAAGTGAGAGAGACTGACTGCTGATTTTAATAGATTACTCCAGTCTGTGGTCAAATTCTCTCCCCTAAACCTGGGTTCCAGAGCTGTAAGGACTCAGTTGGACCCGGTTTTCAGTACGCTACTTCCATGCTGAATTTTATTTTATCCTAGTTTTGACTGCTAATTTATTAATGTCAGATATTTTTTTATCGCCCTCCCTTTCTCCACTAAACCTCAATTACAGGTTGCATTCCAAAAGATGAATATTTGTGCATGGTTGGGAATTAAAACGCTGACCTTCGGTATACTTTTTTTCCCTCAGTGTTTTTCTGGCTATCTGCTCTGTACCTGACAAATGAGGCAGTGAGGACCCTCCATATTCTGTTTGGGGTCTATTGGCTGAGGAACTCTTGGTCATCCTACCTGCCTGACATCTGGGATCATGATGAATTGTCTCCAACTCTAGCCTCAGATTGTTTTTTAACATTTAATTTAGTTTCTTCCTGTGCTTGGATGAACATGGCCATGTTATGGATTTCTGCTCTAATGTACACCAGCAGGTTGGAAGAACAAGCCTCAGCAAGCTGTGGAAATAAGAGAGGCTGGATCAATAGTCAAGGTCACGACCCTGGCTCTGATTCTGTACACTGTCCTGAGATTTTCTCCCCTTAAAAGCCTCAGACTGCTTCTAATGTGGATCCAAGTGCATACTGAGAAATTCTTAAAAATCAACCCCCCAAAAGGGTAGGTGTAGCAGGATCCTCTTACCTTTCGCATCTTACATACAGAGCCGACAAGGAGTCATTTGGTCTAAAAATAATGACTCATTTTAAACATCATCCCATGCAACCTTTTTGATAAAGAGATAGGTCATGGCAAATTTCGTGATCTGGTGCTGTAAAAACATTCATTCATTCATTCATTTATTCATAGAGTGATTCTGACATGACTAAAAAAATTTCAGCTGGTTATTAACTGCAATATGCCATTTCAATGAAGGTGCATAATTGTTATATAAGCTAAAAAGCAAAAAACCCCACTCATTTCACAAGTATACCTTGATTATAACGAACAGAAAATGCTGCCATAAAGTGTTGTGATAAAGGAACAAAGATGCTAAGTCATTTGTTGAGCCTGCCTTTGTGCTGCAGATAGAGCTTTGAGTCTTCAAATATACAACTGTAATGCAACAAGGCACATTTCTGTATGGGTAGTAATTTTCCACTGCAGGATACAGTCATGCTGAGATTTAGTGCTTAAAAAAAAAGAGCGAGAGAGAGAAAGACAGAAAGAAAAAAAAATGATTGCAAAGGTATTTAATGTATCAAAACAGCAAGCCTCCCCCAATCCTTGATACAGATAAATTGTCATATCTGTTAAAACCCAGCCCACAATGATGTGCAGTCAATACAATAAACAATTCAGTCTCCAGTAGAGATGAGCAAAAGAATTTCTCACATAAAGAAGCAACCTTTTTGTTGTTTCTGCAAAAGAGTGAAAAGAATTGCTTTTCACTTGGCCCTGTTTCTGACTTTCACTTAGCAGAACAGAAAGCTGTACATTGCCATGGAGGGAGAAAGCTGAAGGTCAGTCAAGAAATTCAGCTTGTTGCATCACCTTGCTTTGGTCTGAATCTGATCCGCAGGCTCAGCAGAGAGGGGGGACTGCAGAGAACTGCATCAAATAAAAAAAAAAAAAAGAAAAAAAAAAGAGGGGAAAAAAGGAAGATTCGCTTACAAAGGTTTTCCATAGTAGCTGAAAATTGTCTACATGTTAACTGTGCCTCCTAATCGAGGGAATGGGAATTTGGGGTGTTCCACGGGGTAAAAATCAGGAGTTTGCTCAATGTGAGAAGGAGGAAGATAAGTGAGCTTTATGAATTGACACAGTAAGGTTGTCCAGAGGTATTTAGGTGTCCCACGGGATCTTCAGTCAATGTAAATTAGATGTGTAATGGTTTTGAAAAAATCTCACTCTATGCCTATTGCATGTTGAAGTGCCAAATGACTTCTAACAATAGTCAGTGAAGTTTTTACCCATTAAAAAGGAAAGGTAGAGGACTCTGCTTTAGCTTTGGAATTGTCCTTTTGGTTCCAACCTCCAACTTCGAATTTAGGAATTTCTCCTGTAGACTGAGGACTAAGCAATAAGACTGCTCTCTTATATGAGATTTTGCACCTACATCCCTGATGGTAGGACCACCACTCTATGCTCCTCAAGCAATAATTTAACATTTTACTTGCCCCAAATGCACCATTTCTACCAGTGTATTTTGTTTCAGTGACTCACTTGGCTACTGAGAGAAATAATATTTTCTAGTAACATTATCCCATGCTGGCAAAGTGCCCACCAAGAAATATATCTGGAAGAACTGAGTATAAGATAGGAACAGTTTTGTTCCTTGATTCTTGCTTGGGTGATCCATGTTTTAGTCAGACTCAAATTTCCAGAAGCAACCCTGCTGGGTGGGTCTTCTGCATATGCTGTGTCTGACTTTCAGGACTTAATTTCCTAAAGGCGGGAGTGCCTTGGCAACAGCTGTGGTTACGTACCTAGAAATGATACACTGCTCTCTTTTTCTAAATATACTATTTCTCACTATATCAGTTTCATTTAGGGAAGTAAGCCTTCCAAACAAAAAGACTTAGGAAAAAAATTCTATCGTACCAGCTGAAATTTTAATTGTAATTTTGTCCCTGAAAATCTATACTGTTTGCAAAACAGTGATCTACTACACAAAACTTTAATGTTATCAAATTTGTAGGATAAAAGGGTGGTCTTTACTAATCTCTTTGTTTGTGATTAACCCTCACTTCTCAAAAATTTCTGTGTAAAATCCACATCCGCACGGAGAACTATAAGGGCCTAAGGTCTACCTGCACCCCAAATAGATTTTTTTCTGCCTTTCTTGAAGTCTTGAAAATATCTGCAGATGTTAGTAAGGCAGTATTATCCCTGTCTCCTCATGGGATTCTGAAACTATCACGATGTAGGTGTGGATTTGATCCTTAATAAATAGCAATTTGATGATGGAAATATACCTGAGAGAAAAAGTGGTATCTAACAAATTGGAAATCTGCAGAGATCCAGAGAAATATAAGGGAAAGAAAAAGGAAGGAAAGCCAACCCTAGTCTAGTAGAAACAATCCAGAATTAAAGAATGCAGATTCCCTGAGGAAAATAACAGGCAAATGTTAAGGATGGAAATGGCAAATATTTTTACTTTCCTTTATGGCCATGTACACGATGTGAATTGGAGCATTGTAAAGCAGCACTTTCACAGGTATTTTTTGCATGAGTATGTGCCAAAATGGTTTTTATTTTTCCAGAATGCCAGTTTCTTACCCTTTCAATTCAGACTTTGTTTTCAATGCTTTTATCCCATTTTGACTATAAATGCCAGTTATTTGTATCTCAGTTATATTCAAAGAAACAATGACTTTAGTAAAACTTTTGCCAGTCGACATTTTCCTCCTGTAAGAGCTGTTGGAATTATCTTAGAGAAATCTGGGATCTAGGTGACTTAAGGTGGTAAATTTGAGCTAATTAGCCAGTCGTGTTGTTATTATTTAATAAGGCATGTATTAATGAACTTTTTTTTTAACTTTAATTCTGCCTCTTGGGTGAAACTGGGTAGTCCCCAACGCTCCAAGGAACCCTGAAGAACTGCACTTTGACAACTGCATGCCCTGTCTTTTGGAAAAACCCCCAGGAAATTGTTTCATGTGGAAACGTTCTGTTAAGGAGACAGAGTCCCACTGGATCACAAACGTGTTTATTGATTTGCACACACGAGCTGGTCCGGGTTCCTTTCTCAATTACATGGGAGTGAGCTCACTGAAGTGAACAGGATTGTTCAGATGGTGGGACCTGCCCTACTCAGAGCTGGAAACAGCTGAACAGTCCTACACCCTGTCCCAGACTGGCTTTGCATTTCCACAACCACAAAAGATGCTGCTGGAGTCTCCCTCAAGGAGCCTGGCAAATAGGAGAGGGAGTGTGTACTATGCACGACCATGTATCTAAGACTTCCAGGCACACGCAGCTCCCATGTACTCTTTTTCTTGTCATTTCAGCATTCCAGCAGACGCTGCTCCCCTTTGCCATCCCCTCTCAGCTGCAATGGATGATCCCAGTGTACCGTAAACTCCAATTCACATTTCCAAACAGTCAACAAAGAGTGGCAAAACACAGCCTATGTAAAACATGGTTGTCAGTCTCCAGGATCAAATTAGGCTGCTATTGGCTGTCCAGGAACATTTCAGTGTGTTTGTGTTCCTCCTTTCTCTGAGGGAGGACAGAAAAAGGCACCAATAATGTCATTGCTGGTCTTAATGTCACCTCAGAGCCAAACTTTTTCATTCTTATACAGTTTTCTGAAGTAATAGTTAAGAGAAGAGCTTAAGAGTGGGCCTGCTGTATGAAGAAAAGGACAAGCCCCATTCTAGCATCTGTTTCTGCCTCTCAAGCGCCTTCCATTTATGCTACAGATCTTGCTCTGCCTGGTGAGACACGATGTCATATTAAACATGTCCACCTCTCTCTTGCTCACTCCACCAGAAAGTGGTTCTTGCTTTTGATTGCACGTGTTCTTTCTGTTTTGTTGGTGACTCTTTCGCAACTCTTTTAAAACACAGTGCAGAACTCCTTTTGTCCTTAAGATGCACTTCCCTTGCCACTGGTTCTGCATGTGAATATCATGCACAGGGGAACCTGTGTGCTGTACCTCAATAAAAAAGCAAAAATAAGCAGAAACCTCTGAAAACTGGTCCTGTCTATTCTCTCATATACCATGCAGAGAACACAAAATGCAAAAGTCCTCTTATAACTAAGCCCTCCCAACACTAGGTGTGTAAAAGGCATGGCCTTGCTGCTTTTTGCTGCAATCTAATCCACCAAAGTTAAAAAAAAATAAATATGAGAACCATGGTTTTATTAATATGATATTGATAAAAAAGTACTTTCCAAGTCAAAAGGAAATAATTACTTTTCTTGGCTTTGTGAAAATTATGTCTCAAAAAAAGCTCTTGTGATTTAATTTCTACATTATCCTTATTTCATGACTTACTGCCTCTGGTTTATGTCCCTGGTGAAACAATCACATCTGAACTGACCTCCATCTCTCTCCTCTCTTGAGTATGGATGAAATAGGCAAAGAGATCACAAGATTAACTCTCCTGTCAAATGCACATCTTCTGGATGTTGTGAACAATACATACATAACATGCAAGGACAGACCAGACTTCTAAACCACTATTCTCCTTAGATGTTAGCATAATCTCAGCATCTTAATTAAACTTTGCACTCATGTATTCTTTATATGCTGGGCTATTACAGATACTTCTTTATTTATAAACAAGAGAAGTCTAAAATAAAAAATCTGATTTAAAGGATGGCAACCAACTTTATCAACCAGCTTTTGAAAACGTGGAGAGTATCATAAATGTTTGAAGGAATACAGCCCAGTAAAGACCATAAAGCCATCAAACTGAGTAAACTCTGTCTCACTTCTAGGAAAGCAAGAGAAAACTTATTTACCTGATGCTGTGTTTCCATCAAGACAAAAGCTATTCTTTACATCTGTCTGTAGGTACCAGGCTTAGATCAGATTCATAGGGAAAAGAATGTTCACGCTTTGTCTCTAGTGCCTCGTCTCCTTCCCTGTAAATTCTGGAAACACAACTGTGATTGGGCACAACTCCCTTGCCACTCCACAAACCAAACTGAGATGAGGCCAATTAGGGGAATCTTTCATCTTGTAGAAGTGAGATATCAGAGAATGTAGTTTCATAGAGGCAAAAAAACTTCTAGTGAGACATTATCACATGTGTTACGCTCACACATGGGACTGTGGACATAAAAGATCAATGCAGAAGAGCACCAAAAGGTCAGTTTTCAAGATTCCTGAATATTCAGGGATCCTGCATAGATTTCCTTCTGACTATTGAACAAAATCAATTTAAATACAACTCCCTGCCTGTGGACAGGCTGGTCGACTCTCCAGACCTCCACATGCCACTCAGAATGCCAAAGAAGAAACAAACATTACTAAAATGCCTATTGTATATTTAAATAACTTTTAGACAGAAGAATCAGCCCTAAGTGGCTTTTAGTCTCAGCAGCCAATAGCTCCTGTATTTTCTTTGGTAATTTAATAAAAAAAGCTACAGGACTGCTTAAGGATAGAAGAGAACCTCCTTCAGAAAAAAAAAGAAAAAAGTTGTTGGGTTTTTTGTTTGTGTACTGTGATTATAGTATCTTTAGAATTTATTTATACAAATAATTTTCCATAATTTCCTTAAAATCATACCCTAAAGTTAAGTAATCGTACCTAAAACAAGTGACTGAGAAGTATTCTTTTAACTAGAGTAATTTTAGAAAAGGAGAAGCTTGACTGAGACCTACCAAGAGTCCTAAATTTTCCCAAGAAAACAAACAATGTGTCCAGGAAGAATCTGTAGATTTGCAGAACTTCTTCAAGCAACTTCAGTCTTTCCAAAAGCTGTTTTTTGCCTTCTTTCTCTCTCCTTTTCTCACCCCAGTAACACACACTGAGAACAGACAGCAGAGATGTTTGTGAAAACTGCAGTTTCCGCAATCAAAAGTACAACATTTACTATGGCTTTTATCAAAGATTTCAATTCCCTCATCTTAAGGAAAATGACCCTTTTATTTTGTTGTGGACATAAAATTATGGCTCATGGAAAATTGGAAGCATTTCTGTTGAGGGAAATCAATTTTCTCACTGCCATATATGATCAACATGTCACAGCCATCACCTAGATAATAATAGTAAAGTACAAGTAAAATGGCTGGTAATACTGGCTTCAGGGGGAAAAAAAAAGGGCAGAAAAAAGAGAGCAAGATAACACCTTTTTTTCCTGCAATGTGTTTGCTATAAAAAAAAAAAAAGCAAAAAAAAAGGAAGAAGAAAGAATGCGAAGGTTTCTCCTGTGATCATAGCCTTTCAGAACAAGAGGGGTTCATTTTGTGCATTGATAGTCTGAAGTGTTGATGAAGCTGATGAGAAATATGGTCTTCCTGGAAAATAGTCAGCACTTCGTGTGAGCGGCGCTGGGTCCTCTTCAATCAGCTTGTTAATGGGGGGCTGCGAGCAAGGAGAAGTGACCAGCCTGAGGTACCCAGGAGGATGTTTATGTAGAGGCAACACTCAGAGCACAGAAGCAGCTTCTTAATTTGGATACTACAAACAAAGGAAACATCGAATTTGACCTTGCCGGGGAAATGTTAATGGCTTCTGTTCATCCTCCTCCTGCCACTTAGCATCTCTCGTGCCCCACCTTGGGAAGCTTCCCGGCAGCAGCGTGCATTAGCAGAGCACTCCCCTCACAAAACCCTGGCCAGGACAAGGGAAAAAAAACATTACAAGTGATTAAATGGTCTTTTGATGTTCACTTCAAGAGACGTAACAGGTCACCACAGTTAAGCACAATCTCCAGTGATGCCACAGTAGGACGTACAAGGTAAATCAGGGCTCTGAAAACAAAGGGAAATCATTTAGTATTTCAGGTTAAATTTCAAATGGTCTCAAGTAAAATTCAAGGAGCTACATCTGCGAGTGCTGGGGACTGCAACACTGGAAATGAGAACAGATATCAATGCTAATTGAATTCATTGAAGAAACAGAAATGGGACAGAATCCTTCAAATCCTGGTAGTAACTGATAGTAAATAATTTCTAGGGCATAAAACAATAATCTTCTCTGCTCTTCTATCTCTGTTGTACTTTGAACCTTGCAAAAATTTAAAGAGGAGATGAGATCATTCACATGTTGCTGCAAGAATGGCAGTGGGCTTACAGAACAAGCTGAAAAAGGAGTATAATAAGGTTTGCCCTAAGACAGAAAGGGAACAAGAGAGAAAATTAGGGCTAATCCGTCTCCCATAATTTTTGTTGATGATTTTGGACTTGGCTACTGTTTCTACCACTAAATCCTGAAAGACCATTCTTATCAAACAGCTGCTTTAACGTCTATAACTGGATATAACTGTTTTTCCCTTTGGAAATCTAGTAGATTGTGCAATCCTATGAGCTTATGTGGGATCCAAGAGCAAAATCAGTGATATCAGATCATCAAAGGAGTTGGGCTCTTTGAAGGAAGATATCATCAAACTGGCCTCTAGGTTTTCAGAACCAGTTAAGCACTGTTTGGTAGAGTGCACAGATGAATAACAAGGAGAGATTTTCCTTGGTTGTCTCTGACCCATGCCCTCAAACTACCCCCTCCAAATATGTCTCAAGTAGCATGATTATGTAAGGTGGTGTAAACTGGCATTACTGTGTAACAGGATATGAAAAGGAAATGACAGCACTGGATTGTGGTCATGTGAAAGTACAGCTTTTCCTGGCATGTCTGTGTCGATAATTTCTTTGGAGAAGCCTCCATTCACAAACACTCAACACAAGTCAAACTTGTGCTTCAACTGTCAGATTCCCATGAGAATTCCTGCAAGTCATAATCAGAGAAAGGACCTGATCTGTATTCCTATTAATGTCAAATGTGAGGAGGAGACTTTCTGCTTAGGTTTTCAGGCAGCAAAGGCATTTAATTTAAACACATTGGTAGTTACAGTCTTTACTAAGCTGCATAAAACAAAGCTTATATTTATATCTTTTGCAGGACTTAGTATGATTTTATTGAATGTCCACTATGTCCTCAGGTTGGCAAAATGTTTAAGAATAAAACCAGTGTGACTCCTAAAATGCTTGAAATCAAGCAGCTGCTTACTTAGATGAAGAACTCTGTGTAATAATTGATGAAGGTTAAACATTAAATCTTCCAAGCCTATCTAATCATTCTAAGAATATGCAATGTCATGACATGCTTCAAATTTAAATACAGTCTGGAAGAGTGCTTCTGAGGAGTAAAAAGTATAACTGAAATGTGCTAAAAATATGGTGAAGACCTTTCAAATCCTTTTTTAGCCTTTAATCCATTATTTAGCACTTCATTCTTTAAAAGAAACCTGCAGAGCTATATCCTCTGAAGCACAACCTTGAAACAAAGTGTTTTTAGACATGCACAGAAAGCATTAGCAGCTTTCACTGCAAAATGACACCTGTGTGCCCATATGTCCTGATCCCTGAAGTCATACTTCAGAGTATAGACTTATTCATTCAAAACCACTTCATCTGATTTATATCAAAGTACCTGCTCCTGTCTACACAGACTAAGTAAATGTCCAGCTCAGACAGCAAACAGTGTTGTCTTGAAATCTTTCATTCTGGTGAATTATCATACATTTATCATTATGGTGTTTCATACCCACATACCCATAAATATTTGGTTTTGGTTGTAGGCAGACCTGAGTGTCATGGAAAGCTGACCTGCAAGTAAGTAAGAGGAAAATCTTATCTGTGGCCTTGGAGAAAAAGAGATAAAAATGAAGGGAAAGTTTGAGTAGTGTGAGCAAAACTTTTTTTAAAGCCAAATTAAGTAAATGTCCTGTAGTCAGTTATTAACTTCACATGGTTAATGTGGCTGTTTGGTCTAGAAAGGTTATCTGCTGTAACATTTCTTAACATTTTCATAATGTTATCAAGAATTAAAAAGGTAACATTTATCAAACATTCACAGTGTCTGTGAGTCAGAACAAAGAGCAGCCACACAGTTGTGATAACGTCCAGGCTGTCAGTTGGAAGCAAGTCCAAATACCTTGGAGATATTTGCTTTTGGATGATGCATTCTTTGTCATGTAAAAATGTAACTTTTCAAAGTACACATGTTACTGATTAAGTTAAAGTCAGAAAATCTTATTTCCTTCTAATTATTCCTAAAGCCATATGCAAAAGATGGAGAAGGATAATCAACAGGATGATCCAGATAAAGAAGAGCCTTAACGTGAAGAGAAATCAAAGGGCCCAATCCTGCAAATCCTTCTATGATTAGTCCTTAATCTGCAGTGAGATTGCTCATGAGAAACAGAATTTACAAAACCAGATCTTAAATCTCCCAGCTACATTTTCCTAAGAAAAGAGGTGGATTAAAATCCAGACCTAATGTCCCATTGTGTTTGGTGATGTCAGAGAAACAATGGCAGCAGCCATTGAGTCTAAAAGACTTGTCCCATTCCAGGAGGTTCTAATTTGGGCAGAGAGGACTAATCCCCAGTGCAGTGAAGGGGAAATTTTGAATACAGCATTTTGTGTTAAAACCCTTACCCACAAAGCAAGAGAACCCATGCAAGTGGTCATGCTAAAGGCAGCCAAAAAGCAAGGATTTCCAAACGTTTCCTTTACACCAAGTACCATAATCTCTGATTGTAAAACTTACTATCATTTCAAAATAAGAGAAGGAATTAAAAAAGTTGGTTGCTCTGCCTTTTCTTTCCAACATTTCCGTCAATGGCTATCCATACTGCCAGAGTGGCTTGGGTCGAAGGCTAATAAGACGTTGTGTTCTGATTTACATTTCACATTACATTTCATTTTACATTTAAATTAACAATTATCCTTATGTGGAGGCTATTCCAAGAAACTGCAATGTGGAAGTTAGAAAATGGAGAGGCTTGGAAAACATGGAACTAAAACAGCCTTGACCTGATCTGTCTCAGGTTTACCTCCAACCATTCATTCCCCCATTCAGGTCTGGGCAGCACCTGGCATGTCTGTAATAACAGCTCTCATCCAGACCTATTTCTGGTCAAAAATAAACAACTTGGGAAAATTAAATCGGTGAACAGAATTGCTAGTTACAATCTCTAACAAATTAAAAGGCATCAAATCAATATTATGTTTCAGTGGGACTTCACTCTTTCCAATTCACTCAATACTTCCTAAAATTATAATTTCACTAGTTAATCAGGGATTATTTAAATTATGTGTTAAGGGTGGCTTTACTGTCAGTGTGTCTTCCAGTAAGTCCAGTAAATCCTGCATCAGGAAGAGGGACTAGAGGATGAAAAGCACCTCCTCACATTCCTTGGTGTGTAAGTACACACAAGCAGTGGATTCTGCAGGTCTCTCCTTGGCTTGCAGCCCCTCTCACAGCAGGAGTGAGCAAACAGCTTGGCTTTGCTTCTGCATCAGTAGGGCAGGAGGTTTGGACAAAGGGAGTAGCATATGAGAGCTCCTCTGACTTCTGCATGTAGAGCTCCCGAGGACTCACAAAAGCCCCCATTTCTCAGGAAGGAGAGAAAACTTCTGCTCTGCATTTTTCTTCTTTCCCAGACTGGTTGATATTTTAATGTAAAATACATCAGAACTATAGATGGCTTACTGTTTTCTTTCTGCTTTGGAGATCCTATTACTTCGCTTTCTGAAGTCCTGACTCCTCTGCAGACTATAGTAGGTCTTGGAATAAACCTGTTAATCAGACCTGTACACATTATCAGTTCTGGTTCCCTTCCTGGTAAGCACAACACAAAATCCTTTCTCAAAACACACTGTGGGTTTTGTAGAAAAACGCAAAACTGGTGAAACAACATTGTAAGTTCATTGGCTTCTCTAATTATGCAATAGAAAGTATTTGCTATTTTATATAATAATTGATAGTAATTGCACCACTGTTATTCTCCTTTGAGAGGGTTAGTCCAGGGTGAGCAACCAATTCCAAGCCAAATTCTGATCCAGGTTATAACCAGCAAGTTCAGGATGATATTCTGATTTCAGTGACATTGCTCTAGATTTACTCTAGTCTAGTCAAGACCATTATCAGGCTTTCTTTAAAGACACTGTTCTCTCAGATGCCTTTCCAGATTAATTGGCACAATTACATCCTTCTTTCTCTCTTCCCCCTCAGGTCGATCTGTGTGTCAGAGGGTTACAAGCTCTGTTGATTCAAAGCTGAGTGAGTGTTGTAGGGAAACGAGTTACGGTGATCCCCCTTGTCTCTAAAGGGCCAGACTCCTTCGGTTTTGATGTAGCAGTCACAAAAACACTCTAATCTTTCATTCCCTCAGACTTCCCTTCTTCATTTGAGAGGTGAGAGACGCTTCCAGAATGCAATAGGCTGTCCCTCTTCACCTGTGAAGCACTTCATGAAGCCCTTACATGCACTTACTACTTGTTCAGCTTCCAGAGTCAAAAGACTATTGGCATTCGCAGTGAGAAAGGAATCTTTCACCTGGAGAATTTCCAGGCCAGAGGGGATGGCTTAGTGATCTGAACATCTAGGATCAAATGAAGCCTTGGTGCAAGAGGAAACAACTCGTCTGACTTCAATGGAACTGAGCACGTTTACATCAGAGGTGAATCTGTCCTGTAAATCTGCATGGAAGCACAGATTCAAATGCCAGCAGCCAGGGACAGGTGAAGAGTGGATTGTCAATCCAGGAACATCAGGGAAGATTTCTTATCAATGCTAGCTTAGGAAGGGCTATTGTGGATAAAAGTGGAATTCTTATTTTTGTGAAAGACATTGCACACTCAGAAATGAAGAAGGCTTGTCTTGGAAATGTTTACAAATATATGGCATATCATACAGAAAAAATATATCCCTCCCCTTTTCCTTGCTTATTTTCTCCAAGTACTTCTTGAAGACACTGGTTTTCAAAACTGCTTATCAAGACATCTCACCAAAGTATGTATGAACAGGGTTTTCCTTAAATAAAAAGTTAATTTATCTAGCAAAAAACCCTCAACAACTAAACAACATATGCTAGACATATTTCAATTGGCCATCCCAGATGGACTATGAATAATGTCACTTAAAAATCAATTAAATAAAAATTTCTGAATTCTCCCTACTTTTCTGCACTATTTCTCTGGGTTTGTTTCCATTATGCTAAAAAATAAAATCTTTCTTCTTTTAGATCATGAGGGAGAGATTAATACCAACTTCCCCCCCCCTTCACTTTGACTACATATTTTCATTATTTCATCAAGGCCAAGTCAACAATATTTTAATTTAAGAATAAACATAAAAATATTAGTATTAACACCACAAATGTCATTTTCAGACCTGCTGTATCACACTTTCTTAGGGAAAGTGGAAGGAGAAACCAACAGCAGCTCCTATTCTCTTCTCTGCTGTTTAAACTTCCAGGGGAAAAGGCACATCGGGTTAGCAGCATGCAAAGACAATGTTCCAAGATTAGAAATCTCCCAACCAGAAAGTGGTATTTTGGGCTTGTGTTTCCTAGACCTGTGCAGCAGCAAAGTCCCTCAGTGCTGTTAGATGGCAATTACACCTTAAGCAAAAAGATATTGCAGATCATTGATTCCTGCAAATCTCCTCTCCCTTGAAGTAGCAGCACTTGCTTATGAATGAAGACACACACACTTTCACCTTGAAATCACATCAACCTATTTTCTCTGTTTAGTCCTGGAAGCACACGAATTAGAGGTTCCAAATTGGATGCATCTCATCTGAAGGAGAGCGGTTTGGTCCTGAGAACCTCCCTTTAAGCAGGGAAGATACTTGTGTAAGGAGTCCTGGCAATACGACCAGGACTATTTGTGGGGGTGAAGTTTGCAGAATGCAGTTCCTGTTTGCCTCGGGTGTGAACACTCCCAGCTCCACTCAGGTGAGTAAGACCCAAGTCATGCTGATGCTTCCTGTCTGAATGTTTGTGTGTGCAAGGATTCCTTGAGGGAGGAAGGCTGCAGAACTGCTCGGTGTGAAACTACACAGTTGATTGACAGAGAAAAAAATAGTTGAATTAAGCTCTTCTTTGATTTTACGGAACATTGACTTCTGCAAATGTGACCTTAAATTCAAATTGATTTGATCTTAAATGCAGGAGATTTCATCTACCTTCCAGGCAAATATGCTCCATATGTTAAATACCAGTAAATATAGTTAAGTTCTCCATTGTCTATGAATGGAATACAGAACAGCTTTCTGTAAAGACCAGATTCTCCCTTAGCAGCAGAAGATTTAAAAGGTCAGAACTGGTAATGATCAGCTGAAAACAAGGGCTTGCCTGAAAGCTGTTGAAGTTTGCATTTCCAGTAGGTCCTAAAGCCCAGCTCTTTTACAAAAAAACTCACGTGAACCAGCATTTCGTGGATATTTTTGTGTTGGTGATGATCCTTTCTTTACGTTCTGATGATGAACAAGAAAGCTCGAGTTATTTTTAGGAAATATAATCAAAATTCAGGTATTTCCTCAGTTATCCTCTGGAAACTGCCACAGGTTCCGTATTTAAACTGATCACTACTGCAAGGGGTAAGGAAGTAACATTTTATTAATGATCTCATAACTGCTCACTGTAAGGTTCTGTATTTTTTCACTGTAGGGATATTGTAGTGCTCACCACCTGAAGAAGATTTCTTCAACAATTTTGGCCACTAAGTTGTTATGCAGCCCTCTGATAGTGTTCTGGATAGCCTCTAGTTTTAGTTCCTGGGGAAGGAAAGCGATTCTATTCTCTCTCCCAAAGATAGATTGCCCCTGAATGCCAAAAACTGGCAATGGAAAAAAGCAAAAAAAAAAACCAAACAAAACCAGCAGCAAAGTGCTCATGGCAGAAGGCTTGATGGAAGCTTTAGGGGACTAATTCTGATATGTTTACTTTATTTTCTTTTTAATGGGTTGTCAGCTGAGGAGAACAAACAGCTCTTCCTGCATCCAGAAGCATAAGCATTTATTGGTCCAGATAAAGCACAGAGAAGAAATATTGCTCAGGGTATACTATAAGTCATCACTGTGTCTCTGCAGGTAAAATGCCAAAGAATTTCTGGTGTACAGTTTTCACTGTGCTGCTCTGTGCAACACAGTTTGGTAGCACTGGAACGATTCAGAGCTTAATACTGAACATATCCTCTGAATCTTACCCTGTAACAGCCTCTCAGGTAAAAGCACTGCAGCTGTCATTAACAGAAAAAGCAGTTCCCTTGGGAACGAGAGGTGTGGACTTCCAGTAGAAGGGGGCACACTGATATGCACGTTCTGAGCCCTCCAGAATCTAGGAGGCATTTGGGAAGGTTTGAAGAGCCAGCCAAGGATTGCAGTGTCCCTCTGATAAACACACCCTGGGAAGATCTACTGTCTCTGTGCTGCTTAACCAGTCCTTCTTCCAGCACAAAAGGAACTTGCTCTGTTTTTCTCTTTGCAATCTGTATCACAAGTAAAGCCTGATTATACATTGGCATTGGATTAAGCAAATGGTACATGTGGAAGTTACTTTCCCAACTTTTCAGGACACAAACCTTAGAATAAACATAGGGGATTATTTTCAAAATGTCTGGGAAAGGAAAACACATAGATCCTATTTAGCTGTGTTTCATAATGTTGTCAGTAAAAGAGCAAAATTACATTTCCCATGCCCACACTGAAGTTGTCTGGGAAATGTACTGCTGAGCTGACATTCAGTGTCCTTGTAATGAATCAAGTCTATGTCTTTACACAACCTGGGGTTTACAGCAGTGCTCTGAGTTTATAGCTGAAAGTAGTCTTACAGATCCATGTTTCCTCTATTTATTTCAAATTGATTTAAACCATAAGCCTTTCTTTGCAAAGAATTCTCTAGAAAGTAAACCTCCTAATCACCTTGTAAGTTCTAGACTCGCTCCTCGGCTCCTGCAGCAGGTTTCATTATGACTGCATCTGTGTCACTGTGTGAAACTGCCCAGAGAGAAACCAGAATGGCAAATAAATCTCATTTCCCAAAATGACCATTCTTCTGGTCAGCTGTTGTGTGACTGTTGAACTGGGCAGGGTGGAAACTTGTGGGCACTGGTTCTTTTTATGACCTCCAGTACCTACTTATTCATCACATCAATGGGTCAAACACTCTGAGCAAGCCTAAGGGATGTGCCTTTGTGGTGAGAATGACATTACCCTCAATGGTAACCCAAGGTCATTCTTAGACTGTCACTAGTGGAGCAAATAGGTTTTGATGGCAGCCTAAACACGTGCTAGTGCCAGGCTTTCACAAGGAACAACAGAGATGCCAGTTGTCAGCATACAGGCAATACAGGGAATTGCTGGAACTCTGTCAGACACAGTGAGAATACAGCCAACAGGGATCCGTGAAACCAAAAACCAGCTGGGTAACTTGCATTCCACTGTTTCAGGATGTGAGGAGGGTAAGGTTGCCATTCTATCAACAGCGTGTCCAATAATTCCAATCCAAGATTCTGCTCAGGCATAATCATTCATCTATATCTGTTAATGACAATTTAATTGCATATCCTTATCTCATAAATGCTGAAATATTTGTATATAGTAATATGTGCTAAAGAACACATTGAATTTCAGTTTGCCATCAATTTTAGTTTGCTATTTATATACAGCATATGGATTTCAAATTTTCCCTTGACACTGGCATTGTTGAAACAACCACTTGATCTATTAAATTTTTTGAGTAGATCTTTAAATTATAAATAGTGCCCAGTTGTTTATTCCAACTGCTTTCAGTACTCCAAATGTGGTTTAATTGTATTTGAAAACTGCCAAATATCAATGGAGATCAATCCCATCCCATTGATCTGTTTATGCAGTTAAACATGTAGAATATCAGATTCAGGCTCTAACATATTTAAATACTCCTCTATTGATCAGCTGCTGCCATGATCCAGCACAGATGATGGCATAGATGATTACAGGAAACGGCTTGCTCTGGTTTGCTCAACTGATACCTCTGTCTTTCTGAAGGCATCATGGAAAAACTGATCCACAGCTCAAAACCAGAGAGCGAGTCAGATGGACACACAAGCTTGCCAAAATCATGTTCATCCATGATTTTAGCATGTGATGTGGGAAACCACAAAGATATATACTGAAAAGCATTGGTAAGTATATTAAAATCCTGCACCTTACTGCTTGAATGGATCAAGAGACGAGTAGGGAGCTCAGACAATCTTTGTTCCTTCACAAAAGCAGACAACTGTCCTGCAGGGCTGTTTGTTCAGCTAAGGGATAAAGGTCTAAACTTACAACACAGAACTGTTTTCTGTAGAAGATATGGGATCAAAACGTAGTAATGTCAGACCTTGCAATGATGTTACTTCCGTGTTCGGGATTAGTGCACGATCCTGCTTAGAGAGCTCTACAAGCAAGTACAAAATACTTTACTTCAACCTAAAACACTTATGAACAGATTTTCTAGAGCTAAATGAACGTCCCTTTTATTTGTTGGATATTTTGAATATCCACAAAGAAAAAAAAAGCTGACCAGGAAACACTGACCTCTTGTATTTGTAGCTCAGAACTAATGGAGCACAGAGAGAGTGCATGGGAAAGGATGAAGTGTTTGTTCCCAATACCATGTGCAGGTCAGAGCCAGGTATTAGACGAAATCTCTGGCCAGAGATGAGGTTTCAAGGGAGCAGTTACTTTTGTGTTGCATATTCCTCTTGCATATCCCTCACACATGCACAGCTAAGTGAATGCAGCAAAAGGCAGAAGGAGATGAAGGTTTAGTTCTTGGGAAAAGAGAAGGAGTGGGATGGATTAAAGAGCAAGATTAATCTAGAAGACTGGCAGAGCCTGTTTAGGTAAGAAGAAAAAAAAGGAATCCATGCATAGTTCCATAAAGTGCCCCATGCATGTGACAAGACTGCACAGAGAGGAGTGACCAAGGAAGAGTCAGGAATGTGGAGCTCCCACACCTAAGCACAGGGCCTCAGAAAAAACCCAACACTGCTGGGGATGAAGGAGCATAATTCAGGCAGCTCCATAACTCTTTCTGAGAGCTGAATGCTTTGTTTCTTGGGCTTCTTTGGAAATCCCGGCTAGCTGTGTAATACTATGGAGAAAGCAAAAAACAAACTCACATAAATTACTCTGTGGTGTTTCAGGTGAGTGAAATGCTTGGAATGCAACCACCCATCATTATTATTATTGTTCTTTGTCAGCTACTAAAGGTGAGTAAGAAATTGTCCTTGTCAAGTTTTCCTCAAAACTGACTCTTGCTTCAGGCCTTAAGCAAACAGCCTTCTCTGGGAACAGGTGCACGTGGTGCTGTCCTTATCAGATAAGTACATTTTCCTGACCTATACACAAGACAGTGTTTGAACAAAATCTAAGTGTTTTTCAACTTTTCTTCATATGCCGAAATAAGACTTAAACTACACTTTAAGGTAATCTACATACAACTTTTGAGGTCATATTAACTTCTTCTGAAATTAGTTCATATGGCCCAGATATGAAGTAAAATACTTTTTCATTATTACTGATAATTATGGTATTTTTTACAATAATTTTGGAAGAGAATACTGCATCTGCTTTAGATTCGGCACTGTACAGTTGATGACAGTCTTAGGCAGGATTTAAATATTTCAGCATCTGCTGAAAATGAATTTTGACAGGGGTATAACAACAATAGCATTTTGCACATTGAAAAATATGAAATAAGGAAAAGTAAGATTGCGTTGAGCGTAGAAGACTTCCTTCTTATCAGGAGTCAAGCATTGCAAGTAATACACTGCTGGTAGCAGCAACCTGAACTAGCAACCATCAATATTTCTAAATTACTAAGAAGAATCTAGTTAATAATTAGTTTCTTTGCACCTTCTGGCAACCCTGCGAAGATTGCTGTGAGTTAATATAAATCCCACAAAGTTCACAAAACGTCCTATGGCTGCTGGAACTTTGTGGGAAACACTAATAACCAACCTAGAGGTTACGACACAAAAGGTTTGTTGAGGGTACCTTGGTATCTGAGTGTGACTGACAGCGTGATGAATGATGATTGCTGGGCCAGCTTTGAACACGCGTTCTTCCTCCAGCAAAGTCAAACAGACCTTGCAGAGGAAGTCATGGAATTTGCTTTCTGCTAAGGCAACTCAGAGATTACAATCCGTACGCCAAAGCTTTAAAACTCAGAATCCAGCCCCAGGAGGGGATGATTCTCCTCGAAAGAATCTCCCTGGAGCCCTCATGACATTATTTCATACTGGCTGAGGACTCTGACACCCCTGTGGCCAGCAGAGCCCAACAGAGCATTCAGGGGACAACTTGCTCTCACCTGTCTGCCAGGCAAATGCAAAATATCTCTCCAGGATTGGTATAAAGAATATTTTACTGTGTGTGCTAAGCAGACTCTTCACAAACAGCTTCAAAGCAAGCAGAGAGAGCAGTAAATGTTGTCTTTGTATGTGTGAATTTGAAAGCCTCAGTTAAACTTCACCGTCTATCTTTAAAGGCTTAACATTCACATGATCTCTCTTCTTATCCCAGACAACACATATCACAGCATTCATCCACAAATGCAAGCAGTGCCTCATATAAACTGGAAAAAATAAGGGTGGAAGGGAGTAAAATATGCAGGAAGACATCCTATCCCCATATGGCCTGAAATTTGCTCAGGGTATTATACATGTGATTAGCAACTGTCTGTCAACTAAAAGGAAAAAACCTCGGAAAATTTAAGGAGGATACAGCTTTTACTGAAGATGCAGTTGTCAAATACTAATTAAATATAAAAAAGCATCATTATAAATTTCAGCATAAAAGATCAAGTCTTTGAAGACAAGGAAAATAAGGGGTAAGATTCTCCTATTTTTCTATGTTGGCATGTTTACTAAGACCTGCCTCATAATGGGTTAACATTTCAAATGTGAAGCCAAATCTATCAATTGTATTGCTGTGGTCTGATTGTCAGGACCAAAATTAGACACATTTATCTTTAAAATACCTCTAAGAGGGCTAAACATTTGTGTATATAAAAGTATAGAGGAGTTTGATGAGGCAGTATTATTGATTATGAATGGACATGGGCTAATACACATAAAGATTGGTGTGCAAAGCACTCATGCAGTGGGAAGAATTAAGCATTGCCACAAGCATCCTTTCTGCACTCCGCCAGCTGGCATTTCCTAATATAACTGCAATCTTCACATTCACTTTTAAAATAGGACTCAATATGGAATTTACAGTAGTGGATATAAATAAATATTTATACACACACGCACTATAGATACATAGAAGACTTGACTCAAAATACTTTAGAATCAGTAAGGTTGTTTCAGAGGGGTCCCGGCAAATAAATGTGATGTTTTCCATATAAATTTACAACCTTAAATTTTAATGCCTTTAAAAAACCTAGTAAATATTTTAATTTAGCATCTTTACTTTACACCTTCACACACAAGTTTCAGAAACCAAACGTTCATCATAAGCATATATAATTTTGTTTCTCTGGCAGCAGAATTTTTGGGATTTATGTTCAAGATAAACTCTGATGGTCTCCTCACACCCTTCATTCTTAAAATGCCACTCAGAATATCCCATGGTAGATTCACAGTTACTGCTGTTTCTTCAGGCTTCTCTCTACAGTTTAACCCTATTTCAAAAGTACAATGAAGCTTCTTAGGAGAAGAACAATTACATTTTTATACATTATTATAGAAACAACTTAGATGAATTGGTTCTATTAAAGAAATGTAACAAGAAAGAAATATAACTCCTTAGTTTAAAAAGGGATCAGTAACTTCTGAAACACTTGTGGTTCTCTTTCTCTTCTGTAGCTGTGGAAGAGCAGAGATCACAATATTCTCAGCAGTAAAGTGGTTCTCTCTACTTCGCTAATTTCCCCACACGTTCTGTAGTTCAGTGGTGACTTATGTCCAATGTTTCCCCAGGTTTCAAAGAAAACAAACTCCTA
Organism: Pseudotriccus pelzelni; assembly: GCA_035584735.1. Lineage (NCBI taxonomy): Eukaryota > Metazoa > Chordata > Aves > Passeriformes > Tyrannidae > Pseudotriccus > Pseudotriccus pelzelni. The sequence goes on from JAWMRA010000016.1 coordinate 13,172,453, forward strand.
TAAGATAAAATAATAACACTGCAGTGGAATAGACCCATATGGGATCTTGATTTTTTAAAGTGACATATTACAGGCATAAGCCTGAGTTGAAGAGATCAAATCTGTATCAGCAGCAAGAGCTAAGCTCTCCAAAATTCAGCAGGGTTCACATCTCCTGGCTGGGCTTGCTCCCATACTTTTGTGAGATGAAAATGTAACAGGAAACTCTAGCAAGAACATGTATTTTCAGCTCCATGATTTGATTAATATTGGTAGAGCACTTTCAAGATTACTCATATTGCATACTATGCATTTCCCTTGAAGAGGATCCAATCCGCTTTTATACTGACTTCTAGCACATCCAGGAATGCACAAATGCTACGCTTAACACACACTCCATCATTCTGTGCATACCCTTTGCATGGAGATTCTTCCATTATTTTATCAATATATGTAATTTTCACACCTGAGAATGTTACCTTACTCTATTTTACCAGTTATCTGGTTCTACAGTCACCTTACATTGAGGACCCAGTCATACCGGCTCATTTAAACATACAGTTACAGTACTAAGACCAAAAAAAATAACTACCTCATAAGAAAACATAGGTTAGTACTCAGTGTTGGGCTCAATAGGCTGTCAGAGATGTACAGCTGTAGGTTGGTTACGCTCACCTTTATTCCTGTAAAATTTTAAGCATTTTAATTTCAGTATTACTTACTTTCTCAGGATAACTCGAGACACCCAGGTTTACTACTGGTTCTACTATTTCATTAGTAGAATTTCATTCATTGGCAGTATTTCAACTGATAGTTCTGAGAACAGAAAGAGAATAGAAGTGTGCTTGCTGGGAAGTCTCCAAGGGCAGAGGAGAACGAAGTGTCTGCTGTTTTTTGTTCTAGATGCCACTGCAAAGCTTTACCCATGGGCTGTCACAGAGGCCCCTATGATAGCTTTCACAAGAATAGTTCAATGCATTTCACTTAGTTGTCACTTTTTTCAAAAACACCGCTGTGCAATGGCACTGGTGTGGAATAGAAGTTGAATTTCACCGTAGATTTCAGTACATTTCAGTGGTGGCTGAAGTGATCCCAGCAGACTTTGTAAAGTACTTTGGGATTCTTACAGATGAAAGGTGCTATATAAATGTCAGGTATTGTTACACCCCACTTAGGAAAAATGTTTCCACTTATTCCTTTGGATTTACTGTTGAGCATTTAGAGATAATCGTCACTGCTGATAACAGCAGTGAGGATAGTATCCTGAGCACTGCAGACTGTGGAGATTGCTCTGCATTCTGCTTGTCTGTAGCGGGAGGTCGCATACTGATAAGAAGGAGGAATTTTTTTGACAATGTGATTATAGAGAAGTAGCTATTTTTCATATTATATGGTCAAAGTGCAACTGCCAGAGTTATTTACATGGGCGCATCATTTACAGCCCAGGATTATTGAAAAGACTCAGCTGAAAGGTAAGCTGCTTTCATGACGATATTCCAACCAGCACAGTACAACAGCTTCCTGTAGTGGGGCCATTTGTTTCACTGTATTACCTCTCTATACTGGTCTAAGTTCTACTCATTCATTTTATTAATAGATTTTATTTAAATGCATGACAGATGTTTCTAACAATGCTTACCCAAGCATTGGTTAGAATTTGTTAGAGAGATTCCAGTGTTTATCCTAACATGGGTGCCCTTGGAATTTGGTGTTTTGATTGGGTTTTGGGGAGGGGGGGACAATTTTTTTTAGCATAACAGAGTTCTGAATGTAGTTCAGTATTGATTTTAGCAGGAGTGCAAAGGCAGAGGCTTTTGCCAGGTAGATGAGTAATTTCAGCTGTGCTCTAACAGATCAAATGGTCTTTATAGTACTGGAAAACAATCCTGCCCTAGCAATTCTCTCAACTGAGTACCACCTAAATATAAAGACCCTCACATTTCCCCTTCCTCCTCTGCTTCCCAAGTCTCTCCTCTCAGATTTCTGTCTTCCAGTTGGGATATCTCATTAACCTGCAGTCTCTATCCCTGCCTCATTATCTTCTCCTGAACATCTGAGAGAGGCAGAAGCCAGGCTGTATTAACCCACTGATTGCTGCTGACCGAGTGATGCCCCTGAGCCCTTTTGGAAGCAGCTTTGGCTGAGTAAAACCTGCTGGAGGATGTGGTCTGGAACTGAACGCTGGGTAAATAAATAGGAGCAATCTACTGTGGGGTTTGAATTTGTTAAAACCTTGGCAAAACCTTTGTGTAAGGAAGGTGTGCAAATTTCCCTCCTACTTCCAGTTTTTACAGAAGCTGTAAAAACATTAAAATATACAGAGCTACCTCATCCCCTTTCTGCTCAGCAGCAAGGGCACTTTCCTGGCTAATCCAGAAAAATTACCCCCAGAAAAAGGCTAAACGCTTAAGAAAACTTAATGTTGCTGAGATTCTTTTTGCAGTGTCATACCCCATTCAAAAATACCCCATGTGAGCTCAGTGCATGGGGTACTGTACCCAACACCTGCAGGACTGTAGTTATGACTACGTGTATCCCATAGAAATTCCCAGAAATTCCCAGTCTTCCTAGTGTATTGACTTTTACATCTATACCTTCAGAGCACTGTTCAGAATTAACATAAAAGACCAGAGTGCAGCTTGGAGGTCAGTGTGATCATAATTTGGCCATGCTGGTATATTTACTCTAGCTAATAGAGTTTATTTCTTCTTATTTTTCCCTATTACTGCTTTAATCTTGTTCTCTCCCTCTGGAAGTTTAACCACTGGTTATCATAAGAGGAAGAAAAAACTTAAAATTCTGGAAAAAGTGTGATAGATTTTTTCCCACACAGGAGACAAAAAAACCGAACAGCCAAATAGCAGAAACAGAGATGAACATCTATAGATTTAGGCACTGAAAAAAGTGGAGTTAACACTGGGTGCTACATGCTCCATGGGCTATGCAAAACATTAATACCAATAATATCTGCTTAAAGGAATTAAATAAGAGAAGTTATTTTTAAATGAAAAATCTAGAGTGAAACCTGTGAAGTATTCATGCAGTCAGAGATGTGGCTTAAGATATGAGGAAAGATATTTCTAAAATCTCCTACAAAAAACCATACAAAGCTAAAAGTTTACCCCAACAATACCATCAATTCTCCTCATGCACAGAGTTAGCACAGGAGAAACCAAAAGTATGGAATGTCTTTCAAATATCAACTTTTCTCAAGTGACATAATATTCTTAAGTATTTATGGGAATAAACATGTATGCATAGTAAGCCATATGCTTGTCATATGATAGATGGTAGATCCATCTAACTCTTCCCAGAGATTTCTTTATGGAAACCACCAAAGAACCTCTGTAATTTAATCAGTAGCCACTGCAACTGGCTGACTGCCTGTTAATTGCTTGGATGATACCCAAATTGTCAGACCAAAAGACCACCCAGTGATTCATTGGGCTGTCACTTCGTATAACTAAAGCAACAAATATAAGAAAGAGTGCCTGGAATGAGTCTTCACTTGTGATGTCTTCTCTGATATTTTCTCAGTATCCAATCCACTAACATTGTTCATCACCTTCTTTAAAAGCTTGAAATGTTATTGCTACAGATCTCAAGTTCCTAAGGAGCAGTTTATACTCCAACGTGCTTCTGCAAAAGTATCTCTGAGGAAAGCCATGTTTGAAAGTTCTCAGAGTTCTGTATCATATTGCTCAGGTGATTTTGCTGCTTCAGCCTGACAAGTTTGGGCATGGATAATGAAAATCTACCAATATTTTTAATATGCAATTTTGGTGGTGCATTTTACTTACAGAATGCCATGATCCTCCACACAGCCCTTTAAATATCCTTACAAAACTTCTGTGACGTACAGCCTTGCAAGTATTTGCATTTCACAGACAAAATGCTAACACAGAGATAGTTATTTTAAGTTTCCAAGAGCTTTTGAATTATATTTTCTTTATAGGTCATCAATAATCAGCACTAATATGAATTCTAAATTTAAATGCATGTTTGGTTGCAAGGCACAGAACTCTCCCATAATGACACTGAGTGCATTACCAGTGAGATAAAGGTGCAAAGATATTTTTTTATTAATCAGTGGCATAATTTTGAAAAAGCTAGGAAAAAAAAGGGGTAGATTTGGGAGACCTTGAAGCAGCTTTCTGACAAATATTTGCTCACTGGAATGGAATCTAAGACTGGTATTAAATCAGATGCTATTTAATGGAAGTGAGAAGTAAAACCCATCAAATCTCCAAAACATACCCTATAAGCAGATAAAATATGTTTGTGCTTGGCATGCCTTAATCTAGAAGGCATTTAAGAAGGGAAGTGCTTTTCCCATCACCAGTGTCATACTCCACAATGTGTAGGAGAGACAAAGGCTGTCTATCCCAGTGCTCGGACCCAACACAAACCCTGTTGCTGTTCTCTTCTCATCACTGTTGAATCTGCTTCTACTGTTACAAATTCTGTCAGCCAAGAAGCCATACTTTCCCTCTGTAAGCCCTTAACCTGAAGCAGTAGTTAAGGAGAAGGAATGCTATCACTCCAGGACAAGTGTCATGACATCTGTAATGTGTTTTTGGTCACAGCCCCATTAGGCATGAGGAGTCTGTTTGGTCACAGACCAGGCACTGAGTGCAGCCTGGAGCTGCGATAAACCCTCCAGTGTGGAATCTGTTCTCTTCAGATCATCTGCCTGACTAGTGACTGGATGATATACTGGGCCAAGGGTTTCTGTTTCACACCACACAGCAAGGGTATCAGAGAACTGTTGACTCCTGTTTCTCTCCCAGCTTCTGCAGAGAGCTAGAACGAAGGAATAGAGAATACATAGGAATAGGAGGAACAGAGGAATGGAGAACTGTCCAAATCTGCACCTGTGGCAGTTGGATAAGGAGGGTTTTAGTGCTACAGTCTGCCCACTTTCCCTGTTCCCCTAGCTGACTCCATACTCAGTGCAGATTAAACCTCCACCAAATGCATCGTCTGACAGGATCCTACGGAATGAGAAATGCTGTCCATCAGATATTTAATCTCCCTTACTTCGCTGCTACTGGTTAAAAAGCATTGAGGGAGATAGTGCTGATCTACTTTTTCTGACAGTTTACTAAAACACTACCTTTTGCCTCCAGCATTCAAACAGTATTTTCTAGTTCAAGGCACTACCATCATTATGCTTTTTTGTGCTAGCTTTTCCCTCTGTGCACAGAGGGAAAAACATACCTGCTTTTATCTCTGAGGGCCTGGAGATGATCCCACAAAGTCTCCCTGAGGTTTCAGCTGATGCAGCACAGACTAAGGCTGCTGAACAGCTTTGATTCTGGGTCTCAGTTTTGTGGCTTCTCTTTCAAAATTTCTCTCAACTTCTTAGCCAAAGTAAATGTCAGTGTCAGACTATTCCACACTATGCCAAGGTAAAGATATTTGCACCTTCAAAAAGTTTTTTTCCAGGATAATTCCTGACCTTTTCTATAAAGCACTGTTATTAGTAGAGTCCATAGCACAAAATTCTACACTACCTTTCTCTGTCCTTCCTCTCTGTATCGTCGACAAGGATGCCCCGAGTCAAAGCTTTCCTGCCCTAAGCACCTGCTGGCTGCTTCTCATTCTGCAAGGAATTACACATGGGGACTGCCTTTGCAGATCTTGACAATTCTGAACTTTCAGAAACATCTTGTGTGTCTTACAAACTAGTGCAATAACAAGAACAACAGCAATTTAATTTCGGGGGAAAAAAAAAAAAAGATATTAAAATGTAAAAAACCCCAAATAGTGGCAACTGTATCAATACAGACAGATATGACTTATTCTCTTTTAAACACTTGTATTATTACATTAAGAGCTTCTTTAGAGGTACACATTACTGAACCAATATCCATCTTTAAAGTAATCATGCTTTCAGTTCATTCTCGGCAACAATATTCTTTAACACGGGTTTTCAAGTAAACTCATGAAAAAGCTGGAGTGAATTTCAAGGCTTGAGTGCTGCTGCCATCTACATGGCAGGAAGACTATAAACCAAAACAAACAACAAAAATATGTATGTTACATTTACTGGGCAGAGCTGTAAGTCTGTAGCTCAGGGTGATTATAGAAAATAAAGTTCTGAAACAGAATCTCTTAGGAACCTGAGTTTTTTAGTGGAAAAATCATAATGATTTCCCAGGTCCTTATTATCAAAAAGGTTACTCATTATTTAGATACAATTTGAGAATAAATAAGGAAAATATTACTATTTTATGAGTGTTGGATATTGTTAATATTTTTTCTGATAAGCATTATGCTTTAAGATGCTAAAAAAAAAAAACCAAAACAAAACAGAAAAAATCTCCAAGTTGCTGTAAAACCAGAGTGAGTAATGGACTTAATGAAACAACATACACTACTTACTCTGGTGATGTTATTTTTCACAACTGCCTTATTAAGAGTGTTGCAGAGGGAGAAAAACAGTTCTTATTGCTATATTTGCATGACAGAACGTAAATTCAATTTCCAAAATGTTGTATTTTCAAGTTAAGTCTTCTAGAATTACATGAGAGGAAAAGAGAAGTGTAATTAAATTTGTACTGTGTAAGAATTTTCATCAAATGCACAGTCGCTCTAAAAAGCTCTGCAGATGTTTGTTAAGTTTCATAATTTTCAATATTTTTTAGCAACTCTCACTGCTTCACCTTAAAACCTTGCTTTAACTTGGTACTTACCTGCCACACCACGTCCAGGACACTCAGATTCTTCAGAAGGCGTGGAATGGAGTCTTGATGTGACGTGCACAGCTCTTGGACACACCTGAGACCTGCCAGCAGCTGCCATTCAGGAGAAGAACTTCCCATGGACCCCAATGAGACAATCTAGGGTTTCAGAATTACTTCTTCAAAACTAAGAGTGATGAATTTTCACTTTGGGGATCCATGAATTCAAACGGTAACTCAAATGCTAATAATAATGCTTTGCCTAGCAGCAGAGACTGAGTATCCTAGGAGAAAGGATACTTGCCTTTCTCAGGCAAGAAGAATGACCTGCAAAGTCCAGCAGAAATATCCATCATGAGAAGCAGGACTTTGTCTTCCCAGATTCCTCATCAGGAATGTGCATCAGCACTGGCACAGTGACTTTGGAGCTGGGCTGCAGTTTACTGCCCCAGTCTGCCTTCAGAGAACACGCTCTTCCCAAAGGAGTAAAACCCTGGAGAGAGAGGCAATGCTGCTGACTGCCTGTCCCATTCTTTTCTGGATTTTCAACACTTCAGCTCAGTGGGACTGCCAAAATCCTTCCCCTTGCTAGATTGCTGGTGTTCTCTTGCAGCCCTGCTGCACAGTGGTTTTGTTAAAGTGTGTCTTTATTTTAAAGGAACACAGAATCTCAGATATATATATTTCAAGTCCCATGCCAATTTGCTTTCAGAACATCTTTCACTGGATTGGGAAAGGGCATTACTCAACAAAATACAACCCATAAATGGAAGCAGTTTATTACAATGATTAAATTTAAAATATGTAAATAGCACAAGAGATTTCAAAATATAATGCTTGAATTTGGAACCATAAATGAACTCTTCAAACTTTAGGGAGGAATGTAAGTCAGTGACCATTTAGCAAGTATGAATTATTTGGAAAACCCAAAATCCCTCAAATAAAACAGAAGTCAATGAGTTTTGGCTTGAGCTAATACCAAACCACTAAGCGCCTTTTGATTTTATTTTTTAAAATAATAAAATGAATTATGCACATAATGGAAAAAAAAATCCCCATAGGATTTGAAAGCTGAAAACCTACGTTCCAAAAAGACCCCTGCATACAGCACCCTAAACCTCCAATTCCATGCTGATGTGTGTGTGGACTGTCCCACATTTCCACCCTGGACTGCCTGTTCCTCCTCTGCTCTTTGCACTGAGGCCAGTGCTTGTCTTGCCACAGCCTGGTCACACAAGCACTAGTGCAAAGGAGGAGATGGAGAAGGATGTGGCTGCAGCAGGGACAAATTCCGCTGTGAAACCAGAGCTTGAGGCGTACAGGCCATTGCACTCCGTGACTTCTGCATGGAAAAAACCCAACACAACCCAAAGCACCATGCTCCTTAAGCAGCTGAGGTATTCACGAATTTTTTTACCCCATATCTAAAATTTAGATGACTACTCTAAAATATTAGCACATTACTCCTTTTGTCAGGATTCTTTCAGTATAACACAACAGAAAAATATGTTCCTAATTACCTTGCAACCTTGTTGTAAAATCAATCTCCATAAGCATGAATTCAGAGGTACATCAGACCACACTAGTACAGAAATGTTCCTTCAGTTCAGCTTAGAAACCACTGCAGCAGGTTCATATCTGGTTTTGTATTCAGCTCTGAAATTGTCACTTTGCTGCAAAAAGATTTGTCTAAGTGAGAGTTCATCGTGAGCACATATTAAAAAGTTGGTTGTTTGAAAGACATCCAGAAGACATGGGAAATATATTTGCTTTAGTGGGAAATAAATGTACCTAATAAAAAAAGTTCCTGCCTTACCTTACTCATACTGCCATTGTAATTAGCACAAAGCACGCATAAGCATGTGCCAAACACCAATCACCTCCCTGCAAGCCATTCCAGAGGGCTGGCTTTATTGGCAGGCTGCTGATGTGCACTGCTTTGCAGAATTAAAGACAAGCAATCAAATATTGTGTTGCACAAATGTAATTGCTACTACAGCAGTCCTGGGTGTTATGGACAATGCCAATTCCTTGAGCAATGAGACCTCTTTGAACACATCCGTTTTTAAACTATCTACTGAAAGAGGTTTAAAAAGATTTGTTGCCTTGGCACTAAGAGCAGAGCTGGCCCAACTGAGCAGATGGTGCTGCAGAGCAGTGATTCTTGTTGTGAAGGGACTTTTCAGTGCCAATGGGAGATCTGCTGCAACAAACTGGATGTGGCTGTTTACAGGGATGTGGGGCAAAGGAGAAAGCCAGGTCCATCTTTTGCCGTTTGTTTTACTGTCTACAAAGTTCTTGTAGGGCTACTAAGTTTCTGTAGATATATTTGCAATTTCATTTTTACCTTCTAGATGTTTGCAACTCTGATTCAGCCATAAAAGTTAAGAGGAGGAGAAATGTCAGCTGAAGACATGTTCTGCTCTCGGTTGTGTTGTACAAACACAAACACATCAATGATCTTATTCCACACATTCATCACAAGACGAGGAAGAATGAAGCCATAGCACTCAGCTTTCTGTTTAGTCACCGTAATTCAAATGCAGCCTCATATGAACAAAAGATACATTAAATAGTGGAAAATGCCTTCTAAGAATAAGGAAAGTTGTTTCTGAAAAATACCAAATACGTGAAAACCATTGACTTTTCTGTTAAAAGATGCCATTTTTCTACATGGTATTTACTGTTTAAGAAAAATAATATTAATATCTTTATCTTCTCTGGATTGCAGCCAATTTTAATGACAAATTCCTGTCAATTCAGAAGGAAGCAGAAGGAAGAAGGTTTCATGTCTGTATCATGTTGAACCAAATTCAGCCAATAGTGTGGCAACAGAAGCCTGGTTTTATCACTTCCACAGCTGTGACCTTTGCACACAAGGAATAAAGAGATTCATAACCAGAGAGTATTTCACACCAAAGAAATCTCCGCTCTCATAGTTAAGGCAACTTATGGCTAAAGTGACAACTAGAAAGGACAACAACAGACCAGGATTTCCACCATAAGATCCAGAAAGTCACATCCTCAAGTCCCTTTGACTCCATTAACTCTCCAACTACTGGTAATGCAGGAAGTGAACTTGCTGCTTTGAATGGCCATTATTTGTCAAACAGCCTAAATCCCCCAGAACGGGAGGTGATAAATGAATCTAATCAGCTGCACATATTCTACAAACATAATGATGTATTTTTTTTAAAGAAGAAAAAAAAATTATAGCTGCTTTTCCCAGTGGGCACAAATGGATGTTCAGTGAAGTGTATCATTTCAAAACAGGACTCCAATGGGCTTCTTTAGCTTCATACTGGTACTACATTTCTACAGATGATGGTGATGGCAGTATTTATATAACAGGAAAATTTACATCCTAGACATGACCAGATTTGTTATCTCTTTCCCATCCTCTCCTGTGCTCAGAACATTCTTTGTATTTTAGTGATTTCTAAATATTCCATGTTTCATTTAAAATGTGCATTTTTCCTTTAAATACAAGCAAATTTTCTAATTATTTGAGACGCATTTGGTTTTGCTCAGTGCTAAAATGCTATTGGTAGTAAAAGTCAGAAGCGAGGAGAGAGAAAAGTTTAAATTTGATGTATGTAAAACAATACTAAAATTGATGCAACTGTTTATGGGTCAATCAAAGTTGCAACATTTGGGATCACTGCCTAAATAAGTGAAAAACATCTAAAAATGGAGAGTTGATATTTTCTGTGTTAAAACTATCTAGATGTAGCCAAATACATGTAAATCTATTAGTGAGGGAAGTGTGAATTGAAGCCAATAAATCAGCCAAAAGAAGTCAATCTTATGGAAGGTATTTCTTCTGAAAATGAACTGTTAAAGGTATACCATAATAATTACAGGAAGCCATTTCATGTCCATGACTCAAATGTCCTGTTTCTTGGCTGTCCTTGTGGGTCCTCCTTTAGGTAAACGGGTTTCTCTAACACACCTTACAGGAGCAGACTTTAGATATCCAGGGATGTGGCTTCGTGTCATCTGAAAAAGAAATTAATTCATCTGGCTTAACAATTTTACAATTTGAAGGAATAGCAAAGGTTTTTTTATTAAAATATAATTTCTTTTACAACCTTTTCATAGAGTAGCACACCCTGTGATTTTTGTAGTGGAATAAAAACTTTCAGCACCCTCATGCTAGTGTTAAAAAGACCACATATCTATCTCCAGAGGACTGATAACAATATAACAGGAAGCAATATGGGACCCAAAACAGCTCAAGAGAATGTATGGTATTCCCCAAAACTCTTCTCCTGAACAGTCTTCTGCTTCTTCCTTTTTTGATTTAAAGGAAAACGCTCCAGTGGATCGCCAGAAAGATAATCTCTGCTTTAAAGTAATAGGGTGTTTACATTTTTTCAGTAAATATAATTGGCAAATTAGATGTATTTTCTTCCAGCAGAAATAATCCTATAATAGCTGTAAACAGAAGTAATAAGAAGTTCTGTTCATAAGGCATTATATTTTAATCCTGCCAGGGCTTTTTAGAATTCCACAGAAAAGCACTCTCGATTGTCAGTTTTTAACCTTTATGACTTCTTCTTATTTGCTGTATGGTAATATTTACAACCTGAATTTTAACTATTGCTTGCATTAGAAACTGCTCAAACAGATGCCACGCCTTTCATCAGTACATGAACATTGAGAAAGCAGCACACACTATTTTTTCCCAGTCTAATGGATATCTTGTAAATTTTTCATATTATGTGTATCGTGTCATAGGAACAGAGATACACATTTTCTTCGTGCCTAATATATAGTATTCTAGTTTTACAGTTTGATTTCGTAATTTAAAAAAAACAAATCTGAAAGCAAACAAAAAAACCCCAAACCAACCCAAAATCCGTGAGTCGTATTCCAGTAACCCAGAATACTGATGGGATGTGACACTCCATCTACTGCAGAGAAATTATTATGAATGCCTACATTGGAAATTCCAGAATTTCTTTCTGCAATAATTCCTAGGCACCACCATTTTATACACAGTCCCTGAGCACTCTGGGCTGTGACCAGCAGGCTGCCCCTACATTGCATCCTCTTCCTGCTCCAGGCACCATCATCAGCACCAGCCTCCAGCACCCCGTTCCCAAGGCAGTCCTCCTTTACTGCCACCTGCTTTTCATGAGGATGCAAACACAGCAAAAGAAAACCATGCTTTTCTAGAGTACTTTGTACCTGGAAACTCACAGAATATTTGCTTTATATTCTGCCTGTATTCTGATAACGGCCACAGAGGTGACACAGTGCTGATTTAAATAACAGTCTTCAGTGGGTGGAACTTGGAGCTGGTAAGTGATTATTCGATAATTATAACTTGCCTGATAACAACACAGTCACACTTTTAGTGCTGTATTTTTAGGCACACTGTGGCTAATAAGAATCTGCTGTTCTTCATACATTTTCATTTCTATTTGCTGCAGTTCTGCCTCTCACACATTGGGTTTCAGGGAAACTCAGAGATCCTACTCATCTCTATGCCAAGGTCTGTTGAGGAAAAGCAATTAAACAAGACTGCAAAAACTGCTCAGATTTTCCTTCTTATCTGTTATGCACCCAGAATTACATTCTGTCCTGAAAAGTGAAAAACTGAAGAGGGAAAAATTTGATTTGTGCAATGTTTTTGGAATAAAGGGACCAGCTGACTCAGGCAGAGATTGCCTGGCTACTGAAGGCCAGAAGCACATGGGGGTTTTACCATTTACCTGGTCTCTGTCCAAAAGATAGAAAATGCTCTACACTTTCCATCTACAGCTTTCAGTTCAATCTTCCATTAGGGAGGGTCATTTGTCCCCTATTACCAAGTGAACTTGGTAATATTTCCCACTCTTTCCCACTCCCTGCCTATTTCCTACTCTACTGCAGAAATCTCTGTTGTGGGAAATAAAGGGGAAGGGGCATCTGTGTCTACATTGTTTTATGAGACTCAACTCAAATCCAGTCATTTTTCAGAAGAGCTGCACTTGCAGAATCCTCCTTAGTGGGAGCTAAGACACCTCAAGTTGTGTCTAGTCCTGCTACTCTTAGATTTTGACTGACAAAATTCAGAGCATTTTCAATCCCCTTAAAACCCATCTCAAGCAACTCCCTTTGGACAGGATGATCTGCCTCTGTAGGTGTAAATTTTCCACCACTGTTTGTACAAGAAAACTCAGGTAAATAGCTCAGACCTAGAAGTCTCTCACACATCCAAGTACCCTCACTTCCAGCCTCTTTCTCAGTTGCCTTAAATAAGGAAAATGTGCTTGATACAAGGGTATACTGCTGGGAATATTTATTTATATAAAGAAGCACTCTAAGGGATAGTGAATTCTTTATGGGGGGTTGATATGATTAAAAGTCAAGTTCTACAAAAAGCTGTTGTAATTCTTATCTGGTTATTATGTTCAAGGCCAGAGCAGAGACAAGTTTGAAAAGCCAAAGCTTTGCATGTCAAACAGAAGTAGTCCTCAGCATGTGGGGAAAAATGGCAGTGATAAACCTACTATTAGGCATCTGGGAGAGAAGCCCAGCATCTCCTCTGTGTGGGGGCTCCAACAGGCATGAGCCACTATCACAGATAATGGCAGCCTGTAGGCACATGAGGGGAGCAACTAAAATCCATTTCACTTAGACAAGAAACTGCAGTCTGATATTTACCTGTGTCCATCACACGTGAAAAGTGTTTACGGTGAATTATCCAGGAGAAAAGTGCAGGTTGAGGGGTTTCATTACCTATCTGAGAGTAGTACAGATCACACACTGAACACAAGAAATCACAGGCAAATCTTAGATTGGTGTCTTGGGTAGTCAAATGGATTCCTGCTATTCATCTGAGTATATGCCTCTTCTACACTTGCTGGAGGCCCACATCCAGGGCAGTGAGAACATGTGAAGACACACAGAAAATGTGGAAGTAAAACAAACAGAGTAAGCTTTATGTGATTTTAGAAAATAAAGACCACTTTGAAAATAAAGCTCAGTCTAATGTCAGGGGTAGAGACTGTACCTTTCACCACTGAAAACCACGACACACAGGCAGAGGTGTAATGGCTGCTCTACAGCCTTCCTGACTCTGGTAGAAGTTGTAATGACGAACCCTTTCTAGGAATAGTTGGAATTCCTTGCAGGTATACTGTCATATTTTCACTTCTTCCTCATCAAAAGGGATCATAAAATAAATATATTTCTTAACATCCCTTTTGCATCTGGGACAACATCTTGTAAGTGAAGTAGAAGAGACTCTGGAAACCACATATATAGATTTATTAATAGAAACTAATAAATTAAGTTTTTAAGTCTGCCCAGAGTTTGAATACGTGTAAGAGAGATTCTAAAGTCACAGGTTTCACCAAACCAAATGCTGACCTCCCAGGAATTCTCAAGTTCCATGATTCAAAGTCAAAGCACCTGAGAAAATCATAGCCAACTGAATGTCATATTATTGTTTCAATGTTTGCTACTAAAAGTAAATGTTAAGCTTTAAGTAAATGTATTGTGTTACCAAATCTTTCCTTTCAAACAAGCACTTCTGTCAGAAGTGTCTTAATTTCTTATCACAGAATTTCATCCGCACAAGGAGCAATAAATAATTCATGTTCCTGGCTCTTTGTTGTGTGTCCCTGAACTGCACAGAGCTGGAAGGCTGACAGCTGTGTCAGGACAAGCACCAAAGATCTGACATGACAAGTGACTAACAAGTTTCTTTCAGTCTATAGTGAAAGAAGACAATGGCATAAAGTGCAAAAACGAAATCCTGAAACAAAATGAAACTGTTTCTTTCTCTTTACCTAAGTGTTTGCTATGAGCTTATTTCCGACCCATAACCTCTGGTCATTTTATAGTACTGCCCAACCCCCTTTACTCCTCACATTCGCCTGGCCATTTACGCCTGTCCACGGATCAATATGAGCAATTCTTGGAGAAATACGATGTCTCCATGACAACCAAGCCACAAATTCTCAGTGGAAAGCAGTGAGACCAGTAGTGAAATCTCCTGAGGTTTTCAGACCTATAAGACAAGATGTCTTAAAATGCAGGAATGGACAGAAACAAAAGCCAGAGTAATTCATTGTTTATTACTAGTTTAATGATGTCAGATGGACCGATTGGAACTCAGTTTTTAAGTTTAGATGCTTTATCAACATGTATTTTTGCCAGTCAATATTCAGCTCCTGACAGGCTTTTATTCTTTCCATTACTTCATATAGATATGCAGAGTTGGATATACAAGTTTCCATCCAAACGGGTACACTTGGCCAGACAGAACCAATTTTAGGTTAAAATTCATGTTATCTTTAAGGGACATTAACTGTCCACTCAACACTTTCGTGTCACCTTTCCTTAACACTTTCTCACTTCAGAACCGATCAAATCTAGGACAATCTGCATTTTGGCCCATAATTATTTCTGAAGGGACTGTTTCTGAAGGAGGTGCTATACACCACAGATCGCTGGAGTCAAACTTGGCTCCTTCCTGAGCAGATTATCTATTTCTTTCCAAATCTCATGCTGTGTTCTGCTGGACAACACTGAGTCCAAGTCTGTGTGGCTTTAAAATGAATAGAGATTTACAATTCATTGGTTTCAATTATTGCAACATATACTGGTGTTCATTTCTGTGGAAGAGATGGAAAGGGAATGTAGTTCAAATCAGGTGTATGACAGCAGTTGAACTCCCAAGGAATCTTGGAAGAGTGGACTGTGCTGAAATATAATCCCCCAGACATGGGTCCTATCTGGGTTCTGAGATGACTTAGGGGACCTGACATGGATTTCAGACTGCACCCTTTGACTGAAAATTAAATCTCAGCAGTGTTCCTTGGGGAAGGATCAGGGGACTGTTGGCAGCTGCCCCCTGTCAGCACAGGCTGCAAGATTTGGAAATCTCTTAACTAAGCTGACAGGCCGCAGAGACGATGAATCAAAAATATGATACACGGATCAGCACACAAAGATGCAGGAGGGTACAGAGAAACCAGATAAAGCAGGGAAGGAAAATACCAAGTGAAGAAAGATGTTTAACTCTTTCACTAATGAGGACTATGTACAGGTTATGCGTATGGTATATGTGGGTCAAGCTCACAGTTTTGCTTAAAAGATCTTAGTATTTAGTTGCACAGAATGTTTTTAATCAGCTGTGACTCAATACAATTTATATTTAATTGTTTCCTTTTGGGATTCATTTAATAAATTTCGTAGATGTTCCATAACGAGAAAGATAATGAAACTACATGAAGATAAATCTTTCGGTCACCAAAAAGGATGCACGTTATGGATGTTCCTGTATTTAGCTGAATCAATGTTAAGAGTCATTAAAATGAAATAATGATTGTGAGCTGATTTAAAGGAAAGAATCAAGCTATTTAATGCCACCAATTCGCTTTCCTCCAGAGATACAGTGTTTGACTGTCCACTGCTACATTCAGCTGCAGTATATACAGTACTTCTAATTTTTCATAATCTCACGCTACCTTCAAAGGGTCAGACACCGTACATATATTAAGCAAGCAGTGTAGTCCAAAAGTAATTATAATGAACTAGTAGTGTCAGCTTTCTTTTTGGTCATAAAGCCTTTATCCTTTCTAAGACCTGAATTCCTGATGAAAGAGGAAAGGATAACAGCTCCACACTGTGACCCCTGGAGGTGACCATTAATTTGACATTGCAGCTGCTAAAAAGGAAGCAGCGTTACAATGTGCTTTTTTTTTACAGCCCCAAAAGCTGGGTCAGATTTATCACTTGCTACTTGGGTGACTGTTTTTAAATGCCTCTCACCTGGGCTCTCAGACTCTTCCAAGACACATCTGTCAGGCGTATCCTCCACATCTTGGAAGTTTGCCGAGTTGGAGCTCTTGCCATGCTTCAGCACACTGACTGGAGCAATAAAGAATAAAAACACAGGGAGGGAGAGATGTAATGTATGCAGAAACCAACACTTCCTGATTTTCTGCAGAGCTTTCAATGCTGAAGACATAATTTGCAAACACAAATAATACATTGAAAAAAACCCTCCAGAAACTCAAACTACTTATATGCAACCATAGGGCAGTTGAAAAATCTATAGACAAGAATTCATGCAGGGTGAAGTTTGAAGCATCAGCTCAAATGAGATTCCTTTGAAGCAGAAAACCAGCTTTTTTTTTTCTTCCAGAATCCTAAAATAATAAATTAATTTAGAAGTCATAAAAAAATGCTTGTCTGTTTCACCAAAGAAGCCAGTAAACAACAGAAAAGATCAATTAGGTGGTTTTGTAATTACTGGAGTCATTCACCAGGGAGAGCAATGGTGTTTGTTTTAAGATGAAAATATGTTGAATGCAACAAGCTGGAATGTGTAAGGAAATTAGTGATAATTCCAAAGTGCAGTAAAACCCAGACTGAGTTATGGTTTAGAGATTACCAAATTTAATCATATGTTCCTCTTAATTGCTAAAACCATTTTCATTTCAGAGTAGAAAAAATATTTTCAGGGAAACAATTATTTGTCTATATATGACTTTTTAATTCACTTGGCTTTTGAACAAATCCCACATAGTTTTCCTGAGCAGAAGAGAGGTACTTCTCTTGTCAATGTCCATTTCCTACTGTTCTGCTTCATATCTCTGTATGGAGCCACAAATGCAGCTTAAAGATGAAGTACAATTATTAACCAATATATTATAGAATAGCACATTAAAGACTAGATCCCAATTTTTCTGTCCCATTAGAACATTTAGATGATCTTATTTCCCAGGACAACAGCAGTGACTAGAAAACACACCTTTTTTTTCTAATATCTAGAAGACTAAGCAAGGTTCCAAACTTGTATGTGGAAGTTTGGATATCAATGCGGGATACCAACGGCTGTGTGCAATACCAGTGTACTTCTGTCCCTTTTTCAAAACAGGAAATTTCTTCCCTTCTAAATTTTGATGATTTTTTTTTAACCAAACAAATATTTGCTGAAGGATCACGTAATTTAAACACCCATTTAAATTTTCCAAAATTATGAGTGAATCAACAAGGCCTCAGGGCATTCTGCGGACACGAGGGGCTCAAAAGACATATATTCCATTTCCATGCACTGAGCTTTCCATGGGTTTGCAGCTATTGATCCCAGGTCACCAAAAGGTTCCATCCTTCTTGACTCCTGCATCTGCACAGAGTCTGTTTGAAGCAATCAAGTCTTCAATACAACTGCGGAATTAGACCCTCAAAAATGTAATATTAAAACATAATAAATAATGAAGTTTATTATAGTGGCACCATGCATTTCACACAGAAAACCAAAAGCCAGTAAATTTTGCTTAAAAGGTCTGCCTTGGATAGAGACTAATCAGCACATAAAACCCTGCCCAGGTAAAGCTGAAAGTGTTGACATGATAATCTGCATGAGGTGAGTTGACACTGAACAGCAATTACAATAACAAACAACAAATGTTCTTGTGCACACATGAAAACACAGTGATATGTACAGGAAAAAATGTTTCGGAGATGTCTGTGCTTTTCTCTGATTTTTACAACACTGAAATCATTTTCAAATGCACTAATAGAAGGCCAAGATTGACACTTCAAAAAAGGCAAATTGGAATATACAAGTATACATACTGTAGTTAAAAAACCAGTTGTGTCAAATTTATTAGAACATGTTTTTTCTAAAATAGTTCCTTCTGCAGTGGAGTCAGCTCCACTGTGCTGAGTGATAGACTGAGTCATTACAGCTGCATGAATTTAAAAGTCAGAACTACTCTGAAGTAGAACAATAGAAAAATTCCCAACAGATAAAAGAGAGAGGAAAAAAAAAGTAGAGCAGAGAAAGCAAAAAAATCACAAGAGCTGTCTTTTTTGATCACACAGCAGTAACCAAAAATTCAGAATCATCTTTTCAAAACTAATTGTGTATTTTCCCGCAATAAAGAACTCACAGTGAACAAAGGAGGGGAGACCCTTGCACAGCACCAGCAGCAGTCCCAGCTAGGATCTGGCAGGGGCTCCCCTTGCTGGGAGTCTGTGCTGCAATTGCTCCTGAATGGCACTAGGACAAACCTGTCCAAGCGCTCTCCCCTGTCCCAGACCATGTCAGCAAAAGTCAGATAATTTAAACTAACCTGGTGGATATTACAACAAAGCAACTCTGGTCAGTGTTTTTAGGGAAGGTATCAGATTCAGCTGAGAAGCGACTCAGAGCACAAGGAATAAAACATAACTAGGAGCAGCTCCATACACAGATGAGGTGCATCAGGAGGAAGGTGGGAAGAGAACAAGAAAGAAACCAAGGCAGGACAGAAACCAAGACAGTACAGCAAGATCCTTGGACAAAGCAGGAGGATTTTCAGTTGATATATCTGAGTAGAGGTTGGACAGATTTGGGGAAATCTGGGAGAGGATGAAGTCATTAAAAGCCAAGAAAGACAAAAATGAGAAAAAAGGGATGACAGATCACAGGCAGAGCTGATACAGCTGGAAAATGCCTAAAAGCACGAAACACTCACAGTAACAGCTGGAGTCAAGGAATCATTAGGAACAGTTTGAAAGGAGTGGAAAGCATGGATGGAAAGGGCTTTCATGGGGACAGAGAGAAAGACTCCAGACAACTTGTGTAAAAACTGTCAAGAGAACTTTTGTGTAAAAGCTGTCAGAGAAGGCAGTTCAGCAGGTGCAAACGAAGGGAGGAAAGTAAATGTTTCATAAAACCAGGAGACAGGCCAGGACAGGCTAGGATCAGGTCACCGGTGCAAGCAAGGGATTCATCTTAGCCCTACACTTAGAAACGCACATACCTCTCTAGACAAAACTCAGGCAAATAAACTTCACAAGACCCTGGTTTATGAAGTTACATAATGAGTGTATGCAGTGAGCAAGAAAGGGACCAAGGCAGAGACCTTCAGATATTTTTGTTGTTTTTTTTTTTTTTAAAACATCACGTTATATGCTCAATTTGAAAAGGAAAGTTTCTTAAAAATATCATAAAAGAACAAAGGGAATTGAAAAGTTAAAAATAAGGAAAGTACAGTCTGGCCTAAATAAAGAGTGAAAGTAATAAATGGCATTATGTAATCAAGACAAAATACAAAAAAAAAGAATCTCAACACTAACACCTACTTTGCTGTCTGTTCCCTTAGGGAAATAGGATTTTATGTATAAATACCAATAGGAGAAATATTGTTCTGAATTGCTTATACCAAGGATACTCATGGAATTTAAGTTATTTAAACATAAACAGTGTGATCTTTATTCAGAAGATACTCTGTCCTACTTTGGGTTTAAATGGACCTTAAAATTACTTTTGCTTCCCTTTGGAAGCTAATCTCTGTAGCCAAAGTGACATAAATGGAGTATAAATGAGCCCCAAATCTACAAGTCAGAGGAAAAGTCAAGAAACAACCCTTTCTGATACTATAACTGCACTAACATCTTTTTCTATTCAGTGCAATGTCATTTCAACTATTAGTCAGCAGAGATTACCTTTGTTAGCATGGAAGTAAGGTAAAAGGACATATTTCATTGAGGCAAATGACCTTGAACTTAGCATATAAAGATGACATAAATCTTCATTGCACAGGATCAATCTAGAGAATTGTGGTATTTTTTTCTGATGCATCTCATTAAGGTCTTAGGACTTGTTTACTGAACTCAATACCCCTTCTCTTATATTACTGAAACAGAAAAAGTCATTAAAATAGGTATGGAATTTAGGATAGTAAATGAATGTCATTTACGCATCTAGTTTCAAAATATTTCAAACAGTTTCACAGAATAAAACCAAATTATTTCCACAAAGATAGGACAGACTGATGGTCAGCCTTTAAAGAACAGTTTTTGTGTGAACAAACTGTTGAATGATAAGCTGTTCTTTGTGAATACAGACTAATCACTAAATATAGCCACAACTCATCACGGTCGTTTATTGCTACACGTTCAGTTGAAACTCTGAAAAGCCTTGTTCCACTCTGGAAAAATCACACACTGAAGTCTAAATAACCTGCCCTGCATACTAATTTTCAGAGGGCAGACACACTGGAGAAAGAAGTTTGCATAACACAGGTGAATAAACAAGTCAGCATTTTCTAACAAGAGGCCTGTCTTATTGATAAGGTGGATAAGTGACTTCAAGACAGTCTGCAGAAAAAACAAGAACTTATTTGTCATTCAAAACAAAAGTAGGTAAGGCAAAAAAAAATAATTTTTCATTCAAAAATATTAGGCAAGATAGGTTATAGGTGATAAAGGTTTTCAAGGTCCAATACAGAACACAAAGGAATATGAATCTACATAAAAGATGCATGAAAACAAACCTGTAAAGGAAAACAAAACGCTAATATTTTTTATTTTTGCAAGTGGATAAAAAAATCGTGCTGCAATGTCAATTCTGAGCTGTATGGCCTCTATAGGCACTCACCATATTATACCTAAGAGGCTTGATGGAACAATAAATGCCCTGAGTACTATTTTAAAAGCACATTTCATAGATATCATAAAAATATTATGAAAAGCATAAGAACAGCTGTATTTGCTGAGACTAAAAAATGTCACTGTAAGACTCCAACAACCACAAGATTATAATTCACGAGAAATTTCTCCTGAAGTCCAATTTAAAACTTAGGGAATTCCAAACAATTTCTTTCCCCCTCTTGTAATAACTCACAGTAGATTTCAGTTCCACAAACCTCTCCAGTTTTCCCTTAAGTTTTTGCAGCTTTAACATCCGACACCCTAACTCACTTTAATCTGGTAAGCTCCACAGTTTTGCCACATAGGAACGCTTGTCTGCTCAGCCCCTCTTGGCTTAATGTGAGACATCTTAAGGCACAGATACAAGCCCTGCACACTGTCCCCATGACCCTTGTGACCGAAGTCCTTGGTTTCATCTCTTTCCCACACTAAGGGTCACTATCCTACTTAGCTTTGCCCACAAACTTCGGTGCCCCCCCTAAAAAGGGTGACATTGTTTCATTAATATTACAAGAAATGCAGAGCACGTTCTGGGGTGGCAAGAGGAATATTAGCAGCGCTCCCCACGACCACCGAGACACGGGAAAAGCAGACACTGAGGTGACACCGGTCAGAGCCCCCATCCTGCCACTGTGGTGAGTGGCACTCCCCACCCAGCAGGTGCCAGCAGGAAGGTGTCAGGCTGGCTGGGTGGGGATGTGCCCCTGACAGCACCACTGCTGAGCACAGCACTGCGAATCCTTCCCAGGTTTTACCGCTGACACTCCCTGCTATGAGCTTGTCCAGAGCCTGCTACAGTGCTTGTCTTGTTGCCACACAACACAAGTGCTGTTGACTCAGCTTGCCATCCAGATTCTTTCCAGAGAAACTGTCACCTTGCTCTTTCTTCCCCATCCTGCCTCTTAGCAGAAGATTAATCCTACCTCAGTCTAGATCCTTGTTTTCATCCTTATTGAATGGAACCCTATTTTTTTCCAGACCATTTCTCAGGCCATATAAACCAGTAATTCATCTTGCTGACAGAAGACATCAGTTGCTGGTCACTTCATAATTTTTAGTGCCGTTTAAAAAAAAACCCTGCACTGATGTACGTAGTTGTCATTTAATTGAAAATGGCTGGTTGTTATCTTCTGATGATTAAATATCACACAGGCCCAGTTTTCATTACATTTTAATTTCAAAAAGAAAGATAAATTAACCTGGAGAAACACATTATAATTCTGAAGTGAATGCTGCAGCATATGGAAGTTGGAACTGTCCTTGAAATAAGCCAGTATGGAACCACTCAGACTGGAAGATACTGTATTTTAAATCCATTACAGTGAGTTCAGAGGTAGGATCTAATATCACACTGCAGAGCTCAGTTTGCAGAACTACCAGCCCACACCCAAATGGCACCCTAATGGCACCCTAACCCTAACCCCAAACCAAACCAAAACCAACACCCACCCTGAACATCCATTTTCCTCTCTCCTTATATCTGTGAGGGCAGCATTCCTCCAGACAGAAAAACTGAAATTTTCGGTGATTCTTTTCCCAATATACCTTGAAGTTTTATTCACCCAGAGGGACTCCCCTACTTCTCTCAACTACAATATAATGGCACGTAACAAATTATGCTCTCAAAGGGACATCCCATTTTTGTTTCATTAGTGCAATGAAACATTCACTCAATTTTAAAGCAGTTGTCTTGATTGTAGTTGTGATTTATACCAGATTCTGTCCATGTACTCTGTGTAGTATATATTATAAAACACCTACCTAGTTAAATTTCTCTCAGTGGGTTCTGCTGCAAAGAAAAAAAATACTTTTCCCATAAAATCCCACACAGCATTTACTGCACAGCTCTGAGCATAAGCTTCTGTAGAACTTAGGAGGATTTAAAAAGGGAAAATGTAACCCCAAACTGTCTTAATTCTTCTTTTGTTATACATTGTTTCCTCTCTGGCTAGAAAGCCCAATTTTCTCTTTTCCAGTTCCCTAAATGTGGTGTATTGTGTCTTTTAATCAAACATGATGTAAGACTGAATTAGCTGATCAACATTATTTATCTCTCCCTCTTTTTTTTTAAACCAGTAACAGAGAGTCAATAGGAAAAAAAAGAGGTTAGAGAATTAGTAAAGAAGGACAATTTTCAAATCTGTCGGTTACTAGATAATTAGTATCTTTTTTAAATTAAAGTACATAACATCTCCTCAGCTGTTCAATTTTCTAAAAATATCACAGAATCACAGAATATGCTGAGTTGAAAGGGACTCACACGGATCATCAAGTCCAGCTCCTGGCCCTGCACAGGACAACTCCAAGAGTCACACCGTGTGCCTGAGAGTATCATCCAAACACTTCTTAAGCTCTGGCAGTTTTGGTGCTGTGACCACTGCCCTGGGGAGCCTGTTCCGTGCCCAACCAGCCTCTGGGGGGAGAACCTTTTTCTAAAAAAATATAACAAAACTCCCCCTTTTCTGTACATTGAACCAGAGGTGTGGGAGAGCACACACTGCAGATGGGACTGCCCATCAGTGTATCAGTCACACCTACAAAACCAACAAACAAAGAAAGAAAGAAACACTTCCTATTTTAAAAAATCACATTATTGACAGTAATGACATTATTATTTTCATGATAGTAGATTGATTTGATATTCAAGTGTAAAATCATTAATCAGGAAATTTTCATTCAGTCCCTTTCTACAGAGAAATTATCACTGTAGATTGTCTCCATCTGCTTTTTAAACCAAAATGAAACAAAAGAGTGCAGCACAGTTATGGCACTGACACATCCCTGTGCATAATGTGTTATAGTTGCGTACTCTCCCTATCTCTCGATCAAAGCTGTCCAAATCGCTTAATCCATGGGGAAAAACTACATACAGAACCTCTATATTAACCTCTTCTGGCCAGATTATTGTTATTCTTTTGCATTATGGCCTTGAAGATGTATTACTGATAGGGAGGTAAAGCCAACTGCAGCACAGCATGACTCTGCTGAATGGCTGCTGTAGGAAAGTGGAAGTACTTATTTCCAAGATATTTCTGCGATGCTCCCTACTGTTAAAATGTTATCTGACTTTAAAAGATTTTCACTTCAATTGTAAGCAATAAGTAAACTCCAGCAGTACAATACTGCATAGTGGAGAGTTTCACTAGCTGCTCAAACAGGCATTATTCCAAGAAACTGATGTTGTATAGGACTGCTTCCTGGTGGCTGAGACCTCTGATTGGCAAAAGACAGTGGACTTTTCAGTCAGCAAGCTAGTTACCCATGGATGTGGCTCAAGGCTGACACACAGATTGACTGGTTCACACTAATTTACTTCACACAGATTCCATTTATCTCCTAGAAGATCCCCTGGCAGCAGCTTATAATGGCATATCCTAGGATGCCTGCCTGCATGAGTTTTTAAAGCGGCAGAGCTTGATGAATCTAAGTCCAGAAAACAGTTCACAGATTGAGGACTAGGTGCAATCAAAAAACATCAAGTAGCACAGCTGGGACTTGCTAGCTTGCTTGACTGGTTTGAGCAGCTGAGCATTAACTACGCTTGCTTTCCTGCTGGCAGCCCTGTGTCACTAGGACAAATCAGAGCACCACCCGACAGAGGAGGAGAAGAAAGGAAAAAGAGAAAAAAGAAAAAAAAGAAAAAAGAAAAGAGAAGAGAAGAGAAGAGAAGAGAAGAGAAGAGAAGAGAAGAGAAGAGAAGAGAAGAGAAGAGAAGAG